>CM065803.1:14419000-15054500 GCA_033398695.1 Orobanche coerulescens
GAATTGTATATACAACATTACAATTTTGAGTAAAACTTACATTCACCAAGAGACAGGTTGCTTCTGAGAGGCTTTCCCTCTACGCTCTCAAACTTTTTGCTTCTTCACATGATCTGTTAATTGTTTTGATCAAATAAAAACCAAAGAGTAGGATATTTAATATGACTAAATTTTAAAAAAAAAAAAAAAAGGAAAAGGACAAGGCACAACAGCCAGATACATACGTCAAACCACCAAAAACATGATAGAACACGGACAAAACAGCAAAAAATGAATAAAAATGAAATGGGTGTGTATAGGAGTAGGGGGTGTTCAAAACCGGATATCTGGACTTTCGGATATCCGAAAATTCGGATAGTAGATTTTGATATCGGATATCCGAATATCCGGAAAAAATATGAATTATGTTCGGATATCCATATATTCGAAAAAAAATATTCGGATTTGGATATCGGATATCCGAATATCCGAAAAAAACTTCGGATATGGATATCGGATATCCGAATATCCGAATACCTTATATTATTTAAAATATAAAAAAAATAAAAATTTTAAGATTTTTCGGATATTTCGAATATCTGAATATCCGATTTTTCTGAAAAGTACTATCCGGTATCCGAATCCGAAGTTCCGGATATCCGAACTTCGGATATCCGAATTTTTGGATATCCGAAACTTCGAATTTTCGGATATTTCGGATCGCATATCAGATATCGGATATTTTTGAACACCCCCATCTAGGAGGATTGTGCAGAGACATACAGATGTGCATATACCAAAAAATAAATAAAAAATGAAATAGACCTGCATAGAGGCATGCATAGGCGTGTGCACAAGGGTGTGCCTATAGCAGCACCCTAATAATAATTCTTACAAAACTTACCCGTAAGGTTGACTTAATTACCAACAAAAAAAATGAAGAAGCTTGAGTCTCTTAGAATTATTTTAAAACAAACAAACAATGAGATTCCGTTTTACTACATTTTTCTCTTTACAAAGGGAAACAAATAAATGGAGTTCCACTTCACATTCACAAAACTATTACAAATGCCATCTTGTACATAAATATTACAATTAGGTGGATGAACAAAAAAGATATACACCGCCGACTTCCGACGAATCATAGCACCAATCACGAAAATTTCAAATAAATATTGTTTCATAAACCAACAGAAAGAGTGCCATTTGCCCGGTCATTAAAAGTTGGAGAAACTTATTAAAATTAATAAGTTATTTCGTTGTGGATAAAAATTATCGTATACAAGTTGACTATTCGATAAAATTTTGTACGAGGAATTGTGATGCGTTTAGCCTAAATTTAATTGATCAATTGGTTGATTGAAACCATTCGTTAAAAAAATTTTATCCAAAGAGTTCTCTCTCTCTCTCTCTCTCTCTATATATATATATATATATATATATATATATATATATATATATATATCATTAAAGATAATTCGTGCCAGAATGGCAGGCTGGCGATGATATAATTGAATTAATATAGTTAAATTATTAAATTACTTGCTAGGAAAAAATATGTTGGTTCCTAAAATTTTATCGGCGGCCGACGAGTATGACATAAAAAAAATAAAAATAATTAAGGACTGCCGAAAAGTAGGCAGCAGACCTGGCCTTAAAAACAAAATCGCCGGCCCCTTGAGGAAAGCAGGTCGGCGGCCTGACGTTTAAAAAAATGTGTCGGCCTCCTGCGGTGGCCTGCTGGAAAGCAGGCTTGCGTAAAAAAAATAATAAAATAAAAATGACCGGCTCACAGCAGTGACGTTTTAAAAGAAAAAAAAACTTGGTCGGCCTTCGGAGGCCCGCTGGAAATAAATAAATTGGACGACCGCCAGAGGTCCACCAACCGCCGACGAGCCTGGCGGGAGAAAAATTAGTTGGCCGCCGGTGGTGGCCCGTCGGGAAGCAGGCCAGCGTTCTTGGCATTGAAAAGAAGAATATTGGTTGGCCACTGGATGTCCGTGGAAAGCAGATTGGTGGCATAACGTTAAAAAAAATAGTCGACCGACGGAGGTCCTCAAGTTGGTGGCCTACCATAAAAAAATTGGCCGGCGCTGAAAAAGAGGCCGACGGGTTTAAATTATAGGGACAATTAACCTTCCAAAAGTGAAATTTTTTCCTAATAGGATTCTCCCACGGACTTCCGACAGGTCGCCGACCGACTAGTTTTTTCGATGGGGAGGCCTTCGGCCGTCGGCAGACCTTCGGAGCCCGCCATACAATTCAATTGTATGAGTAGCAGGAAGTTATGGCACGCGGCCAGTTTACCATTCTTATTACTTCAGTTCACCAATCACCATTGTTGGTTTGCCTCTTGCCCTTTCCTGTGATTACCTATTTCAGTTTTAAAGTTTTTTTCTTTTTTAAACTCCCAGGTTGAAAATTCTCACGGGCAGCAATGTAATTCATTCACATTGCCTCAATACTTAAACTCTTCCAGAAGCTGATATGCTATTTCAGCAAGCCTAAGCTCGTCTTTAATTATATAATAAATAAATACCAGATTTGTTGGGAATATGTGATCATCAAATTTAAATGTTGGTGACCCCTTCCGGAATCGAGACATCCGGCAGTATGTAAGGCATACACTCAAATATGTCGGGGAAAGCATCCTCCAATTGTAAGAAAATCCTAATTTGATAGCGAGTGGAGGTGTCCACAGCCCCGGAACCGCCGACCGGCATCCGTGTAACCTGTGCCGATCCGGACCCGTGAAACTCGTGTGACCCACGAATCCAGACCCGTGGTCTACACGGGTGGGGTCTGGGTCTCAACATTCTCGCTCTGCGACCCGCTGAGTCATACCAGGCGGATAGATTCAAAATTCCAAAAAAAGTTGAATTTCGATCGTAGGAACCTGCCAGGTCAGACCCGAATCCGGCGAGTCCAATGGCTATTTTCAGAAAAAAAAAGAGTACAATTTTGAACCTATAAATACTGTCAAACCTCCATCATTTTTCACACTCACTCAATCTAATTTATCCATCTATATCTTAATACTATTATTCTGTAATCTAATCTCTCTCTCTCTTAACTCTCATTTTATTATTATGTCGAGTTATGACAAGAAAGAAGATATTGAAACGTCCCCTAAAAAATTTAAAATGTTCAAGTTAGAACGAATGACTATTTGGAGCAAATCAAAAAAACTATCTGGCATATCTATTCGAGAGCCTCAAAATCAATCTCTATATGTATTTGAAAATGAAAGTCGACATTATGAAGATAATGCTATGATACTTGAAAGTACCTATCATGGTAGTACCTCAACTAGTAGTAGCCGACCCGTAAAGACCCAGACCCGTACATTTTATACATGTGGGTGGGGTTCGGATCCAAGTTAATCAATCCATGGACCCGACGACCCGAACCCAAACCTAAACCCGAACCTTATTTTGACCACTCTAATAGAGAGATTATCGACGATAGAAATAGGTTGGTTGTCACTTTGCTTGGTTATACACAGAATGGGCTTCATTCGCCCTCTTATTCCTGGATCTCCACTAAACCAAAACCAAACCAAACATACCAGTATATCCCGCTCAGAGCAGGGTCTAGGGAGTGTAAGATGTACGCAGACCATGTCCTTACTTATTACGGTAGGGAGACTGTTTCCGTGAAGACCCCCAGCTTAGTGCACAGCAGAATCTTGTGTGGTACATACAAAGAAAAACATATGATTCGAAAAAGCTCGAGACCATACCTGAGCCCATGGCTTAATCCACATGGGACTTACCTAAGCGGGATTAGGCTACTTCACTCCCGTTGAACGCTGCTCTAACAAAAGAGAGGTTGACTCTGCGGACAGCTCCCTGTCAAAAATACACCATACGCAAAGACAATAGGATAAAATATACAACAAATGTAAAAATGCAATGCTCTAGGTCAAAGCTAACCGAGACAACTCAACCCTGAGGATCTCAACTACAACACCGCTCCCTACAAAAGAATCCACAACTCTGATCTGGCGCCTCCAAGCGCACCTATCAACAGTCATGGTCTCGGAAAGGTTTAAGGCCTTCAAATCTAATCTCAGTTGCTCCTCCCACGTCCTCCTCGATCTGCCTCTCCTCCTCTCCCCGACAACCAATAAACTCTCGACCCTCCTCACCGGAGCAGATGTCTGCCTCCTGCGGACGTGGCCAAACCATCTCACGCTCTGTTCTTTCGATCGAATGAATCAATCGAATCAATCGAATCAATCGAATCGAATGGAATCGAATGGAATCATTGAATGGAATCGAATGGAATCAAATATATATTAAGGGTAAATAATAATAAGAATAATGGTAAATAATAATAATAATAGTAATTAACAACAACAACGATAATAGTAATATTATTAGTAATAATAACAATAATAATAATTAAGATTAATAATAATAATAAGAAGAAGAAGAATCGAAATAATCGAATCGAATCGAATCGAATGGACTCGAATCGAATCGAACTAAATCAATCATCTTGAATGGACTCGAATCGAATCGAATCGATCTAAAAAACTGAAAAATAAGTCCAAAAAAACAGGGTCTCAATCTCCCTTCCCTAACTTTCGCTGAAATGGGCGAGTTAAGGCTGCATGAATCGAGTTTTAGTTTTAATAAGTGATGCTTGTTATTATTCAATTAAATCGTAAAATTCGAGCTCGATTCGAATAGTATTTCGAGCGCTCTCACAAGTATATTTTTTATTTGTATAAATATCCATATTTTTTATAATTATAAAAATTCAAAAAAATATATAATTTAAAAACATTTATAATTTATTATATTGTTATAACTTTTTTGAATTTATTATAATTAAAATTTTTTATTTTTTTTTATTTTGTTATAATTATAATTTAAAAATAATTTTAATTTAATAATAATAATAATTTTTGAATTTGACATAATTAAATATAATTATAACAATTATTATTATTAAATAATAAAAAATATGGATATCTATACAAACAAAAAGTTTAAGAAAATAATTTAAATACTCGCGCGCTGCTTGCGAGCCAAAAATTCACGAACTCGAGTTCGAGTTGGCACAGACTTAGATCGAACTCGAGCCGAGAGCTTTGACAAAACATGCTCGCAAGCAGCTCGACTTATTTACGGTCCTCTAGTCATGCATGGCTAAGGGGTGGAAGCCCGACACATGCACGAGTAGGCCCAACAGACCCCAATTTGTGCAAATGGGTATTCTCGGGCCTAATATATGTGACAGATGCACGTGCGATTTTTTTAAGAGTCAAACTACTCAGAATAATCTGATATTGTTGTGAAATCGAAATAATAGAGAGAGAAAATTTAGAGAGAGAATAGAGAGAATGATTCTCAGGTGTGATTTTCATTAATAACTGAAGTCCTATTTATAGGAAAACTTCAGATGGCACAATCGTAATTACATATTTACATCAGGGGTATAATAGTCATTCACACTATATAAAAACAAAAGGGTAATTGAAATGTCACTTTCAAGGCTTATTATAACACTCCCCCTTGAATGACTATTTACATAAATATCTGCTGAACTAGTTTGAAGAAAAACCCAATGGGAGAAAAACTTTCAAACTGTTTGTATTGGAGCTTGTGGCAATCATATCATGTTGCATCATAATGTTGGTAGGAAATCTCCGTGGGATAAAACTTCAGCAATCTGTAATCTCGTAAATTTGCTCCCCCTTATCTCAATAGTTCTTGTATGAGTATTCTTGTGCCGTCTCAGTAAAACCTCGTGGGACAAAAACTGAGTGAATCTGTCATGTATATCATTCGTTGTTGGGAGTATCCACATGTTGCCTCATTAAAACCTTGTCAAGAAAACCCAGTGGGAAAAACTTGATCGAAGGAAAAAGAGTACAACTACTCCTTCCGTTTTCAAACTTTGAGGAATAATCTTGATCTTTGTAGTGTTCCTCATTATGCCATGAATATCCCTCATTAAAACCTTATTAGGAAAAACCCGGTGGGAAAAATCCTAATGAAGGAAAAAGAGTACATTATTCATACTAATACGCCATTCCAGTTGCCTCGTTAAAAACCTTGCTAGGAAAACCCATTGGGACAAAACCTCAGTCAAGGGAAAAAGAGTGCAACGCGTATTTTATAAATATGCCCCATGCATTACAATAATCCTCCGAATATCATCTTCAGTGCAGTTTGTAATATCGAACTCATATTCTTTGCGATATATTCCAAATATCTTTTGGAGATTCCATATTTGTTGTGATTAGGCTGCCTCGTTAAAAACCTTGCTGGGAAAACCCAGTGGGATAAAACCTCAGTCAAGGAAAAGAGTACAGCATATAATTTTCGTTCACAACGTTTTGAGTGACTGCACGCACTGATAATATGTTCAAAATCTCCTTACGAGTCACTTTCAGTAAGCCCATATATTTCATTTTATTATAAGGGCATATATTTCAATTTCGATGGATTTCAATATCCTCATTTTCACAAATCATGGATTTTAATATCCTCATTTCCAATATCCATTTTTCACAGTCATGGATATCCTCATATCATTTATCGATATCCTCTTTCCAATCATTGATATCCTCATTTTCACAAATCATGGATTTTAATATCCTCATTTCCAATATCCATATTTCACAGTCATGGATATCCTCATATCATTTATCGATATTCTCTTTCCAATCATTGATATCTTCATTTTATTCATAGCGCTATATTGTGTCGACACTTTTACTTCCCCATGGCAACATAACTTGCCGAGATATCTCATTATCAATCACCTACTGGGATTACACATTGTGGTTATGTCTATATACTTCTCAAAAGTATATGCCTCCTTTTATCATTTGCTTTGATTCATATTCGGGGAATTATTATGTATTTATCAAAGCAGTTGTAGTTGGTACCAAAGATTAATAATTTGTCATGCATCTTTGAACTTCAATTTCATATTTGAGTTGTGAGGATATATTGTGATGCATTTCACATATTTCCAACTACCAATACTCCCCCTCATGCTGAGAGATTTCTTGAGTACCAAACTCATATGCCAGTATCTCAGTATTCATCTTCAGTCATGGGAGTTTATATATTATGTTCTCGATATTGGCTGGAGGACTTCAAATAGTATGTCAATTGATATCCCACTTGTATGCGCATATCTTGATCCTCTCTGGGATCTATTCAAGTTTATTTAGGATATATTACTAGCTCAACCTGATATGGAATATATGCTCAAACCGTGAGCAAATCATCTCGTAAAATTCTGATTACGAGTCATATAAACATGTGACTATCTAGTGGATCCATAATATCTAGTAGTTCACATGTAGAGGAAGTGGGCCCATACTCCCCCTTAATATATTCCAAATTTATTAGGGATTCATTCCCAATATTGGCTAGTATTGATATTAATCGAGAACAAATATTTGAAGATGATGTGTCTATATCACCATATAGATATTTTACCGGCATATCACATCATCTTTCGATGCCATTATTGCACATCATTATCAACATGGAGTCGCTGCTCCCACATGTCATATTATGTTCATTATTCAAATATAGAGCCGTAGTTCATACGCTTCAGGACGCGGAGTCAAATCTCATACGCGTAATTCCAATTTATAAATAGATTATCATTGTATTCGCAAAATTCACCCATACCGAGGGTCTGAATATCATAATGGATTCAATGCTTTCGAATCTTCGTAAATATTATCCATCTCTTCCAGTGAATATCATAAAAAGAATTTATCGAGCTCGACTCGAAAGAATAAGGGTGCTAATGAGAAATGGCATCCCAGAAGATATTCGATGGTTGATCGAAGCACAAGTTCGATTATCTGGCGAATTTTCAAATTCATTTAAGTACATGCCAGGTACAGGTAAGGGTAGTTTTGCAAAGAAACGCAGAGCAAAAAGATTAGGTGGGTGCTATAAATGTGCTCGGTGGACATGTGACACACGATGCAAATCTGTGGGGTTTGTATCCAAAAATAGAGAAGATAAAATAGCATTTATCAAAGATGGATTGAGTAAGGAATCTATGGATCATGATATCCAACAGATTCTTGATGCACATCCAAGTGGATACGTTCATCGTGAACTAATGGCTTTGTGGATACAATTTAAGGATGAACGGGAACGTTATAGTCATGAAAAATTAATCTCAAAAGATCCAGTTTGTAAGTCCGTTCTGTCAAAATTGGTATAAGGTAAATAGCAAAATAATGCAAGTTGTTGAATATTATTTTCCAATATTTAAATTTCTCAGCTGCCGATCGGTAACGTCATTTTCATTGAAAACATATAATATCATATCTTTCGTTTTCTTTTGTAATTTTATCGAAAGTAATGACTTATCTGCCGCTCTATTTTCAATGAAAAATAGTGAAGTCATTTGTCGTTTATAAAGAAGTTTGTTCTTTAAATTTAGGATCCACAAATCAGAAAATGTATCTCTCATAAAAGTATTTTGAAAGTCTAGTGTAGAAAAATGGAGTTCTCAGAATCCTCATATAGATCTCATCCATTTAAAACTATATGTATTTTAGGTGGATCAGTGATAGGTCATATCCAGCATGTAGATATGGCATATCAATTCGTAAAAGAATTAGGAAAGCACAAAATCGATATATTGTATGGTGGGAGTAATCATAGATTTTTGGGTTATCTTTTAGATGCTGCACAAAATGGGAGAATAAGTGTAACAAGTGCCTTATACTTTCCCACAGTCAGAACCAGTAGTATAGGAGGTTCAACTGGGTTGATGCTTCAAGCACAGTCTGTTCATAATAGTTTGATGTATGTGGTGAATAATAGTAATGCCTTTATTGTTCTTCCAGGTGGCTATGGCACACTCAATGAGATATTCAACATTACTTCATGGGCTGAGCGGGACTTCCATACCAAACCTATAGGTTTGTTGAATATTGATAATTTCTTCAGCGATTTGCTTGCCTTTCTGGATCAAGGAGTAGATCACAAGTTTATATCTCAGCCATCACGAGATATAATAATATGTGCTGATCTTATTCTTGATCTACTTATAAAGTTTCAGGCATATATTTCAGTTAAGAATTTGGAAGTCAAAGCTCATCAGCCACAGGCTATTGGCGCCAAACGAAAAAGAAGTTTAGATCATTTAGATCTTTCATTATAAACCCTTATGTCATGGGGTGGCAGAGTTACGGAGTTTTATACTCTCGAGACGCACCCCTTTTCTTTTTATGGGTTTCATATGTATTTTCTTTTTCGCGTTTCATATTGTCGAGTGTTTACTGCCTTTCTGATAGTTTCGATATTTTCACTTATTTGTTGTGTGCTTCTTGACAATAATAAGACCATCTTTTGCTTTTATGCAAATACAATATTTTCACAAATATGTGATATATGTTTCCCCATGAATATTGTCAATCAATATGATTTCAATGATCCCACCATGTGATATAATCAACATGGGATTTATTGAGCAATTATTTTCCAGTGATAGTTTTCCATATCACTTGTCAAATGATCCCACCATGCAGTTTCCATGGGATTTTCTTTAATTAATCGGTGATAGCTTATGGTATCACTTGCTCAATTTTCTCTATTCGTGTTTAATCATGGAGATCGGATATTATATCCATCAATTGCTTCTTTTTCGAGAGCAGGATTTGAATCATTGATCAACTACTTCTTCAGAGTAGGATTTATTTCTTTCAACTGCTTCTTCAGAGCAGGAAATCGATCAACTACTTCTCCAGAGTAGGATTTATTTTTATCAACTACTTCTTCAGAGCAGGATTTAGATAATCGATCAACTACTTCTCCAGAGTAGGATTTATTTCTTTCAAGTGCTTCTTTTATGAACCATTCATGTGGTATAACCAACCACGATGGTGATATATAATATATAAATTGCGTACATGTAAAACCATCCGTCTTGTGATAACTGAACTCATCACATGGGAGGTATTATAATTGTATAAAATCAACGCAACAAATATGTGGTTTTAAACGACCACTTTGAGATAAATAAGAGACATAATTTAAACTGCAAAATAATTAACTGCTTCTACCAGAGCAGGATCGTCCAATCAATTCCGCAAAATAGTCATCGTCAAGATATAGGTCGAAATATCGATTGCCGTTAATAGCACGCGTAAGAGTATGTATTCATAAATCTTTGCGGTTTCTGGAGTTGGATATTAATTCGTACATTTTAATAAATTTAATAATGACATATATGAAAAGAGTTAATACTCATATCAATATTAGTGTCAAATTGAAGCTCTCGTGAAATGGATCACGGTGGTATCAAGAAAAATTAATTCTGATAGCATATGTATCTTATATGTAAGAAAAACGAATTTATGATTTAATAAATTAAAAGAATATTTTATTTTATTTTTTTTGAAATGGATCCGGTCTTAATAATTAGAAAAAGAGATGGGCGTGAACAAGTTGGTCACCTACCTTTTTACTTTTCTTCTCCCGTGACTTCTTCCATCTTTTTTTTTTTTTTTTCAATTTTCGTTATTATTTTTTTTTTCTTTTTGCGGACAGCCTGCTTCGGCTGTCCTCTTCCTCCTTTTTTTTTTTTTAGGGTTTTGCTACACTTACTAACCACTCTTACTAACACTTTTACTAACAAAACAAAAAGACTATTTTACCCTCTTTAATTGTAACAAAAACAATACCAAACCCTCGTTACCAAATTGAATCGTCCGCCCTTCACAAGCGTCCGCCCTTCACAAGCCGTTCACCAGCCACCTTACTCTTGTATCGTCCGCCGTTCACAAGCCGTCCGCCGTTCACAAGCCTACCATACGCCTGTAAGTATTTGATTATCAAGAAGAAACAATCGATTGATTTTTTTTTTAATTTTCTTTTAGCCTGCAGCTCATTTGATGTTTTAGGGCTTGAAAACAATTTTTTTTTTATTTTAAATTTCCGAAGTAACAATCAACCTCCAGTTAGTCTTCAACTGGAATCCGTTCATCCACCAAAACTGAATCCCTAATTATCCCCTACGGTACGTTTCCAAATTTGAGATTTTTTTGCCATGAATGTTGTTTCTTTTTTTTTTTTTTTTTTTATTTCTGTAATGAAATGATTCTATTGATATATAGCTTGGTGTTGTATTCTATTCTATAGTAGCTTGATCTTATAGGTTGTGCGAAAAGCCTAAGAGATGTTGTATTCGAAAATCCTCTGTGTAGCTTGATTTTTGGGGAATGAAATGTTTTGGCTTCGATTTTAATTTCTCATAAGCTGCATTATAATTTTTTGAAGGTCTTGATTAGTAAACTTGTATTTTTTTTTTGGAGGATGTCGTGTTCGAGTGTTAGCGACGCGGAATCGAAGGGAGTGATTTGCCGAAATTGTGGTGATCTCATGACCTACTCACTTCACGAACACAATCAAATCCGGACGTAAATTTTGGAGATGTCGTGGTATGAAGGTAAAATATAAAACAAGTTCTGTTTTCTTCTCTTTATTGTATTGTTTTTGACGTGCTCTTATTGTATGTAGATTGGTGGCCGTTGTAAAGGATTTGTATGGGCGGACGAAATGGACCTCACATCACCCATACACAACAATCATTCTGAAGTAGTAGTTAGAGATTTGAGCGTCGTCCATAGAGAATTGATTATATTGCGGCAATTGATTGTTGGGCTTCTATGCGTTGTTTTTGTATTGTTATGTATCAACATTAGGATAATGTATAAGTTGTGAATTTAGTTCTTTGAAAAGGATCCGTATTGTATGAATATTTGTTGTAGTGTTGTATGAATTTTTGAAGTTGTGTTGCTGTTTTGGTTGAAGTGTTGCTGAATTGCAGTTGTGAATTGATTATTTTTGCATAATGTTGTATGAACATCAAGTTGTGAATTGATTATTTTTGAAGTTGTGTTGCTGTTCTTTGAAAAGGATCTGTTTTGGTTGAAGCTTAATTGCAGAGAATATGGTTGGTATTTGTAGTTTACACTTCAGGGATTGAAATCATATCCCTGCTGCTGTCATCAGAAAATAAGAAGCTACTGGTGGGTTCATGCATATGAAATCACTTCAGATAGTAACTTCAGATTGAAATCATGCTGAGGGATTGAAATCACTTCAGATAGTAACTCTTTTACTGAGTGGGTTCATGCATATGATATAGCTGCTACGAACTCATGCTGCAATGTAGTTCTTAAGCTGGTGTGAGTGCAGCTACTGGAGTCATGACAGTATGCCCAGAAATTCTTTTAAACTTTTTCCAAAAGGACCATAAACTTAACAAATATTTCCAAAATAGCCATAACTTCAAAAAATTACAAACGCACCACAACCTTACAAATATTTCCAAAAGGATCATAACTTCAAAAAATTACAAACGCACCACAACCTTACAAATATTTCCAAAAGGATCATAACTTCAAAAAATTACAAACGCACCACAACCTTACAAATATTTCCAAAAGGATCATAACTTCAAATTATTACAAACGCACCACAACCTTACAAATATTTCCAAAAGGATCATAACTTCAAAAAATTACAAACGCACCACCACCTTACAAATATTTCCAAAAGGATCATAACTTCAAAAAATTACAAACGCACCACAACCTTACAAATATTTCCAAAAGGATCATAACTTCAAATTATTACAAAATTAGTTTTGATTACTATCGAATGTCCCTTGAAGTAGTTGTGAATATGACGAAATTGGCATAGTAAAGATCATTTGGTTGTGAGACTCTTGGGTATTAGCTTCAAAAATCGCAGCAGTTGATTGGGACGATTGGCCGCTTTTATTAGATTTCTTTCCTCCCTAAAAAAAGAATGCGCATTAGTAACAATACAATCATATACCATGCAGTAAAAATTATTTTAAGATCAATAACCTGTTTCTTTGAGGACATTTCTATCGAGCTCTTTTTTCGCAATTTTCTTGGAGCTCCTTTAGTTTTTGAGAATTTCGGATCCAGGATGGTAGCATTACAGTCCTTCAACTCCCTAAAGTGGGCAAAGTTTTTGTGATATCCAAATCATGAAGGTAAGACTCAATCCAGTGTAGAAGCGTCGCGATTTTTGTTCATCTCCGAAACCACGTCAGCTAGTTTCCCAAATGCGCATGATAAACGATCGTATCTCACTTGTTCGTCAGTAGTGAACCATCCATTATAATTAATCTTTAGCCTTGTGTAGTGCCGGCTAATATCTCGTCTCCATCTACGGAGAACGTACCTATCGGGAAGAGAAGTAACATCGTTGTTTTCTAAAACAAGTAAAGCATGCCTACAAATAATCCCTCTAAACTCGAATAAATGACACCTACACTCAACATTGCAACCTGACTCCTCAAAGCTAACAACGAAACACATTTTTTTGGTGAATCCGTTCAAATTAAATTTCTCCAAAACTTCGTGCATCATATACCTCCCTACCATGTTAGATGATAATACCCGACAAGTATAACATACCAGTTAGCTCGCTTTGAAATTCCCTAAACTTTTCATTCGTGTAGATAGTTTGGAATTGTTTCTCCATTGCAAATTGAGTAGCACGAGGAACCACTTGCAAAAAGATCTACAATCGGCTTGAAATTCTTTCTCAACTTTTGGCCGTAAAGCCCGTTCGCATCGCTCCACAAACGCTTGATGTTGTTTTCGAGTGCACATAACCGTCAAAAAAAGCATTGATGCTCTCACTACGTTGGAGTCGTAGACATACCGCCCAAAAACTAGTCTTCAAAAACACGGGACCCACATACTTCTTTCTCTATAAAGACCAGTGACCAATCATTCTCATCGATTTGAAGGATATTATCATGGCGTTCTGGCTTCTTCAAACTCGAGTGGAGTCTGGGAATCGTAGACTACGTTGTGGACCGCAGACATAATTTCAGACTTAAGACTGTGGTATCCAAACTTCTCGGGTAACTTCTTCATAATATGCCATAAACACCATCGATGTCGTGTTTTTGGAAAAACAATTTTTATAGCATTTTGCATAGCTCGGTCCTGATCGGTTATAATGCCATCGGGAGCATCACCCTCCATGCATTCAAGCCATGTACGAAAGAGCCATACAAATGTGTCAGTATCTTCATTCGACAGTAAACCACAACCAAGTAGCATGGACTGGCCGTGATGGTTTACGCCAACGAACGGCGCAAATGGCATGTCGTACTTATTAGTCAAGTACGTTGTATCAAACGTCACGACCTCGCCAAATTCTTTATAGGCTTCTCTACACCTATTATCGCACCAAAAAACATTCTTCAACCGAGACTCCTCGTCTAAGTCTACACTAAAGAAAAAACTGGGACAGAGCGATTGCATTTTGGAAAAATATCCCTGAATTGCGGCTGCGTCACCTTCTCCCAATTTTAGTCGCCTAACTTTATCAATATAATTACGACAATCTTTCTCGATGAACATCATCTTATCGTATCCACCAGCTTCCACCACAGTTGAGTTAAAGCTTTTGTGCATTGGAATGCCGGCTATATCATTTACTTCAAGTCGGCGCTTTACATTCTCGCTAATTTGTCTATTGCACCTATATAACCGGGCCTTCGATGGACTATTTTCATGATTGTGATCTAAGTTGACCTTTGTGATACGCCAATTACCACTAGTATCTCTCGAAGCGGTTATACGAGCTTCACATCCGTTCATCATGGTTGGGTGGGGATTCAATGAACAACTAATGCTTTCGCTTTTCTCACCAGCTCGACCACATGTATATGTTACATATTTCAGCATCCCATCGTCTCCCTTTCTAGAACTTCTTTTCCTCACTGGAAATCCTACTTGATATGCATATTTTTTATAATATTCAAAAAGTTCATTGTCATTGATAAAAATTTGCCCAACCACAGGCACAACAACTTCGGTACCTTTGTTGGGTAATTCTTCTTCAAGGACAATGTGAGAATGTTGTGCCATCAACCAATTTTCTGCCATGGAAGAAGTCGCCGGAATGGACTCGGACTGAAGCATCATCGCCGGAATGGTCCTTGATGAACCATCACGTAGTGCAGTGAAGCATCTCATGCCCGGATCAAGCATCGCGAGGGGTGCAGGGTGAAGCATCTCATTCCGGTGAAGCATCACGTGATGCAGGGTGAAGCATCTCATTCCCGGACTGAAGCATCACCGACGAATGAGTAGTGGGGAAAAAATGAGTAGTGGGGAAAAAGTGGATTCCGCAAAGTATTTTTCCAATTTCTCGCGATATTTCGCGATATTTGTTTTGTTAGTAAAAGTGTTAGTAAGAGTGGTTAGTAAGTGTAGCAAAATCCTTTTTTTTATTACCTTTCAACTTTGTAGCAATCGGGCTTCTTCTGGCTTCGTCTTCCGTCCTTTTTTTTTTTTTTTTTTTTTTTTTCAACAGCCTTTTCTTCTCTTTCTTCCAGTATTTATTTATTTATTCAATCTTTTTCATATCTCCTTTCTCTTTTTAATTTGTTGATTGAAACATGGATGAAATTAAAAGTTTCAGGTGTACCTTCCTTCCTGGTTGGGATTTTTTTTTCGGATGAGTCGTTGGGGTCTGCGTCTGACAGATGCGGGTAGGCCCGCGTTGGCGAGTCCTATGCAAATATGCGCATCTGGAAAAAGATCAATCGGGGCTCTGTTCTGTGCCGCTGGGCTCCTGATCCGTGCAGATGTGCTGTGGTGGCGGTTGTTGTGTGCAGCAGCTTGGATCTGAGTTGAGGAGCTGGATGGGAGCGGTAGGCGGTAGGTTTCTGGTTGCTTAGGTGTTCGGAACATGTACGAGTGGCGCCTTGGTCCGATGGTGGAGGGATTTCGATCAGATCAGATGGTTTGGTGGAATTTTTTTTTTTTTTTTTTTTTTTTGAAAAATTTGGATATCGAAGTGAAGGAATTTTGGGAAATGTGTTTGTCTTCCTTGCCAAGTTCCAGATATGGCAAAAGCCTTCTGTTAGCGCCTTTCACCACCACTGCCACTTTATCTTCAGTTTTGAGGTCAGATGACACCTGAGCAAGGCAGACAAGCAGAACTGCAGATGAAAGTAGCAGACGAGAACAAGTCATTTTATTTTTTGCCAAAAAGAAAAGAAAAATTGTCGTGAGTTTGATGTGTGTTGTCAGATAAGATGAAGCTGAGAGAGATATCCGTGATTTTGTAATAATTTGGTTTCTGGTACAGAGGATCATCTATAAGATCTGTTGTAGAAAGATACTTGTCATATCTTTCGAATGGTTAGAGTCGTGCTGATAACGTGTTGTGAAATCGAAATAATAGAGAGAGAAAATTTAGAGAGAGAATAGAGAGAATGATTCTCAGGTGTGATTTTTATTAATAACTGAAGTCCTATTTATAGGAAAACTTCAGATGGCACAATCGTAATTACATATTTACATCAGGGGTATAATAGTCATTCACACTATATAAAAACAAAAGGGTAATTGAAATGTCACTTTCAAGGCTTATTATAACATATATTTTTTAATAGGCTTTTTTAATAAGCCATGTTAGCATTTGGATTATGATTAATTATGTTATCTGTAATGAACAACTTGATACGTGGTTAAATCGAACAACTCGATTTAGGCTCTATTTTTTTAAGTTGAAATTTGTTAAATTTAATTGAACTGAATTGAATTTTGCTGAACTGAACTAAACTATATTGTGTTGAACTGAACTGAATTGAAATTATATATAATATTTTTAAATTTAATTTATTTAAAATAATAATAATAATTATGTATAATATTTTTAATTTAATTCATATAGAAAAATTATAATAATAATTATGTATAATATTTTTTGATTTAACTTCATTTAAAAATAATAATAATAATTATGAATAATAATTCTTAATTAAAATAACTAATAATAGAAATTATCATAAAATAATAGAATATTAAAAACAATTGATAAAATTATACACGTGGAACAATAGATTCTCAAATGTTTGATGCAGATCGAAAGAATGTCCTGTCCGTCGTGCGACAAAATATCGCCTTACAAATTTGGGAATCTAATAGCGTCAATGATGAAATGCAAGAAAAATAAATTGTAGTAGTAATAAATAATTATTTTTAAAAAAGTCGTAATTTACTTGTATAAATATTTTATTCCATGCTGCATCTTATATTTATAATGGTTGATTCTCTTCTTATTATATTGTTAATAATATTAGATAATTATATATATACAACAATGATAATAATAAAAGTTATAGTGATTATCAATAATAATACTACGACCGATAAATTATTAGATTACTATTAAATAATAATTATTAGATTACAACAACAACCAAAAACAATACAAACAATAATACTAGTGATAAATTAAAATAATGAGATTAATAATAAAAATTTGTGTATAGTATTGTTGATAATATTAATATTAATAATAATTAATAATAGATAATAATATATACAACAATAATTATTATTGATAAAAAAAATTATATACATATATATATATATATATTATTCTTGATAATTAATATCAACAATAAATATAATTTGCTGAACTGAACTGAACTGTGCTGAACTGAACTGAACTAAATTAAAAAGTGCTGAAATCAAGCCCAAAATAACAGAGCCTTGAAGGACCCAAATTTACAGTGTTGGCAACTGCATAAAACTTAGGGCTGAGAATTTAGGATCGGGAAATCCCGAGTCCCGGTCCCGTCCCGAGTCCCGACGGGAAACGGGACCCCGAGTCCCGAATTTTACGGGGTCGGGACCGGGACCGGGACCTGAGATTTTGGTAATTTCGGGACTCGGGAGTCCCGAGGCCCGATCGGGACTATCCCAAAGTCCTGATTGAAATTTCTAATTTCAATCATTTTTTCTTTTCTGATTTCGGGATATTTCGGGACATTTCGGGATATTTTGGAAAATTATCCTCGGGATCAGGACCGGTACCGGGACTTCCATTTATCCCATGTATCCCATTTTGGGAATCGGGAAACGCACGATCGGGTCATCTTGGCCGATCTGAAGGACGTCAACTCCCTCAATGTTGGGGCCGGATATCCACGTCTGGTATTATCCAAACCAATATCTTGACCAATTTTGAAAGACTTTGGTGTTGAGGCGTTGGATTGAATATCCTGGTCAGATAGTATCCAGGTCAGCTTCTCGCGTATTCATCCACGTGTCGATTTTAGAATGCAATTAAGGGGCTGTTTACCAGTTCTGTCATTAAGATCTGAGTGGATAAGCTATCTGTTTGGATTATGCTGTCTGTCTGGATAAAGATAAAATATTGTTTACCTGCATTGCTGAATCAACTGTCTGAATAGCAGAAATGACCATTTTACCCCTTGATGTATGAAAAAATGTATTATATATGTATATCCAAAATAGTTCAACACCATACAATTACAAATTGCACAACATCATAATAACATATCCAAAATAGTTCATCACAATATGTAGTTATAATTAAAAATTGTTCAACCTCATACGAATACAAATCTTAAAATTAGCTATTTGTCATTAGTGCATTCGCAATATCGTCACGCAAATTAATCATGTATTGTGTGTTAGCAGCATTCCAATTTGATCCATCTAGTGTCTCGTCTCCACTCCTTTCGGGGTCTTCATCGTTGTTATAGATAGTGTCCTCGCTTGCCTCCATAAATAGTTCATCTTCAATATTAGATTTTCTTATAAAATTATGTATCGCACAACAAGCAATCACCACATTTCTTTATATTGTAAAGGGAAAAGGAGCCATTTGTTTTAGGATTGGGAACCTTGATTTCAAAACACCGTAGGAACGTTCAATAACATTCCTAAGTTGTGCATGCGCATGATTAAATTTTTCTTCTCTAGTCAAAGCACGTCGGCGTCGAAAATCTGCTAACCAATACCTTGTGTTACGATATGGAGCCAAAAACCCACGAGTGTTAACATATGCGGCATCAACGAGATAATAATTATCTGTAATAATTCAAAAAAATTGGAAACTTCAAATATTGTAAGAAAAAATGTACAAATCATATATGAAATGATGCATACCTTGTGGTGGAAATGGAAAATCGGATCTCGGGTTAAAAGCAACATCCCTTAACACTCTGGAATCATGTGCTATGCCTTCCCATCCGGCCCAAATAAATATGAATATCATATTGAAGTCACAAATTCCTAAAACATTTTGATAGCATCGACCACCTCCTCTTCCTCTATAAGCAGTTTGATGACTGGCCGGTATGATTGCATGTACGAGAGTCCTGTCCAATGCACCAATTGCACCCTTCATTACATGAGAACAACATATTATAACACAATATAAAGATGTGAAAAATTAGTAGGAAGCTTTCAAAATGAAACGTACCGGAAATATAGCTCTCGAACGTCTTTGTTGACTTGACATATTTGAGGTTGAATCCGGGAGTGTTGGCACTATGATTTCTCTTGCAAAATTCATCATTCCTCTAAGCACTTCATGAAAGCATTTATGAACAGTTCGTGCGGAACGTTGGAATCTCCTTTTAATCACTCTATAGCGTTCATTATGTCCGATCATTGTCAAAAACATAGCCATCTTCTCCTCAACGATTACTTGTCTACCATCTTTCACCCAATTTCGTTGTTTGAAATAATTACATAATTGAATATATGCATCACGAGAAATACGCATCAATTCTTGACATTGAATGCTTGGTCCATTTAATAATTCTTGTGTATATGCATATCCACTCATAGTCGAGGTATTGTCACGTATCCTTTCTATTCTTCTTAAATAGTCTCGTTTTCGCCTCATATACCAAATCAGTATAATTGCCACCAAAAATTTTTGAGCGTGGGTCAACATTTCTATCAAAAATACAATAGTTCAAGTTAAAAAACATCATTGAAGATCAATATAACATTTCAATATATGTATCAAAAATAACAACACATGAGTAAATATCACAATATCATATATTAATCATAAAGAACCACCAAACATCGAAAGAACCATCAAACAACATTCAAGTATTATGAAAACAACATCAAACATCATCAAACATCTAAATAACATCCCAATACATGTATCAAAATCCCCATTTCACTTCATTTGAACCCCTGTTGTTCACCCACTGTCCTAATCCACTCCGCTGCAAAGTCAAGGGGTATGGCCATCCAGCCTTCCCTATTTTCCTTGTTATTAATAATGACCATCCCATTACGTACTAACGGATCGTTTCTTGGTAAGTCAAGCATCATTAATTTCTCAAAACATTTTTCGTATGGGTAAGGCTCAAGATTGTTGGGGGTGGCAGTGGTCATGCTAACAGTTTTAAGGAACTTTATAATCTCCTCATCTACATCTGACTGCTGGATAGCTTTTCTTTTATTTCGTTTCACTCCACTACTAGATGCACAAGGTGTAGACGATGTAGGTGGCTTTGAACTTGAAGTTTCCACTTCCTCAGTGTTAACAACAACAAAGGGCTCCATTGTTGGCTCAGGGTCCTTTGATGATGATCCATAACTCGTGATGCCCGTGCCAACAGATCCCTCAAAGAGTTGTGCACACAACTCTGGGAATGGAAGACAAGTAGTCCTCAAGGATTCAACATATCTATTACCCTTCATTAAAGAAAAATATATTTAGTAACTATATAAAGAACATAGGATTGTAAAAATTAAGGTAAGAAAAGGACCTCTATCTCCAACGCCCATTCTTCGGGAGTCATGTTAAAGGTGTTTGTTGAAGGATCATAGAAATTTCCTGTTTTATTTTTCAACTTAAGCCATGCCCGTATTTCCCCTTCAAATAATCCCAATGATTCCGCATTTGCTTATGATCAACAATGAAGTTATGAGTGGTTTTGAGAATATTAGCAACATTCTTCCATGATTGTGGTTTTAGACTACCACCTTCCTTTCCATTCATGCTTACTTCATGTATACAACTTTCAAGAAACGTTTTATCAACGTTTAAATCCTTCCATATGGCCCTAGGTTTTCGTATTTGTTGAGTTTGGGCCATTTGTTCCTTTCATATGTAAAGAACAACAAACTATGAAAACTCATTAGTGAAAAGAGCAGCAAGGGAAAATTGGACTGAAGAATAAAGAATCTGATATGATTTGTAATCATATGATAAACAAAAGGGATTATCACAAAAACTCACTGAGGTTACAACTAATTATAGAAAACCCACATATTCTTCAAAATTACCAAAAAAAAAATCTTAATTATAGCCTGTTATCCTATCTCCCCTCCTCGTAGGCAAAAAACACTTCAAAAACCTGGTTGATGGTTACATAAATATTATAAACTCCTTAAATTTAAGACACAATCAAACCTCAAAGACAAATTGTTTGCTGAGCACATTTTTTGCTAAACAAATTTTTGCTAAGCACAAATTCCCCAATCTCAACTATGGAATGCAGTTAAATAAACAACCAATCCCCAAATTAAATATGTGAAGGAATCACCTCATTCATCTCATAAATCTCAACTGAAATATATGAAGGCAAATTTTCAGAACTCACGTGAAGGCAAAAATATGTGAATATATGAAGGCAAATTTGTGAATATATGAAGGCAAAAATTTGTGAATATATGAAGACAAATTTTCCGACTACACCGAAAACCTAAACAGTGTAAGAAGCCGTACCTGGAGGTGAAGCACCGGCGACGATAAGAGCAGCAGGGGTTTGAGACCGTAACGAGAGCAGCGGTGGCGAGAAGCACAGGGATGGGAAGAATCGGCGACGGGAAGAATGTGGAGGCAGTGGAGAAGTCACGGGGGTTGGTAATGAAAGCATAGGGTTGGGGGATAATGTGTATTTTGTGTGGAGGGTAATCTAGTCATTTGCTTTATTAAGATCACAGCTTACCGATTAAGGAGCCTGCAGATCACTTTCTCAATAAGTTCATTGCCTTATTGATTAAATTTCTTGGTAATGATTATCACCGTCAGAAAAGTTTATAAGAAATAAAACCAATGTTCTTCATTAATCGCTAAGAAATGCGCTTAAATCATGTCACATCAGATCGGTCATCGACAATGGCCCCGAACTCAAAAGTGACTGACTCAACTTTTGAGGTCGTCTTTGTATCTGAAGTGAGGTGACATATAAGAATTTGGTCCATTGCTTTATTAAGTGTCATTTAATATAAAGTCATATCTTGGAACGGACGCATGGATTGGTTGAGGCATGTGGTGGCTTTGGCATGAAGTACGCAGGACTCCAGGCGTCTCCACTCTCGAATTGTTACGTCCCGTCAGTTTTCCTGTGTATAAATACAGCCTCTTCCCTTTCATTTCTTACTTTACTTGAATATTGTTACTGTTGTTTATACATCTGAAAAGATCCATTTAAGATAGGTGAAAATACCTATAAAATGTTGAAAGTGTTTTTTTGAAAAACTCAATTTTCTTGAAAGATTTCAAACTAATTTATAGAAAATATAAAAATGATTAAAATTTAGAAACTATTTTTTTAGGAAAATCTAACATTTTGAAAGTAGATTTTTTTAAATTCAGAAAATTTCAAAGTTTGAATTACGCTTAAAAAATAAAAATAATTTTAAAAAAATATTAGTACTTTTATGAAAATTATTTTTTTACAAAATATTTTTCATTCAAATTTATGACATTTTAATGAAAATTTAGAATTAAAAAAAAAAGCTCCTGAAATTCGAAATAATTTGCTGGTTTTTATATATTTTGTTAATATTTTTTAATTTTCTATGAAAAATTAACATTGTTAAAGTTTTTGACAGAAACATAACGATAGGATATTTTGTGCACGACTTCTTACAATACGAGAAGATTTCGTGCATTTATAATACCAATGGGGATCTCGTAAACTTTTATCTAAATACATGGGGTGTTATTGGCGTAGGACCGTCCGATCTATTTTTCCTGACCGGTGTTATTACATTTATCTCAAAGAATTTACGCTATGCGTTACCGAAGTGGCTCCGGGTTTCGAATCATTTAAACAAAACGAGGCGTTACGAACCCGTGCGATGCACCGACTGTGCTTTTGGTTGAATATCTACGTGTTTTGTACGTAATGTTTGTACAGATGTTTATATACTTTGTATCAAGGTTGCGTTAATGTGTGTAATATAAGTTATATCACTATGTAACGCCACGACTTTCTAGGGATAATTATTGGGGAAAATAAATAAAAGGTAAATTTGACGAAGAATAACGCCTACAAAGTCGAGTCGCTACACTGACATAAATTAAATACCTTTAATTAAGCAATAACACGTTATAGATACGAAATAAAATTTGCGTCGGAAGAATAAATTATAAATTGTTAATTTCTAACAAAAGTTTCCCCAAAAGAATTTCGAAACATTTGACATAAGAAAAACATCATTTAATAAATTTCATTCATATGCCCTCTCGGCTTGCTCCTTCGTTCATCCAGCTCGGTTTAACCTGCGGGATCAATGAAGGTGGGGTGAGCTTCCTTCAGCTTGTGGAAATCTCACTTATCACAGTAATATATAATCTCATGGAAAGTATAAAATGAATAATCTATCATATCTTTTCCTCAACATGAATACATACACACAATATTACGTATAGCATGAATCTAGCACGCATAACACGAATATTGAGGTTGCGCATGTGTCCCCACAACAACATGAAACATACACAAAATACCACATATAACATGAATCGAGCACGCATGTGAATATTGAGGTTGCGCAGGTGTCCCACAACAACATATATCTTAAGATAGCCTCTTTACACGTATATGTGTGAGCTTGATTCACAACATGTATCGTCAATTTTTAAACATGAATTGAATATCACATATTGAATAGAATATCACATATACAATCCAATTAAAGCAATTAAAGTGATAGTGAAAATTCCCATGAATAAATGATGCTGTCTGACTTGAATATGGAGATGCTCGACTCACAGTCCTAAGCCCGTAAATCCTCGATAAAATCTAGATATAATAATATTTTAATCATTATAAAATCTTACAATATAATGACGGAAATTAAAATATATATGCATAAAATCAGACTAGTTATTAATATTAATTGAAAGGTCAACATTTTAATGTCTTGGTCAAAATGGGACTGAATTGGAGGTTTTAAAGTTGAGTGGGGTCAAATTGTAAGAGTTGAGAAGCTGATTGGGTTAAAATCGAAGAATCATAAATCAAAACGGGTTTAAATTGAAGCATACAGAATTTCTGGGATTAAATTGAAAGCTACTGAAAAATATGAG
Organism: Orobanche coerulescens; assembly: GCA_033398695.1. Lineage (NCBI taxonomy): Eukaryota > Viridiplantae > Streptophyta > Magnoliopsida > Lamiales > Orobanchaceae > Orobanche > Orobanche coerulescens. The sequence goes on from CM065803.1 coordinate 14,443,162, forward strand.
GACTAAATTGCAAAACCCTAATAAATATTTTAAAATTGTTGCCATTAATACTCCCCACTCATTTTTAGGACCTAATCTTTCATTATATATATATATATGATAAGAACATCCCCAACAAAAAGTCTCCTTCAGACACTTATCCAAAAGTTCAACCAAAACAAACCACCTCCTTTTTGTACACTAAAAAAAAAGAGAGTAGCTATATAAGGCAAGTGGATGTAAGTATTATTACATTCTAAAGTAGAAAGAAAGATGATCAATAAGTTCTCTACTTGTCTGGACCAGGAGCTTGTGGTCCGAGTGGAGATGGAGCTGGAGGTCCATAGTACTGAGGAAGTCTTAAATTTTCATGTCGGCCTCGTGACCTCCCAAACAGGTAACAAGCAATCGCAGTGATCAAGAAGAACAGTATTACTGGTAGAGACACCACCAAGACATACCCCATTTTCGCTCTTTAATTCGAAAAAACAATCTTGCAAATTACCTTTTTCAATAGCATAGAGTAAGAGAATGACATTTTTTTTCTCTTTTCATTATTACTAATCATTCAGACAAGTCGTGTTACCTACATACACATTGTTCATACAAATTTGACCATGTTCACTGAGGTGGTCCGTAAGCTGCGTTCCCACATGTTTTTTAGGGAGTGTACACCTTTTGTTTGGAAATTCAAGACCAAATACAGAACTAGATACGAAGTTCATATTGTTGCCGTCTTTGGTGACAAGTCGAATGTATTCCGAATCTGATCTAGGTTTTCGAAAGGAAGTCGTACGCTCCGAGAGAAAACATCCGGGAGAATCGTAGCTTATGGATGCCACACATCAAACTATTAGTATTATTATAGTGCGGCTTTCTAAAAGATTATTTAACAAATTGGCCATTGGGCATGGTTTCTTCGGACTCTAGTTATTAAGTCAACATATAGTGTGTTTATGTCTCCTAGTAGATTATCTTGGAGGTCATTGTTTATGGATTCGGCTTGGGACGGAATACTTTCAGCAGGAATCGTCTATTAGGCTTGGACGGAATTATAGTGAAGATACAGATGGAAACGATAGTGAAGGGAATGGAGTAATTGGAACAAGTGGCTGAATTGGTGCAAAAGATGCAGATGACTTTAGCGACGATGTAGACTACCATGGTGAAACATGAACAAAGGAGTTGAGAAGATGTAGGCCGTCAGACGCCAACTCCGGCACGAGAAGGGCGTGGTTCTTTACGGATCTTCGACGTCCGTCTTTGGCAGTGGCACCTGCTCCGGTCACTAGACTCACTATTCCGGTAATCGTGCAGACAGTCTCTATGCCGGCAAAGTTGAAAATTTCAGGGTTCAATGGCGAGAATCGCACATCACAAAGTTCTCGCATTGAACTCCCCTCGACTATCACTCGAAGGACGTCGGTCACCAATTTTACCAAATTCCCACGGCCTGGGCTTGTCTATTAACATTCGAGGGGAAGAAATTCGGGCTCACATTCGGGCTCACATTCGGACTATGGATGTAGAGGAAATATGCACTATAATATATCTGGCTCGGGAGATGAAGCGTGAACACACGCTACATCGTGAACCTGGGGTCGACTCGAGTAAATCAGATTTCCCTATGGTGGTTGAGATTTCAGGCCTAGCCCATTCGTGTCTTCAGCCTTGAGGACAATAACGTAATGTGACATGACTATACTATAACAATTATCCCGACGCATCACTGTCTCATGATATTTTCCATATAATTAGAGAGAAGCTATGATGTTAATAGTATTTGAATTTCATCTCATTTCTCCTTCACATGAGGTTGTGACATGAAGGACATCCGGCGTAAAACTTTGCTATTTTGTCTTTTGCATGAATCGTAGCGTTAACTAATTTTCGATAATTAATCGACACTATAATTTTCGTGCCACGGACCCAACGTAATTGGGATTAAGATGTTGATGATGATTATGAAATTAAGCAATAAAACACCAAGAGAAAGTAGTAGTAAGAACTTAACAGTTTATATCGAAACAACAAACTGAAAGAAACTAAAGAAATAAAAACGAATCTCATCATCATCTAACATCTTCCAGTGAAGAAATAGAAAATATTGAAATAAATCTGGTTGCCTCTTTTTTATCCTTTTTTTTTTAATTCTGGAAGAGATATGATAGGCGTACCTTCTCTGGCCGATACTCGAGAAAGAGAACATTCGAAACCTCGTACTGAAGTTTCAGCTTTGTTAAACTCAGAAAACCTCGTACTTACTATTATTTTTTTGATCGTCAAAAGATTGCTTGGTTAAAGTTGACAGCTGCGTAGGGTACTGTCCTGCCACATCCTCGCTCCATTCAATTCCAAGTACTCTCTCCGTACCGTCCGAATTGATATACTTCACTCAAAAAAAATATTTATTTATCCAAGAATTATTACAATTTTAATACCGCTTAGGCACCAAGTAAACCAGTAAACGAACCAAGGGGAAGGCCAATCGGCCGTGGGGGAGGGGAGACGAGAGAGATAGAGGAGAGATAGAGAAGAGAAAGAAGAGATTAGTCTTATAATATTTTGGTCCAACCCGACCGTTATAACATTTTAATTATCCATCCCTGCTCGAACCAGGCCCAAAGTCCATGGCAGCCCTTATTAATGACATCCGTCCAATCAGGATGTATTATCTACACCTAATCCTGACCGTCCCTCACTCCTTTTAATATGCTAACCCTACATTCACTCCCTCACTTCTCACCGCCTCCTTTCTCACTTCTCCCGTCTCACTCCCCCTCTCCCGTGACCTTTTTCCTTCTCGGTCAACTCCTCCAACAAACTCCGATTCTGCTCCCAATTCTCTGATCCTTTGTTCCCCCGTGAGCCGATGACTAACACGAGGGAATCCCGTGACATCCTCCATGTCCGATTCCCTCCTTGTGTGTATGAAAGGCTCGACAAGGGGCTGGAGTTTCGACACACCAAATCGAACACCGAAAAGTTGAACACCGAGTTGTACCTTCTGAGAATTCGTGTGAAATTGTGAGTAATCTCTGTTGTGAGAACTGTGAGTGAGATGAGGTGTTGATTTCTGAGGTTTCTGGGTTAGGTGAGGTTCTACCGGGTTTTGTGGCCGGCCGACGGTGGTTTGGCTTTCTTCCTCTGTGGAAAACGATTGTCTTGGTGTCAATTGCTAGGGTTTCGGAAGATCTGATCATATTCATCTCGTTCCTTAAAAAGGGGTTTTTTTGATTCATTTGTCGTCTTTGATTAATTGCTGTTCTGTGAATTTGTGCAATTAATTAGTAATATATATTTGTTATATATATATTTTCTGGGATTTATACATATATATTATATATATTTGTTATATATATTATAATATATATATATATATACTATTTACATTATATTTATATATACCTACTGTCTATATATATATATATTATATACTAGAAATATATATAAGTTATATATATATATGTATACAACATATATATTACAGATTGGTTATTATCATTACTGTTGTTAACCTGGAATCTACAATTTGTGTTTCAGCTTTGTTCTGGACGTTGGAATTCTTACCGGCTGCATTTTGTTCGGGTTTATCGGATTAATTATATTGGTTATAATTACAAGGTTCATTTACTTGGCCTTTAATCCTTAAACTCTATCCCGTAGAATATAATTTGTAATCGTTATATTCGTTTATCCGCTTGTATAATTGATCCTATATTTAGCCGAATCGTACGACCCGATACCCAACAATTAGGGCAAGTATTTTCTTATTCTTTACTAAGATAATAGTTCATGTATTTATAACTAAGCCCTATCGGTTCAATAAAAAGCGACATGGGAAAGAACCGAAAAGAAAACCCACGAAGGAGTCGAAAACTCTATTTAAAAACTTACATTAAATATAAGAAATTACTAATAATAATCCTTCAAACGAATAGGTCGACGACGTTCCCGAACCGATCTTGAGCCTATAGCCGATGAACCGGCCTAAACCGTATCAATCTCTCCCCCGTTGAGAATCGACTTGTCCTCAAGGTGTAAATCTGGAAAAGAGGCCTGCAGCTTATCAATAGGTTCCCAAGAAGTGTTGTTGGTCGAGCCATCCTCCCAAACAACGAGCCATTCAGTTCGAGGACGACCATCAAACAGAATATGAGGTTCAGCTATGGCATGTAAAGGGCGAGAAGCGGCCTGTCATGCACGAACTCGGTGGGGAAAACAACTTGAACGGGACATGAGGTGGCAGCAATGAATGGTTGAAGCAACGATACGTGAAAGACATTGTGAATCCTAGCATTATCCAGCAATTCTAGACGATACGCAATCGCTCCAACTCCCTCGAGGACCTTAAACGGTCCATAAAACTAACATGCCAGCTTAGCCGAAAGCGGTTTGGCCACCGAATGTTGTCGATAAGGTTGGAACTTCAACAAAACCATGTCTCCGACCTAGAACTCAATATCACGCCTGCGAGAATTAGCCTGCGCAGTCATACGCTGCTGCATCTTACGCAAGTTACCTCGGATCAGCTCTAAAACTTGCTCCCATTCTTGGACCGTAGCAAGGGCCGGAGATAGAGACATGAGGACTGTGTTGGGCAAAGAATAGGTGGCACTTGACGGTAATAAAGCGCCTTAAAAGGCGACATTTGCAAACCATCATGAAAGGTACAATTCAGCGCCAATTCTGCCCACGGAAGAAAATTAAACCAATGTTTAGGGCGGCCTTGAGTAAACGTCCGGAGATATTGGTCAAGGTCATGGTTCTTAACCTCCGTCTGACCATCCGTTTGGAGATGGTATGCGGTGCTATGGCGTAAAGTGGTTCCACTTAATCGGTGTAATTCTTTCCAAAATGAGCTAGTAAAAATAGCATCTCTATCAGATAATATTGAAGTCGGGATTCCATGGTGTTTGACAACAATATCAACAAAGAGAGTTGCGACTTTGGCTGCGTCAAAATGCGTGCCCAAAGCACCAAAATGTGTGTATTTTGAAAGGCGATCCACGACCACCAAGATAGCCGTATAACTCCGGGAAGGCGGAAGACCGGTAATAAAATCCATAGAGACCTCATCCTAGACATGTTTCGGTATCGACAATGGTTGCAAAGGCCCGACGGGTTTCTTGGTGCTGTACTTAGTCGACTGACAAATAAGGCAAGAATCAACAAACTGTTTCACGTATAGGCGCATACTTTGCCAGAAACACATAGTAGCTATTCGGCGAAAAGTGCGATCCACGCCCGGATGGCCGGCGCTCGGCGAAGCATGAAATTCAGTTAGAACTTCCGCCTTAAGAAGTGAGTCTTTACTTAAAACTAGTCGATGATTGTAATAAAGGGTGCCATCATGGACATGAAAATGAGCCGTAGCTCTCCCCTGGCCGCAGCTGTAATACCCGAGATCTTTGTTCCGGATTCGTTGAGTTTTCGGGGTTTTATCGGATTGTTATTGTCCTCATCGTTAGGATTTTGTGCCATGTTTATGTGTGCCTTGTTGGGACATGTGTTTGGAGGCATTTCGGATCACTATGTGAGTTTCTGGGTTTTTGTGGTGTAGCGCACGCTAATGCTTGTGGCATAGCGCACGCTACGGCGTTGTGGTTAGCGCATGCTACTGAATGTGTAGCGCACGCTAACTGGCAGTCCAGAGGCAGTCCAGGAGCTACTGGACTGGGACTCAAGTCTCGTTAGCGCACGCTAAGGTTGGTAGCTAGCGCACGCTATTGACTGATTAGCGCACGCTATTTCTTCTTTCTAGCGCACACTGCCCGGTAAGTGCAGTTCTGTCCAGGGGCCACTGGACTGGTTTCATGACCCCTTAGCGCGCGCTACGCTTATGGGTCTAGCGCACTCTAACAGTGTTATTCGGTAATTCTGGGCGTTGACCTCGTTAGCACGTGCTAATGCTGTCTGGTTAGCGCACGCTATTGGTATCGGCCCAAGATAAATCTTGGATGAAGCTTCACTTCGTCATTTCTCACTCTCCTTCATCCCTTCCGACGAGAGTGAGCTCCAGAGGTGATTTTGAGCGATCTTCTTCTTCTAGCTTCATCTTCGGGCGGATTTGTAGGTGTTTAACAACATCTAATCGTCTTCTTGGTCCAAATCAAGGTAATCTGTTCTTAGAACCCTAATTTCTTGAATTTGGGGTTTTTCCTTGGATTTGGGATTCTTACCCGATCTCATCCGATCGGTTGTATATTCTTGTTTATCTTGACCGTAATCATCAGATTTTGTTAACCGTTCATCGATTTTTATCGCCCGGATCAACGATTCTTGATTTCTTTGAGCACACTTAGATCCTTGTTGTCTTTAGGATCGTTTCGGATTTCGATTAGTGTTATTGATTCGTGGTGATGTTATTTTCGTAGTTCTCGTGGAGTTGTTGAGTTCTTGGTCGGTTTTGGAAGTTCGAGGGCTGCCCGACCTCATCCGTTTGTTGTCCGGTGGTTCATGGTATCGACGACTTGTGATTCGTCGTATTTGTTCGCTCGCGGATTCGAGGCAAGTATCTTGCCCATACATTTCATGTTTCGTATCTGTAATAGTTGGTAATTGTCTATGTGTGCGATTATAATGTTTTTAACGAACTTACTCAAGAATCAATATATTCTTGATTCACAAAGATCTACTTGTGTGGACGAATGTGTTGTTCTAAGAATATGTATTAGTGTTGTGCATTGGGATGCCTTGACTGCATATGGTACCGTTGTGTGTGATTATAGTGTTAGTGGTATTAAAGATGATGCCTTTGGCAAAAACTCTGTGTATGTGGTTATATGTGTTTATTGATGAGTGTGCGATATTATAATATCGATTGCGAGTAGGTGTCGGATAAGTGGCCATTTCTAAGAAGTACCTTGATTTACGTTTGATGTACTTCGGGAGAATGTGTTTTTGATGATTGTGATTTGTGCTATGTGGTTTTTGAGATTGTGTGAGCCGAGTAAAACCAGTGAGGGTCCCCTGGGATTTGTTTAGACTTCAAGTTCGGCAGATCACTCGGTTGGGCTATACACCAGGGAGGGCCTGACGAGGTGTCACTGGGGTGTGTATCTTGCTCGAGAGGTACAGGGCCAGTATAGCTCGGGAGGTTTTTTTGTGATAATTATGGCACGTTGTTGTTTCGATAATTATGATATGTCCGAAATATCATAACGCTTCCATTCTCGGTGTGAGTTATGTCTTACGTAAGGTCTTGGTACTTGGCTAGAGTGGCATCAATATAAGTGTCGTATATGAACCGTTTCTTGATTGTGAGGTTTTTTGCATAAGGGTGCGGGCCCTGTGATTGTCTTTGAGAATTATGGTTGGTTGTGTATCGAGATTAACCATTGGGTTATTTACTCGAGTATGTGAATTGTGGATGATTGGGTTGTAGGCCCCGTGTTTTGTGACCAGATTTGCTCTCTTGCAAAACAATTCTTTGGCCCGTGTCCCTATGCGGTTTTTGGTCAGTTAAGGATTCATAAGTCCTAAATATTTTCAAAACCCCCGAGATATTAAAGTTTTCTGTTAGATGTATATGGGTTCCATCCCAACCTCCCTTGATTTGAACTGTTTTGATCAAATGATTTTATCTCGGGGAGTATGTTTACGATAATTGGGTATTGGAGTATGATATGTATGGCTTGTATTTGTATTTTATACTTGCACTAGCAAAACAGTGGAGTTTTGCTAACCCCCGAGTATTCGGGGGGTGGATGTCTGACATGTGCGTCCGGTACTTGCAGTCATTGGGAGCGAATCACAGGATCGGTACGAAGGATGGTGGAAGACGACGATACTAATCACATGAAGACCAGTCGCTCAGTATTTTTGGTAGAGTCTTGTTGTTTATATTTCCGTTGTGGTGCTCTCCCGTTTTATGGGAGCGTTGTTGTATTCTAACCTCTGTGTGGGTATGAGTTTTGGGATAGAGTTATGTATATATGATGTGTGTATTATAGAAAAGACCAAATCGATCTAATGGTTCATTATTTAGCCATATCGGCATTAAATGTGATGTATTGTTTTTGTATTTAGCCTGGTAGATCCTCATTGAGAGGGTCTGCGGCGTTGTAATATTCCCAGGTGGTTTGGGGATGTTACAGAATATGGTATCGGAGCTTAGGTTTGCAGAAACCTAGGCTGTCGGGTCGAGTTGTGTGTCTTCGGGTCCTGTCTTGTCTTGTCTTGTCAGATTTTATCTGACGAAGTCGTGTCGCGACGCGTCGTCTGGAGGCCGGTCGTGATTAGTATCAAGGTGCACCCATCATCTTCGTGCGATCTGTGGATGTAAGTCTCTCCACTATAATGTTGTGTCTCGTATTACACGAGCTTGTGTGATATTTGTGTTATGTTGAGGAGTTAAATGTGAATCATGAATACGTCCTCCATGTTTGTTTGATTTTTATAATGTGCCGGTGTATGTGTATATATATCCTTGCATAAATTGTTTTACAAGAAGTAATATTTTGGTGTGGTTACACTAGGTAAGTTTATGAATGTGATATTTTAAATGTTCTAAATGTTTTTGGGGAGTCATGTAAAATTTATTTTAAAACATCCTTCAAGAATGGAAAAGCTTGATTTTCGTGTTATGACCTCGAGGCCAAACATTTTGAGAATTCAAACTACTTACATTTTATTCCCATTTTTTGGGGAGGCTAAAAGCTCGCTTGTAAATCCGGTCGTCCAATAGGGTGTATCTGGTCGCACGGAGCTTAAGCTGGTGAGCTTTGACACGGTCGTCGGGGACCGTTCCGTCCTTTAAGTATTTAATGAACGGAGTCATCCAGTTCTCTTCGGCGATGGTAACTGCGGTTACCAGGTTTCTGTCGATCGTCGGCTTTGCTGATTTTGTGATTTGGATGTTGGAGAAATCGGCCGCCCATCTGATGATGCTAGTTTGGATAGGGCGTCGGCTTGGGAATTGTGCTCTCTCGGTACTTGTTCGATTAGCACTTCCTCAAATTTCGTGCACATTTCGGCGACCAATTCTTGGTATTTGACCATCTGTTCGTCGCGCGCCTCATATTCTCCCATGACTTGGTTCACGACCAAGAGAGAGTCCATGAAGATATGGAGGCGACGAACATCAAGGGCGAGGGCTAGATGGAGCCCGCCTACCAAGGCTTCGTACTCGGCTTCATTGTTGGTCATACGAAACCCGAAACGCACGGCATTTGTGAAACTTTGTCCGTCGGGGCTAATGAGGACAATCCCTGGCCCTGCTCGCGAGTTGGTCGCCGAGCCATCCACGTACAGATTCCAGGCAGGGCGGCCGATCTGGGTTGGACTGTGAGGGAATGTTAATTGCACCACGAAGTCTGCCAGAGCCTGGCCTTTGATCGCCGTGCGAGGAGCGTATGTGATACCGTATTGGGCGATCTCCAGTGATCACTTGAGGAGTCGCCCATTGGTGTCAGGTCGGTGTAAAACTTGCCTCAGAGGGAGAGTCGTCAGAACCTCCACTTGATGTTCGAAGAAGTAGGCTCTTAGCTTGCGAACGCTCATGACTAGAGCGTAGGCGATCTTCTCTAGAGGCGTGTATCGTGTTTCCGCATCATGGAGCGCTTGGCTAACGAAGTAGATCGGCAAGTGGACTTGTCCCTCCGCTCGCACCAAAACAGCACTCAGTGCATCGTCCGACATGGGTTCCGTCTCCAATATCCGTTTATTGAAACAAGATATATAGTCTTTAAGGGACTCGTTCGACCCCTGTACGACGGAAGCGATGGATGAGCGCGGGGCGACTCGCACTAGGGACCCCATGAAATGGGATCGGAACGTCGCCGAAAGCTGGGCCCATGTCTGAATAGAATGATGGGGCAGCGTCCGATACCATCTCTGGGCCCTCTCCCCCAGAGTCAAGGAGAACATTCGGCACCGGAACGCGTCCTGAGACCCGTGCAGGTCCATCCACGAATTATAATGCCCAAGATGGGCGTTGGGGTCTGTCTCCCCGTTGTACGGCGGAATCTGAGGAATCTTGAACTTCTCCGGGAGGGGTTCCGAGAACATCGGGGGCAGGGACTCTCTGTTGTTAAGCCATTCCGAACTTTGGGATGGCTGGAGTTGCTTGTTTTCGAGCTCCCGTAAGGCGTTTTTTAAGAAACTCGATCTCACTCGAGTTATCGCCGGGAGTTGGAGGTAATATTTGTGTCGGATTTAGGGACTCGTAGGGAGTTTTTTCTTCTTTACGGCTCTGACTCTGGATAGTGGGAGCCGGCGCTGCTTTTTCGATTTTCTTCCCTGCCCCGAGGCGATCAAAAATGGATATGGGGCACGAAAGCCTACTTTTTCGAGAGGGTTGTGAGCTTTCGCCATGGCTTTCCGCCCTTTCCCCGGCGACCCCAGAGGTTGTCCTCTTTTTGTTTCGTCCCGAGACAGCTGGGCGGGTCGTCTGAGATTCCGCCTCCACATGGTCTTCGGGTTTTTGAAGGGTTCCGCCCCCAGTAACCCGTGCCATAAGGGCCGTCATGCCCTGGATGAAGGCTGGATGTTTAAAGCACTCTACCACCTTACGGAGGTTTTCTTCCTCCGTCGCGGGCTGAGGGTTTTTTGAACTTTCGTGAGACATCTCCGGTGAGTAGTATATTTTTTTTATCGGAGGTTCGTCCCCTCCTTCTAGCGCCAATCTGTTGACGTCTGATTTGGTCAACGTCACGTGTGCTGATCTGGACGAATGGATCGAAGCCACGTAGAAAATAATAAATAAGATGAAAAAGGATTGGATCACCAAGTTTTATTAATGACCTTAATATGAAATAGAGCCGAGCTGAATATTTTTGTGCCGGTGTATCTTTTTTTCTTAGTTATTACAAATTCTCTCTGTTTTCTCTCTCTTCTCTTTTCTCATAAATGCCAAAAGTCAAAAGTCCTCTCTCACTGTATACTCCTTCTATATATAGGCAATCTCGGCAATTCAGGAGATGACAGCTGACGAATGTTGGGGAATATGCCCAAAACACTTGTCAGACTGTAAATATGCCTTAGACACGTGGCGGCCTCTAAGGATTGCTTCGGGAAGGGACATGACAGCACGCGTTAATTGGCATGCGGACCTGTCCCGCATGCTTCTGGCGATGCCTATCCGCTGGGGTCGGTCCTCGGGTCTCCCGCCGTTCAGGTCGGCCTTGTTGTAATCTTGAATCGGAGCATTTTTATCTTCGATCTGCTCGGCCCTCCTGGATCGGATACCGGGTCGGCTTTGACGTCTCTGCCCGGTCCAGTTTTTAATGAGCCCGGGAGAAAATTGGGTTCATAATTGGTTCGGCTTCAGGCTCTGCTCGGCCGATTCAGCTGTCTGGAGTGCTTACGTGAATGCCAAGGTGGATGGGCTATGAACAACTTGCACATAAATATTACAATTAGATGGATGAACAAAAAAGATATACACCGCCGACTTCCGACGAATCATAGCACCAATCATGAAAATTTCAATTAAATATTGTTTCATAAACCAATAGAAAGAGTGCCATTTGCCCGGTCATTAAACGTTGGAGAAACTTATTAAAATTAATAAGTTATTTCGTTGTGAATAAAAATTATCGAATACAAGTTGACTATTCAATAAAATTTTGTACGAGGAATTGTGTTGCGTTTAGCCTAAATTTAATTGATCAATTGGTTGATTGAAACCACTCGGTAAAAAAATTTTATCCAAACAGTTGCTCTCTCTCTCTCTCTCTCTCTCTCTCTCTATATATATATATATATATATAAAGATAATTCGTGCCATAATGGCATGCTACCGATGATATAAGTGAATTAATATAGTTAAATTATTAAATTACTTGTTAGGAAAAAATATATTGGTTCCTAAAATTTTATCGACGGACGATGAGTCTGACATAAAAAATATAAAAATAATTAAGGACTGCCGAAAAGTATGCAGCAGACCTGGCCTTAAAAACAAAATGGCCGGCCCCTTGAGGAAAGCAGGTCGGCGGCCTGACGTTTAAAAAAAAATGTGTTGGCCTCCTGCGGTGGCCTGCTGGAAAGCAGGCCTGCGTAAAAAAATAATAAAATAAAAATGACCGGCTCAGAGCAGTGACGTTTTAAAAGAAAAAAAAAATTGGTCGGCCTTGGGAGGCCCGCTGGAAATAAATAAACTGGACGGCCGCCAGAGGTCCACCAGCCGCCGGCGAGCCTGACGGGAGAAAAATTAGTCGGCCGCTGGTGGTGGCCCGTCGGGAAGCAGGCCAGCGTTCTTGGCATTGAAAAGAAGAATATTGGTTGGCCACTGGATGTCCGTGGAAAGCAGATTGGTGGCATAACGTTAAAAAAAATAGTCGACCGACGGAGGTCCTCAAGTTGGTGGCCTACCATAAAAAAATTGGCCGGCGTTGAAAAAGAGGCCGTCGGGTTTAAATTATAGGGACAATTAACCTTCCAAAAACGAAATTTTTTCCTAATAGGATTCTCCCACGGACTTCCGACAGGTCGCCGACCGACTAGTTTTTTCGATGGGGAGGGCAAACCTTCGGAGCCCGCCACACAATTCAATTGTATGAGTAGCAGGAAGTTATGGCACGCGGCCACTTTACCATTCTTATTACTTCAGTTCACCAATCACCATTGTTGGTTTGCCTCTTGCCCTTTCCTGTGATTACCTATTTCAGTTTTAAAGTTTTTTTCTTTTTTAAACTCCCAGGTTGAAAATTCTCAGGGGCAGCAATGTAATTCATTCACATTGCCTCAATACTTAAACTCTTCCAGAAGCTGATATGCTATTTCAGCAAGCCTAAGCTCGTCTTTAATTATATAATAAATACCAGATTTGTTGGGAATATGTGATCATCAAATTTAAATGTTGGTGACCCCTTCCGGAATGGAGACCTCCGGCAGTATGTAAGGCATACACTCAAATATGTCGGGGAAAGCATCCTCCAATTGTAAGAAAATCCTAATTTGATAGCGAGTGGAGGTGTCCACAGCCCCGGAACCGCCGATCTGCATCCGTGTGTAACCTGTGCCGATCCGGACCCGTGAAACTTGTGTGACCCACGAATCCGGACCCGTGGTCTACACGGGTGGGGTCTGGGTCTCAACATTCTCGCTCTGCGACCCGCTGAGTCATACCAGGCGGATAGATTCAAAATTCAAAAAAAAATTGAATTTCGATCGTAGGAACCTGCCAGGTCAGACTCGAATCCGGCGGGTCCAATGGCTATTTTCAAAAAAAAAAGTACAATTTTGAACCTATAAATACCCTCAAACCTCCCCATTTTTCACACTCACTCAATCTAATTTATCTATCTATATCTTAATATGATTCAGTAATCTAATCTCTCTCTCTCAATTCTCATTTTATCTTTGTGTCGAGCTCTGACAAGGAAGAAGATATTAATACTTCCCCTAAAAATCCAAAATGTTCAAGTTAGAACGAATGACACTTTGGGGCAAATCAAAAAAATTATCTGAGATATCTATTCGAGAGCCTCAAAATCAATCTCTACTCGTTGGAAATGAAAGTCAACATTATGAAGATAATGCTATGATACTTGAAAGTACCTATCATGGTAGTACCTCAACGACTAGTAGCCAACCCGTAAAGATCCAGGCCCATACATTTTATACATGTGGGTGGGGTTCGGATCCAAGTTAATCAATCCGTGGACCCAACGGATTGGATCCGAACCTAAACCCGAACCTTATTTTGACCACTCTAATAGGGAGAAATAGGTTGGTTGTCAAGTTGCTTGGTTATACACAGAATGGGCTTCATTCGCCCACTCTTATTCCTGGATCTCCACTAACTTTATACAATATACACCTAAGGCTAGTTATTAAAGGCTACATGAATGAGTTTTAGTTTTAATAATTTGATGCTTGTCATTATTCAATTAAATCGTAAAATTAGAGCTCGATTCGAATAGTATTTCGAGCGTTCATAAGTATATTTTTATTTGTATACATATTCATATTTTTTTATAATTATAAAAGTTTCAAAAAATTATAATTTAAAAACATTTATAATTTATTATATTGTTATAATTTTTTGAATTTATTATAATTAAAAATATTTTAATTTTTTTTATTTTGTTATAATTATAATTTAAAAATAATTATAATTTAATAATAATAATAATTTTGAATTTGACATAATTATAAATATAATTATAAAAAATATTATTATTATTAAATAATCAAAGATATGGATATCTATACAAACAAAAAATTTAAGAAAATAATTTAAATACTCGCACGCCGCTCGCGAGCCAAAAATTCACTAACTCAAGCTCGAGTTGGCACGGACATGGATCGAACTCGAGCCGAAATTGATCAACTTAAGCTCGAATCGAGCTTTGACGGAACATGCTCGCGAGGAGCTCTCATTTATGGTCCTCTAGTCATGGCTAAGGGGTGGAAGCCCGGCATATGCACGAGTAGGCCCAACAGACCCCAAATTGGGCAAATGGGTATTCTCGGGCCTAATATATGAGACAGAGGCACGTGCGATTTTTTTAAGAGTCAAACTACTTAGAATAATCTGATATTTTTTAATAGGCTTTTTAGGATTGGGTAAGGACTAGCTTACTTTTTTTTCATTAATATCTGAGTGGATTAATCTGTTTGATTTGAAAAAATATGTTGTTGTTTCCTTTTTGTCTGAATGAACTATCTGAATGACAGAAATGACCATTTTATCCTAGTTCGTTTATTTGATTGTTTCTCCAATTTGTTCCATGCCTAAAACAAGATGAAATCATCAAAAACAACTCACAACAAGAAATCAAAACAAGATAAAATCATCAAACTGAAATTTACCTCTACCAGAAAGCAAAAAAAATAGCAACAAAAATCTGGAAAACGGTGAATTTGAACAAACCTTCTCCTGAATTTGAACCCAAAAACCCATTAGATGGAACCTTCATTGCTGCAAATTTCCCTTATGCACTCTGAAACTTTAATTTCCTTTTCCCACAAAAGATCTTCCCCCAAAACCACATCCACCAAGTTTAACTCAACTCCAAAAAAAAAAAAGGAAATCTTCTACGAACAACTCAAAAAAAAAAAATGTCAAGTTATTAACTTATCAGCAAAAGAATAATTTTCAGATAGCATTAAAAATGAATCAATCTTCCGAACTCAACCAAATGAAAAATCAAAATCAGCCGCCATTCTCCAAAACTTCGCCTTAAAAACAAGCAAAACAACACTTTTCCTTCGTCTCCAACATATTGTCAGGAAAAAAAAAATACAGTTTTCCTCTCTTGGTTTCAAGAAAATACAAAATCTACCACAGCTGAAAGTACGAAGATTCAGGTCCCAATTTCAAAACACTTGTGTGTTCTCAGAAATACACTCTTCGATTGAGAAAGCATCCAAAAGTCGAAACGGTGAGGAGGGCGACGGTGAGGCGGGCGACGGTGAGGCGGGCGACGATTTTCAGGACGTAAGAAGGGCGACGGTGACGCGGGGACGGTGAAGCGGGCGCCGATTTTCAGGACGCGTGGAGAGAGAAGAAAAAGGTACGGGAGAGAGAAGGGGAGAAAAAAGTGGAGAGGAAAAGGTAAAGGGTATTAGATGTAATTATTTGGGCTGAATGGGAACAAGAGCATTTTTTAGCTAATCAAAATGATAATTCTCAGCCCGTTCAGCAAGAAGTAAACACAAAAAAAATCTGAGCGATTCAGATTATTTAGTATTAAGCCCATTAAGTAAAAAGTAAACAGGGTCTAAGCCATGTTAGCATTTGGATTATGATTAATTATTTTATCTCTAATGAACAACTTTTTTTTTTTTATAACTAGGTGATCTCAGTTTAGCCGGATTAATCCTAGTCCCTCAATGAACCCATTCCTAACTCACTTAGAGAAGTAAATCGCGAGTCGCTCGAGAAATTCCAGGGTTCCCAATGCCTTTCTGTACACTTCTGCGCACAAGGAGAAGCCCTTAATCGGTGCGGCGCCTTAGGCTCCTGCAGCTTCTCGGGAGAATGCATTGATTGGTCAACACCTCCGGATTCCCAGCAAGGAAATACTCCCACACTGCCGCTTGACGCGAGATTAAACATTGATTAGCGGTCGCTCGATTTAGCCCCGGGGAGCTAGAGGATCATAAAGAGAAAAACATCATCTTTCACCTCCTTGGTGGGGTTAGAACCCAAGACTTTTCCCAAATGAGTGCCTTGGGTGTAGGCGTCCTACCACTGGACCACCAACTCTTTCCCCCTGTAATGAACAACTTGATATGTGGTTAAATCGAACAACTTGATTTAGTCTCTGTTTTTTTGAGTTGAAATTCGTTGAACTGAAATGAACTGAACTGAATTTTACTGAACTTGACTGAAATTATGTATAATATTTTTAATTTAATTCATTTAAAATAAAATAATAATAATTATGTATAATATTTTTTAATTTAATTCATTTAGGAAAATTATAATAGTAATTATGTATAATATTTTTTAAATTAACTTTATTTAAATAATAATAATAATAATTATGAATAATAATTCTTAATTAAAATAACTAATGATAGAAATTATCATAAAAAAATAATAGAATATTAAAAACAATTGATAAAATTATACAACATGAGGTGAATGTTCGTGGAACAATAGATTCTCAAATGTTTGATGCAGATCGAAAGAATGCCATGTTCGTCGTGCGACAAAATATTGCATTACATTACGGGATCTCTCTCTTTTAGTACCAAACCATAAAAGTAACAAGTTATATATCCCCATTCATAAAACTATAAGTTTTTGATACCAAAATGTGTTAAAAGACTTTATTACCCTTAAAGTCTACCAATAAGAGAAAAAAAAAACTAAAAAAGAAGAAGGAAGATTATTAAAACTAAACAACAATAAAAAAAGGTCCCACAACTCAATATTCCAAAAAACTCTCCTCCTCTCTGCAAAAAAAGTCTCCCGTCGTGAAACCCTTCGCCGGCCAGAAAATGTCGACCTCCGACTACCACAATGAATCTGAAGACGCCAGAAGTTCCGCTAGTGACACTCCATCTCAAGAGCAATTCGTCAATGAGCCGCCGGTTAGTGTATTTCATTCACACACGATCGTGACACGACGGTTGTTCATCTTCCCACGATCGTGCTGAAGAAGATGAGACCATCGTGTACACGATGGTCTTTCGTGGGCACGATGGCTACACACGACGGCCGCCGTCGATCGTGTGCCGTCGTGTGCTAGAAGTGCAAAAGCTCTGCCTTGCACACGATCGCAGGCACACGATCGTTTCCGTCGTGTGAACCGTCGTGTGGCACACGATGGTCTTCACACGACGGGCATCGATCGTGTGCATGCGATCGTGTGCAAGGCGTAATTTTTTTTTTCTCTTAAGCATTTTATCATATTCTTATGAGTTGTATGTCCATATTGCGGTGGTTGCGTATGGAAGAGACCTACATTGCGTTTTGTTACACGTCAAGTGAATCTTTACATACGGGAGGCGGTATTTAAAGAGATCATTGAGACATTAAGGAGTATGGGCCGCAATTCATTGATTCTTGATCGAGCTATCGAGAGCTTGACCGAGGGGTCTGGGGCGCTTGATTAAAGTTAGGAGGAATGAGAGTTCAAATCGCCTACATCACTTGATTGCTCGTCAATTGGAGGGTGATCAAATCCCCGGATGAGTCGTGGTTCCGAGGTTTGCGGGAGGACCATTCGTTTACGGCCCGTGATTTCGCCTTGATCACGGGACTCCATTTGGAAACTCTACCTTCCATCCCGGACGACCATCTCCTTCCGTCCGACGGTATTTTCCACGAGAATACTCCATGGCAAAAACATTAAGGTTAGTGTTACGGAAGAGGTTCAATGCTCGAGATTTTGGTAGAGACATAAGAGATTATCTCAAGGTTGCCAATTTGCTTATATACTACTACTTTATCCTATGCCGTGACGACATGATGGTCGAGACATGGGCATGGGCATTAGTGGAGGATTTCGAGCGATGGGATATGTTTCCTTGGGGTTCTTATGCCTTTGGGGTTTTATCTTACTACATAGGCAACGTTGCCATGAAGGAGGGACAAGAGCACAAGGACTATCACTTCTATGGTCTGTTTGGGCTTTACAAATATGGTCGTATGAGATGATTCTGCATTGGGAGCATTGTGTGGTAGTCGAGATAAACCGTCCAAGTCCCCGGTGTTTGATGTGGACTACGAGGAAGATGTTTAGTGATTTCACTCATTTCTTCGACAATAAGGTACATAAATTTGTAAACGTATTTTCTCCTAACTTCACTCATCTCTTCAACATTATGTGATTGCCCATCTAATGGTATGCTTTAATGACTATTGTTGCAAGACAAAGTACTTCCTCTTTACCGCATCCGGAGGAGGATGAGGCGGAGTACTACTACCCGAGCTTTGAGAATGGCTCGCCTTATGACGTTAAGTTCATTAAGCTGTAAGAATAGCCGTGAGGAATAAGGAGGATGAGCTGCGCCGATCCCGAGGAAGAAAGTTATGGATAGGTTGAAGAGAAGGTCAGGAAAATTGATTACATATGAGTCGGCACATAAAGTGTCGAAGCGACGCCGGCAGAGTACCCCACCGGTACATGGTGCGAGACATCGGACCGGAGAGGCGGCCAGAGAGGGTGTGTTGTGTCCACGGACTTCCTTGTCCGGACCACACCCGAGACATGAGCAGGATGAGTACTTCGATCGCCGTTTGAAGGCGATCTTATGCAACGATTCTCGAGTCCGGATTTATTGCTCGAGTTTCTCGCCGGTGCTTTCGGGATCGTGGATTTCTTCGGACCTATGCATAGGCGTTCTAGGAGCCCGGTACACTACTCGGTGGGAGCCATGATAGGCCTCGTCATTACGCATCGATAGCGGCGCCGTGGAGGATTCCCGACCCTCCACGTCACTCGGTCTGGCGCGGACACGGTCACCATTCTCATCGTCGGCCTAGTCATCATTCGAGTCACCATTCTCGGCGTCGGCCGAGTCACCATTCTCGGCATCCGCCTACCCCCGAGGTCCAAAGACAGTCACCATTCTCGATTCATCTTTCGTTGAGCGGACTCGGCGGCCCCTTGATTACGAGCATCGGTATGAGCCATTTGAGGCGCCGTTTCAAGATATGGGACGATTCGGTGGTTTCGGGGCGAGCATCATTACGGTGCGATGTTTCGCAGGTGAGGGTGGTGGTCTGAGCGGCCGATTTTGAGATCGAGCGGCTTTTGAGATCGAGCGGCCAGATCTGACTCTCTGATCGTTATAGTTGTGAGAGGGATGCTGAGGGTGACGAAGATGGTGAGAGTGCCGGAACGCAGCATTTGGGTGAGCGTAGTCTTTTACCGCGAGTGAGTCGACCATCTGCTGCTCTTCGAGAGCCTTTTGTGGTTGCGCCTCCCAGAGATAGCGAGGCTCTGAAGAAGTTGTACCTACAGTTTAGGAGGGAGCAGCCACGTGATGCTATTGTCCGGTGGAGACTGGGCATGCTCTCACCCAGGCGTTATTTGACCGGATAGAGTCTAGCCGTGAAGACTTTGATGCCGAGGTGATAGACTGTTATGTGCTTGCGACTCGAGCGAGGCTTCGGAGGGGAGTCCGTAGTGTTGGTGTCGGTAGAGTTGGCACTGTACTTGCCGGCTCCCTATTTTACGTAAGTTCTATAACCTACTCACTTGTATATCATTGGTTTGATATCGATATTTTTTAATTTTGTGGTTTGGCTTTTGTAGTTAGTTTTGGCCAACGAGTTTGCAAGACTCCATCCGGATGATCCACTTGGCATCAAGGTGACGGGGAAGCCGGTTTACAAGGAGTGGAAAATTCCTAAATGCATCTAGGACTACATGACAGGTCTTGATACACCACATGCGGTTCCATGGTTAAATTACAACGAAGTAAGTTTGAAATTTATATTTATAAATAATTGACGATTTGTTGCCATTTGAAATTTATATTTATAAATAATTCGCTATGTTTGATGTGATGATCTTATATGATTACATATTGTGTTTGAACAGATCATTGCCATTTGTTGCCTCGACCAAAGCCACTGGGTGACTATCAAGATTGACATTATAGCATGGACCGTGGAGTTGTACGATTCCTTGTCACACCACCACGAAGATGGTCGTTACCGATTCAACCAACTGCGACCGATTATGCGTCTGATGCCTCATGTGCTAGCTCAATCCGGGTATTGGATGAACAACCAATCGAAAACGAAGTATGACACGGAGATGAGTTTCAAAATTATGCCACGAGAGCTACAGTTCATACAGAACGACAATCACAGTTGTGGCCCCTTCGCGTGCATGTACTTGGATCAACTCGTCTCTGCAAACCCAGGAGCAAGGCACCAAATCAAGGAACTTAATGAAAAATATATTAAGAAATATCGATATGGCCTAGCTGCTAAAATCTTTATGTTGTCTTTAGACATGTAGAATGGTTTATGTTGTGTTGTACAATATTTATGTTGTATTTATGAATGTGTGAGTGTTGTTAAATCTGAATGTGTTGGCTCTGTGTTACACACGATGGATGCACACGATCGTGGCCATCGTGTGTTGCGATCGTGTGCAACCTACCCACGGTCATGCGTCTGATGCTGTCGTGTGCGCACGATGGCTGGCATGACCGTGTGCACACGACCGTGAGTACCATCATGGGAACGGCCGTGCACACGATCGTGTGTTCAATCGTGACCACGACCGTGTACACGATCGTGTGCATATGAACTTTTGGTATTTTTGCAAATTTGAAGTATTGTGTTATCTAGAATGATGTTTTGTGATTCAAACATCGCTTGTTCAAACATTAATTACAATATGGCTTCTTATACGACCTCCTATTTGTCATTTCGTTGTAATTCATTAGTATATGAGGTCATTCATCCAGATGATTGAACTTATCCGTACGTACTAATAGAACAATTGGACGACACATGATATGCAATATATTATGGTAATTCAATCAATAACTTTTTATATAAGTGTATCATTAACAAATAATTGTTAATATATAAGTAACAACACCTAAATTGTGAGTAATTTGAGAAATTGGTGAAAATTCTTGACGTTCTTGTGCACACGATCGCGTGTTCAATCGTGACCACGACCGTGTACACGATCGTGTGCATATGAACTTTTGGTATTTTTGCAAATTTGAAGTATTGTGTTATCTAGAATGATGTTTTGTGATTCAAACATCGCTTGTTCAAACATTAATTACAATATGGCTTCTTATACGACCTCCTATTTGTCATTTCGTTGTAATTCATTAGTATATGAGGTCATTCATCCAGATGATTGAACTTATCCGTACGTACTAATAGAACAATTGGACGACACATGATATGCAATATATTATGGTAATTCAATCAATAACTTTTTATATAAGTGTATCATTAACAAATAATTGTTAATATATAAGTAACAACACCTAAATTGACGAGTAATTTGAGAAATTGGTGAAAATTCTTGACGTTCTTGTGCACACGATCGCGTGTTCAATCGTGACCACGACCGTGTACACGATCGTGTGCATATGAACTTTTGGTATTTTTGCAAATTTGAAGTATTGTGTTATCTAGAATGATGTTTTGTGATTCAAACATCGCTTGTTCAAACATTAATTACAATATGGCTTCTTATACGAACTCCTATTTGTCATTTCGTTGTAATTCATTAGTATATGAGGTCATTCATCCAGATGATTGAACTTATCCATACGTACTAATAGAACAATTGGACGACACATGATATGCAATATATTATGGTAATTCAATCAATAACTTTTTATATAAGTGTATCATTAACAAATAATTGTTAATATATAAGTAACAACACCTAAATTGACGAGTAATTTGAGAAATTGGTGAAAATTCTTGACGTTCTTGTGCATACGATCGCGTGTTCAATCGTGACCACGACCGTGTACACGATCGTGTGCATACGTGGATACATCGCCAATTTGACACCTGGTTGCCAACGTGTCACACGATTGGAACACACGATCGCGGCGATCGTGTACACGGTCGTGTGCATACGTGGATACAGCGCCAATTTGACACCTGCTTGCCAACGTGTCACACGATTGGAACACGCGATCGCGGCGATCGTGTACACGATCGTGTTCCCATCGTAGGTCAAATTATTTTATTATAAAATCCCGTTGGTCCCCCCCTTTATTATAAGTCGGTCCCCCCCCCCTTTATTATAAAATCCCAGGTCCCCCCCCCTTTACTTTAAAATCCCATCGTCGGTGTAATATCCGCAATTTTCGATTTTTGGTGAATTTCTTTTTTCGGCCGGAGTCCGTTTTGACGGCTCGCTCATGACCGTTTCGTCATTCTGAGAATGATTAATTCTGCACTTTTTGTCATCCGAGTTCGTTTCGGTGTTGTTTTGTTGAGTTCTGTGCTTTTTAGCGACTTTTCCGCACTCGAGTTCGATTCTTGCGAATCTCGTCCGAAACTGCTGTTTCGAGTTTCCCGCAAGTCCGTTTAACTTTGTTAGACGTGTCGTGAACTTCGGTTTGATTATTCGTTGACGTATGGTGATTTTCGGGCATTTGGGCCATTTTCGTAATTTCCCAAAGTTTGGGGTAATTACCTTCCGTTGTCGAATTTCGAGCCTTCGGGTGGTCAGAATTGTGTGTCCTACTAGCTCTTAGATTCTTTTTTGTGAGTACTTCGTAACCGTATCTTCGGTTCGTATTCAGGTTCGGGTTTCGGTGTCGTTTTGTTGAATTCAGGATTACTAAACGACTTTTCTAAGTATGAGTTCGTCTTTGTTAGATCACCATTAATTTTTGGTAACTCCAAAAATTATAAATCTTTGCAATATTATAGAACATCGAGTTAGCTTTCCAATGGTTCAAACGGTGAGTCAATCGGAGTCCGGACGAGAGAGTTATGGTCGTTTCGATTTGGCCGATCACTTCCAAGAGCCTTTCGGCCGATAGGGGGTCGATAGACTCTACCGCCGGCATTCCGTATGGGTATCGGTTGGCCTATCGGCCGATAGGCTGGCCGATAGGTTCTGGCGTGTTACACTATAAATGTGTTGTTTTGAGCGTGAAGGCTCATTTCCTTCTTCTTTTTTCCGTAGACGCGAGAGAGAGTGAGAGAGGAGGAGAGCTTCTCATCATTATCATTTGGAGGGTTGATTTTCATCATTCTTCTTCTTGTGAAGCCTTGGACAATCAATCCAACGCGTGTTCTACGAATCTAAATACTTGAATCACTCAAGGTAACATCTCTTGAAACCCTACCTTTTTGGATAATTGGGGATTTTGGGGTTTTGTCCGATTCTTTCCGTTTCGTTGATGGATTCATGATGAATATGATTATTCTTGTTGGTATTCTTAGTTTCCCTACGGATTCATGGTATATTTCGTGATTTTTACGGAATCGAGAGGGTTCGGTTGTGGTCCGCCCTCGTTGTTGTTTATATACGAATATACATGAATCGTAGGCGGGTTTCCGGGAGTATTCCATTTCCATAATCGTTTAGAAGTGGTTGTGATTGTATTCTTCGAATCGTTAGGTTCGGTCTCGTTGGTTCCTAGCGTTCGTCGGTGACTTTCCTTTCCGTTCGTTGCGTCGTCAATAATTCAAGGCAAGTATTTTTTTTGGAAACCTTTAAGCTTAACATGAAATGGTTATGTATATTACTTGTTGTAACTCACCTTGTGTTGGCCCGACGGGGTCAAGGAGGGAAATCTATGCTGCCGCCCTGGATTTCACGAGTTTCGTACCGCTAGCCAACTCGTTAGGGTCCTTGCAAGGCCTCGAGTGAGAATGTATGTTGCCGCCCTGTTCTCACGGCTTAGCGTGTGCGTGGTTTTGTTTTTCTGTAATTGTAGCCAACTCGGTAGGGTCCCTGCGAGGCCTCGAGTGAGAATGTATGCTGCCGCCCTGTTCTCAAGGCTAATTGTGTGACTGTTTATTTTCCGGAAAAAGACATGTCTTGTTTTGGTTTTCGAAATGATATTGGTGCATGTACTATGAAATGTGTAAGCGATTGGTTTGCCTTGAATACTTGTACTAGCGTAATTGCTAACCCCTTTGGGGACCCGTTGTCGGGGAAATTCTTGTTATGGATTTCAGGTTATGTTCAGCCAGACGAGCGGGCGCTGGGATGGTACGAGGATGTCGGCCAAGGTTGTTGACATGTGAAATCGAGTCTTGTTATTTCTTACTGTCTCTTTTGATGTGGATGTTTTCCAAATTGTAAACTTATAGATTGTACTCGCGAGTACTTAGGCTTTTCCTTTCAGATTGTGATTGGTATTCGTTGGAGTTACTGTATTTGTCGGTTGATGTTATTTATGCGGTTGTCTGGACGTGTTGTTTTATGTTCTTATTGTTAACAATTGTTTCCTTGCTAACCGAGGCGGTTAGTCGAGTGGTGTTTTCTTGTGTTAGCCTGGTGGGTCCCATGTAGGGGTCCACGGCGCTGTAATTCTCCTCGAATATCTTGGGGGTGTTACAGAAAATGGTATCGGAGCACTAGGTTTATGGATACCTAGGCTTGTTGGTTATTTGGGTCTAGTTGTGTTTTGTTTTGCACATTGTCACACCGCTGCCGGCATCTCAGTACATCCAGTGCTCGTAAGTTCTCCTTACTCGATTCTCTTGTTTTCTCGTATTGAAATTCCACTTCTTGAACTGTGATTGCCTCTCTCGTACTTATCGTCGAGTTGTTTCTCGATCCATCCGGTTTGTGTACTTTTGATTCTAGTATTGCGCCGTCCTTTGTCTCTCTGGAGTAGGTGCGCCGTTCCGGGCTTGACCGTTTGTCGTTTTGCGAGCCTTCCATCGCTAAACTTCCTAGCATTGGTGGGATCGTTGGTGATCGAAAGATCCGAGTTTTGCTCCGTGGTATATTGTGAGAGGGCTTGACTCTCTAGTCTTTTGCTGTGTGATGAAATCTGTGTTTGGTAATTGCGATATACTAAATGTATGTTGAGCCGAATGTACCGATGAGTTGAGAAACTCACGTAATGGTTTCGACATATGTCCAAATCGGTGATCTTTGGTTACGTTGTTAAACTTGGAGAGATAGTTTGACATATGCTTGGAATTAGTATTTCCGAGTTGCGCTTTTGAATCGGTAATTTTGAATGTCGTATATGAGTGTGTCCGGAATTGTTGGTACTTGGCTAATTATTATTATTTACAACCAATGTGTTTCTATTAATAATAATACATGCGGCGTGCATGCTTGAAAATTTCTTAGACTTGATCGTATTGTGGGTTTTGAAAGTGACATGAATTTGGGCGAGCCGACCTTGTATTTTCAAATAAAACCTTGTGTCGTATTTAAAGGTCATGTTTAAAAGTATTTTAGGACATTTTATAAAATGCTACCATTGTTAAGCCCTTGTCGTGTTTAAAAGGGTCTTGAAAACGATTTTTAACTTAGGTTTTATTTTCGAATGACTAGAGTATACGATTTTAAAAATCAGTTAGCACAGGGAAACCTAGGTCGAATCATGTTGTGTTTGTCGAGTTTTGTCTTAACGGATTTTTGTCTGACTTAGTCGCATCGCGACGCGTCGTTTGAGATCATTGGTCGTGATTAGTATCGAGGGGTGGTCGTCACTTACGTGCGACCTATGGATGTTAAACTCCCTTCCTTGTGTTGTGCCTCGTGTGACACGAGTTATTTGTATGATTAGTCGTTAAATGATGGAATCCTTCTGTGGATTTTGATTTCACGATATGTGTTTATTAGACTCTCGTATTTGGTTTATACGAGTAGTGTAAATCCTTCTTGATGTATTTTCGTACCGTATTTTATCCGCTGCGTGAGTCCTTTCAAACGGCTTTCGGTATTTTTCAAACTGAGTTTTATTTCGTAAAACCGATTCCTTGAATCAAGTTTTGGCATTTTGGTCTTGAATATTTCATGATGGTTTGACAAATGATTTTTGTGAGTTTTGGAAAATATTACCGTCATTGGTCTTTTTAGCATTTTTGAAATGACGTGGGAAATTGTGCTTAGCACAGTAAACTGTGTGAGAAAGGTTTATGGCATGTAATCTTTACGATATGTTCTTGTTGTCTGTTGGTCATTAGCGCACGCTACGCTGCGGCTAGCGCGCGCAAGAGTGCGTTGGTAGCACGCTAAGGGGAGGATAGCGCACGCTACACAGTAGTTCAGGCGATCCAGAGCTCTTTGGGTAGTCGAAGTTCTCGTTAGCGCACGCTAACACTTGGGGTTAGCGCACGCTAACGGTGTATATTTTTTTGGTCGGGAGTTTTGTTTGGTGCCGTGATAGCGCACGCTAACCTTAATGATTAGCGCACGCTAATTGTGTCGATATAAATCTAGGACACCGGTCTAGAAGTTGCATTTTCTTCATTTTTCTTCTTCCTCCATGAGATTGAGACGTAGCGACTAGGTTTCGCATTGGGGCTGATTTTTTTCCCATCCAAAGGTGTTTTGGAGTATCCTAGATGATTTTTAACATCATCTAATCCATTGTTCTTCGCGAATCAGCAATTTTTCTTGAATCCCTAGAGTTGACTTTTTGGAGTTTTGTTCTTGATGTCGTTTTCCATCCGGTTTTGATAAACCGATCGTTGTTTTAACGATGTTGTTAAGCATATCCTAGGGATTGTATATCACTGTCTTGATTGTGAACGATTTAATGAGTGTGCTATGATGTGTTTAAGTGAATATTGACAAGTGTGAATTCTGGGCATTTTGGCCTATTGTACTTCTGAAAACCTTGAGTATCTTAGAAAATAAATTTCGAGACGTACTTTTAAAATGAATTATTTTCTCGTAGCACATACAAGGTGCCACAACACGTTTCAAAATTCTTCTACCTCGAGGACCAAAATGCTTTGAAATATTTTCAATGTTTTAGAAACACTTTTATTTAGACCCGAGGGTCGAATATCCTGAAAGTTTTCACTAAGAGAAAGTGTCCTCATTTTTATCAAATGCGAAATGGTTCTCCAAAGTCTCGATAACGATGTTTCACGTTTGTACTTTTTGAAAGGTGATACTCAAGATCAACCGGTGTTCTTCTAAATTATTTTCAAAATGAGGTTTTCGTTTTTAAAACCTATCCATTCCCGTTTGAGGGATGGGTATATATGTATGATGTTCGCGTTGTCGTTATGATGTTTGCTCCCGAGTATGATCAGATTGGTGGCATGAACGTCGAGGCGTTGCCACACATTTGTTGTGAGAGGTGGGATGTTAGTGTCGAATGTTGCCGCCTCGTAGTGATTTCTACGTTGTCGCGCATGTGCGAGCTGTTAGAGCTTGGTTTGGTATGACAGTGTGCATCGGTGATCGTTAGTTATGTGTCGGTTGTTTAATGTCTTGTTACCTTGCTCTGTTTTGTGAATTTCGTGGATGAGGTCGGGATACTACCCATACTATTTTGACTTCGTATTTTCTCTTTCTTGATCTATCGATTCGCTCGTGTTCGTTGATACTGTCTGAACTTGATCTATACCTTGGTTTCATCATTCGAACGAGCTGTAATCTGGTTTTGAGTCGATCTGGTTATCGCTGTGACTTTTCTGAGTTCGATTCGATTCTTGTGAACCTTGTTCGGAAGTAACATCTTTGGTCCTACTAGTTCTTTTATTGAAGTGGATTGGATTTGGAACTTCTGTATTTTCGACTCTGTCAACTCGTTTATGCTCGTTAACATTTCTGAACTTTCCATATCCCTTGCTTTTGTTAATCGGACGAGGGTGGTATTGTTTTGGAATAACTCGTTCGTCGTTGTGGCTTTTCAATCGCTATTCCCTTTCCTGTGGATATTGTGGGAATGCACGTCTTGCTGTTCTCACCAGGTCATCCTGGGAGTTGTGGTTTGAATTTTATTATCCTACGTGTTTCGGACATGATTGTTCGATTTTTGTTGTCTCAATCGTTTGTTTGTTCGGTTTTTGTTCTCGTTTCGTGATTGTTGAGCGTTCAGGCTCCTTCGTAATTTCCTTAAGTTTGGGAAATTAGTCTCGTTTCGACCTTCCAACCCTTGGGCGGTGGAATTCCGTATTTATTCAGCGTTTGGCTCGCATTTGATTGGTGAACCGTTGGGTTGGTCAATCATATTGATTTTCGTTCGTTGAGTTTTGTGATTGTTCGGATAATCGACTCGATTGTATTGTCTATTTGATGACGCTTGTCACTCGTTGATTTTATTATGTCTCTACCGGTGACGTTGCGTTAGTCGCCCTAGAGCGTATTTTCTCGCCGTATGTCTCTTTGCGTTCCTTGCGGTGTTTCGCCGTCGGGCGCGAGTCTTCGGTTTTGTGTATCTCGTCGAGTTTTCTGGCAAGGGATATTGCTTCTCCTACTTATTTTAAGTTTCGGACGAAACTTCTTTTAAGGAGGGTAGAATGTAATATCCGCAATTTTCGATTTTTGGTGAATTTCTTTTTCGTAGAGTCCGTTTTGACGGCTCGCTCATGACCGTTTCGTCATTCCGAGAATGATTAATTCTGCACTTTTGTCATCCGAGTTCGTTTCGGTGTTGTTTTGTTGAGTTCGTGCTTTTTAGCGACTTTTCCGCACTTTCGAGTTCGATTCTTGCGAATCTCGTCAAAGCTATTGTTTGAGTTTCCCGCAAGTCCGTTTAACTTTGTTAGACGTGTCGTGAACTTCGGTTTGATTCTTCGTTGACGTATGGTGATTTTCGGGCATTTGGGCCATTTTCGTAATTTCCCAAAGTTTGGGGTAATTACCTTCCGTTGTCGAATTTCGAGCCTTCGGGTGGTCGATTGTGTGTCCTACTAGCTCTTAGATTCGTCTTTGTGAGTACTTCGTAACCGTATCTTCGGTTCGTATTCGTGTTCGGGTTTCGGTGTCGTTTTGTTGAATTCAGGATTACTAAACGACTTTTCTAAGTATGAGTTCGTCTTTGTTAGATCACCATTAATTTTTGGTAACTCCAAAAATTATAAATCTTTGCAATATTATAGAACATCGAGTTAGCTTTCCAATGGTTCAAACGGTGAGTCAATGGTCGGACGAGAGAGTTATGGTCGTTTCGATTTTGGCGATCACTTCCGGTAGCCTTTCGGCCGATAGGGGGTCGATAGACTCTACTGCCGGCATTCCGTATGGGTATCGGTTGGGCCTATCGGCCGATAGGCCGGCCGATAGGTTCTGTGTGTTACACTATAAATGTGTTGTTTTGAGCGTGAACGGCTCATTTCCTTCTTCTTTTTTCCGTAGGCGAGAGAGTGAGAGAGGAGGAGAGCTTCTCATCATTATCATTTGGAGGGTTGATTTTCATCATTCTTCTTCGGTTGTGAAGCCTTGGGACAATCAATCCAACGCGTGTTCTACGAATCTAAATACTTGAATCACTCAAGGTAACATCTCTTGAAACCCTACCTTTTTGGATAATTGGGGATTTTGGGGTTTTGTCCGATTCTTTCCGTTTCGTTGATGGATTCATGATGAATATGATTATTCTTGTTGGTATTCTTAGTTTCCCTACGGATTCATGGTATATTTCGTGATTTTTACGGAATCGAGAGGTTCGGTTGTGGTCCGCCCTCGTTGTTGTTTATATACGAATATACATGAATCGTAGGCGGGTTTCAGGAGTATTCCATTTCCATAATCGTTTAGAAGTGGTTGTGATTGTATTCTTGAATCGTTAGGTTCGGTCTCGTTGGTTCTAGCGTTCGTCGGTGACTTTCCTTTAGTTCGTTGCGTCGTCAATAATTCAAGGCAAGTATTTTTTTGGAAACCTTTAAGCTTAACATGAAATGGTTATGTATATTACTTGTTGTAACTCACCTTGTGTTGGCCGACGGGTCAAGGAGGGAAATCTATCCGCCGCCTGGATTTCACGAGTTTCGCACCGCTAGCCAACTCGTTAGGGTCCTTGCAAGGCCTCGAGTGAGAATGTATGTTGCCGCCTGTTCTCACGGCTTAGCGTGTGCGTGGTTTTGTTTTTACGTAATTGTAGCCAACTCGGTAGGGTCCTGCGAGGCCTCGAGTGAGAATGTATCTTTGCCTGTTCTCAAGGCTAATTGTGTGATTTATTTATTTTAGGAAAAGACATGTCTTGTTTTGGTTTTCGAAATGATATTGGTGCATGTACTATGAAATGTGTAGCGATTGGTTTGCCTTGAATACTTGTACTAGCGTAATTGCTAACCCCTTTGGGGACCCGTTGTCGGGAAATTCTTGTTATGGATTTCGGGTTATGTTCGGCCAGACGAGGCGGTACTGGGATGGTACGAGGATGTCGGCCAAGGTTGTTGACATGTGAAATCGAGTCTTGTTATTTCTTACTGTCTCTTTTGATGTGGATGTTTTCCAAATTGTAAACTTATAGATTGTACTCGCGAGTACTTAGGCTTTTCCTTTCAGATTGTGATTGGTATTCGTTGGAGTTACTGTATTTGTCGGTTGATGTTATTTATGCCGGTTGTACCGGACGTGTTGTTTTATGTTCTTATTGTTAACAATTGTTTCCTTGCTAACCGAGGCGGTTAGTCGAGTGGTGTTTTCTTGTGTTAGCCTGGTGGGTCCCATGTAGGGGTCCACGGCGCTGTAATTCTCCTCGAATATCTTGGGGGTGTTACAGTCGGTCGGTCTCCACCCCTTTTTCACTTCAAACCCTAATCAATTAACATCAGTTAAAATTCATTAAAATCAAATACGCGAAATGAGCGGCCGATTACGAGAAACCGATTTAGGAGGAAGCGAAGCACCACCACCAAAAAGAAGAAGGAGGATACCTACTCCCAACCCACCATACAGAACTAGGCCGAGAGGAAGATACTCAATGCTCAGAGTAAGTTTTTTGATTTTGTTGTATGTGTAGTGACTATCATTGCAAATTAATGTGTTCCATGAAACAGGGCCTATTTAAAAACACTGCGAGCACTCCAGTCATACTAGATGGTGATGATGATAATGATTTGGAGATTTCTGAGAATAAAAGCAAAAAATTTATTTTGGAAGAGGAAGTTCATGAAGACGGTGATACAAGACTAAAGATACAGCAGCAGATTGGGGAAAAGGGATCCAATTGATTGTTTTTGTTATGTTATTATTAGATATTTTGTGTGATGGTGATTAAATTTTGTTTTGTAAAGTTATATGCTTTGGAACTGTAAACTATTGCTCTTTGAAGTGAGCTACTTTGTTATGGTTAATGTTTGGCTCCATAGTCACCTTTATTTACATTACTGAACACTTAAATTTCAATTCAAAGGTAAAGAAAATATACACAAAATTATGCATTTCAACTAATAATCAGAATACTGAATCAATACATGGTCGATCAAAATATCAACACATTATTGTTGTTAGTAAGTCACAAAATATAAAAATACATAAACAATTTAAGTTTCACGGTATGGACATCCCCTTATGTCATGGTCATCATTACGGCAAATGCTACACCTCTTCTTCTGCCGGCGCCTTTGCCTTGGTTGTGCATCGATTTCTTGAGTTTCTTCAGGGATATTCAAATCCACACCCCCTATGGGAATGAATGCTTTGCAAGATTTTCTATTGTGGCCGGTTCCTTTACACCTACCGCACACCTGAGGCCGTCCACCTGCGTGCAAATTTTCAACAGCGGACCGTGCGCGACTCATCCTTGGTCGGCCGGCTTGTCGTACCTCCTGCGGAGTACGCAACGATGGATGAGATCTCGGTGGTACATTCCACTCATCACGATGTGGGATGGGACTAATATGCTCCTTATAAGTCTCTCTAAGGCCTTGTTGCTTGAAATAACGACTAACAAAATCATACACGGACAAACCATTGCCGCACGCTGATACAATAAGCAATTATGTCAAGGATGTTGTATAGGATAATGTATTTTTTATATTGATGAGGTGATAAATCCAGACCATCCCTGTTTTGCAAACGATGGGAAAACACGATCGCGTCGATCGTGTGTTACGATCACGGGGATCGTGGGGTCACGATCGTGTGTTACGATCACGGGGATCGTGGGGTTACGATCGTGTGTTACGATCACGGGGATCGTGTGTTACGATCGTGCCCATTGTGTTACGATCGTGCACATCGTGTGTCCCATCGTGGGTTACGATAAGGGCGATCGTGGTTACGATAAGGGCGATCGTGGTTACGATAAGGGCGATCGTGGTTACGATCGTGCCCATCGTGGGTTACGATCGTGCCCATCGTGGGTAACGATCGTGCCCATCGTGGGTAACGATCGTGCCCATCGTGGGTAACGATCGTGCACACAACAGCAAAGACATGTACCTTATAGCGGCAGCGGCATGATGACATGGAATCTGATCCAAATCAAACTCACGACAACAACATGTCCATGTTCGAAGGTCGACCTCATAAGAAACTTTGTTTTCTTCGACTTTATAAACAAGTGGGGTGGTAGCTCGAACGGTAAGAGTCGAGGCCGGCTTGCACGAGTTAGAAAGCTTTTCAAAAGTGTGCATTGTCAACTCATGGTCTCTTGACGTAGCTTCTCCCGCTTCTCATCAAACCAATTCTCTAAAATTAGGCGAAATATCTCAAGTAACGAGCAAGCAGTAAACGTCTAGCCCACAACATACGATTATTAAAGCATTCAACAACATTGGATGTCAAGAAGTTATAGCGTCGTCAGGACACTTCGACCTAGCCCACCTCTCTGGCCCAATTTGAGAAAGGCGCTGTGCGCCCATTAGAACTTTCGATATGTAGTTTGAAAAGTAGTTTTCAAAAACTTCTTCTCGATGCGTGTAGCGGCGATTCTAAAGAGTCCTATAGCATGCGCACCATAGGAGGTCAGATTTTTGCAAGATGGTGATAGCAAAACCCGTGGAATGCATTCGGATAGGCGGCTCGAAACAAAGTTCAGAATGCTCTTATGTTGGTCACTCACAATCGATAAATCTTAGTCGGATTGTAGCATCTGCGCGAGTTATACGAGAAAATAAGTCCATGACTCGTCGTTCTCTATCGGACCGAGACCAACAAAGAAGAGGAAAAACTTGCTCGTTCCCATCAAATGTGACGGCCGTAAATAGAGTTCCTTTATTCCTTCCCTTTAGGTGGGTCCCATCAACTATAATCAGGTCGAAGGCACGTATCAAATGCCCTAATACTCGTCCGAGTGCAACGAACATGTGGCGAAACACTCCCTCACGAGTCGTCTGCAAATCATAAATTGTCCACTGGATTACGCTGTTTTAACAAATACGAGATAAGATGGGAGCCTACGATACGACTCATCGAAGCCGCCATATGTATTCTCTATCGCTATATTCCTCGTCCGGAGAGCAAAACTGTATAGCATGTCAATGCCATACTCCCTACACATCTCTGCAATCATCTCCTTTAGCCTCAAAGTGACCCCTTCACCGGTCAATCTTTTAGCAAAATAATGGGCGGCAACCTCAGAAGTGACCGATCGTGCGGCAGCACGGTTCAAATCAGGGTAACAGTTGTGCTCCAATGTCAACTTAGTAATTCTCCAAATAGTTGCACCCTCAATAGCACACAACCTAAACTGACAATTTCTTCGCCCACTCTTACAGACAAACACTATACGTTTATCGGCGGAACGATCAGTGATACACTGTAGCATGTTTTCCAAATGATACATTCCTACAGTTATCCTCAACTCTGTCTTCGAACGAAAGGTGGACCCCACCTCTAGCTGACCGTGCTTAGGTGGAGGGCTCGACCCAACCCAAAGTCCGGCACTACCGGGGTCCGGAAATGGAATGATCCAGTTACGCATTGATTGTAGATGCTCATGCTCGCTCGCAGATTGATGGTCGGATGAGAAGTTCCGACGACTCATAATCCTATCCATTTGGGCCGGTTGGCGAACCCAAGCAAGAAATTCCGCAGATAGTGACTCAAGCAAGTCTTTACAACAATCTTCATCTTCGGATGTATGCACCTCTTCATCTTCCTCATCTTCCTCGTCTTCCTCATCTTCCTCGTATTGATACTCTTTGGAAGGCATGTCATAATTTATGTTGCTGGGCTCTACTCTCGAGCTGCTACATCCCATATTAACCTCGGGAGTGGAGGAGCTGCTGTTCTCAACATAGACCTCAGGATCCTCCTTGTATTCTACTAGTAATCGAAGTATCTCGGTATCGCCCCTTAATAGGACTTTTACTTTGTTTCCTTTGGCCATGTGTGTCAAGTACCATAATTTGTAATCGGACTCATTTGGACCACCCAAACCCTCTCTGATAACCCCCACGAGGTTTGCACGACTAACTTTGCTCGTGTCGATATAGACAAAAAAGGAGTCCCCGTCTACATATGTCGATCGTGTAATATCCGCAATTTTCGTTTTTTGGTAAATTTCTTTTTTTCGGCCGGAGTCCGTTTTGACGACTCTCTCATGACCGTTTCGTTATTTCGAGAATGATTAATTCTGCACTTTTTGTCATCCGAGTTCGTTTCGGTATCGTTTTGTTGAGTTCCGAGCTTTGTAGCGACTTTTCCGCACTTGAGTTCGATTCTTGCGAATCTCGTCCGAAACTGTTGTTTCGAGTTTCTCGTAAGTTCATTTAATGTTATTATTCATGTTGCGAGCTTTGGTTTGGTGTTTCGATCGCGTATCGTGATTTTCGGACGTTTTGGGCCATTTTCGTAATTTCCCAAAGTTTTGGGTAATTACTTCCGTTGTTGAATTCCGAGCCGTCGGGTGGTCGGAATTGTGTGTTCTCTTAGCTCTTAGATTCGTCTTTGCGATGCGTACGTAACCGTATCATCGATTCGTATTCGAGTTCGGGTTTGGTCGTTCGGGCCGTCGGAGTTGGCCGGCCGAGTCATGGCCGGGCAACTGGCCCAGGCCGGCTTGGCGAGTCACGGCCGGTAGTGCTCGGCGGCTCCTGGCGAGTCACGGCCGGCGGTGCTCAGCGGCTCTGGCCGGCGATCCGTGTCGCGCGGCACATCTTTGGCGCGGCACACTCTGTGGCATTTTTCGCCAACCCGATGCGGGTGCCGCGGCACACTCCGGCCGAGCCGCGCACTGCTGCCGACCAGGAGCCATTTTTGGGCTCGTGCCGCGGCACACTCCCTTGGCGCGGCACCTGTGCGGCTATTTAAGGCCCAACAGTCGTTTTTTCGCCATTTTTTCTCCTTCTTCTACTTCTCTTCCGCAGCTGGGGTTGTTCCTATCATGGAGAGATGTTGTTGGTCAACAAATCCATGAAGTTTTGGAGTTCATATCATCAATCATCCATCCTATAACATCCTTTGATCGAGCGAATCGGGTCAGATTGTCTAGAAATCTAATTTTGGGGATTTTGGGTATTTTGTTCGATTTCGTCCGTTTAATCCGATTTAACTTAGGATTGTGATGGATTGATGATTATTTGGATGTATTGTATTATTTCCCTTGTTAACCCATGGTTGGATCGTATCGATTCGTTATTTTGGTGGAGTTCTTGACCGACGCCTTGAAGGTGTCCGGTAAAATGTCATAGAGGGGTTTTCGGGCGTTCTACGATTATTCTTCCTCGTATGATCGATGATTTATTGAATTTATGTTGTTAGGGTCGAATTCTTGTGAAGAAATCGAGTCGGGACCCTTCCGTTCATTGTCTTCTTGGGTCCGAGCTTCCGGTCGAACCGTGTTCCTCGGAGCGTTTGGTAGCGGTTATTAAGGCAAGTATCTTATTATACGACTTGTATCTTGCGACTAGTAATTACGTATGATATGTATGACGATTTTACTTGCCTTCGTAAATATGTTCCGTTTGAGTTGGTTGTGTTTTAGAAATTTGAAGGCTTTGTGATAATAGTGATATATTGGTATACGTGTTAGGCGTTGTGCCATTTGTGCGGGATTGCGATGTACATATGAGATGGTTGTACACGTGTTTGTTCAATGTATTGTGTCGAATGTGTGTTATGTTGGTTAAGAGTCGTTCGATGATCATGATGTTTGTGTTGTTTGGTTTACATACTTGATTGTACATTTCGGTGTAATGTGGAATGGCTTGACATTTAATGATTATGAATTGTGTCGTGTCGATGTGTGTGTGTTCGGGTAGGGTCCGACGAGGCCTGCGGAGTTCGGTACATGATGTGTACGAACAAAGTGTGTGATCCGGTAGGGTCTCGGCGAGGCCTCGGAGTTCGGTACATGATGTGTACGAACAAAGTGTGTGATCCAGGTAGAGTCGCGAGGCCTGCGGAGTCCGGTACATGAAGTGTACGGACAAGGTGTGTGATCCGGGTAGGGTCGACGAGGCCTCCGGAGTTCGGTACATGATGTGTACGAACGATGTTGTGGCCGGGTAGGGTCCGTTGAGGCCTCGGAGGTCGGTACATGATGTGTTCGATGCGGGTGTGTGGTCCGGGTATGGTCCGTCGAGGCCTCCGGAGTTCGGTACATGATGTGTACGAACAATGATCGTGTAGCAGTGATTGTTCGGGTAACATTTTAAATATGGATCTCGGACTCATAATGATGTATTATTTAGTATGCTTTGAAACGAGAATCGGGCTAAGGCCCTAATGTTTACGAAAAGGTTTTGTAAATTGGGACTCGAGGTCCAAAAGAATTTCTGCTTTAAAAATCCCCGAGATGATGTGTTCCTTTTCAAATATCTCTTACTTGAGTTCGAAATTCTAAAACTTCTCGAGAACATTTTGATAATTGATTTACGTATTAAATTCGTAGTTGCTATTTGCTTGTTACATTTCGTATGGTTTGATACTTGCACTAGTAAAACAGTGGAGTTTTACTAACCCCGAGTATTCGGGGTGGATGTCCTGATGCGTCCGGTACATGCGAGGTTCACGGGATCGATCACGGGATTAGCACAAGGGGATGACGAGTGCGATACTAATCAAGAGTTGAGAGTTGGTAGAGTTTAGTTGTATTGTTAGAGTTGATTCGGTCTTCCATTGTATTGTATTTCGACCCTGTGTGGGTAATGTTGTTAGTCGATCTGTTGATAGAGTTGTGTGACCTCATCGTGCATTGTGTTTATGTGTAAGTGACCTTAGCAGTGTATTATTATATTGTTTGACCCTGGCCGGGCAAGCATTTGGTTGTTTATGGACGTTTAGCCTGGTAGATCCTTGCGGAAAGGGTTTACGGCATGTAATATTCCCTGAGCGGATTGGGGGTGTTACATTTATGGTATCAGAGCTTAGGTTGCGGAAACCTAGGCTGTTGGGTCGAGTCGAGTCGTGATTTGTCGAGTAATGTGTTGTCTTGTCGTTCGAGTCGTCAGGTGAGAAGTTGAGTTGTGCGTAGTCACAACGCGTTGGATATGTTGTCGGATGAGATTAGTATCGTGGGCGACCGTCATCTCCGTGCGGCCTGTGGACGTAAGTCTCCTCTTTTATGCGAAGTACCTGTGTATCATGATTGTATCTAAATGAGTTAATTGTGGTGCATAATTTTATTTGCACGGTGTTGTGAATATAGTTGTATTTAATATGTGTGACATATAATATATGTATAAAACTGGGCCTATTGTTGTTTTAGCTTTGAACCACTGTGAGGGGTGGTATAGTGTGAAAATTGAGAACCTTGTTGGGTTTCGAATAAGGTATCGACGATTGAGTTCGTGAGAAACTCCGAGGAACGGTTTTGTTATATGTTTAAACTAGATGCTGTGAGACGTATTCAATTAGATTGTGCATGTTGGACTGTATTTTTTTTTTCGTTGCGTGAGTTCTTTCAAATGGCTTTCGGCCTTTTGCCAATTGAGTTTGATTTCGAAAAACCGATTCCTTTAACCGAGTTTTTGGCGTTATGGCCTTGAACGTTTTGGCAAAATTCTTGTGACGATACTTAGTATTTTGTAAATGGCTTTTGTGAGTTTTTGAAATATTACCGTCATCGGGCTTTTAACGTTGTAAATGGTTTTTAGCTGGTGAGTTCGTAGCGGGACCCACGGCGCTATAATATTTTGCGTAATTACCTAGAGTTTTTGGGCATTCTAGCCCATTGAATTATCTTTAAAAACCTTGAGTATCTTAGAAAATAAATTTGAGACGTACTTTTAAATTGAATTATTCTTTCGTGGTACATCCAAGGTGCCACAATATGTTTCAAAATTCTTCTACCTCGAGGACCCAAAATGTTTTGAGATATTTTCAATGTTTTATAAACACTTTTACTTAGACCCGAGGGTCGAATATTCTGAAAGTTTTTCACTAAGAGAAGGTGTCCTCATTTTTGTTCAAACGCAAGATGATTTTCAAGGTCTCAAAAATGAGGTTTGTTCAACTTTTTGTAAAATGATACTCAAGATCAACTGACGTTTCCAAACTGTTCCAAAAGGTGGTTTTCGTTTTTAAAACCTATCATTCCTGTTTGTAGTCCAGGAATGTGTGTATGATATTCACATTGTTGTTAGAATGTTAGCTCCCGAGTATGATGGAATTGGTGGTGTGAACGTTGAGTCGTTCGCCATGCATATGTTTTGTTAGCCCTTTGTGGGAGGTGTGATGACGATCTTTAATGTTGTCATTTCATGGTGGCTTGCGTGTTATCGCACCTGTGTGAGCTGTTAAAGCTTGGGTTTGTACGTTTGTGTACATGTGTGATTGTTTCATGATGTTTGTAATTATGTGCTGGTTATTGTTCGGATCGTTGAGGTCGCCGAACGATACCGACGTTGCTGTAGTGTTTGTGTGTGTATTACTTTACGATGATAATCGTTGTATATGGTATGTGTTATGATTCTTCGTTGTGCGGAGTTGACATCTCCGCTAGGTTGTTTTACGACGTTATGCCCCATTGTATCTAGCATTTGTATTTTCGGTATGCCGAGTCGAGGCGTTTCAACCGTGATGTGCCGGGGCATGTACGTGCAATTTGTCCTTCTCGTCAGTAACACATTTCGAGTGTGGACTCGAGGGACACCGAATTCAGTTTTGCGAA
Organism: Orobanche coerulescens; assembly: GCA_033398695.1. Taxonomy (NCBI): domain Eukaryota; kingdom Viridiplantae; phylum Streptophyta; class Magnoliopsida; order Lamiales; family Orobanchaceae; genus Orobanche; species Orobanche coerulescens. The sequence continues at coordinate 14,481,943 of CM065803.1, forward strand.
TTGGCTACCGAGACTTTCGGAGTCCGCGCTTCAGCACAGATATCAGAATCGGCTTTGAGAGGCCTTTGAAGGATGTTTATGTCGATTGCCTGTTGTGTCGTCTCCTTGATTTCGTTATTGTGAGTAGCGGAGACGACCTTCTTTTATAAGAGGTCGAATGTAATACCCGTATTGTTTTTGGACTTCTTCATTTCCTCTTTCTCAAGTCTATCGATTCGCTCGTGTTCGTTGATACTGTCTGAACTTGTTCTGTATTTCGGTTTCATCATTCGAACGAGCTGTGATCTTGTTTTGGGTCGCTCTGGTTATCGCTGTGACTTTTCCGAGTTCGGTTCGATTCTTGTGAACCTTGTTCGGAGGTAACATCTTTTGATTCTACTAGTTCTTTTAATCGAAGTGGATCGGATTTGGAACTTCTGTATTTTCGACTCTGTCGACTCGTTTATGTTCGTTGACATTTTCTGAGCTTCTCATACCCCTTGTTTTTGTTGATCGAACGAGCGTGGTATTGTTTCGGAATAACTCGTTTGTCGTTGTGACTTTTCAATTTCTATTCCCTCTCATGTGGATCTTATGTTAATGCATATGTTGTTGTTTTCACCGGATCATATATTGTCTCGAGTCGAGATGTGAACCTTGGAGTTGTTGTTTGAATTTTATTGTTCTTCGTGATTCGAACATGATTGTTCGCTTTTTGTTGTCTCGACCGTTGTGGTTCGGTCGTTTGTTTGTTCGGTTTTTGTCCTCGTTTCGTGATCGTTGAGCATTCAGGCTCCTTCCTAATTCCCTTAAGTTTGGGAAATTAGTCTCGTTTTCGATCTTCCAACCCTTGGGCGGTGGAATTCCGTATTTGTTCAGCGATTGGCTCGCGTTTTGATTGATGTACCGTTGGGTTGGTCAATCGTATTGATTTTCGTTCGTTGTGTTTTGTGATTGTTCGAATAATTGACTTGATTGTATTATCCATTTGATGACACTTGTCACTTGTTGGTTTTATTATATCCCTAACAGCGACGTTGTGTTGGTCGTCGTGGAGATTGTTTTCACGTCGTATATCCCTTTGCGTTGCTTGTAACGTTTCGCCGATGGGCGTAAGTTACGTGTTTCCTTGCGTATCTCGTTGAGTTTTCCTGGCGGGATATTGCTTCTCCCTACTTGTTTTAAGTTTCGGTACGAAACTTCTTTTAAGGAGGGTAGAATGTAATATCCGCAATTTTCGATTTTCGGTAAATTTCTTTTTTTCGGCCGGAGTCCGTTTTGACGACTCTCTCATGACCGTTTCGTTATTTCGAGAATGATTAATTCTGCACTTTTTGTCATCCGAGTTCGTTTCGGTATCGTTTTGTTGAGTTCCGAGCTTTGTAGCGACTTTTCCGCACTTGAGTTCGATTCTTGCGAATCTCGTCCGAAACTGTTGTTTCGAGTTTCTCGTAAGTTCATTTAATGTTATTATTCATGTTGCGAGCTTTGGTTTGGTGTTTCGATCGCGTATCGTGATTTTCGGACGTTTTGGGCCATTTTCGTAATTCCCAAAGTTTTGGGTAATTACTTCCGTTGTTGAATTCCGAGCCGTCGGGTGGTCGGAATTGTGTGTTCTCTTAGCTCTTAGATTCGTCTTTGCGAGTACGTCGTAACCGTATCATCGATTCGTATTCAGGTTCGGGTTTCGGTCGTTCGGCTGTCGGAGTTGGCCGGCCGAGTCATGGCCGGCACTGGCAGGCCGGCCATCGCCGAGTCACGGCCGTAGTGCTCAGCGGCTCACGCCGAGTCACGGCCGCGGTGCTCAGCGGCTCGGCCGAGCGATCCGTGTCTTGGCACATCTTTGGCGGCCGCGGCACACTCTGTGGCATTTTTCGGCCAACCCGATTGTCTGGGTGCCGCGGCACACCTCCCGAGCCATGCACACCGCCGACCAGGAGCCATTTTGGGCTCGTGCCGCGGCACACTCCCATTGGGCCGCGGCACACTGCGGCTTATTTAAGGCCCAATGATCGTTTTTCGCCATTTTTTCTCCTTCTTCTACTTCTCTTCCGCAGCTGGGGTTGTTCCTATCATGGAGAGATGTTGTTGGTCAACAAATCCATGAAGTTTTGGAGTTCATATCATCAATCATCCATCCTATAACATCCTTTGATCGAGCGAATCAGGTCAGATTTTCTAGAAATCTAATTTTGGGGATTTTGGGTATTTTGTTCGATTTCGTCCGTTTAATCCGATTTAACTTAGGATTGTGATGGATTGATGATTATTTGGATGTATTGTATTATTTCCCTTGTTAACCCATGGTTGGATCGTATCGATTCGTTATTTTGGTGGAGTTCTTGACCGACGCCTTGAAGGTGTCCGGTAAAATGTCATAGAGGGGTTTTCGGGCGTTCTACGATTATTCTTCCTCGTATGATCGATGATTTATTGAATTTATGTTGTTAGGGTCGAATTCTTGTGAAGAAATCGAGTCGGGACCCTTCCGTTCATTGTCTTCTTCGGGGTCCGAGCTTCCCGGTCGAACCGTGTTCCTCGGAGCGTTTGGTAGCGGTTATTAAGGCAAGTATCTTATTATACGACTTGTATCTTGCGACTAGTAATTACGTATGATATGTATGACGATTTTACTTGCCTTCGTAAATATGTTCCGTTTGAGTTGGTTGTGTTTTCCGAAATTTGAAGGCTTTGTGATAATAGTGATATATTGGTATACGTGTTAGGCGTTGTGCCATTTGTGCAGGATTGCGATGTACATATGAGATGGTTGTACACGTGTTTGTTCAATGTATTGTGTACCGAATGTGTGTTATGTTGGTTAAGAGTCGTTGTGATGATCATGATGTTTGTGTTGTTTGGTTTACATACTTGATTGTACATTTCGGTGTAATGTGGAATGGCTTGACATTTAATGATTATGAATTGTGTCGTGTCGATGTGTGTGTGTTCCAGGTAGGGTCTGACGAGGCCTCTGGAGTTCGGTACATGATGTGTACGAACAAAGTGTGTGATCCAGGTAGGGTCTGACGAGGCCTTTGGAGTTCGGTACATGATGTGTACGAACAAAGTGTGTGATCCAGGTAGGGTCTGACGAGGCCTCTGGAGTCCGGTACATGAAGTGTACGGACAAGGTGTGTGATCCAGGTAGGGTCTGACGAGGCCTCTGGAGTTCGGTACATGATGTGTACGAACGATGTTGTGGCCGGGTAGGGTCCGTTGAGGCCTCCGGAGTTCGGTACATGATGTGTACGAACAGTGTGTGTGGTCCAGGTAAGGTCCGTCGAGGCCTCCGGAGTTCGGTACATGATGTGTACGAACAATGATCGTGTAGCAGTGATTGTTCGGGTAACATTTTAAATATGGATCTCGGACTCATAATGATGTATTATTTAGTATGCTTTGAAACGAGAATCGGGCTAAGGCCCTAATGTTTACGAAAAGATTTTGTAAATTGGGACTCGAGGTTCAAAAGAATTTCTGATTTAAAAATCCCCGAGATGATGTGTTCCTTTTCAAATATCTCTTACTTGAGTTCGAAATTCTAAAACTTCTCGAGAACATTTTGATAATTGATTTACGTATTAAATTCGTAGTTGCTATTTGCTTGTTACATTTCGTATGGTTTGATACTTGCACTAGTAAAACAGTGGAGTTTTACTAACCCCCGAGTATTCGGGGGGTGGATGTCTGTTCTGCGTCCAGGTACATGCAGGTTCACGGGATCAGTCACAGGATTAGCACAAGGGGATGATGAGCTGCGATACTAATCAAGAGTTGAGAGTTGGTAGAGTTTAGTTGTATTGTTAGAGTTGATTCATTCTTCCGCTGTATTGTATTTCGACCCCTGTGTGGGTAATGTTGTTAGTCAGTCCTGTTGATAGAGTTGTGTGACCTCATCGGTCTGTGTGTTTATGTGTAAGTGACCTTAACGGTCTGTATTATTATATTGTTTGACCCTGGCCGGGCAAGCATTTGGTTGTTTATGGACGTTTAGCCTGGTAGATCCTTGCGGAAAGGGTTTACGGCATGTAATATTCCCTGAGCGGATTGGGGGTGTTACAGATCGCTCCCAATGACCTACGCTGCCACGACATCTGATTACAAAAAGATGAATAACTATTCAGAAAAATGAGCGAACAATATTACGGTCTGCCTTGGACACGACCGATGCACACGGTCGTATACTACCGTGTGCAGTGATCGTGTGCAAGTTTCTGTCCATGAACACGATCGCTGCACAGGATTTTATACGATCGTGTTAAACGATTGTGTACACGTTAGTGTTGCGCACGATGTTAAGGTCGTTGCGCACGATCGTTGCACACGGTGGCTTCCCATCGTGTGTAGCGATCGTGTCCGTAAGAACAGATCTGGAATTTTTTTTTCATCGTTCAAATAATGATACATACCTTCTTTATGAACTCAGAAGCACGACAAATGAAGTCCTATTTCAACGTCAACTTTTATTTTCGAACAATCTTGTGATTTCTATAAGATTTTTTGAGAGACCCTTTGTCAAAAATAAAATGGCTGTGTTGTTTTGATGTATATGTTTGTAGTTAAATTTTGGTTCCTGGACATTAATATCGATCGGAGGAGGAAAGTAAAAAAGAAAAAAAGGGAAGAAAAGTAGTTTAAATTAAATGAATAAAAAAAAAGAGAGAAGTCAACTTTTAACACAAAAAGAGAGGACATTTTAGTCTTTTCAATCAAAATGGTACCAAAAACTTATAGTTTTATGAATGAGGATATAGAACTTATCAATTTTATGCTTTGGTATTAAAAAATTGATTCCCACTTACGAATTTGGGGATCTAATAGCGTCAATGATGAAATGCAAGAAAAATAAATTGTAGTAGTAATAAACAATTATTTTAAAAAAATTCGTAATGTACTTGTATAAATATATTATTCCATGCTACATCTTATACTACATCCGTTCTTTTATAACTGCAACATCTGGACTTTCACACTTGTCAATGCACAACTTTAACTATTACTATCTTCAATTCTTTATCTTTAGAAATTATGATATTTTGAAAGTATATTTCGAGATGAATCTAACAAGATCTCACATGACTATATTTTTTCATATGTATAAATCACAAAAGATGGTCAAAGGAGAGTATGTGAACAGTGTAATAGTCAACACGTTACAATAATAAGAGAACGGATGAAGTATTTATAATAGTTGATTCTCTTCTTATTACATTGTTAATAATATTAGATAATTATATATATACAACAATGATAATAATAAAAGTTATAGCTTTGGTTATCAATATTAATACTACGACCGATAAATTATTAGATTACTATTAAATAATAATTATTAGATTACAACAACAACCAAAAACAATACAAACAATACTACTACTACTGCTAAATTAAAATAATGAGATTAATAAGAAAAATTTGTATATAGTATTGTTGATAATATTAATATTAATAACAATTAATATTATATAACAATATATACAACAATAATTATTATTGATACACTTACTGTGTTGGCAACTGCATAAAACATCTACCAGGTATCTGCCCGAAATGTCATAAAATACACTTACTGTTTGCTACTGTACAATTGCAAAAATATTATACGAATCAGACACTTTACCCGTGGAAACCAGGATTTTCAAACAGTGGCTTAGATTGGGTCGGGGTGGGTAGTGATGTTTAATTTCTTTCCTCCATCGTCTGTAGCCAAAGTGGATGCGTGGATCACACGGATGCGTGGATAATATATCAGTACACATAACCACAAATTTACATGTAGGATTATAGAAATGAAGTAAAAGATTAAGTTTATTGTGTAAAATGATGATGACCAGGCAATCTAAATTTTAGTTCGGTTTTTAGCTTTTTGCTACAGTCATTTTGTAAAAATAAAACTTTTGGGATTCTTTATTATGACATGAAGAAAATATTTATAATCATCCTCTTTGGGCACATGCCAGTCAATGGTTAACTCATTTACAAACAAACACGTCAGTGACATTGATTGGAGACATTCGTCTTCTTCTTGTTGTGATGAGGGTTTCAGTTGCGTGGATAACACTCCCACTACTGCGTTGTTCAGACGCATACCCTGCCTGCGTTGCTAGATCGATTCGGATCGCATCTTCGATCGAGGGTGTAGCTCCTTGATCATATCCTGAAACGCACGATCGGGTCATCTTGGCCGATCTGAAGGACGTCAGCTCCCTCAATGTTGGGGCCGGATATCCACGTCTGGTATTATCCAAACCAATTTCTTGACCAATTTTGAAAGACTTTGGTGTTGAGGCGTTTGGATTGAATATCCTGGTCAGATAGTATCCAGGTCAGCTTCTCGCGTATTCATCCACGTGTCGATTTTAAAATGCAATTATATCATGTCACATCAGATCGGTCACCGACAATGGCCCCGAACTCAAAATTGACTGACTCAACTTCTGAGGCCGTCTTTGGATCTGAAGTGAGGTGACGTGGAAGAATTTGGTCCGTTGCTTTATTAAGTGTCATTTAATATAACAGTTGTTGTGTCACGATTTATTCATCCCGACAGGCGATCGACTATAAGGCCGAGCGACCAAGTCAACTCCAGTCAAACTATGACTAGCTCGCCAAGTCGAAGATATCAAACCACCATCAGGTACCTAGCGATCGACTCCCAGGGCGATCGCCCTTTGGCAGCTGGCGATCTGCTCTACTAACCGGCTAAGGGCAATCGACCTGCGCCCCGAGCAGAGACGATCGCCCATCAAAACCATCAAGGACTGGATCTCAGAAAAGCACCCACGTGCAGATCCACCAAAGGCGCTGACGAGATCTTCGCGGCGAGAAAGATCTTTCTTGTGAGACAAGACATTTGACCACGGCTGTCACCTACCTCACCTACCGAAGGCGCGAAAGTTGTCAGTGGGACCACCCGCGCGGCAACTCAGACGCGTGTAAGCTCCCCATTGGACCGCACTGATTGGCCCGGCCAACTCCTGCGAGCTTTGAGGACAGCCCATGTGCTAAAAGACGATCGCCCGATTATTATATTGCAGAAAAGGCGATCGCCCGGCGTATCCAAGCCCTATAAATAGAGAACCTCCTCCTACTGGAAAAAGGTTCTCAGTTCTCGGTTCCCAGTTCTGAATTCACTTGAACCAACAGCTCGGAATTCACTCTACAGTTCCCAGTTCACTGAATATACAGTTCCGAATTCATTCTGACCTACGCTCAGAGTCCATTCTCTCACATTCCGATACATCCACGGAAATACTGAAGAACACACACACATCATCAAGCTACCGGCTATCTCACCGGAATCCGTCTCAGGACTTCTCTCTCCAAATCTCTCGTCCAGAAGACGATCGGCAGAAGCAGCAAGTCTCCACTAGACAGATTCCAAGGGATTCACAAGCCCAGAAGCCCAAACATCCAGCTATACACTCGCCGTGAGAGGCGGTCGATCTCTCACCGCCGCGGCCGTACATCACCTTTGTTACAAGAACTCACAGAGCATCAAATCTGGTTCTTCCGGCAATCTACACGCTCACTAGCTAAGATAACAAGAAACTTTACACTCATTGTAATTGTATTCTTACATTAATACTTGTATCCCCGAATATCGGTATTAATAATATCTCGCGAGAGCATTCAAGCCCGGGACTAACAACCCCGGCAAATCTTGTGTTATTTATCTTTCTCTCGGAAGTGCTCTTGCATTTGTTTGCTATCCCATCCATTCCAGCAATATCTATCTCCGGATTTTATTTTGGGTAGCAACATTTGGCGCTAGAAGGAGGGCGTGCATCTAACACTCATATTTTTATTTCTACCGTCCGAAGAACACTCACTTGTTCTCGGGGCATATACTTGAAGTGACACTCACCGCACTTCAAAGAAAACCTCCGAGAATCATGACATCCGCCGGTCCATGAAGAAAAGCTCTCGAACCGCCGGACACCATTTCCGGCTCAATCCGAACCCGGCCGACGGCGAGGAAGCCGCGGCAACGCGAGACTCTCGATCCCGCATCCGAGAGATGGCCCCAACCTCTCACTCGATCAGTTCCAAACCGAGGAACAGATCGAGGAGGCTATGGCCATCCTGGAGGAGCGACGGAGAGCATGCACGCCGCCCGCGATAACTCCCTCGATCATCCGCCGCATGGGAAAACGGAAATTCAACGGGCTACTGAACGAGCGATCGTCAGAAAGCCCCAATGCGCGAGGAAAGGCTCTCGCCCGACCGGACGGATCCATATTCGATCGCTTGGGACGCGACCCATCCCGGCGACCGGGGCACTCTGTTTCCAACCTTGAAAAAACGGAATCCGAATCCGTCCCCCGGAGTTCGGCCTACTCACCTCGCGGCCGAACACATGTCAGCCATCTGACTCCCGCCCCGATCGCCAGGGACTCAGTGCTCAATCGCCTCGGCTCCCGCTCCGATCGCCGAGCCGCTAATCGGGCCACGGCGATGGCCGCCATGCAACGTCGGCTCGACGAGATGAGAGCACTCTTGGGCCAGGTCAAGCACCGGCAAGAAGATCGCGGGCCGCCGAGCCACTCGCGGTCCACATCGAGCTTGCCCCCATACAACCAACGATCGCTCCTCCTAAAACACCTCTGTATAAGGGGAGATCGGACCAGAAACCCACTTGAGTAAATTCCGAATTTACATGGTAGGTGTGGGGCATCTGATGCAACCAAGTGCCGGATCTTCCCGCTGACATTGGGCGAGCTGGCCCATAAGTGGTACGTCTCACTACCACCACGATCGGTCACCTCTTTTAAGAAACTGGCGGATGACTTCACGTCATACTTCGCCAGCAAGGTCGCCAGACCAGAAGGCCCCCAGCGCATGATAAAAATCAAGCAGGGGAAAGACGAAACTGACGCAGATTACATCGACCGGGTAGACGAAATCATCCTCACCGGCGAACCCGTCAGTGATGAGCTCGCTCTCTACTCGGTCATGGGGGGATTCCACGGTCACTCTCCCATGTTCAGACATCTCTCCAAGGATATCCCCCCAACTTACACGATCTTCCGCGCTAAAGCTGCCAAATTCCTGGCCAGGCAAAGGCTACTCACCCTCCGCATAGACGAGGAAACGCCACCTCTTGCCCAGAAGATAGCGATCGCCAAAGCGAAGAAGGAGATCGCCAAGACACCCGGAGATCTCAAAGCATTCGAGGACATGGAAGCCCATCTCCTCCATACGTTCAACAGAACTCCGGCACATATTTTCTATGCCATCAAGGGGCACGAAGAGCTAAAAAAGCCTAAGGCGATAAGGGACCACGGTCACCTGGACAACAATCAATATTGTGCCTACCACAAGAGTCCCGGCCACAGCACCAACAATTGCCGCGACCTCCTCAAACAGCTCTGGAGACTGTTCGAGGAGGGCAAGTTGGACAGCTTATTGGTTTAGCCGAAGCCCCCGCCTATCTCTATAGACGATCGTCCGAGTCGAACGCAAAACAGGCTGGGAAGCTCATACGAGCCGACCCCTGGATCGACCTCGGCGACCGTCTCTATATGCTTCAATCAAGAGAAGGAGACCACGGAAGTCATCCCGATCTCCCTCCTTATTCAAGAAACCGGAGGACTCGATCGCCATCTGCAGTTCACCGTCTAAACACGATGGACTAAGGCACGAGATCGCCTCCCCCGCACAACGTACACCGACAAAGGTCGGCATCTACATGACGATCCAAGGTGGAAGAGTGCAGCCATGGTCCTGGTGGTCGATGGAACCGACTGCTTAGGCCATGCAAGGTCCCTTTAGGCCAAGATCGCCCGCCCTTCGTTTAAATACGAGGCCGGCGTAGTCTGAGGGCCCTCCAAAATAAATCAGTGGACACGATCGCTCGCCCTCAAAGGTTCATCATCTAACATGGTGAACCCGGACAATGCGACGTGCCACAACCCCGTCTCAACGTACACCGTCGAGGTCGGCCATCTCCATGGCTGGCCGAGGTGGAAGCAGAGCTAACAAGCCGCGGGCGCGGAGTTGATTCATCCGACGCTGCCCCGCGCAAGGACTCCTCTAGACCGAGACCGCACGCCCTTCGTTTAAATACGAGGCGAGGCGCAGCCTAACGGAGGACCCTCATAATAAAGTGAGTCACGAGACACTCAACGTCTTCGCGCATCAAGACATGATCAAGGAGTCGGTCCATCGAACTCCGCGATCGTGCACGGTTCCTCAAGACGGACGACCGTCCCCGAGGATTCGACAAACTTGAAGACCGCTCGCTCAAGGAATTATTTTCATCCCCTTACTTCCACTAAGTGAATAAAAACAAGGGGCAAGAAGAGTGCGGACTACCTACACGACGATCGTCGCTATTCAACCACATACGGAGATCGTCATTTTTTCAGATGTAGTGCAGCGATCGAACTTGTTGTAAAAAGTTGTCTTATGAGTTTATCAATTCACTTGGAACTACCCTCGCAACGATCTCTCCTCACACATTTGTACAAAGTCAAACAAAGACTTAAAAATAACCATTCATTCAAGAGATAAGTCAGAAAGACAAACGCTCATTTCATTACTTGAAAAAATAGAGTACACGGTCGCCCGAAGGCCTAAGTGCTACAAAAAGAAAACTACAAAGCTACAAGTAAGCTAAAAACATCAAAAAGGAAGCGCCTCAGGCCCCTGCCGGGCCTTCACCACCAGCATTCGGCGCGGTTCCCTCATCTTCCGGAGCATCGGGATGAGCAAGACTGTCTGGAGACGGATACCAGCTCAAATCCACACCGATGTCCGCCAGGTCCAAGATCGGCAAGGAGAAAGCCGAATTGAGAGGATGCTCCAATGCATATGACTTGAACTTCTCGGCGAGAGGACCGACCTCCAAGCCTCCCTTCTTATCCGCTCGGATCGAGTCGGCGAACGCCAAGTAATAGGCGAACTCGCTGACATACTCCAAATTTTGGAAGGGATCGGCCTTGGTCGCCTCGACCTCTCCTCTCAGCTCGGCCATCGCCTGTTGCGATCCCTGGAGCTCGGCCTCCCTCGCAGCAACCTTCTCTTTCGCCTCCGCCCGGCTCGCTCATCGGCCGAGCGATCGTCACCTTCTCGCGATCGGCCTCCTCCTCAGCAACATTCCTCGCACAGACGGCACTCTGCATCCGGTCCCGAAACCGGCCGACCGCCATTCGAATTTCTCGTCTCCTTCTTCTCCGGCTCAAGCTCATGGCTCGCCCGCAGCCGCCTCCAAGGAGTCCCTCTCCATCGCTGCAATCTTGTCAAGAAACTCGGCGTTCTCTTCCGAGCCGCCTCAAGATCCTCCCCAAGGCGAATAGTGGAGGGCCGCCTCAAACTCTGGCGGCACAGACGGCCATGGTCGCCGTCCGAAGAGAAAGGGCGACAACGGCATCCATCGAACTCGACGATCGCAGCCGGGCGATCGCATCCAGATCAGTTGTCCACGCCTTCGGCAAGGCAGAAGCAGCCTTGCTCACATAGGGAGGAATGTCGCAGGAATGGCGAGGAGATCGACTCGCCAGAAAATCCACGACCATCGGTGGGCAAGACGGGTCTTTGCGACGGATCCTGCACCAAAACACCAAGGTTAATACAACTCCTACGCAGATGTAATTGTCAACACAGAAATGCTATCTACCTCTCAGCCTTCTCGGGATCCCGACCGAAAAACGGTTTCCCTCGAGGAGTTTCCGCATCCGCGATCGCCGTCTCCCGCAGAAAAGCCGCAGAGGGCGGCTCGCGCTCCGGAGCAACGATGGTGATCGGAGGCGCGGCGATCGGCACTTCATCGCCCGGGGCAGGAAACGAAGTTTCTTGCGGCCTCGGCCTCTTGCGATTCGCCCGAAGCCCCTCCTCCGGAAGTTCCTCCTCAACCTCGACCTGCTCTACGCGAGGCTCCGGCTCCGCACGAGGCACCGCCTCTGGAACTATAGGCAATGCGACGGGTGGAACCCGAGTCGACCTCTTCGACTTGAGACGGCCTAGGACTCCTGGGTTCGACATAGCGATCTCCTCCGGAGGCTCCAAAAAGCGAGGGAAACGAACCTCTGCAGTTAAAGACGATCGACTAACGGTCAGACACTATCTTCAAATAAGGCGATCGCCTAGAAATTGAAGGTCGCATAAAGTCATACCTGGCACCGCGAGATGTCTCGAAGCGGAATAGTCGAGCCGACAACCGACTCTCCTTGTTGATCCGAGTGGCGTCTAGGTCGTCGTCCGACAAGCTCCTAATTCGCTCCCAAACAACGAGGAAGTCGAAAGGCGGCTCCTCGATCGCGGGATATGAAAGCCTCGCAAAGCAAATCAAATTAGATCACCCAACACGCATCCAAGCGAAGGGAGAGTCTAAACCCTTACGGATTCCTCTCCCGAAATTCTGGGGATCTCCGGTTCGCACTGGGATTGTCGCTCGCCGAAGCTCTCCACTTGCCAGCGACCCAGAACCACTTCGTCTGATCGCCCCGTATCTTATTCGGAACTCCATGGATCACCCGGCCAGATCGGCCTTGGATGTGGTAACCGCCGACCAACCCTCTATGTGCCGTCAGTTTAAACAAATAGTTCATCTCCAACGGCGACGGGAGACGGTACAGGCGGTGACCGCCGAAAAGGGTGAGAGTGCATATGATTTGGAGCCAGGCGTTCGGCGTCAGCTGAAGTGGCGCCACATTCCAAGCGGCCAACAGATGGGAGACCGCAAAGGACAGAGGGAAGCGCAGCCCGGCCTCCATAACGGCCTCACTCACTGCGACCATACCCATCGGAGGCTGGTCGGCTCGTTCATTCTCCGCGGGCGCGAACATGTCCACATCTGAAGGAACATGGAATCTTGTCCTCCAGACGGCCAGATCTCTCCTGGACGCCGAGCCCGATTTGGCCGAGCGACCACAACGATCACGCTGCACGATATCGCGACCGCTTGGGGAGCACATAGGGATAAGCGACCGAATATCCCACAAATCGAATCGCGGAGTAGGACCGCCAATCTATCCATTATTTCAAAGAAAGGCCCTATAGCCCGTCCAAAATCACTATGTTGCTCCCAAGAAGCCCCGATCGCGAGATCTCTCTCGATCTGCGATCGTCTCTCCTCGCAGCCGACTCCTAGCAACATCGGCCTCATTGAACAAAGCCTCAACTTCAGCCGGTCGATTCGGCTCCAATGGCTTCACTGCCGTCTCCAGTGGAAGTCGGAAGAAGTTTCTCCTGGGCACTGATGTCCCGGGCGTAACCGGTTCCCGCTCCAAACGACGATGAGGTTCCGGCCATTTTCAGAGTTAGAAAAGAAGAAAAGGTTTTTTCTTACCCTAAAGTGAAATCGATCGACGATCGGCGCTTAGATCTTCAGAAAATTCGGCAGTAGGACCTTCTTTCTCCAAATGCGTACGCGTGAGTAAGACTGCAGCCCCGCGCCCCCTTTTATAGGAGAAAGCAGGGACCCGATTGCAATAAAGGGAAACCTCAGGGGTCGGATCTCAAACGGCGCACCAGTTGACCCCCTCGAGACCCGCGTACGCGTCTTTTCGAGGACGCGTCAGCCGAGGAGTCATTAATGACCGTTGGCGTCCTCCAATAGAAGCCTGACACGCGCGCGGAGACTTTTCAACGCCCGTTGTTTTTTCCTTGATTGAGCGGCCAACCAGGTCGTCCAAATCCAGAGTATATCAGCTCAAAGACGATCGCCAGTTCCATTAAACACGAAGTCGCTCGTCAATAGTTCATCGATCGCCAAGAGAGCCACCTCACCCCACGTTTCCAACGTATGAGCGAGCTGGGGGGCAATTGTTGTGTCACGATTTATTCATCCCGACAGGCGATCGACTATAAGGCCGAGCGACCAAGTCAACTCCAGTCAAACTATGACTAGCTCGCCAAGTCGAAGATATCAAACCACCATCAGGTACCTAGCGATCGACTCCCAGGGCGATCGCCCTTTGGCAGCTGGCGATCTGCTCTACTAACCGGCTAAGGGCAATCGACCTGCGCCCCGAGCAGAGACGATCGCCCATCAAAACCATCAAGGACTGGATCTCAGAAAAGCACCCACGTGCAGATCCACCAAAGGCGCTGACGAGATCTTCGCCAGCAGAAAAGATCTTTTGCTGACAGACAAGACATTTGACCACAGCCTGTCACCTACCTCACCTACCAAGCGGGCGCGCCGAAAGTTGTCGGTGGGACCACCGCGGCAAAGAACTCGGACGCGCGTGTAAGCTCCCCATTGGACCGCCTGATTGATCGCGGCAACTCCTGCAGCTTTGAGGGGACAGCCCATGTGCTAAAAGACGATCGCCCGATTATTATATTGCGTAAAAGGCGATCGCCGGCGTATTCAAGCCTATAAATAGAGAACCTCCTCCTACCGGAAAAAGGTTCTCGATTGCCTTCCTGATTCAATTCACTTGAACCAACAAATGAATTCACTCTACAGGTTCCCGATTCATCGAATATACAGCTCAATTCATTCGACCTACGCTCGAGTCCATTCTCTCACATTCCGATACATCCACGGAAATCTCAAGAACACACACACATCATCAAGCTACTGGCTATCTCACCTAATCCGTCTCAGACTTCTCTCTCCAAATCTCTCGTCCGTAAGACGATCGCGTAAAGCAAGTCTCCACTAGACATTCCAAGGGATTCACAAGCCCAGAAGCCCAAACATCCAGCTATACACTCGCCGTGAGAGGCGGTCGATCTCTCACCGCCGCGGCCGTACATCACCTTTGTTACAAGAACTCACAGAGCATCAAATCTGGTTCTTCCGGCAATCTACACGCTCACTAGCTAAGATAACAAGAAACTTTACACTCATTGTAATTGTATTCTTACATTAATACTTGTATCCCCGAATATCGGTATTAATAATATCTCGCGAGAGCATTCAAGCCCGGGACTAACAACCCCGGCAAATCTTGTGTTATTTATCTTTCTCTCGGAAGTGCTCTTGCATTTGTTTGCTATCCCATCCATTCCAGCAATATCTATCTCCGGATAATATTTTGGGTAGCAACAACAGTCATATCTTGGAACTGACGCATGGATTGGCTGAGGCACGTGGTGGCTTTGGCATGAAGTACGCAGGACTCGAGGTGTCTCCACTCTCGAATTGTTACGTCCCGTCAGTTTTCCTGTGTATAAATACAACCTCTTCCCTTTCATTTCTTACTTTACTTGAATGTTGTTATTATTGTTTATTTCGACAGCTGAAAAGATCCATTTAAGATATGTGAAAATACCTATAAAATGTTGAAAGTGTTTTTTGAAAAACTCAATTTTCTTGAAAGATTTCAAACTAATTTATAGAAAATATAAAAATGAATAAAATTTAGAAACTATTTTTTTTAAGAAAAGCTAACATTTTGAAAGTAGATTTTTTTAAATTCAGAAAATTTCAAAGTTTGAATTAGGCTTAAAAAATAAAAATAATTTTAATAAAATATTAACTTTTATGAAAATTATTTTTTTACAAAATATTTTTCATTCAAATTTATGACATTTTAATGAAAATTTAGAATTAAAAAAAAAGCTCTGAAATTCGAAATAATTTGCTGGTTTTTATATATTTTGTTAATAGTTTTTTAATTTTCTATGAAAAATTAACGCTGTTAAAGTTTTTGACAGAAACATAACGATAGGCTATTTGTGCACGACTTCTTACAATATAAGAAGATTTCGTGCATTTATAATACAAATGGGGATCTGGTAGACTTTTATCTAAACACATGGGGTGTTATTGCCGTAGGACCGTCCGATGTATTTTTCTTGACCGGTGCTATTACATTTATCTCAAAGATTTTATGCTTCACCGAAGTGGCTCCGGGTTTCGAATCATTTAAACAAAATAAGAACATACCCAACAAAAAATCTCCTTCAGACACTTATCCAAATGTTCAATCAAAACAAACGACCATTTTTTTTACACTACAAAAACATATATTAAATTATTTAATTTAGTAAATAAAGTATTTCATTCGCAAATGATATTAAGCCCGTCGGATAGCAGATCGTCACTTAAATTTCAAAAATGATAATTCACTCATTTGTATGTTTTGTCATGGTGAGATGCTCTTTCATATAGATGTATATATGTAAAGACCCGTATTCGGTTATAATCAACATTATGTAGCCTTATCAAGAAGGAACTAAATCGAGCTTGATGTATAGGATTCATCCGATGTTTCACCTGATCCATGTTATTACATTTATCTCAAAGGTTTTACCCGGCGCGTCGCTGAAGGAAGTGGCTACGAGTTTCGAATCATTTAAACAAAATAAAAACAACCCCAACAAGAAGTCTCTTTCAAACACTTATCCAAAAGTTCAACCAAAACAAACCACCTCCTTTTTGTACACTACAAAAACAGAGAGTAGCTATATAAGGCAAGTGGATGTAATTATTATTACATTCTAAAGTAGAAAGAAAGATGATCAATAAGTTCTCTACTTGTCTGGACCAGGAGCTTGTGGTCCGAGTGGAGATGGAGCTGGAGGTCCATAGTACTGAGGAAGTCTTAAATTTTCATGTCGGCCTCGTGACCTACCAAACAGGTAACAAGCAATCGCAGTGATCAAGAAGAACAATATTACTGGTAGAGACACCACCACGACATACCCCATTTTCGCTCTTCAATTTCGAAAAAACAATCCTGCAAATAAACTTTTTCAATAGCATAGAGTAAGAGAATGACATTTTTTTTTCTCTTTTTATTATGAGAATTACTAATCATTCAGACAAGTCGTGTTACCTACATACACATTGTTCGTACAAATTTGACCATGTTCACCGAGGTGGTCCGTAAGCTGCATTCCCACATGTTTTTTAGGGAGTGTACAACTCTTGTTTGGAAATTCAAGACCAAATACAGAACTAGATACGAAGTTCATAGTGTTGCCGTCTTTGGTGGCAAGTCGAATGTATTCCGAATCTGATCTAGGTTTTCGAAAGGAAGTCGTACGCTCCGAGAGAAAACATCCGGGAGAATCGTAGCTTATGGATGCCACGCATTAAACTATTAGTATTATTATAGTGCGGCTTTCTAAAAGATTATTTAACAAATTGGCCATTGGGCATGGTTTCTTCGGACTCTAGTTATTAAGTCAACATATAGTGTGTTTATGTCTCCTAGTAGATTATCTTGGAGGTCATTGTTTATGGATTCGGCTTGGGACGGAATACTTTCAGCAGGAATCGTCTATTAGGCTTGGACGGAATTATAGTGAAGATACAGATGGAAACGATAGTGAAGGGAATGGAGTAATTGGAACAAGTGGCTGAATTGGTGCAAAAGATGCAGATGACTTTAGCGACGATGTAGACTACCATGGTGAAACATGAACAAAGGAGTTGAGAAGATGTAGGCCGTTGTACGCCAACTCCGGCACGAGAAGGGCGTGGTTCTTTACGGATCTTCGACGTCCGATGCTGGCCAATTGGCACCTGCTCCGGTCACTAGACTCACTATTCCGGTAATCGTGCAGACAGTCTCTATGCCGGCAAAGTTGAAAATTTCAGGGTTCAATGGCGAGAATCGCACATCACAAAGTTCTCGCATTGAACTCCCCTCGACTATCACTCGAAGGACGTCGGTCACCAATTTTACCAAATTCCCACGGCCTGGGCTTGTCTATTAACATTCCAGGGGAAGAAATTCGGGCTCACATTCGGGCTCACATTCGGACTATGGATGTAGAGGAAATATGCACTATAATATATCTGGCTCGGGAGATGAAGCGTGAACACACGCTACATCGTGAACCTGGGGTCGACTCGAGTAAATCAGATTTCCCTATGGTGGTTGAGATTTCAGGCCTAGCCCATTCCTGTCTTCAGCCTTGAGGACAATAACGTAATGTGACATGACTATACTATAACAATTATCCCGACGCATCACTGTCTCATGATATTTTCCATATAATTAGAGAGAAGCTATGATGTTAATAGTATTTGAATTTCATCTCATTTCTCCTTCACATGAGGATGTGACATGAAGGACATCCGGCGTAAAACTTTGCTATTTTGTCTTTTGCATGAATCGTAGCGTTAACTAATTTTCGATAATTAATTGACACTATAATTTTCGTGCCACAGACCCAACGTAATTGGGATTAAGATGTTGATGATGATTATGAAATTAAGCAATAAAACACCAAGAGAAAGTAGTAGTAAGAACTTAACAGTTTATATCGAAACAACAAACTGAAAGAAACTAAAGAAATAAAAACGAATCTCATCATCATCTAACATCTTCCAGTGAAGAAATAGAAAATATTGAAATAAATCTGGTTGCCTCTTTTTTTTCCTTTTTTTTTTTAATTCTGGAAGAGATATGATAGGCGTACCTTCTCTGGCCGATACTCGAGAAAGAGAACATTCGAAACCTCGTACTGAAGTTTCAGCTTTGTTAAACTCAGAAAACCTCGTACTTACTATTATTTTTTTGATCGTCAAAAGATTGCTTGGTTAAAGTTGACAGCTGCGTAGGGTACTGTCCTGCCACATGCTCGCTCCATTCAATTCCAAGTACTCTCTCCGTACCGTCCGAATTGATATACTTCACTCAAAAAAAATATTTATTTATCCAAGAATTATTACAATTTTAATTAGGGCCGGGCACTTGAACCCGAAATCCCGATCCCGTCCCGATCCCGTCCCGAAAACTAGCGGGACGGGACGGGATAGTTTATTAAAATGGCAATCCATCCCGTCCCGTCCCGCTCTTTTACTATTCAAATGGGACGGGATGGGATCGGGACCGTCCCGATCAATCCCGTTCCGTCCCGTAATATTTAATATAATCAATTTTTTATATATCTTTTAAACATGTAAATCCTAAAATGATGTATGATGTATGAAACATCAAAGTTTCAGTTTTAAATTTTCAGTTTTAAGTTGAAGTTTTCTGCACTTTCAATTTGAATTTTATCTTCACGTGTTGATTTTGATGTAATATGCATTATGCATTTGGATTATTGATCTATTGTCTTTTGTGCGTGTTTACGTTACTATCTATTTTGTTGTGTATTTTTTAAGTTTCTAATGGATATTGAGAGTCATTTTTTTTTTGGAATGACTAGTTTGGATTTTTTTTTTAATTTCTACCTCATTCATTTGATAATTCTAAAATTTATAGTTGTCTCATTTGTTTTTTCACAATTTCTGTCAAGGTCAATAAATGTGCGGGATATCCCATCCCGTCCCGATCCCGACCCAAACCCGAACGGGATCGGGACGTGCGGGATGAATTTCAAAATACGCAATCCCGTCCCGTCCCGTCCCGTCCCGGTAATTTATTTTCGGGACGGGACGGGATTCGCCCAATCCCGACCCATCCCGTCCCATGCCCACCCCTAATTTTAATACCGCTTAGGGCATCTCCAACCTTCACACCAAAAAAACACACCAAAACACTAAATTTGGTGGGCCCAACACCAAAAAAAAACCCTCAACTCCAATCATACTTCAAAAAAAACACCAAATTTGTGGACCCCACATTAAAATAACATATTTTATTTACTATTAACTATTTTTATTAATAACAATAATTATAATTTGTAAATATAATAATAAATAATCAGTAATTAATTTATTTAATGAAAACCGACAAAAATAAAAACGATAATTTTTTAATTAATAATACATTTAAATAAAATTACATCAATTGAAATAACACAAATTAAACGAATTAAAATAAAAAACGAATTAACAAAAACATATAAGATATTATTTCTTTAATGGTAATTATTATTTATAAATTAATTTTAAATAAAAAACGAATTAACAAAAACATATAAAATATTAAGTTAGATTAATATTTATTAAAATTAATATCATAAATAATAATTAGATTATTTAAAACATAAAAAAAAATTAAATAATTATATTTTAAAACATGAAAATAAATAAAATAAAATGATTTAATGGATGAATAGTGATTTGGTGTGTGAATAGTGACACACCAAATTTGGTGTGCTTTGAAAATTTTGAAGTGTGTTACAGTAACTATTTTGATGTTTTGATGTATGGTTGGAGTAAACCACACACCAAATTTGGTGTTTTGGTGTGTGGTTGGAGATGGTCTTAGGCACCAAGTAAACCAGTAAACGAACCAAGGGGAAGGCCAATCGGCCGTGGGGGAGGGGAGACGAGAGAGATAGAGGAGAGATAGAGAAGAGAAAGAAGAGATTAGTCTTATAATATTTTGGCCCAACCCGACCGTTATAACATTTTAATTATCCATCCCTACTCGAACCAGGCCCAAAGTCCATGGCAGCCCTTATTAATGACATCCGTCCAATCACGATGTATTATCTACACCTAATCCTGACCGTCGCTCACTCCTTTTAATATGCTAACCCTACACTCACTCCCTCACTTCTCACCGCCTCCTTTCTCACTTCTCCCGTCTCACTCCCCCTCTCCCGTGACCTTTTTCCTTCTCGGTCAACTCCTCCAACAAACTCCAATTCTGCTCCCAATTCTCTGATCCTTTGTTCCCCCGTGAGCCGATGACTAACACGAGGGAATCCCGTGACATCCTCCATGTCCGATTCCCTCCTTGTGTGTATGAAAGGCTCGACAAGGGGCTGGAGTTTCGACACACCAAATCGAACACCGAAAAGTTGAACACCGAGTTGTACCTTCTGAGAATTTGTGTGAAATTGCGAGTAATCTCTGTTTGTGAGAACTGTGAGTGAGATGAGGTGTTGATTTCTGAGGTTTCTGGGTTAGGTGAGGTTCTACCGGGTTTTGTGGCCGGCCGGCGGTGGTTTGACTTTCTTCCTCTGTGGAAAACGATTGTCTTGGTGTCAATTGCTAGGGTTTCGGAAGATCTGATCATATTCATCTCGTTCCTTAAAAAGGGGGGTTTTCGATTCATTTGTCGTCTTTGATTAATTGCTGTTCTGTGAATTTGTGCAATTAATTAGTAATATATATTTGTTATATATATATTTTCTGGGATTTATACATATATATTATATATATTTGTTTTATATATTATAATATATATACTATTTACATTATATTTATATATACCTACTGTCTATATATATATATATATTATATATATACTAGAAATATATATAAGTTATATATATATATACAACATATATATTACAGATTGGTTATTATCATTACTGTTGTTAACCTGGAATCGACAATTTGTGTTTCAGCTTTGTTCTAGACGTTGGAATTCTTACCGGCTGCATTTTGTTCGGGTTTATCGGATTAATTATATTGGTTATAATTACAAGGTTCATTTACTTGGCCTTTAATCCTTAAACTCTATCCCGTAGAATATAATTTGTAATCGTTATATTCGTTTATCCGCTTGTATAATTGATCCTATATTTAGCCGAATCGTACGACCTGATACCCAACAATTAGGGCAAGTATTTTCTTATTCTTTACTAAGATAATAGTTTATGTATTTATAACTAAGCCCTATCGGTTCAATAAAAAGCGACATGGGAAAGAACCGAAAAGAAAACCCACGAAGGAGTCGAAAACTCTATTTAAAAACTTACATTAAATATAAGAAATTACTAATAATAATCCTTCAAACGAATAGGTCGACGACGTTCCCGAACCGATCTTGAGCCTATAGCCGATGAACCGGCCTGAACCGTATCAATCTCTCCCCCGTTGAGAATCGACTTGTCCTCAAGGCGTAAATCTGGAAAAGAGGCCTGCAGCTTATCAATAGGTTCCCAAGAAGTGTTGTTGGTCGAGCCATCCTCCCAAACAACGAGCCATTCAGTTCGAGGACGACCATCAAACAGAATATGAGGTTCAGCTATGGCATGTAAAGGGCGAGAAGCGGCCTGTCATGCACGAACTCGGTGGGGAAAACAACTTGAACGGGACATGAGGTGGCAGCAATGAATGGTTGAAGCAACGATACGTGAAAGACATTGTGAATCCTAGCATTATCCAGCAATTCTAGACGATACGCAATCGCTCCAACTCCCTCGAGGACCTTAAACGGTCCATAAAACTAACATGCCAGCTTAGCCGAAAGCGGTTTGGCCACCGAATGTTGTCGATAAGGTTGGAGCTTCAACAAAACCATGTCTCCGACCTAGAACTCAATATCACGCCTGCGAGAATTAGCCTGCGCAGTCATACGCTGCTGCATCTTACGCAAGTTACCTCGGATCAGCTCTAAAACTTGCTCCCATTCTTGGACCGTAGCAAGGGCCGGAGATAGAGACATGAGGGCTGTGTTGGGCGAAGAATAGGTGGCGCTTGACGGTAATAAAGCGCCTTAAAAGGCGACATTTGCAAACCATCATGAAAGGTACAATTCAGCGCCAATTCCGCCCACGGAAGAAAATTAAACCAATGTTTAGGGCGGCCTTGAGTAAACGTCCGGAGATATTGGTCAAGGTCATGGTTCTTAACCTCCGTCTGACCATCCGTTTGGAGATGGTATGCGGTGCTATGGCGTAAAGTGGTTCCAGTTAATCGGTGTAATTCTTTCCAAAATGAGCTAGTAAAAATAGCATCTCTATCAGATAATATTGAAGCCGGGATTCCATGGTGTTTGACAACAATATCAACAAAGAGAGTTGCGACTTTGGCTGCGTCAAAATGCGTGCCCAAAGCACCAAAATGTGTGTATTTCGAAAGGCGATCCACGACCACCAAGATAGCCGTATAACTCCGGGAAGGCGGAAGACCGGTAATAAAATCCATAGAGACCTCATCCTAGACATGTTTCGGTATCGACAATGGTTGCAAAGGCCCGACAGGTTTCTTGGTGCTGTACTTAGTCGACTGACAAATAAGGCAAGAATCAACAAACTGTTTCACGTATAGGCGCATACTTTGCCAGAAACACATAGTAGCTATTCGGCGAAAAGTGCGATCCACGCCCGGATGGCCGGTGCTCGGCGAAGCATGAAATTCAGTTAGAACTTCCGCCTTAAGAAGTGAGTCTTTACTTAAAACTAGTCGATGATTGTAATAAAGGGTGCCATCATGGACATGAAAAGGAGTCGTAGCTCTCCCCTGGCCGCAGCTGTAATACCCGAGATCTTTGTTCCGGATTCGTTGAGTTTTCGGGTTTTTATCGGATTGTTATTGTCCTCATCGTTAGGATTTTGTGCCATGTTTATGTGTGCCTTGTTGGGACATGTGTTTGGAGGCATTTCGGATCACTATGTGAGTTTCTGGGTTTTTGTGGTGTAGCGTGTAACATCCCAAATCACAAATGGGACATTACACGCCGTAGGACCCCCGTGAGGTCTACCAGGCTAACTCGTGACACATGAACCACAATAATAACATGAAAGATGTACCCAAAAAGTAAATAAGGCTGTGGCCTCGGCCAAAACATTTTAACGGAGTACAAGAGACATAAGTTAAATACCAAAATGTTGCCCACGCAGGGGACTTAAACCATGTTCAAAAATAAACCAACTATCTCCAGTACTCAACAGATGCAATGACAAAACAGAAAAATGCAGACTCGAGCCACATCATCATCATGCCAACCCATCCTTTGCATGCGCATCCCGTGCGCCTCCTCACTGACCAAGACTGAAATGCATAAGACGCATTTCCCCCATTTAAGGGGTTATCATTCGAATAGCTAGTGCAAGTACATAATTACACAACATTATATACATACACAATTCAACGCAAATAAACCGTTAGGAAAAAATCATTTTGAAAGTCAATATTCCGGAATATCACATTAACACCAAAGCAGTGTATTAACAAGTTTCCCACATCACAATCATCCACGCTTGGTAACTCGCGACCGTACCCATTAGTATCGGTCCCCAGAGGTCCGTCGGACCGTCCCAGTGAGAAACCACTTCCGCGGCCGTACCCATTAGTATCGGCCCCGCAGGTCCCGGTCGAACCGTCCCTGTGGAAGAACATCAACACACGCACCCAATTCCACTTCCATGGCCGTACCCATTAGTATCGGCCCCCAGAGGCCACACGCCATCCCCAGGTGGAAGAGAAACAATCACATTCGTTCAATAAAACCATTTACATCATTCGCATCAAAATCATACGCACATAACGGAATGTAATACATGTACTTGCCTGAGTAATACTACGTGAAGGAAAACGGCGAACGGACAGGTTTCGGCCCGAACAACCTTCACAAATCCGATCCTAACACAATAACGATGGACAACAAATCTTAAAACTACGTAAATGATGGAATACATCCTAGTTCAACCCGCTCCCTTAGTCGAACAAAACTTGGGTATCGTCGACTATAAGTGACGAACAATGGAAAACTTGGAATTTAAAACCACAAATCATCGGTAAAATGAAGGGTTACAAGTGCACGATCGAAGTCTAGCGATAACCCAGTAATAATTCGGACTAAAAGAGTCAAATCCCAAGAAATCCCCAAAATTCCCCCAAAATCTCAAAACAAGGGTTTAGGGAATATTTACCTTGATTCGGATGGTGGAAAGTGATTAGGAACTTGAAGAATTCACGCAAGGATTGCACGGTGGTAGAGAATGATGATCTACAGTCGGAATCGGCCCTAACCCCCGCCTGGAATCGCTCAAAACCGAGAAGGATAGGAAAAGAAGGAAAAATGACGAAGTTGACTGCTGCTGTCCTATTTATATTTAACAAACTTAGCGCACGCTATGCACAAGCATTAGCGTGCGCTAGCGGGGCATGGCGAGCAGTCGCCTTCGACCTCCGTTAGCGTACGCAAACTAACATGGTTAGCGTGCGCTAGTAATGGGGATTAGCGTGCGTTAACGCTTATTAGCGTCTGTTGCACGGTCGATCAAGCATCGAACCCATCGACCAAATCGCACGAAATCGATAGCGCACGCTACGAACCCTGTGTTAGCGACGCTAACCACACAATGATAGCGACGCAAATAAATCTGAGTAGCGTGCGCTACTCAGTAGCGGCTTCGATACCCATCACGCCAACAGCGCACATGTGCCGAAAACGAAGCAAGACCAGAATCCAGAATCATAAACACGTAATAATCAAGACGACAAAGTTGAGCGTTGAAAGAGAATATAATCTCGATCACTAGAGAGTTTGAAACGAAGCAAATAAGGCGAAATTCCCCAAACTTATGAAAATTACAAAAACGGCCCAAATGCCCGAAAAACCACGATACAACGTCGGATTAACAAACCGAAAGTTCCAACACGACCAACTCAACCATACAAACTTATACGAATCGAGAAACAACGAAAACGAACAAGTTTTACGAGAATCGAACGCACATGCGGCAAGATATAATTCAAAATGAAATTATGCAAAAGCATCCTCGAAACTCGACCAAACGGAAAAACTCCAAGAACAAAAAAAAAAAAAATTCAGAATTCCAAAACAGTGCTAAGCGAGTTGTCCGAAACGAACATACATCAAAAATAGAAATTACCGAAAATAGAAAACGCGGATATTACATAGCGCACGCT
Source organism: Orobanche coerulescens (assembly GCA_033398695.1). Taxonomy (NCBI): domain Eukaryota; kingdom Viridiplantae; phylum Streptophyta; class Magnoliopsida; order Lamiales; family Orobanchaceae; genus Orobanche; species Orobanche coerulescens. Next base: position 14,507,342 of record CM065803.1, read on the forward strand.
AATGCTTGTGGCATAGCGCACGCTACGGCGTTGTGGTTAGCGCATGCTACTGAATGTGTAGTGCACGCTAACTGGCAGTCCAGAGGCAGTCCAGGAGCTACTGGACTGGGACTCGAGTCTCGTTAGCGCACGCTAAGGTTGGTAGCTAGCGCACGCTATTGACTGATTAGCGCACGCTATTTCTTCTTTCTAGCGCACGTTGCCCGGTAAGTGCAGTTCTGTCCAGGGGCCACTGGACTGGTTTCATGACCCTTAGCGCGCGCTACGCTTATGGGTCTAGCGCACTCTAACAGTGTTATTCGGTAATTCTGGGCGTTGACCTCGTTAGCGCGTGCTAATGCTGTCTGGTTAGCGCACGCTATTGACTGTCCAGTATAAATACTGGACAGCAGGCTTCACTTCGTCATTTCTCACTCTCCTTCATCCCTTCCGACGAGAGTGAGCTCCAGAGGTGATTTTGAGCGATCTTCTTCTTCTAGCTTCATCTTCGGGCGGATTTGTAGGTGTTTAACAACATCTAATCGTCTTCTTGGTCCAAATCAAGGTAATCTCTTCTTAGAACCCTAATTTCTTGAATTTGGGGTTTTTCCTTGGATTTGTGATTCTTACCCGATCTCATCCGATCGGTTGTATATTCTTGTTTATCTTGACCGTAATCTTCAGATTTTGTTAACCGTTCATCGATTTTTATCGCCCGGATCAACGATTCTTGATTTCTTTGAGCACACTTAGATCCTTGTTGTCTTTAGGATCGTTTCGGATTTAGATTAGTGTTATTGATTCGTGGTGATGTTATTTTCGTAGTTCTCGTGGAGTTGTCGAGTTCTTGGTCGGTTTTGGAAGTTCGAGGGCTGCCCGACCTCATCCGTTTGTTGTCCGGTGGTTCATGGTATCGACGCCTTGTGATTCGTCGTATTTGTTCGCTCGCGGATTCGAGGCAAGTATCTTGCCCATACATTTCATGTTTCGTATCTGTAATAGTTGGTAATTGTCTATGTGTGCGATTATAATGTTTTTAACGAACTTACTCAAGAATCAATATATTCTTGATTCACAAAGATCTACTTGTGTGGACGAATGTGTTGTTCTAAGAATATGTATTAGTGTTGTGCATTGGGATGCCTTGACTGCGTATGGTACCGTTGTGTGTGATTATAGTGTTAGTGGTATTAAAGATGATGCCTTTGGCAAAAACTCTGTGTGTGTGGTTATATGTGTTTATTGATGAGTGTGCGATATTATAATATCGATTGCGAGTAGGTGTCGGATAAGTGGCCATTTCTAAGAAGTACCTTGATTTACGTTTGATGTACTTCGGGAGAATGTGTTTTTGATGATTGTGATTTGTGCCATGTGGTTTTTGAGATTGTGTGAGCCGAGTAAAACCAGTGAGGGTCCCCTGGGATTTGTTTAGACTTCAAGTTCGGCAGATCACTCGGTTGGGCTATACACCAGGGAGGGCCTGACGAGGTGTCCCTGGGGTGTGTATCTTGCTCGAGAGGTACAGGGCCAGTATAGCTCGGGAGGTTGTTTTGTGATGATTATGGCACGTTGTTGTTTCGATAATTATGATATGTCCGAAATATCATAACGCTTCCATTCTCGGTGTGAGTTATGTCTTACGTAAGGTCTTGGTACTTGGCTAGAGTGGCATCAATATAAGTGTCGTATATGAACCGTTTCTTGATTGTGAGGTTTTTTGCATAAGGGTGCGGGCCCTGTGATTGTCTTTGAGAATTATGGTTGGTTGTCTATCGAGATTAACCATTGGGTTATTTACTCGAGTATGTGAATTGTGGATGATTGGGTTGTAGGCCCCGTGTTTTGTGACCGGATTTGCTCTCTTGCAAAACAATTCTTTGGCCCGTGTCCCTATGCGGTTTTTGGTCAGTTAAGGATTCATAAGTCCTAAATATTTTCAAAACCCCCGAGATATTAAAGTTTTCTGTTAGATGTATATGGGTTCCATCCCAACCTCCCTTGATTTGAACTGTTTTGATCAAATGATTTTATCTCGGGGAGTATGTTTACGATAATTGGGTATTGGAGTATGATATGTATGGCTTGTATTTGTATTTTATACTTGCACTAGCAAAACAGTGGAGTTTTGCTAACCCCCGAGTATTCGAGGGGTGGATGTCTGTATTGCGTCCAAGTACTTGCAGGTCGCTGGGGAGCGAATCACAGGATCGGTACAAAGGATGGTGGAAGACGACGATACTAATCACACGAAGACCAGTCGCTCAGTATTTTTGGTAGAGTCTTGTTGTTTATATTTCCGTTGTGGTGCTCTCCCGTTTTATGGGAGCGTTGTTGTATTCTAACCTCTGTGTGGGTATGAGTTTTGGGATAGAGTTATGTATATATGATGTGTGTATTATAGAAAAGACCAAATCGATCTAATGGTTCATTATTTAGCCATATCGGCATTAAATGTGATGTATTGTTTTTGTATTTAGCCTGGTAGATCCTCATTGAGAGGGTCTGCGGCGCTGTAATATTCCCAGGTGGTTTGGGGATGTTACAGAATATGGTATCGGAGCTTAGGTTTGCAGAAACCTAGGCTGTCGGGTCGAGTTGTGTGTCGTCGGGTCCTGTCTTGTCTTGTCTTGTCAGATTTTATCTGACGAAGTCGTGTCGCGACGCGTCGTCTGGAGGCCGGTCGTGATTAGTATCAAGGTGCACCCATCATCTTCGTACGATCTGTGGATGTAAGTCTCTTCACTATAATGTTGTGTCTCGTATTACACGAGCTTGTGTGATATTTGTGTTATGTTGATGAGTTAAATGTGAATCATGAATACGTCCTCCATGTTTGTTTGATTTTTATAATGCGCCGGTGTATGTGTATATATATCCTTGCATAAATTGTTTTACAAGAAGTAATATTTTGGTGTGGTTACACTAGGTAAGTTTATCAATGTGATATTTTAAATGTTCTAAATGTTTTTGGGGAGTCATGTAAAATTTATTTTAAAACATCCTTCAAGAAAGGAAAAGCTTGATTTTTGTGTTATGACCTCGAGGACAAACATTTTGAGAATTCAAACTACTTACATTTTATTCCCATTTTTATATTGCAAGTTTTCAAAAATTTAATTTTAAACTCATTTGAGGTCTACCAAAAACTTACTTGAAACGTGACTCGTTTTTTAAACTTTTTAGGTCCATGTATTTCATTAAAAAGGTATGTGATAAAGATGTTGTTGTTATGCAGCTGTAATGCTCCGAGTTGTGATTAGAGTGGTAGTGTGAATGCTGAGTCGTTCGGTATGAACTCATCGAGATAGTTCTCTTGACCGAGAGGTGAAGACTCGTTTTGGAACGTTATTTAACTTCTGACGGTTAACTGTGTGATGTTATAATTATGTGAACCGTTGGCATTCGGATTTGTACGCTGTTGTTTGTTTGTAACCTCCGGTCTAGCACCGTTGGTAGGTGAGTATGGTTGTGTTGCCAAACTTGCACAGTCAGCACACACCATCTTTTGTTGTGGAACACGCTTTCTGGCTGGGCAAAAGTTTTAGACTGTATTTTGCCGTTACGTCTAACCTTTGCAGTCGATCACTTGTGAGTGGTTTCTGTGTGTGCATTAATATTGTTGTGTGATTATGTGACTTTCGTTGCGTTAAATTTGCTTGATTACTATGCCGATGGGCAGAGACCTTGGTCGCAACCGTGGTACGGATGACCATGGGGATCAGGCGCGTGATCCAGAGAATATTGTTGGGAACGATATTGGTATGGATGTTGCTACTGTATTGTAACAAGTAGCTGTAATATCCGCAATTTTCGATTTCCGGTAATTATTTTTTCGGCGGAAGTCTGTTTTGACGACTCGCTCATGACCGTTTCGTCATTTCGAGAATGATTAATTCTACACTTTTTGACATCCGAGTTCGTTTCGGTGTCGTTTCGTTGGGTTCTGTGCTTTTTAGCGACTTTTCCGCACTTGAGTTCGATTCTTGCGAATCTCGTCCGAAACTGTTGTTTCGAGTTTCCCACAAGTCCGTTTAACTTTGTTAGACGTGTTGTGAGCTTCGGTTTGATTATTCGTTGTCGTATGGTGATTTTCGGGCAGTTGGGCCATTTTCGTAATTTCCCAAAGTTTGGGGTAATTACCTTCCGTTGTCGAATTTCGAGCCTTCGGGTGGTCGGAATCGTGTGTCCTACTAGCTCTTAGATTCGTCTTTGTGAGTACTTCGTAACCGTATCTTCGGTTCGTATTCAGGTTCGGGTTTCGGTGTCGTTTTGTTGAATTCAGGATTACTAAACGACTTTTCTATGTATGAGTTCGTCTTTGTTAGATCACCATTAATTTTTGGTAACTCCAAAAATTATAAATCTTTGCAATATTATAGACCATCGAGTTAGCTTTCCAATGGTTCAAACGGTGAGTCAATCGGAGTCCGGACGAGAGAGTTATGGTCGTTTCAGTTTTTGGCCGATCACCTCCAGGAGCCTTTCGGCCGATAGGGGCGGCCGATAGGATCTTCTGCCGGCAGCCTGCATGTATATCGGTTGGGCCTATCGGCCGATAGGCCGGCCGATAGGTCTCTTTGTGTTACACTATAAACGTGTTGTTTTGAGCGTGAAACTCATTTTCTTCCCAGTTTTTCCACTGTGTCGCGAGAGAGAAGTATAGAGGGGGAGGGTTCTTCATCCGGGGGTCGATTTTCATCATTTCTTTTCGGTTGTGAGGCTCGGATAATCAATCTAACGCGTGTTCTACGGATCTTAACACTTAAATCACTCAAGGTAATCTTCTAAAAAAACCCATTTTTGGGAGATTTTGGGGATTTTGGGTATTTTGGTTGTTTTCGTCCGATTAATCCGATTTAACTTGGTATTATGATAGATTGATGATTATTGAGATGTATTACATCTTTTCCCTTGTTATTCCATGGTTGGGTCGTATCGATTCGTTGTTTTCGTCGAGTTCTTGATCGACGCCTTGAAGGTGTCCGATAGAATGTCATAGAGGGGTTTTCGGGCGTTCTACGATTATTCTTCCTCGTATGATCGATGATTTATTGATTATATGTTGTTAGGGTCGAATTCTTGCGAAGAATTCGAGTCGGAACCCTTCCGTTAAATCGTTTTCTTCAAGCTTTTCGATTGTGGGTGTATTCGTTGTCTTCACGGGAATCGTAGGTGTTCGAGGTGTCCCGACTAATCCGTGATTGTGGGAGTGTCCGGCATCGATTATCGAGGCAAGTATCTTGCCCATACATTACGTGTTTTGTGGATATTATGGTTGTTAATTGTCGATATGTGCTAAATGAATATTTATAACCATTTTCAAAGGAATCGGTATATTTACCATCATGCTTTTCGTAAAGGTGAACCGTGTGTGTCGGGAATTAATATATTTAGTTGGATATGTGAGTTGTGTGATATTAGTTGTGTCGTTCGGTACTGTTGAAATCTTGCGCGTCCTTGTGCATTGTATCATTACTTGGTCGTGAGTATTTCTTTGGATGAATCGCCATTCTAGTAAGGTACCTCGACTATATATACCGTGATTGACCTTCGAGGCCTGTGGTTTGCAACTGTGATTTTTGGAACGTGTGTGTGCGTTGTTCCTTCCACCCGGAGTGTCCGACGGGATGTCTGGGTGTCGATACTAAGGGGTACGGCCACGGAAGTGGACTTGGGTGCGTGTGTGGATGAACTTCCACCCGGAGTGTCCGACGGGATGTCTGGGGGTCGATACTAAGGGGTACGGCCGCGGAAGTGGTTTCCCACCCGGAGTGTCCGACGGGATGTCGGGGGGTCGATACTAAGGGGTACGGCCGCGGGTTACTGGGCCAGGTTTTCATCTTGAGGATGACGTTGATGTTTTCGTTAATTGTGATATTGTCCGGAGTATCACAATGCTTTGAGCTCGGGGTCGAGAGACATTATATTTCGAGTCTTGGTGCTTGGCTAGAATGGCATAGGATTAATGTGTTATGTGTAATGTGTCCTTGTAAGTGAATTGAAGTGGATGATCGGGTCGTGGACCCTGTGTTTTGTGACCGGAATGGTTGGGTCGTGGACCCGTGTTTTGTTAAACGGATTTGTATTTTGAAAAAAATGAACTTTGGGGTTGTGACCCTAAATGGCTTCGAGGAATTAAGAACATTTTCAATTTCGATGTTTTCAAAACTCCCGAGATTTGGAAATGTTTTCACAATGCTTACTTGCTTCGTTTCGCTTTCAAGACTTGAACTATTTTTAACTAAAGATATCTCGGGAAGTCTTTCGTTATATTCTCGGAATGTGTTGTGTATGGCTCGTATTTGCACTTTATACTTGCACTAGCGAAACAAAGGAGTTTGCTAACCCCGAGTAATCGGGGGTGGATATCTCATTGTGTCCGTGCACATGCAGTGTTCGGGAGCAAGACGCAGGATCGGCACGAGGGATGATGAAAGACGAATGATACTAATCACACGAAGGCCGCTTTGGGTTCGATTAGTCTGAGTCCATTGTATTGTCTTTTCCATTTGTCTTATTGTTCATTGTTGCAAGTATTTTACCCTTGTGTGGGTATGAGTCTGGATGAGTTTATGTATTTTGATTTGTAAGTCCGTGACGAAAGACCAAATCGGTCTATTAGTCCGTTATTTTTGATTCGTCGGTATGTAATGTAATGTGTCGTTTTGATGTCTAGCTGGTGGATCCTCACGAGAGGGTCTCGGCGTGTAATATTCCGGTTTGATGCGGGGTGTTACATTTATGGTATCGAGCTTAGGTTGAGGAAACCTAGCCGCCGGGTCGAGTTATGTGTTGTTGAGTCTCGTTTTGTCGATTTTGTCCGATCGATGTCGTGTCGCGACGCGTCGTTTGGAATGTCGGCCGTGATTAGTATCGGGATGCGGCCATCATCTTCGTGCGATCTGTGGATGTAAGTCTCCTTCTTTGTGGTGTGCCTCGTGTGACACGAGCTATATTTTTATGATTATTTATTAAGTGACGGAGTCCTTTTATGGATTTTGATTTCTTGATACGTGACTATTTGACTCTCATATTTCTTTCATGTGAGGAGTAGTTCTTTGGATTGTGCATGTTGATCGTATTTCCTTTTCCGCCGAGTGAGTTCCTTTGTAATAGCTTTCGGTATTTTACCGATGAATTTTTATTTCAAAACCGATCCCTTTAATCGAGTTGTTGGCCTTGACCGTTTTGACGGTAGTTGGGTGTTTTCAAGTGATTTTGTGAGTTTGATAAGTACTACCGTCATCGACCTTTTTGGGCATTTTAGTAATTGGTTTTTAGCCCGTGGGTTCGGTGCGGGACCCACGGCGCTATAATATTCCGTGTATCTACCTGAAATCTTTGGGCATTGTAGCCCATTGTATTATCTTTGAAAACCTTGAGTATCTTAGAAAATAAAATTCGAGACGTACTTTAAATGATTGTATTTTCAAGGCGCCTACTAGCGCAACTATCTGTTTCAAAATTTTTCTACCTCGAGGACCAAAATGTTTTGAGATATTTTTCTGAAAGTTTTTCACTAAAAGAAAGGTGTCCTCATTTTAGTTCAAACGCAAGATGAATTACAGAGTCTCGAAAATGATGTTTGTTTAACTTTTTGTAAATGATACTCAAGATCAACTAGTGTTTCCAAACTGTTTTCAAAAGGTGGTTCTCGTTTTTAAAACCTATCAATCCTGTTTGCGGACCGGAAATGCGTGTATGGTTTTCGAACTTTCGTTGCGGTGTCAACCCCGAATTGTGATTGAATTGGTGGCGTGAGCGTCGAGTCGTTCGCCACGCATATGTTTTGTTGGCCCTCTGTGAGAGGTGTGAACTGGTGTTTACTGTGTATCGCCTCGTGGTGATTGCGTATTGTCGCCCTAGTGTGGGTTGTTAAAGCCTGGATTTTTATGCGTTATACACATGGGTGATTGTTTCATGATGTTGTGATTGTGTGATGGCTGTCGTTCGGGATGTTGTAATCTTCGAATGATGTCGTTGTTGTTGTGATTTTTGTATGCGTTGATATGTTATGCTGAGTTGGCATCTCCGGTATGTTGTTTTGCGGTGTTTTGATCCATTGTATCGAGCACTTATATTTTCGGTATGCCGAGCCGAGGCGTTTCAATCGTGATGTGCCGGGGCATGCACGTGTAAATTGTCTTTCTCGTCGATGACACATTTCAAGTGTGGACTCGAGGGACACCGAATTCAGTTTTGTGAATTGGCTACCGAGACTTTCGGAGTTCGCGCTTCAGCACAGATATCAGAATCGGCTTTGAGAGGCCTTTGAAGGATGTTTCGCCGGTTGCTTGTTGTGTCGTCACCTTCTCTTATAAGAGGTCGAATGTAGTACCCGTGTTGTTTTTAGACTTGTATTTTCTCTTTCTCGATCTGTCCGATTCGCTCGTGATCGTTGGTACTTTATGAACTTGTTCTATATTTCGGTTTCATCGTCCGAGCGAGCCGTGATCTTGTTGTGGGTCGATCCGGTTATCGATGTTACTTTTTCGGGTTGATTCGATTCTTGTGAACCTTGTTTGGGAGTGACATCATCTGGTTCTACTAGTTCTTTTATTCAAGTGGACTGGATCTTGAACTTTTACATTTTCGACTGGTCGACTCGTTTATGTTCGTTGACATTTCGAGCTTGTCTGCTCCTTGCTTTTGTTGATCGAACGAGTGTGGTGTTATTTCGAATAACTCGTTGTCGTTGTGACTTTTCAATCGCTATTCCCTTTCCCGTGGATCTTCGGCAATGCATGTCTTGTAGTTCTCACCGGATCATCACGGGAGTTGTTGTTTGAACTTTATTGTTCTTTGTGATTCGAACATGATTCTTCGATCTTTGTTGTCTCGATCGTTGTGGTTTGATCGTTTGATTGTTCGGTTTATATTGACCTCGTTCCGTGATTGGCGAACATTCAGGCTCCTTCGTAATTCCCTTCAGTTCGGGAAAATTAGTTTCGTTTTCGATCTTCCAGCCCTTAGGCGGTGGGATTTCGTGGTTGTTCAGCGGTTGACTCGCGTTTTGATTGATGTACCGTTGGGTGGGTCAATCATATTGATTTTCGTTCGTTGTGTTTTGTGATTGTCGGATAATTGACTTGGCTATATTATCCGTTTGATGACGTTTGTCACTTGTTGGTTTTTATTATATCCCTAACGGCGACGTTGTGTTGGTCGCCGTGGAGCGTGTTTTCACGCTGTATACTCCTTTGCGTTGTTTGTAACATTTCGCCGTTGGGCGTTAGTTACGCATTCTTGTGTATCTCGTTGAGTTTTTTTTTCTGGCGGAATATTTCTTCTCCCTACTTGTTTTAAGTTTCGGGACGAAACTTCTTTTAAGGAGGGTAGAATGTAATATCCGCAATTTTCGATTTCCGGTAATTATTTTTTCGGCGGAAGTCTGTTTTGACGACTCGCTCATGACCGTTTCGTCATTTCGAGAATGATTAATTCTACACTTTTTGACATCCGAGTTCGTTTCGGTGTCGTTTCGTTGGGTTCTGTGCTTTTTAGCGACTTTTCCGCACTTGAGTTCGATTCTTGCGAATCTCGTCCGAATCAAGTTGTTTGAGTTTCCTACAAGTCCGTTTAACTTTGTTAGACGTGTTGTGAGCTTCGGTTTGATTATTCGTCGTATGGTGATTTTCGGGCAGTTGGGCCATTTTCGTAATTTCCCAAAGTTTGGGGTAATTACCTTCCGTTGTCGAATTTCGAGCCTTCGGGTGGTCGGAATCGTGTGTCCTACTAGCTCTTAGATTCGTCTTTGTGAGTACTTCGTAACCGTATCTTCGGTTCGTATTCAGTTCGGGTTTCGGTGTCGCTTTTGTTGAATTCAGATTACTAAACGACTTTTCTATGTATGAGTTCGTCTTTGTTAGATCACCATTAATTTTTGGTAACTCCAAAAATTATAAATCTTTGCAATCTTATAGACCATCGAGTTAGCTTTCCAATGGTTCAAACGGTGAGTCAATCGAGTCCTGGACGAGAGAGTTATGGTCGTTTGATTTTGGCCGATCACCTCCGGAGCCTTTCGGCCGATAGGCGGCCGATAGGATCTTACGCCGGCACTGCATGTATATCGGTTGGGCCTATCGGCCGATAGGCCGGCCGATAGGTCTCGCTGTGTTACACTATAAACGTGTTGTTTTGAGCGTGAAACTCATTTTCTTCCCGAGTTTTTCCACTGTGTCGCGAGAGAGAAGTATAGAGGGGGAGGGTTCTTCATCCGGGGGTCGATTTTCATCATTTCTTTTCGGTTGTGAGGCTCGGATAATCAATCTAACGCGTGTTCTACGGATCTTAACACTTAAATCACTCAAGGTAATCTTCTAAAAAAACCCATTTTTGGGAGATTTTGGGGATTTTGGGTATTTTGGTTGTTTTCGTCCGATTAATCCGATTTAACTTGGTATTATGATAGATTGATGATTATTGAGATGTATTACATCTTTTCCTTGTTATTCCATGGTTGGGTCGTATCGATTCGTTGTTTTCGCCGAGTTCTTGATCGACGCCTTGAAGGTGTCCGATAGAATGTCATAGAGGGGTTTTGCGTTCTACGATTATTCTTCCTCGTATGATCGATGATTTATTGATTATATGTTGTTAGGGTCGAATTCTTGCGAAGAATTCGAGTCGGAACCCTTCCGTTCGTCGTTTTCTTCAAGCTTTTCGATTGTGGGTGTATTCGTTGTCTTCGCCGGGGAATCGTAGGTGTTCGAGGTGTCCCGACTAATCCGTGATTGTGGGAGTGTCCGGCATCGATTATCGAGGCAAGTATCTTGCCCATACATTACGTGTTTTGTGGATATTATGGTTGTTAATTGTCGATATGTGCTAAATGAATATTTATAACCATTTTCAAAGGAATCGGTATATTTACCATCATGCTTTTCGTAAAGGTGAACCGTGTGTGTCGGGAATTAATATATTTAGTTGGATATGTGAGTTGTGTGATATTAGTTGTGTCGTTCGGTACTGTTGAAATCTTGCGCGTCCTTGTGCATTGTATCATTACTTGGTCGTGAGTATTTGCTGGATGAACTGGCCATTCTAGTAAGGTACCTCGACTATATATACTGTGATTGACCTTCGAGGCTTGTGGTTTGCAACTGTGATTTTTGGAACGTGTGTGTGCGTTGTTCCTTCCACCCGGAGTGTCCGACGGGATGTCTGGGGGTCGATACTAAGGGGTACGGCCACGGAAGTGGACTTGGGTGCGTGTGTGGATGAACTTCCACCCGGAGTGTCCGACGGATGTCCGGGGTCGATACTAAGGGGTACGGCCGCGGAAGTGGTTTCCCACCGGAGTGTCCGACGGGTTGTCTGGGGGTCGATAATATGGGGTACGGCCGCGGGTTACCATTTGTGTTTTTAATCTTGAGGTTGACTTTGATGTTTTCGTTAATTGTGATATTGTCCGGAGTATCACAATGCTTTGAGCTCGGGGTCGAGAGACATTATATTTCGAGTCTTGGTGCTTGGCTAGAATGGCATAGGATTAATGTGTTATGTGTAATGTGTCCTTGTAAGTGAATTGAAGTGGATGATCGGGTCGTGGACCTGTGTTTTGTGACCGGAATGGTTGGGTCGTGGACCCGTGTTTTGTTAAACGGATTTGTATTTTGAAAAAATGAACTTTGGGTTTGTGACCCTAAATGGCTTTCGAGGAATTAAGAACATTTTCAATTTCGATGTTTTCAAAACTCGAGATTTGGAAATGTTTTCACAATGCTTACTTGCTTCGCTTCGCTTTCAAGACTTGAACTATTTTTAACTAAAGATATCTCGGGAAGTCTTTCGTTATATTCTCGGAATGTGTTGTGTATGGCTCGTATTTGCACTTTATACTTGCACTAGCGAAACAAAGGAGTTTGCTAACCCCAGTAATCGGGGGTGGATATCTGTATTGTGTCCGTACATGCAGTGTTCGGGAGCAAGACGCAGATCGCACGAGGGATGATGAAAGACGAATGATACTAATCACACGAAGGCCGCTTTGGGTTCGATTAGTGAGTCCATTGTATTGTCTTTTCCGCTGTCTTATTGTTCATTGTTGCAAGTATTTTACCCTTGTGTGGGTATGAGTCTGGATGAGTTTATGTATTTTGATTTGTAAGTCTGTGACGAAAGACCAAATCGGTCTATTGGTCCGTTATTTTTGATTCGTCGGTATGTAATGTAATGTGTCGTTTTGATGTCTAGCCTGGTGGATCCTCACGGAGAGGGTCTGCGGCGTGTAATATTCCCGGTTTGATCTGGGGGTGTTACAGTAGCAGCACAAATGACTCAGCTGACCAAGGCGATTCAACGCAACACTGATGCGATTCAGAAGGTCGGGACAAATCTATGGCTTCGAGAGGTAATTCGTATGAATCCCCCTCGATTCGCTGGTGCGGCAGATGCAGTGGGCTGGGATAGTTGGCTTCTTCAGTTGCAGAAGATATTCGAGGCCATTGATTGTCATGAAGATCGGAAGGTCCCTATTGCTCAGTACCTTCTTAGCGATGATGCTGCTCATTGGTGGGAAGCCGTTAAACCTCGGGATCATGTTGTCATGTGGGCGGAGTTCCGAGAACTTCTGGAAGCTAGGTTTTATCTGGATCCGAGTGGGAAGCAGAGGAAGCTGGATGATATTGTGGTTAGTACTGGAGTTGGTGTTTCTGGATTGCAACGTAATAGTCCTTCCGCTGTGAAGCTCCATCGCTCGATGCTTGGGACTGAGAGTTCCAAATCGTCGGTATTGCCTCCTGGTAAGGCCAAGAGGTGTTTCAACTGCAATGTGTCAGGGCATGTTCGTACACATTGTCCTTCTCCTCCAGTGACGTGTCACAAGTATGGACTCGTGGGACACCGGGTTCAGTTCTGCGAGTTAGTCACCGAGTCTTCCGAGGCCCAAACTTGAGCACTGATATCAGGGCTGACTCTGAGGAGTCCCTGAGAGCGTAGTCTACCAGTTGTATGTTGTGTTATCTCCTTGCCTCGTTGTTTTGAATTTCGGGGATAGACATATTTTATTAGAAATGGATCGGATTTTCGAACCTTTGTGTTTTCAAATCTATCAACTCATTTGTGTTCATTGATATTTTCTAAACTTGCCCTATCCTTTGTTTTGTTGATCGAACGGGTTGTGGTAATTTTTCGAATAATCCACTTGTCGTTGTGACTTTTTGTTCGATTACGATTCCATCCCTGTGGATTTTATGTGGATGCATATCTTGTCACTTTACCATATCACCTATTGTCTCGAGCCGAGGTGTGAACTTTAGAGTTGTTATTTGATTCTTGTTGGTCGTCGTGATTCGAACTTGACTGTTCGATTGTTATTGTCTCGATCGTTGTGGTTCGATCATTTGTTGTCTGATTTTATTACTTCCGTATCGTGATTTTTGAGCATTCAGACCACGTCGTAATTTCTTTCACTTCGGGAAATTAGCTTCATTGTTGATCTTCCACCCTCGAATGGTGGAATTTTGTATTTGTGCAGCATTGAGCTCGCGTCTTGATTGTTATACTATTCGGGCTGGCCAACCATATTGATCTTGTTCGTTGTGTTTCGTTATCATTCTGGCATAATGATATGGATGTTATCAGCCACGTGCTGCATGTGATTCGTTGCAGGTCATCAGCAACAGTTAGCATGTGTTTTGCGTTTTGTTATCGTTCTGATTTTTTTGTTGTCAGAGATTGTTTTGCGCTGATCGTTTTGTGTTTTAAGTTTCGGGGCCGAAACTTCTTTTAAGGGGGGGTAGAATGTAATACCCGAGATCTTTGTTCCGGATTCGTTGAGTTTTTGGGGTTTTATCGGATTGTTATTGTCCTCATTGTTGGGATTTTGTGCCATGTTTATGTGTGCCTTGTTGGGACATGTGTTTGGAGGTATTTCGGATCACTATGTGAGTTTATGGGTTTTTGTGGTGTAGCGCACGCTAATGCTTGTGGCATAGCGCACGCTACGGCGTTGTGATTAGCGCACGCTACTGAATGTGTAGTGCACGCTAACTGGCAGTCCAAAGGCAGTCCAGGAGCTACTGGACTAGGACTGGAGTCTCGTTAGCGCACGCTAAGGTTGGTAGCTAGCGCACGCTATCGACTGATTAGCGCACGCTATTTATTCTTTCTAGCGCACGCTGCCCGGTAAGTGCAGTTCTGTCCAGGGGCCACTGGACTGGTTTCGTGACCCCTTAGCGCGCGCTACGCTTATGGGTCTAGCGCAAGCTAACGGTGTTATTCGGTAATTCTGGGCGTTGACCTCGTTAGCGCGCGCTAATGCTGTCTGGTTAGCGCACGCTATTGACTGTCCAGTATAAATACTGGACAGGAGGCTTCACTTCGTCATTTCTCACTCTCCTTCATCCCTTCCGACGAGAGTGAGCTCCAGAGGCGATTTTGAGCGATCTTCTTCTTCTAGCTTCATCTTCGGGCGGATTTGTAGGTGTTTAACAACATCTAATCGTCTTCTTGGTCCAAATCAAGGTAATCTCTTCTTAGAACCTTAGTTTCTTGAATTTGGGGTTTTTCCTTGGATTTGTGATTCTTACCCGATCTCATCCGATCGGTTGTGTATTTTTGTTTATCTTGACCGTAATCTTCAGATTTTGTTAACCGTTCATCGATTTTTATCGCCCGGATCAACGATTCTTGATTTCTTTGAGAACACTTAGATCCTTGTTGTTTTTAGGATCGTTTCGGATTTCGATTAGTGTTACTGATTCGTGGTGATGTTATTTTCGTAGTTCTCGTGGAGTTGTCGAGTTCTTGGTTGGTTCTGGAAGTTCAAGGGCTGCCCGACCTCATCCGTTCCTTGTCCGGTGGTTCATGGTATCGAGGCCTTGTGATTCATCGTATTTGTTCGCTCGCGGATTCGAGGCAAGTATCTTGCCCAAACATTTCATGTTTCGTATCCGTAATAGTTGGTAATTGTCTATGTGTGCGATTATAATGTTTTTAACGAACTTACTCAAGAATCAATATATTCTTGATAAAAGCTTTCACAAAGATCTACTTGTGTGGACGAATGTGTTGTTCTAAGAATATGTATTAGTATTGTGCATTGGGATGCCTTGACTGTGTATGGTACCGTTGTGTGTGATTATACCGTTAGTGGTATTAAAGATGATGCCTTTGGCAAAAACTGTGTGTGTGGTTATATGTGTTTATTGACGAGTGTGCGATATTATAATATCGATTGCGAGTAGGTGTCGGATAAGTGGCCATTTCTAACAAGTACCTTGATTTACGTTTGATGTACTTCGGGAGAATGTGTTTTTGATGATTGTGATTTATGCCATGTGGTTTTTGAGATTGTGTGAGCCGAGTAAAACCAGTGAGGGTCCCTTGGGATTTGTTTAGACTTCGAGTTCGGCAGATCACTCGGTTGGGCTATACACCAGGGAGGGCCTGACGAGATGTCCCTGGGGTGTGTATCTTTCTCGAGAAGTACATGGCCAGTATAGCTTGGGAGGTTGTTTTGTGATGATTATGGCACGTTGTTGTTTCGATAATTATGATATGTCCGGAATATCATAACGCTTCCATTCTCGGTGTGAGTTATGTCTTACGTAAGGTCTTGGTACTTGGCTAGAGTGGCATCAATATAAGTGTCGTATATGAACCGTTTCTTGATTGTGAGGTTTTTTTGCATAAGGGTGCGGGCCCTGTGATTGTCTTTGTGAATTATGGTTGGTTGTGTATCGAGATTAACCATTGGGTTATTTACTCGAGTATGTGAATTGTGGATGACTGGGTTGTAGGCCCCGTGTTTTGTGACCGGATTTGCTCTCTTGCAATACAATTCTTTGGCCCGTGTCCCTATGAGGTTTTTGGTCAGTTCATAAGTCCTAAATGTTTTCAAAACCCCCGAGATATTAAAGTTTTTTGTTAGATGTATATGGGTTCCATCCTCACCTCCCTTGATTTGAACTGTTTTGATCAAATGATTTTATCTCGGGGAGTATGTTTACGATAATTGGGTATTGGAGTATGATATGTATGGCTTGTATTTGTATTTTATACTTGCACTAGCAAAACAGTGGAGTTTTGATAACCCCCGAGTATTCGGGGGGTGGATGTCTGTATTGCGTCCAGGTACTTGCAGGTCGCTAGGGAGCGAATCACAGGATCGGTACGAAGGATGGTGGAAGACGACGATACTAATCACATGAAGACCAGTCGCTCAGTATTTTTAGTAGAGTCTTGTTGTCTATATTTCCGTTGTGGTGCTCTCCCATTTTATGGGAGCGTTGTTGTATTCTAACCCCTGTGTGGGTATGATTTTTGGGATAGAGTTATGTATATATGATGTGTGTATTGTGGAAAAGAGCAAATCGGTCTAATGGTTCATTATTTAGCCATATCGGCATTAAATGTGATGTATTGTTTTTGTATTTAGCCTGGTAGATCCTCATTGAGAGGGTCTGCGGCGCC
The DNA here is from genome assembly GCA_033398695.1 of Orobanche coerulescens. Lineage (NCBI taxonomy): Eukaryota > Viridiplantae > Streptophyta > Magnoliopsida > Lamiales > Orobanchaceae > Orobanche > Orobanche coerulescens. Next base: position 14,523,743 of record CM065803.1, read on the forward strand.
GTAATATTCCCAGGTGGTTTGGGGGTGTTACAGAATATGGTATCGGAGCTTAGGTTTGCAGAAACCTAGGCTGTCGGGTCGAGTTGTGTGTCGTCGGGTCCTGTCTTGTCTTGTCTAGTCAGATTTTGTCTGACTAAGTCGTGTCGCAACGCGTCGTCTGGAGGCCGGTCGTGATTAGTATCAAGGTGCAACCATCATCTTCGTGCGATCTGTGGATGTAAGTCTCTCCACTATAATGTTGTGTCTCGTATTACACGAGCTTGTGTGATATTTGTGTTATGTTGATGCGTTAAATGTGAATCATGAATACGTCCTCCATGTTTGTTTGATTTTTGTAATGTGCCGGTGTATGTGTATATATATCCTTGCATAAATTGTTTTACAAGAAGTAATATTTTGGTGTGGTTACACTAGGTAAGTTCATCAATGTGATATTTTAAATGTTCTAAATGTTTTTGGGGAGTCATGTAAAATTTATTTTAAAACATCCTTCAAGAAAGGAAAAACTTGATTTTCGTGTTATGACCTCGAGGCCAAACATTTTGAGAATTCAAACTACTTACATTTATTCCCATTGTTATATTGCAAGTTTTCAAAAATTTAATTTTAAACTCATTTGAGGTCTACCAAAAACTTACTTAAAACGTGACTCGTTTTTTAAACTTTTTGGTTCCATGTATTTCGTTAAAAAGGTACGTGATAAAGATGTTGTTGTAATTCAGCTGTAATGCTCCGAGTTGTGATTAGAGTGGTAGTGTGAACACTGAGTCGTTCGGTATGCACTCGTCGAGATAGTTCTCTTGACCGAGAGGTGAAGACTCGGTTTGGAACGTTATTTAACTCCTGACGGTTAATTGTGTGATGTTATAATTATGTGAACCGTTGGCATTCGGATTTGTATGCTGTTGTTTGTTTGTAACCTCCGGTCTAGTACCATTGGTAGGTAAGTATGGTTGTGTTACCAAACTTGCACAGTCAGCACACACCATCTTTTGTTGTGGAACACGCTTTCTGGCTGGGCAAAAGTTTTAGACTGTATTTTGCCGTTACGTCTAACCTTTGCAGTCGATCACTTGTGAGTGGTTTCCGTGTGTGCATTAATATTGTTGTGTGATTATGTGACTTTTGTTGCGTTAAATTTGCTTGATTACTATGCTGATGGGCAGAGACCTTGGTCGCAACCGTGGTACGGATGACCACAGGGATCAGGCGCGGGATCGAGAGAATATTATTGGGAACGATATTGGTATGGATGTTGCTACTGTATTGCAACAAGTAGCAGCACAAATGACTCAGCTGACCAAGGCGATTCAATGCAACACTGATGCGATTCAGAAGGTCGGGACAAATCTATGGCTCCGAGAGGTAATTCGTATGAATCCCCCTCGATTCGCTGGTGCGGAAGATGCAGTGGGCTGGGATGGTTGGCTTCTTCAGTTGCAGAAGATATTCGAGGCCATTGATTGTCCTGAAGATCGGAAGGTCCCTATTGCTCAGTACCTTCTTAGCGATGATGTTGTTCATTGGTGGGAAGCCGTTAAACCTCGGGATCATGTCGTCATGTGGGCGGAGTTCCGAGAACTTCTGGAAGCTGGGTTTTATCTGGATCCAAGTGGGAAGCAGAGGAAGCTGGATGATATTGTGGTTAGTACTGGAGTTGGTGTTTCTGGATTACAACGTAATAGTCCTTCCGCTGTGAAGCTCCATCGCTCGATGCTTGGGACTGAGAGTTCCAAATCGTCGGTATTGCCTCCTGGTAAGGCCAAGAGGTGTTTCAACTACAATGTGTCAGGTCATGTTCGTACAAATTGTCCTTCTCCTCCAGTGACGTGTTACAAGTACGGACTCGTGGGACACCGGGTTCAGTTCTGCGAGTTAGTCACCGAGTCTTCTGAGGCCCGAACTTGAGCACTGATATCAGGGCTGACTCTGAGGAGTCCCTGAGAGCGTAGTCTACCAGTTGTATGTTGTGTTATATCCTTGCCTCGTTGTTTCGAATTTCGGGGATAGACATCTTTTATTAGAAGTGGATCGAATTTTCGAACCTTTGTGTTTTCAACTCTATCGACTCATTTGTGTTCATTGATATTTTCTGAAATTAACGGGTTGTGGTAATTTTTCGAATAATCCACTTGTCGTTGTGACTTTTTGTTCGATTACGATTCCATCCCTGTGGATTTTATGTGGATTAGGGCTGAGAATCGGGACATCCCGAGGTCCCGGTCCTGAGTCCCGAATGTCTCGGTCCCGAAAATCACCAATTTGGTGGTCCCAGTCCCAGTCCCGATCGGGACTTTGGGAGTCCCGATTTTCGAAATGGAATAAATTTAAGTCCCGGTCCCGGTCCCGAAGATAATTTTTCGAAATTTCCCGAAATGTCACGAATGTCCCGAAATATCCCGAAATCAGAAAAGGAAAAAAAAATTGATTGAAATTAGAAATTTCAATCGGGACTTCAGATAGTCCCGATCGGGATTTCGGGACTCCCGAGTCCCGAAATTATCAAAATTTAAGGTCCCGGTCCCGGTCCCGTAAAACCCCCGAGATATTAAAGTTTTTTGTTAGATGTATATGGGTTCCATCCCCACCTCCCTTGATTTGAACTGTTTTGATCAAATGATTTTATATCGGGGAGTATGTTTACGATAATTGGGTATTGGAGTATGATATGTATGGCTTGTATTTGTATTTTATACTTGCACTAGCAAAACAGTGGAGTTTTTCTAACCTCCGAGTATTCGGGGGGTGGATGTCTGTATTGCGTCCAGGTACTTGCAGGTCGGTGGGGAGCGAATCACATGATCAGTACGAAGGATGGTGGAAGACGACGATACTAATCACATGAAGACCAGTCGCTCAGTATTTTTGGTAGAGTCTTGTTGTTTATATTTCCGTTGTGGTGCTCTCCCATTTTATGGGAGCGTTGTTGTATTCTAACCCCTGTGTGGGTATGAGTTTTGGGATAGAGTTATGTATATATGATGTGTGTATTGTGGAAAAGACCAAATCGGTCTAATGGTTCATTATGTAGCCATATCGGCATTAAATGTGATGTATTGTTTTTGTATTTAGCCTGGTAGATCCTCATTGAGAGGGTCTGCGGCGCTGTAATATTCCCAGGTGGTTTGGGGGTGTTACAGCAGCGGCATGCCACGCAATTAAATTCGGCAACACAGAATTTTCGAGGCGTACCTTATTGAGCAACTCGGGCATAGGCGTGGGCAAAGTGAGGAATTGTAACAAAGTTGGTTCATTGCCGCAACGAGAAAGAGCGTTGGCTACTTTCTTATTGGCACCAGCTTTATGCTCAATCCGAAATTTATATCCCATGAGCTTCCGAATGAAGAACTGTTGATCCGGAGTTTGAATTACCTGCGTTAAAATCTCATTTAAACTCTTCTGATCTGTCCGAATAAGGAACTCCCTGTCCAAGAGGTATTGTCTCTATTTCTGCACCACAGAAACTATAGCAAAGAGCTCACGATGATATGTCGACGAACCCCGATGATGGATGCCCAATGTCTTGCTGAAAAAGGAAAGCGGGCGTTCTTCCTGTAACAACATAGCCCCAATTCCTTCATCAGAAGCGTTGGTCTCCACAACAAAGTCTTTAGCAAAATCCGACAACTGTCAAATGGGTAGAGTCATCATAGTCGTTTTAAGTGGTTGAAAAGCATTTCCGCCAGATCGGTCCACGTAAACTTGTCTTTCTGTAGGAGAGCTATGAGCGGAGCTGCTATCAAAGCATAATTACGAATAAACTTACGGTAACACCCCGTAAGGCCTGAGAAGCCACGTAACTGCTTGACAGTCATGGGTCTGGGCCATTTAGCCATGGCATCGAGCTTATCCGGGTCAGCTAATAATTAGCCAGCCGAGACAATATGGCCCAAGTATTCGACCTTAGTTGTGCCGAGGGAACACTTGGAGCTCTTGACAATGAAGTGATTGTCTCACAGAATCTGAAGGACAATGTCAATGTGACGAACATGGAGGGGTAAGGACGAGCTGTAGACCAGTATGTCGTCAAAAAATACAATGACAAAATCTCACAAATAATCAGCAAAAATATGATTCATGGCGGCCTGAAATGTGGACGGAGCATTGGTCAACCCAAATGGCATGACCAGAAACTCAAAAGTGACCATCATGTGCTCGAAATGCCGTCTTGAAGATATTTGATATGTGCATTCTGATCTGTGATAGCCGGACCTGAGGTCCAATTTAGTAAAGAAGGTAGTCTGGCCATGTTAATCAAATAACTCATCATCTGTCGGAATGGGAAATTTATCAGCTATTGTAGCCGCATTTAATGCCGGATAATCAACTCAAAATCAAAAATTGTCGTCCTTCTTCTTGGCCAAGAGTGCCGGAGAAGAAAAAGGGCTAGTGCTATGCCGAATGACGCCCTGCTGTAACATGTCCTGAACCTGGCGTTCAATCTCGAATTTCTAAAAATAAGGATAGCGATAAGGCCGAACATTGACCAGTTTGGACCCTTGATTCAAGTGGATCCGATGATCCCAGGTTCTCTATGGCGGCAAACCAACTGGCAAACTGAAAACATTTTCGTGTAAGTGGAGCACTTCACGAATCAGAGGATGCACATCAGCAGGGAAATCAACAACTGTAGGTGTAGGGGACAGAGGTGATGACTCAGTGGCAATAGGACATATCTCAAAACAGTCGGCCACAATATCCGAAGCATACAAATACTGTAGGGTATTCAAAGAGATCAATTTCGGAGTGTGACAGTCTCCCTGCAAAAATATAGATTGTCCGCGCCATAAAATTCCATAGTGAACTGGGCATAATCATGAGAGACCTTGCCTAGCGTTTGAAGCCACTGAACCCCGAGAACAACCTGAGGCCCGTGTACTGCCAACACAAATAGATTAATCGGAAATAAATGTCCCTTGAGACATAATGGTGTCTACGCACACTGATGAGTGCACAGCATATACTCGTCGTTTCCAACATACACTCGAAATGGTGTCACTTTAGACAGAGAAATATGTAATCGCTCGGCTACAATAGGGTGTACAAAATTATATGTACTCCCGCATCAATGAGAACCTGCACTGTCAGGCAATTAATAGAACCAGAAATTTTAAGAAACTTGGGATTCGCGATACCTTCTATAGAATGAATGCTAGAGACATCCCCAGTAACCACCAACTCGTCTTATACATTTTTTGGAGTGTCCTCATCGTCGGTATCCTCATTCCCCAATAAGGCCAAGAAACGATGTTTGAAACGATGGCCCGGAGCAAACTGTTTGTCACAGTTCCAACACAGCCCTTTCTCGTTCTGCGCGCGCAGCGAAAGAAAGACGTTTATGTAACACCCTCGATCCCCACGGGAATATTACATCGCCTTAGACCCTCTCCGTGAGGATCTACCAGGCTAAATACAGAAACAAGACATCACATTATATACGACATGGCTGGATAACGAACCATTTGACCGATTTGGTCTTCACCAAAACATACAACTTATAACTTCAAATACATCTCTCGTTCAAAACTCATACCCGCACAGTGGTCAAATACACTTACAAATTCATACAACAGAAAATACGATAGCAGAAAGAACAATACAATGAACTCCGACTAACTGCTCTCAGAACTGGCCTTCATGAGATTAGTATCATTTGTCTTCCATCATCCTTTCTACTAGTCCTGTGTTTTGCTCCTCAAGAACCTGCATGTACCTGGATGCAATACAGACATCCACTATTTTGCTAGTGCAAGTATAAAGTGAAAATACGAGCCATACACAACATACTCTGAGGACATAATAATCGAGAACGTCCAACCAGTTAAGCATAGCAAAATACTTCCCGAGATAATTCACTTGTGCAAAATAATCTGAAGCCCTGAAAGGCAGAAATCAAGTAAGTAAACAATTTGTAAAGCGTTTTACAGGTCTCGAGAGTTTTTTTAGAGGAAAACATTTTGGGACTAAAGAGTCCTTATCTTTTCAAAAATCACTTAGGGTCACAACCCAAAGATTTACTCGGTTCTCGACAACTACAATATAAACACGGGTCATGCAAATCCGACAATAAAATATTATTCGTACTCATCAAGTAACGAATTCCAGAGGTCTCAACCGGCCCTACCTAGCGTCACACAAATACGGTTCGTACTCCTCAAGTAACAAACTCCAGAGGCCTCGTCGGACCTTACCTGGTATACACATATACTATTCGTACTCATCAAGTGACGAACCTAGAGGCCACGTCGGACCCTACCTGGTTCCACACATATACTGTTCGTACTCATCAAGTAACGAACCCCAGAGGCCCCGTCGGACCCTACCTGGTTCCACACATATACTATTCGTACTCATTAAGTAACGAACCCCAGAGGCCCCATGGGACCCTACCTGGTTCCACACATATATTGTCCGTACTCATCAAGTAACGAATCCCAGCGGCCCCATCGGACCATACCTGGTTCCACACATCAACACAATAATCCACAACGCATATCAATAACACCACGTTCACATACCTCAAGGAGATATACTTCTCCAACAACACCAAATAGAACTACCTCCTTACGAAGGAGTCAGCAAACAGTACAACTAATATCACACATCGCAATACTCATCAATAAGCACACATATCCACACACACACACCCCTTTCCGAAAGGATAAAACTTTATGTCCACTAGCGATATAGTCGCACATAACGATACCACACGAAAACAAGGCATTCCAACATACAACGCTAATACACATTCTCAGAAAGACACATTCGTTTTCAAACACACGAGTTGATTTTGAAGAAAATCTTTATCGAGAATATACCGATTATTTTGAAAGTTCATTAAAAACATTCAATTTGCACGCATAGTCAATTACCAACTATTACATCTACGAAAACACGAAGTGTATGCGCAAGATACTTGCCTCGAAACTACGAGCGAACGAAACGACGAACAGACGCAACCGAGCAACCCCGAAACTTCCAAGAACAACCAAGAACCCGACGGCCCCATGAACACTACGAGAATAACACCACCACGATCAACAACACTAAACGAAATACAAATCAACACTAAGAACAACAATGATTCAAGGGTTTGTGTAACACCCCAAACTAGGCGGATATTACAGTGCCGTGAATCCCCGACTGGGACCCACCAGGCAAATGAAAATGATGAATTAAATAATATAATTGCAGTACCGAACCACATTATATTACCAAGTACTCCGATGAGGAGTTTAAGTACATTACACCAGGACAAAACAGAATACTAGTATATTTTATATGGAGATAAAATACACCACCCTGAACAAATTAGCATTTCAAACGGAATTTTGCAGCGGAAAAATACAAATGACGGAATAATCAAACGATGAAATGATCAAACAAACGAAATGACTGGGCCCCTACTAGTATCACTGGACTCCTCATTGTCGCATGCTCTTCCCGTGCCTTTGCCTTGCCGTGACTAAAACAAAATCCCAACGGCCGCCATACGTAACAACAATCCTCAAGAGTTGAAATTACACAATCATGAATTAATCAAGTTATGAATTATTTTAATTATGAATTACGCAAGAGGAGTATCATAGTACGCCCGTAATGTTCTCGTGTAAGTGTACAACACCCGTCCGTGTACCTAATTAGTCTCACGGTGTAACGCTTTCCCGTGTGCGGTCTAATGTATCGGTGAACCCAATACAATAACCATCGTGTGCCCGACTAAAAATTCCACACGGCCACACCCGCCACGCAATATGAACCCGTAAGGTCATATGAACGAGAATGACCGTAATGAATACCAATGAATAAATAATAATCTGACAAAGTCAAGAAAGACTCACCGAGATGAGGGTAATAATGAAATGAATTATAGCTCAACGAAAAGATTGGAACCGCTGCTCCTTATGATCAAGTGATTAATTGACATTAACAAGTTTTAATATGATTAATACAATGATGAATGAGTTATGATTATGAATGATCAACAACAAAAGGTATGAATATCCTTTTAACCGAGTAAGAATTAACTTACTCAATACCAATGAAGAATGTCCGTCCACGAACAACGTCCTAAGTGAAATACCGGTCGCTCGAACAACCTTGAATAACAATCATTACCAACAATCGTTCAATACACGCATCAAGCAACAAAACACGACTAACCCAAAGGTCGAAACAACGATAATCAAACTCATTGGGGCATTCTAACGACTACGTAACCAACCACACGACTTCGAAAATATCCAATCCCGAATATGTCGAAACCAACACTAAAATGAGTATTTCGAACTAACAAAACGCTTCAATGATATCAATAATCCATTAGGAATCCATAATTCATGATTACAACAACATCAATCGGAAAATCCCCAATTAACCGAAGTCAACCCCAAAGGTTCTTGAAATAATTCCGAAAATAACCATTAAATCCGTAAGAATATACTTATCCAAGGTAGATAATCCATATCTAACATATTCCAATGATAATCCAAGCTTACACGAAGAAATCGGAAGAAAAACCCAAAATCAAATCCTAGATCCAAGAGATTAATACCTTTGATTCGATGTGATGAAGATGATGAAATGATGATCAATCCGGAAGATGAGCTTGAAGATGATGATTGATGATTACACCTCGAAGAATCCTCTCCGAAACGCTCGAAATCGCCCAAAAATACCGAAGGAGTGAAATGAGATGAATAAATGACGAAGTCTGACTAATCGTCCCAATTTATAGTCACCCTGTGTTAGCGTGCGCTAGCCCTTGTGCGTAGCGTGCGCTAACGAGTAATTTGGGTAGTCCAGTACCCACTGTCCGAACACGGTAGCGCGCGCTACGTACCTTCTTGTAGCGTGCGCTACGGCCATTTTACTAGCGTGCGCTAAGATCCATTATTAGCGTGCGCTAACGAAATATTGATGCCCAGTACTGGAGTCCAGAAAACTGTCTGCCCTCTGATCTGACCTCGATAGCGTGCGCTACAACCATTGTTTAGCGTGCGCTAATATATCGGTTGCGTACGCTAACAACACACATAGCGTGCGCTATGAAATAATCAATGCGATCCAAAGAGCCACCGGACTCAACTCGATCCGTCCTTAGCGCTGCTACACCTCATATTAGCGTGCGCTACTTCAACCGCTAGCGCGCGCTACTTACCAATCGTAGCGTGCGCTACTTATAACTCACCTGCAGTCCAGTACCTTCTGGACTGCAGCCAAGGTAACCTTAGCATGCGCTAAGGCTGAGTGGTAGCGTGCGCTACCTATACCCAATTAGCGTACGCTAAATGGAGTATGTAGCGTGCGCTACTCCTCACGCACAGCTCGCAACGAAATGACAATGATGATAAACACGGCACGAAACTCCAATCAGATTAGTGATGAATGACGATTGATACACGATACAATTACTCTGAATGATGAATACCATGACTGAATATGAGTGACAAATGATCAATGATGAATGAAATTACTGAGTATCAATTACTGAATGATAAATACTGAATGATAATTATTGAGTGATAATTACTGAGTTACAACTGGGTATCACATACACCCCCCCTTAAAAGAGTTTCGTCCCCGAAACTAAGGGTCAAAACAACTCGGGATAACTCTCCCGCATACTATCCTCGGTTTCCCAAGTAGCCTCTTCGACTCCGTGTCTAGACCACTGAATTTTAACCAAAGGAATCGTCTTATTTCTCAACTGTTTGATTCGCCGCTCTAAAACTCGTATAGGACGCTCCTCATATGAATGATCGTCGGCGATCTCGATTTCATCGAACTGAAGTATGTGACTCGGGTCGGCAACATACTTCCGCAACTGAGAGACATGAAACACATTATGAATTCGGCTCAACGCCGGAGGTAAAGCCAATCGATAAGCTAACTCGCCCACTCGATCCAAAATCTCGAACGGTCCAATGAATCTCGGACTCAACTTCCCCCTCTTCCCAAAACGGAAAATACCACGACTCGGGGATACCTTGACCAACACATGGTCGCCAGCCTCGAACTCTAATGGTCGACGACGGTTATCTGCATATGATTTCTGTCGACTCTGAGCTGTCAACAAACGACTCTTGATCAAAGCTACCTTCTCACGGGCGGCTATAAGCATATCGGGCTCGGTGCCCAATGATTATGATTGGTCGTCCCAACTCAACGGAGATCGACAACGACGACCGTACAAGGCCTCATAAGGTGCCATCTTAATCGAAGCATGCCAACTATTATTATACGTGAACTCGATCAATGGTAGTTGGGCTTCCCAATCGTCTTTCCAATCGAGGACGCATGCTCTCAACATGTCCTCTAATGTCCGAATGGTCCTCTCGATTGTCCGTCTGACCGAGGATGAAAAGCGGTGCGAGATTAAGCCGGGTTCCCATAGCACGATGAATCGATTTCCAAAAATGAGACACAAACCGTCCGTCACGATCGGAAACGATACTTTTAGAGTACCGTGAAGTCTCACTATCTCTTTGATGAAAAGTCGGGCAAGTCTCTCGGGACCCCATGTATCCTTGATCTCAAGGAAATGAGCTGATTTAGTTAAGCGGTCCACGATCACCTGATCGTATTCATGCCACGACGACTCGTCGGCAAACTCGTGATGAAATCCATAGAAATGTCTTCCCACTTCCATTCGGGAATGGGAAGAGGTTTCAAGATACCCACGGTCGCCGATGTTCAATCTTAACTTGTTGAAGTTAAGCATCTCGAAACAAATTCTCGCGACTTCTCGCTTCATATTACTCCACCAAGGTAATTTTGTTTCAAGTCCTTGTACATCTTGCTAGACCCCGGATGAACGGAATAAGGGGTAGCATGAGCTTCTTTCAAAATCGAGTTTTTCAACTCGTCATTCACGGTACGCACAACCGATTCTTAAACCTCAAAAGTCCATCCTCGTGGACCACAAATCCAGGGGCTTTCCGAGCCACATCCTCTCGGATGCGCAACAATGATGGGTCCGAACTCGATTCTCTCGGATTTCCTCCTCGAGTGACGATGAAATCTCTAACATACAAAGATGCCCCGAACTCGCCAAGCTGCACTCGATCTCGGATCTAAGGAATTCCCGCCAAGCTCCTTCGAGCCGTTAAACGGCAAGCATCCGCTCCTAAACCGACTTACGACTCAAGGCGTCGGCGACAATGTTCGCCTTGCCCGGTGGTAGAGGATCTCAATATCATAATCCTTGATTAATTCCAACCACTGCCTCTCGACGCATATTTAACTCCTTCGAGTAAATATATACTTTAAGCTCTTATGATCGGTGAATATCCGATGTAACGCCATAAAGATAATGACGCCAAATTTTCAAAGCGAACACCACGGCCGCTAGCTCCGTGTCGTGGGTCGGATAATTAACCTCGTAAGGTCTCAATTGCCGTGAAGCATAGGCAATAACCTTCCCGTTCTGCATGAGTACACATCCGAGACCCTGTCCGGATGCATCACTATAAACTACAAATCCTTCCGTCCCCTGCGGCAAGGAAAGTACAGGTGCTGACATTAACCGGCTCTTGAGTTCCTCAAAACTCCGTTGACACGCGTCGGACCACGTGTATTTCTTATTTTTCCGCAGAAGGTTCGTTAAGGGTTGAGCGATTCTAGAAAATCCTTCCACATACCGCCGATAATAACCCGCTAATCCGAGAAAACTTCGGATTTCCTTAACGTTCTTCAGAGGTAGCCAATCCCGAATGGCCTCCGTCTTCTGAGGATCGACACGAACTCCGTCTGATGAAATTACATGTCCGAGAAAAGTCACTTCGGACATCCAGAACTCACATTTGGAAAACTTCCCAAAAAGTTGTTCTCGTCTCAACACGTCGAGCACTTGATGAAGGTGAAACTCGTGTTCCTCCCGGTCACGAGAATAAATCAAAATGTCATCGATGAAGACAACAACAAACCGATCCAAAAAGTCGATGAAGACCCGATTCATTAACTCCATGAATACCGCAGGTGCATGAGTCAATCCGATCGGCATAACCCCAACCTCATAATGCCCATAGCGTGTTCGAACGCCGTCCTCGCGATATCCGACTCGAATCCAAGAATCGATGATATCCAGATCTTAAGTCGATCTTGGAAAATACTGAAGCTCCTCAAGTTGATCTAAGAGATCATCAATACGGGTAAGGGATACTTATTCTTGATTGTCACCTGTTCAACTCCCGATAATCAATACATAAGCGAAATGAACCATCCTTCTTCCCGACAAACAACACCGGTGCTCCCCACGGGACGCACTTTTCGGTCGGATATAACCTTTCTCGAATAACTCTTCAAGTTGGTTCTTTAACTCTGCATTTCGGTCGGGCCATCCGCACGGTGTCTTCGATATCGGGGACGTACTGTGCTCCAACTCAATCGTGAATTCCACATCCTCCGTGGAGGCAAACCAGTAACTCGCTTGGAAAAACATCGGCATATTCCTCAGACCGAATATCCGTCAACATTACCGATGACTTCTCCGTTTTGGCCATATAGCACCAATAACCGACACATCCCCGATTGAGTAATCTTACCGCTTTCATCAAATTAATGACCTTACTGCACAAATGGATTACCTCCCCGAAACACACATTCCACCCCATCGTCTCAAATGATAGTGACCATACGCTACGGACACTAATGATGGCATCATGACGATCCATCCAAATAATGCCCAAGATGACGTCGTCTCTCGGCAAATCTACCACGATTAGGTCCGCTGGCCATACACGACCATGAAATCGAATCGACAATCAATCTCACGACACGATAATTCGTCTACCATCGGGTAGTCCAATGACATACGGCTCACAACTAGTAGCACTACCTGCACGTAGTCTACTCAAACATGACTCGGAAATGAATGAATGCGATGCACGGTATCAAAAAGGGTACACAGGTTGAGATAGAATATCGAGTGTACACGAGATCATTCGGGCCTCGGATCATCGGTCTTCTTCATCTCATAAATCCGGGCTTGCTAGTCCCAGACCGACGCCCCGTCGATGGCTAAAAGCTCCACCTTTAGTCGCTCCCGTCGTTTTAAACGACGCCGATTGAGTGGCTCGATTCGAGCAGTGACCGCTTAGGTGCCCGAGATGACGTCTCGAGTAGGTTTGGAGTCCCTACGGCAAAACGGGCCTTATGCCCAGCAATCCCACAATTATGACATGTGATAGTCCGTCGAGGACACTTGGTACCGAGGTGACCAAGCTCCCCACGCTTGTAACAGTGATGGCCGAACCGCCGCTCGTGGATCGAGATTCCGCGGGTTTAGACGACACCGGAGGTCGCCGAAAAGCAGAGCCTGCACGGGGTTTCTTGAAGGTTGTCCGACCGCCTTGATCGATTACGATTCTTCGATTTCTTGCTAGCACGAAGGTTGCCGCTTAGCAATTTCCTTAGCGAAGCTCATAAGTGAGAGCTTTCTCAATGAATTCACCAACGTGGTGCAATTATGATTAAGTAATCAAGTCTCATACGGGGTTTCACCTCTTGTGAAATATTTGATCTTATCCGCCTCGAATGAATGATGGATGAGGCGAAAGGAAGAAGTTCTGAAATTTCTCGGCAATGGCGAGAACATCCGTCTGTTGAGGGGTCGGGGTGAGCAATTCCGATGACTTGGCCTCTCGAGTGGGGCCGGATAATACCTCTCCATCATGAGAGTCTTGAATCGATCCCAAGTACAAGATCCTTCGGTGGGCTTCAACGATAACCACCAAGAATGTGCGCTCTTACCCGGGTAGTAAGCCGCAATGAAACTTTGTGTCCTTCGGGACACTCTACCATAGCAAACAATTTCTCGAAATGCTCGAGCCAATGAATGATATCCGCCGGCCTGCACGAGCCTTCAAACGTAGGTGGCCTCTCGCGAGAGATATCGCCGATGATATTACTCACATTCCTCTCTTGCCTCGAGGTGGCGGCGGAGGAGCCTGCGGTCGATTGACGGAGTTATGCATCGTCTCCATCAACCGAGCCATCTGGGTCATTTGGGCCATCATGCCCCGCATAAAAGCGAGTGGGTCAACCCGACACCCTCTCGACCGAGCCGTGTCCTGGTACGACTCCCGATAGTGAATGATCGCGTCCAGTGAATGAGTGGCGGCCGCCGCTCGATGAGTTAGCGTTATTCTGGCATTTGACGTGTATTCGCACGAGTTCTCGGGATTCGCCCGCTCCACGGCCTCGTCCTCCACGCCCTCTGCTGCACCCTTCCATACTGAAGTGGAAAGTCATATGATGATTATATATCTCGCATGAGTATCACATTATGATTATATTATGAAATGACGAGAATGAGCATACGCGCTCAAATACAGCGATTACATGAATGATTAATTGACGTGACATGATTATCCGATGAAGTTACTGAAATGATTATCTTGAATGAGTTAACAAGATTAATGTTTCGATCTTCCTGATCAACAACTGAACAATGAAATGAATTGACCGACATCGAGTTAACTCGACCGTCCCGGCCAAAATGACACTGATGATTGAGGATTGTTAACCGACGAATTATGAATGAATGATTAATGCCAGAAATTATACCATGGCATTAGATATCTTACAGTTCTTGGTCTGATTGGCTCGGCATTTGCACAGGTCACACGTGACGCGAAAGTCCAATGATACTAGTCCGATGACGATGATTTCAAATGAGACATGACTTGGAGGGTAGTATTCAAAACCACGCTCCGATACCAACTCTGTAACACCCCAAACTAGGCGGATATTACGGCCGTGAATCCCCGACTGGGACCCACTGTGCAAATAAAAATGATGAATTAAATAATATAATTGCAAGATCGAACCACATTATATTACCAAGTACTCGATGAGAAGTTTAAGTACATTACACCAGACAAAAGAATACTAGTATATTTTATATGGAGATAAAATACACCACCGAACAAATTAGCATTTCAAACGGAATTTTGCGGAAAAATACAAATGACGGAATAATCAAACGATCAAATGATCAAACAAACGAAATGATCGGGCCCCTACTAGTATCATCGACTCTCGCCGTCACAAGATGCTCTTCCGTGCCTTTGCCTTGCCATGACTGAAAACAAAATCCCCAACGGGCCGCCATACGTAACAACAATCCTCAAGAGTTGAAATTACACAATCATGAATTAATCGAAGTTATGAATTATTTTAATTATGAATTACGCCAAGAGGAGTATCATAGTACGCCCGTAATGTTCGTGTAAGTGTACAACACCCGTCCGTGTACCTAATTAGTCTCACGGTGTAACGCTTTCCCGTGTGCACGGTCTAATGTATCGGTGAACCCAATACAATAACCATCGTGTGCCCGACTAAAAATTCCACACAGCCACACCCGGCCACGCAATATGAACCTTAAGGTCATATGAACTAGAATGACCGTAAAGAATACCAATGAATAAATAATAATCTGACAAAGTCAAGAATGACTCACCGAGATGAGGGTAATAATGAAATGAATGATAGCTCAACGAAAAGATTGGAACCGCTGCTCCTTATGACTGAAGTGATTAATTGACATTAACAAGTTTTAATATGATTAATACAATGATGAATGAGTTATGATTATGAATGATCAACAACAAAAGGTATGAATATCCTTTTAACCGAGTAAGAATTAACTTACTCAATACCAATGAAGAATGTCCGTCCACGAACAACGTCCTAAGTGAAATACCGGTCGCTCGAACAACCTTGAATAACAATCATTACCAACAATCATTCAATACACGCATCAAGCAACAAAACACGACTAACTCAAAGGTCGAAACAACGATAATCAAACTCATTGGGGCATTCTAACGACTACGTAACCAACCACACGACTTCGAAAATATCCAATCCCGAATATGTCGAAACCAACACTAAAATGAGTATTTCGAACTAACAAAATGCTTCAATGATATCAATAATCCATTAGGAATCCATAATTCATGATTACAACAACATCAATCGGAAAATCCCCAATTAACCGAAGTCAACCCCAAAGGTTCTTGAAATAATTCCGAAAATAACCATTAAATCCGTAAGAATATACTTATCCAAGGTAGATAATCCATATCTAACATATTCCAATGATAATCCAAGCTTACACGAAGAAATCGGAAGGAAAACCCAAAAATCCGAAATTCTAGATCCAAGAGATTAATACCTTTGATTCGATGTGATGAAGATGATGAAATGATGATCAATCCGGAAGATGAGCTTGAAGATGATGATTGATGATTACACCTCGAAGAATCCTCTCCAAACGCTCGAAATCGCCCAAAAATACCGAAGGAGTGAAATGAGATGAATAAATGACGAAGTCGACTAATCGTCCAATTTATAGTCACTGTGTTAGCGTGCGCTAGCCCTTGTGCGTAGCGTGCGCTAACGAGTAATTTGGGTAGTCCAGTACCCACTGTCCGAACACGGTAGCGCGCGCTACCTACCTTCTTGTAGCGTGCGCTACGGCCATTTTACTAGCGTGCGCTAAGATCCATTATTAGCGTGCGCTAACGAAATATTGATGCCCGATCGGGAGTCGAGAAAACTGCCGCCCTCGATCGACCTCGATAGCGTGCACTACAACCATTGTTTAGCGTGCGCTAATATATCGGTTGCGTACGCTAACAACACACCTAGCGTGCGCTATGAAATAATCGGTGCGATCCGGTAGCCACCGGACTCAACCGATCCGTCCTTAGCGCGCGTTACACCTCATATTAGCGTGCGCTACTTCAACCGCTAGCGCGCGCTACTTACCAATCGTAGCGTGCGCTGCTTATAACTCACTGCGGTCGGTACCTTCCGGGTGCGGCCAGGTAACCTTAGCGTGCGCTAAGGCCGAGTGGTAGCGTGCGCTACCTATACCCAATTAGCGTACGCTAAATGGAGTATGTAGCGTGCGCTACTCCTCACGCATACTTCAACGAAATGACAATGATGATAAACACGGCACGAAACTCCAATCAGATTAGTGATGAATGACGATTGATACACGATACAATTACTCTGAATGATGAATACCATGACTGAATATGAGTGACAAATGATCAATGATGAATGAAATTACTGAGTATCAATTACTGAATGATAAATACTGAATGATAATTATTGAGTGATAATTACTGAGTTACAACTGGGTATCACAGTTTGTTCCAAGAAAGCCAAAATCATGTTCCGGGTGAAATGAAATCGGTAATCGAGTTTCTAATCCATATATTACAACTAATACAACAAGAATTATATAGTCGATTCATCATAATCGGACCAAAATAGAAATCAAGAGGAAAACCCCAAAAATAGTTGAAAAAGAATTTTGAAGAATTACCTCAATCCGGACGAAGAATCAACAAAGGATGATGTTAAACATGATCAAGACCTCAACATATGATGATAATCTACTCAAGGATTGAAATCCTCGCCAAATCGCCCAAAACCCGAGAGAGAGAGAAGTGAAATGGGGCTTAAAACGCGGCTGTCCTATTTATACACCTGGACAAAACGGCCTAGCAAAACTGCTCAATCAGCGCCGTGTTCTGACAGTAGGCAAAAACCTGAAGAAAACGTAGTAGGTCGAAAAAAGTGTGCAAATATTATTGTTAATTATTGGGTTTTAATGTATTTTATGTTGGCACACTGGGTTATTTTCTACCTATTTATATTTTGGATGCAATTTACTTCACTTGGCAATTTGTTGTTTAATTTAGGTGTTTGGTGGAGTTTTTAAGCTTAAGAAATAGATTAGGCCATCAAACGGACCATGCCAAGGTGATTTGGGCTTTAATGTAGAAACTGCTGCACACACCGAGTGACCCAGTGTCGGTCCTGACCCGAAAATCCTCTTACTTGGGGCCCAAGAAACGACTCAAATCCGTCCCAACAGGTTCCACAAGGTGAAAATCGGTCCCCTAGGCTCGATAAAGGAATTTTAATTGACTTGAAAGGAAAGACTCCAAAAGAATAAAAACTCAATAAGGATAAGAAGGAAGGATATCTAATTAAAGAAGGAAACTAAGAGATAATGAAATATTATAAAAGAGAGGGTAAAGGCAGCAAAAAGGGGACTGAAAAGGGGGAGAACACACGCTGAAACATGAGAGGGGGAAAAACACGACTGGGAGATGGACAAAGAAGAAGGCTACCGAGCTTATTTTCCGACGAGGAAGAGAGAAGAATTCTACTTTCTTTTCTTATGCATATTATAAATTAATATTTGTCTTCTAAAGCCAACATATCCAGCTAATATTCTCATTCTAGTTTTTAGGGAAGTTTAAAACCGTATTTGAATTATTTATGTTTTAATCCCATAGCGTATTCTTAACTCGAATTCTCTTAAATTACTTTTGTGTTATTGAATTTATTATTATGCCATATAATTTCTTGATTTGGTTTGGCCACCTAGATTAGTAGTTTTATGTCTCATGCTAGAATTAAGTTGTAATCCGTAATTGTTGCAATTTTAATTTCACAAGTAGCAACAATTGAATTTTTTCAATTGAGTAATACAAAATCGAGATCCCTTAAGTCGGGCTTATGAACTTACTATCTTGCCTATTTCATTATTTTAGTTTTTAATGCATCTAGCGAGCGAGATTTGAAGAGCTTGTTTTGAATACATTGCCTAGATAGGTTTAATTAAAGAGTTTGTTTTAATTAAATAAACTTAAGAAATAATTAGGGTCAACGGAGCTTGGTCTTGGCTTCAGAATAGGAGTTCATGAGATTAGAGAAGCGATAAGCGCTACATTAAAACTTGAATTAATTTGAAACGGTGGATAACGGAACTAAGAACTAGATTATTCCTTAATTGATATTTTCAAATTTTATTTTCTTTGTCTATTTTGATTTAATTTATTTTACATAAGTTAATTGTTAGTAAAAAATAGTAAACTACAATCCCCCCTCGTTTTTATTTTATTTTAATTGCTAAAAGTATTTAACTTTTAAAATACGTAATTGATTTACCGTTCTCCGTGGGATCGACCCTTACTTGTCGATACTACTAGTTAGTAGAAGTAAGCCAAGAAAAAATAAAAATAATTAATTTTGACGCGTCACGACAGCGCGGTCAAAATTGCTTCAATGTCTTTTCAGCGTTAACTGACATGGTTTCACTCTCGTTTTATGACTCGATGGGTGATGTTTCGAGAAAAAACGATAAGTTCCTGAGTGCTTCTCTGCTTTCTTTTATTCTTCGCCTGAAAACTCGATCCCGTTTGGTAATTTCTGGAAAATACTGCAAGTTCTTATCCCCACGTGACCTTGTATTCATGCAAAACTAAAAAAAAAACGGATTAGTGCACAACTGACAATTATTATGAATTTTCATAACTGACATTGTGTGACCCAGAGTTAAAAATCTGCTCGTAATAATAAATAAAAAAAATTGTTATTAAAGATTGCTAAAAACGAATTGTTGTTCGGAAAATAAAAAAATACGAATGAAAATTCAACTCACAAAATAAAATTAATTTCGCACCGTTCCCCGGCAACGGTGCCAAAATTTTAACTGCGCTGTCGAGACGCGTCAAAATTGGATATTTATAAAAATTTCTTGACTCACTTATACTAAATAGTAGTATTGGTAAGTAAGGGTCGAACCCACGACGAATGGTTGAATTAATTAAACTTATTGAGTTGAATATTTTTGAGAAACTAAAATAGTAGTACTAAATAAATAATAGTGCTAAAAATAACAATAGTGGAAATAGCTTGTTTTGCCCTTTGGCATATAGTAATATTCTTTTCTGTCCCAAGTTTAGTAACAACTCTTTTGATACCCAAATTGTCGAAATTGACCTTTACTCGAATAAAATTCGAGTCATATATTGTAATTTCGAGTAACATAATTTCGAGTCAACTTAAAAAAAAAAATATTGAGGAAGGTTGAAAATATGGGTTACCGGAGTCCGAAAATTCGGGTTACACGAGACCAATTCGTGTCACCCGAATACAATTCATGTTACTCGAAATTCATTCGTGTAGCCAAAAAAAAAATGTCTTTCACGACATGTGCGGTGAGAGTGTAAGAGTGTCTTACACGAATTTTTTTTTACATGTCCCCCGAATGAATTCGGGAGACCCTTTTTTTTTTTAACATCTCCCGAATGAATTCGGGAGACCTTTTTTTTTTACATGTCCCCCGAATGAATTCGGGAGACCTTTTTTTTTTCATGTCCCGAATTGTATTCGGGTGACACGAATTGCACTCGTGTAACCCGAATTTTCGGACTCCGGTAACCCATATTTTCAACCTTCCTCAATATTGTTTTTTTTAAGTTGACTCGAATTTATGTTACTCGAAATTACAATATATGACTCGAATTTTATTCGAGTAAAGGTCAATTTCGACAATTTGGGTATCAAAAGAGTTGTTACTAAACTTGGGGCAGAAAAGAATATTGCTATGTGCAAAAGGGCAAAATAAGTTTTCTCCCAATAACAATACTAGATATAATAAAGAGGGGGTTTTGTTTAGTTTAAAGTAAACAAGACAAAATAAAATAATAAGTAAGCAAATAAAAATAGGAAGTAAAAGTTAAATAGAGAAGATATTGAGTTCACAAGCTCGATCTAAGGGATCTTGATTTTGTGTTACCCAACTGAATAAAATCAATTGTTGCTATTTGTGATTTAGAATTATAACGATTACGTATTATAACCCTAGATCTAGCAATAGATATAAAAACCCCAATTAAGTTGATCAGACCAATTAAAGTAAATTATATCATAAATAAATCTATTCAATAACACAAAGATAAGTCAAATGAATTAAGTCAAGAATATGCTACGAAAAATATAAATAATATAGATATGGATTCAAACACCCCCAAAAACTAGAGTAGATAAATTAACCAGACATGATAGTTAAATAAAACAATAAATAATTTTTTTTTTTTTTTGACAAGTTTGCCTCAGTGGAAATCCTATACATAATCCAATCCCTATGCCCGAGTTCGAACCCGGGGAAATCCCAACACAAGCACTCTTAATGAGATACTTATGACCAACTCCTCTAGGAGGTCGTTGGCAAAACAATAAATAATTAACTAGCATAAAGTTTAACCAGAAAATCCAACACTGCTCATTGGCCGAATTTCTCCTTGACTTGGTTTTGCTTCTTTGGAATTCGTGCCTTTTTATGGAAAAAGGTTCGTGACTCCTCTTCTCTTCTCCATGTGAATTATGATGATGATGATGGGGGATTTTATTAATACTGTCTGCCTCCTTCATGGGATGATGCGCTCCTCTATTTATATATATATTTTTTTTGATAGCGAGCTTCTGCTTTACACTGACTAGTCTTGGGATAACGATCTCGGTCCACAAGATCGCTAGGTTAAATCGCGAGATGTGTGCTGGATCCAGGTTTTAAATATCCTCAACTACCGCGCACAGCGAGTCGTCCCAGTGATTGCTCCACGCTGGACCCCCAAATCCAACCGCAGTTCCCACCGAGATCGACCCCCACCGCCGCAAGCCCTCAATATTTAATTGTTCCACCAGAGCGTTGCAGGGCCTAACCCTTAGTCAAAGACTAAGGGATCATTGGGCCTTGAGAAATTCAATTCCAAAGTGTTGCCACTACGAATTGAACCCCTGACCTCCAACTAAATTGAAGGTCAGGTGGCCAACTGCGCCAAGACAGTTGGTTCTCCTCTATTTATAATGTGGTGGGGAGGCGTGAGATGTAGTAGTGCCGTGAGGTGTAGTAGTAGAGCTGTTATCGGACCGGTTCGGACCGGTTTTCTCCAGATTCGAATCCGGTCCGATAGGTTACCGGGTAGATCCGGTCCGGACCGATAACGGTTCCGGTTCAATTTTTAGAACTCGAATCCGAACTCGTTAGTTTCCGGGTGAGTTTTGGTCCCGAGTATTTCGGTCCGGTTCATGATCGGGTTTCGGGTTCACTCGGACCGCTAACAGCCCTATGTGGGGTGGATCTTTACTAGGAAAATAAAGGAAGAGCAGCAAAATAAATCACATAAATGGGGGTTACATGATTCGAAATTCAGACCTTTTGTTCAAAGGTATAACGTCTTAACTACTTGACCAGCATGTTATTTGTGTTTAAAACACGCAAAACGTATTAATAATATATGTATAAAATATATAAATTATAAAATACATATAAACTTTTTTTTTAATTTATTACCGGGTTTCTTTTCGGTTTTGTCGGTTCGGGTCTTATCGGTTTCGATTCAATGTTTAGAACTCGAATCCGAACTCGTTAGTTTTCGGGTGAGTTTCGATCCCGGGTATTTCGGTCCGGTTCATGACCGGGTTTCGAGTTCACTCGGACCGCTAACAGCCCTATGTAGTAGTGCCGTGAGGTACCATTCCATTATAAGTCCAACAATATCAATAGCTAAATACTTTCAGCCGATTTCCTCTTGTTTGAACTAGATTTTCTTTATTGTCCCGATAATTATTTTGATTTCGAAAATAAAATAAATTCCTGAAATAATGAATAAAATCCACTAGTAAGTAAAATTACCTTCATAATTCAAATAGGTAGAAAACCATCGAGTTGTGCTAAAATAAATATAATGTAATTATGCATTTAGCACATATAATTATACAATATTTTCTACCGATCAAATCTCCCCAAACTTATACCAATGCTTGTCCTCAAGTCTAAAAATATCGAAAGATTTGAAAAAAAATTCGCCATATAAGATGCTCAATAAAACTTTAAACTCCATTCACTGGCCCAAAATTCACAAGTATTTGCTTAAAATAAAAGTTTAAATTCCCAATCTCCCCAAAATTAAAAGTTTGCTTGTCCTCAAGCAATTTAGAATGAGTTGGAACGAAGCGATAACAAAAGTAAGAATATGATTTGCCTGCCCTGAAATATTCAACCTTCGTTAACTCAAACAATGGTGCAATAATCGCCTCTTTTGCGTAATCAGAATAATTTTTGCATAAACAATTAATGAAAATTACATAGAATTACCACACATAAAAAACGCAATCCTATTAAACAGTTCCAAGAAGAGAAGAATGGTAAAAAATTCCCAGCTTATGATAAGGACTTTAGTCATCTTCCCAAACTTATTATCTCAATTGGTTGTTTATTGATAGGAACTTACGCGAACGCACCTTCCACAAGCTTCATCATATTTTGTAGGTAATAGCTTTCACACCGTTATTTGCTAACGTGTAGCTCTTTTCATCAACATATTTTTCCTCTTTTTTTTAGGTGATAGCTTTGACACCGTTATTTGCTAACGTGTAGCTCTTTTCACCAACATATTTTCCCTCTTTTTTTCTCGTGTGAGACGGCAGCTACGCACCAACAATGGGTTAGTCCTTGATTTCTCGTTGTTACTTTTTTCACAACATTCTAGGACCCCCAAAATTAGGCAGTTGTTGCTGCTCAACACCTCTCTTTTCCACTAACCTCCTTGCATGCGGTAGCCCCAAAAATTCAACGACCAACGAAATTTTAAGAAGAGGGTATATGACCAAGTACAAATCACAAGTGAAATCTTAATAATAATCTTCCTTCCTAGTTTGTCTAATAGTGTTGCAATTTTCATGTCTCTAAATTACAGAAATATTACATTAAAAGGTAACACAAAACCAACCAATTTTCACAGAAAGGCGGAATTAAAAACCACATATTGAGATAATTCCAACTAATATTCCAAACGAGCAAATGATACTAAATACTATTACGCTTTTCACCAACTATTCTCAATTAACTAAAGGACAATCATCACAAATATGAATCAAAGGAGCGGGGAAAATAATTTAGCGACGACATTAAAAACATCAAAACATCAAGAAGGTAAAGCGCAAGTCAAGTATGTAAAAGGAAAGAGTGCACCGGGCTAGTTTGGTTGGGACTCGAGCAGGACGGTCAGATAAGCAACTTTTTCTTCAAGCTCACGTTGTCCACTCTCAAGGTCCTCAATCCGGCGTCTTAGCTCTAGCTCAACACTGGAACTTGCCTCGGCTCGTGGTGCAAGGTTTGGTACTGGGTTTGCTGGAGTGAGGGGCAAGCTGGTATGTGTTATCTTGATATTGTTTTCGCTGACTGGCGCGATATAGTCGGGGTTCGGAAAGGCAATCGACTCTTCTTTTGAAATTTTCCACACAAAGTGTTGGCCGGTTTTCTCAAGTATCCCCATTTTGGCAAGCAAAGTCTTATCCAACAGCTCGATTTTTTCCAAGGGGATTCGGGCTCGTAAATCAATACCTACGTGTCGAGCTATGCATGTTACGAGGCCTCCCATGACAATTGGATTCTTTGTTTCATTTTCTCCCATTAACGACATAATTAAATCTTCAGCGCATCGGACGCGGGTGCCTGTTATCATAACATATATCATTTTAATTCAAAAATTAGAATCACATTTCAGTTCGTATAGCGGCCGGTCACCGTGCACGCCATTAAGCGCTGAATGTATCGGATCACTGGATTTCTAATAAAAGTAGCTTTCGCCTTCCCGACGACGAATGGGGCTGCGTTGTGAGAAATCATTTTCCATATATCACCCTCGTGGGGCAGCCCTATGATGTCGGCTTCCTGGGGGAGTCCGGAAGCCTTAATGAACTCGGCCACTTTCCACGAAAAACCTCTTCCATTCAAATAGAAATAATATTCGTGCACCCTGCACGCTCATACAACTGAATCGAACCAAAGAACTCATATGTCAAATCATCATACACCTCCCAATTCCCGGTCATTAATTTTTCCCAACTCAACACACGTAACAACTTCATGACATCATCAAACAGTCCAAGATGCAGTAAAATACTGGAATCTAAGTCGAGAGTACCTTCCTTTATGTAAGCTTTCGATATTGAGTTATCTGACTGGGGTTCCAAAATTTATATTGTATCGGTTTGACGGCCTGAGTAGGCTGATCCTTCTCTGTCTTGGTACTATCACATTTGGAATCGGCTCGATTTCCTGCTCTGGTTCTGGAGGCGAGTCAGTCGGGGGTTGAGATGAGGTAGGTTCAGTTTCAGATTGCGGGGCGGGTTTATCAAGAGTTGGAGATCCGACGCGCACATATTCTCCCTCTGTCGATTGTGGGTTGGACTGTGGTGTTGAGTGGTCGGCTGACTCAATTGCGGCAACGAGAGACGAAGGCAGACTTTCGGCGGCGGAGTTTGGAGCAGTGGTGGTCGGAGTACCTGTTGGCAAAACGGGTGGGGTTGGATCGTCAATCAATCCGCAAGCCGCCCGTTTCCTTTTTCTCTAAGTCCTCCACTGGCTGGGTTCGACCGATCGGAAGTCTGGTCGGTTGTTTCGGCGTTCAAGGCGGAGGAAGATGGTTGCGGGGCAATTGGTTCGGTCAGGTCGTAAAACGTCGGCGCCCCAGGGTTGTTCCTCCATCCTCCACTCTGTGTAATACAATTCAGCGGCCGGTGAACATTCCTCCCACCTTTTTCCGACATGTCGGCGGCGACGGTCCTGCAAGGGAGTCGTAAGTAAGAGGAAGGTTTTCTTGGAAAATGGGAGGAAGGAGAATTGGGGAATTGCTGAGTATGTGTAGGTTTGATCGGTCTGGGCCGATTACAGAACAAAATTCAATTATTGGGCTTTAATGAAGAAAAAAACATTGACCGATTGGGCAATTTGCTGAGTACGTCGAAAGATTGTGGGCTAGGCCGATTAAAGGAAAAAAAAATATACCAATTGACTTAATGACCTGATTTTTAATGTTAATTAACTAGAGAAGAAAAGCTGAGCCGATTAAAAAAACTTATTTGAGAAAAATTTTCAATCCTGGCCGATTTAAAACTTGTTTCATAAGTCATAAAACTTTGCGAAAAAGAAAAAAAAACTGGGTCGATTTAAAGTCTAAAATTTACATGCAAGAAAAATAAAGAAATATAAAAAAATTGCAATTTAAAGTTAACTACTATAATTGGGTTGCCTCCCAACAAGCGCCTCTTTTTACCGTCGTTGGCCCGACGAACTCCCTGTTTAAGCGGTAGTCGGGTCCTCGAGCTCAAATTCTTCCAAGTTGTATTCAGGTATTGCTTCGAAATATGGTTTTAGCAGATGTCCGTTGACTTTAAACACATTGTGAGTTTTCAAAGATTGAATTTCCACAGCTCCGTGTGGAAAAACTTGGGTGACGATAAATGGCCCGACCCATCGAGATTGCAACTTACCGGGAAATAACTTTAGCCTAGAGTGGTATAACAACACCTTTTCCCCCACGATAAACTCCTTCCTTGTGATTATTGCATCGTGAAAAGATTTGGTTTTCTCCTTATAAATTGTGGAATTCTCATATGTGTCGTTCCTTATTTCTTCGAGTTCTTGCAATTGAAGTTTCTTGTGTATGCTGGCTTCATCAAAATTCATGTTGCACTTTTTAACTACCCAGAACGCTCGATGTTCCAACTCGACGGGTAAGTGGCACGGTTTTCCATAAACTAGCCTGTATGGTGACATTCCTATAGGTGTTTTATAAGCCGTACTGTATGCCCATAATGCATCATCAAGTCTCACACTCCAATCCTTGTGATTCGGTTGAATGGTTTTTTATAAAATCGATTTGATCTCTCGGTTGGAAATTTCAGCTTGCCCGTTGGATTGTGGATGGTAGGAAGTAGACACTCTGTGTATGATGTGATATTTCCTTAGCAGTGCCTCAATTGTTTGATTTCAAAAATGCTTCCCTCGATCACCGATTATGGCTTTTGGAATTCCGAACCTTGAAAAGATATTCGATTTCAGGAAGTTTGCCATCACCTTGGAATCATTAGTGCGGGTTGCCGTTGCCTCCACCCATTTAGAAATGTAGTCCATGAGGAGTAATATATATAAATTCCCATATGATGAATGAAATGGGCCCATGAAATCCATACCACATACGTCAAAAATTTCGCAAATCAAAATTGGATTTTGCGGCATCTTATTTCGTCGGGAGATGTTACCCGTCCTTTGACAATTATCGCAAGACTTGCAAAAGATGAAAGCATCTCTAAAAATTGATGTCCAATAAAATCCACTTTCAAGAACCTTTGGGCTGTCCTCCTTGCTCCAAAGTGTCCACCACATGCGTACGTATGGCAAAAAGTTAGGATTGACTAAAATTCGCTCTCCGAGATGCATTTTCTGATCATTTGATCAGGACAGTGTTTCCATAAGTACGGATCGTCCCATACATAATATTTGGTGTTGCTCCTGAGTATATCCTTTCTAGCTCTTTCCATACATGTAGGAAACACGTTAGCGACAATGAAATTCACCAAATCGACGCACCATGGTGCGGCAGAATCTGACACTGGGTGACCCAGTGTGGTAATATTGTCCTAGTGTCGTGACAGAGCAAGTAACTGCTCGTCCGGGAAGCTGTCTGACACAGGTTCTTTTTCTTCTTCCAGCACTATTCGGCTTAGGTGATCTGCCACATAATTCTCAGCTCCCTTTTTATCCCTTATCTCTAGGTCAAACTCTTGTAGTAATAGGATCCATAGGATAAGTCGCGGTTTTGCCTCCTTTTTCGCAAGTAAAAATTTCAGTGTTGCATGATCAGAAAAAATAATAACTTTAGTCCCAAGTAAGTATGAAAGATATTATTCTAAGGCAAAAACTACAGCTAAGGCTCCTTTTCCGTAGTGGAGTAATTTGCTTGGGTTGGATTCAAGGTCCTTGAAGCATAGTATAACACATGTGCTGTTTTCCCCACTCTTTGGCCAAGGACGGCTCCGACGGCATAATCGCTTGCGTCGCATATTATCTCAAACGTCAAGGCCCAATTGGTAGCTGAATTATGGGAGGTGTGGTCAGGAGTTGCTTCAATTTGTTGAACGCGGCCTTGCACTCCTCGTTTATAATGAAATCGACTTCCTTCTGTAGTAATTTGCATAATGGGGCGGCAATCTTGGAAGTGTCCTTGATAAACCGCCTATAAAATCCTGCATGAACAAGAAAAGAACGAACTTTCCGCACATTTACGGGGTAAGAAAATGCAGTGATAGTATTAATTTTTGATTTATCAACTTCTATCCCCTTTGACGATACCAAATATCCTAAGACTATGCCTTGTTTAACCATAAAGTGACATTTTTCCCAATTTAATACAAGATTCATTTCAACACAACGCTGAAGAATGAGCGTAAAATTTTCAAGGCAAAACTCAAAAGAATCACCATAAACACTAAAATCGTCCATAAAAATTTCTATGTTCCCTACGTATTCGGAAAAATACTTACCATACATCTCTAAAAGGTAGCCGGTGCATTACACAATCCGAATGGCATGCGGCGGTATGCGAACGTCCCAAAAGGGCACGTGAAGGTTGTGATACCCGTACTTTTTATTGACTGTTTGTCCTTACCGTTCTTCCTGTTTTGTCGCTCCATAAACTCTTTGTGATGTAGTCGGCGTGGATCTAGAGTTTCATGCCTTGTTTGGATCATGATTGTGCTGGTTAGACCATTCGGAAGTGTTCTGGGTCAGGGAGGTAGCGCACGCTAGGCTGATGCTAACACACGCTAATTCTGCGTGAGTAGCGCACGCTAGTTTTGAGCCTTAGCGCGCGCTAACGGACTGAGTCGGCAGAGGCAGTAAGGTTTCAGACTTTCTGGACTAGCAGGTAACGCACGTTAGGCAGCGGCTAGCGTACGCTATATGTGTTGCGTAGCGCACGCTAGTGCTCAGTGTTAACGCACGGTAGCGGACTGAGACAGTGAACTGAGATTTTGGCAGGACACCAGTTAGCGCACGCTAGGGATGTTTCGTAGCGCGCGCTAACGTCTTATGACAGTAGCCACTGGACTACCAGGTGACCCGTTAGCGCACGCTAATATTGAGGCGTAGCGTGCGCTAGACTGGGACAGTATATAAGGGGACAGTCAACCCCTGCACTTGTCATTTCACATCATTTCCACTTTTTCCGATCGGGAGAGCTCGGGAGAGGTGATTTGGGGCGATTTGAGGCAGTCCTTTTTCAGATATCGTCATCTTGTGTTGGGTAACAAGGATTATGCAACATCTAATACATTTCTATCCTCCAAATCAAGGTAAAATCCTTAGAACCCTATTTTTGGAAATTTTGGGGTTTTTCTTAGATTCGTTCGATTTATCTGGTTGAGGCTTGAAAATCTTGAGATTATGATATATCTACCCCATATACATGCTTTTCCTACGATTTTACGGATTTGTTTGTGCCGTATTCGGACTTGTGAGGGTTTGAGTGACTTTCCAAACTCTAGTTGTTCACCCTTATATTTTCGTGAATCGTAGATGGGTTTCGGGAGTTTCTTTGTGAATTATGAGTATGGATGATTGATTATTATATCCCTTATGAATCGTTTAGGTACCGAAAGTGCGTTTTTGGACCTACCGAACTCATACTCTTTTCCATTCGATTTCTCGAAGTCTCAAAGGCAAGTATATATTTATGATTGTACATTCTCGACGTTGAAAGTAAGATATATTAATAGAATGATTACTTATATCCACTCTGGGGAGGGCCGACGGGTCCCCTGAGGGTTTCGTAGCCTCTGGTGCGATTCCACGGATGATATGAACGAACCACTCTGGGACGGACCAACGGGTCCTCTGAGGGTTCCGTAGCCTCTGGTGCGGTTCCACGGTATTCATATATGTATTGATGTGATGCTATGAGATTTAGTTATTCTGGAATACTAGTCTTGAATTGATGAATTGACGGTTACATTTACTTTATTGTCAAGGAGTATTGTGTTTCATACTTGATATACTTGCACTAGCTATTCGACAGCTAACCCCTTTATGGGGGAAATACTTTTTATGTATTTCAGGTTCCAGGAGAGCGGACAGGCAGGTATCGGGTCGGCATGAAGATGGTGGGCAAGTGTGATACTGTGTCTTTCCTCCGGTTATGTTTTGAGTGTTCCATTCAGTATTGTTGTACTGGAATGGTTATTGAATACTCGAGTATGGTTTTCCATCTTCCTTAATGTTCCGGCCTGTTGCCGAGGTTTTGATTTTGTACTGTGATGTATTTGGATACATTGGACATGGTTTGAATACCCTTTGTATCGTCTTTCATTTCATTGTATTTGGACCTTCTCGGTCAAGTTTTATAGTTCCGCGTATGATTAGCCTTGTGGGTCCCTCGGTGGGGTACACGGCGCTGTAATATACCCTGAATTACTTGGGGGTGTTACAGAATATGGTATCAGAGCTTAGGTTTATGGATACCTAGGCTGTCGGTCTTTTGGGTTGATGGAGTCATTGTTTATCTACAATATCACTACTTTGCCATCATCACAGTGCAGCCGGTACTTGTAAGTCCTATTACTCTTCTTATGTTTTCTTAACCGCTTTGCTTTTAGTTTGATATTCTTGAGAATCGGTCACTTCGAGGACGTGCGATTTGGATTGTACTTACGTACTTTGTGTATCCTTTAGAATGTCTGCTGACAGGGGACAGAGACGAGACCGTGGTCGCGGACGCGGAAAGATATTTTCAAATTGCTAATTGCGATATTGGTGCATATCAGTATTATGTTGAGACTTTGTTTGGGAGTCGCATGCTAGTATCACGGGAGATCATCGACTTCACGCACATGTAAGTATACTGTCTTCGTTATTTGCTTGTGGAGACCGACGACTGCTCTTGTGATGAGTTCGGATATTTTGGTTGATTTGTTTGGCTGTGACGGGATTACAAGTTTCGAGGATGAAACTTATTTCAAGGGGGGTACAGTGTGATATCCCGACTTTTAGTACGTAATATCCAGATTTCAGTATAAAATTTTTGCATTATTTTATCTGAGATATACTGGATAGATTAGTGTCTATACAGTATGGATAAAATAATTAGAAGACTGAGACAGATGTATTAGTATAATTGTCGTAGTTGGTAGACAATTATATTTGAAGATATCGTGTATCATGTTATCGTACTTTTGATATTGGGTATATCATATGAGAATATTATCAGGTTGTATATATATGTATTCAGTATGTCGTGTATATACATCTAGTATATCAAGACGACGGACAAGAATAGCGGAAATGGCTAACTACAGCTACGTTAGCTCACGCTACAAGGTATGCCTAGCGCGCGATAAGATATATACTTAGCGTAAGCTACGATGCATAGTTAGCGCACGCTATGAGATTTGAGTTTCGTACTCTAAGGAGGACCCCTAACGTACGTAAGGTATTCTGTATAAGGCCGGAAGGTGGCCAACAGGTAGGCCCAGACTGTTTATTATCGGCGATTAGCGCACGCTAATGCATGTTGTTAGCGCACGCTAATTTCAGATCGTCAACAGGGAATCTTGGCTTTATTAGTCGCTTTCGTCGTGTAGGACCCACACATCTTTTGGGAAGGTGCAGGTTGTCAGGTCAATGACGATTAGCGCGTGCTAAGGTCGAGGAATAGCGCACGCTACTGAGCATTTCAGTGTAGCAAGTCAACACCTGTTTGCGTACGCTAATGCATGGGCATTACGTACGTTAGATGAATTTCGAAGCAATGCAGTAGCTTCTGGGCTGCCCGATAGCGCACGCTATCAAGGAAGGCTAACGCACGCTAGTTATGTAGCGCACGCTAAATATAAGGTCTAGCGCGCGCTAGTGATGTGTTTTATAATGAGGATAGACGAGTACTGAGAGGCATTTTGTCCATTCTCCTTTCTTCAGTCGATAGAGAGAGCCTTGGGAGGTACTTGAAGTTCCTAAACATTGAGAGATGATCCTCTTAAACAAGATTAAGATAGAGAGCTCGGATTTAAGTATTGTTCTTGAAGTTTTTGATAATTCTTGGAATGGAGTTCAATTGTTCTTCTCCATGGATCGTCCATACAAGGTAATCCTCGTACCTCTTTGATAGTGGTTCGTTTTTAAAGAATTAATACTTGGGAGGGAGTATGTTGAGATCATCATGTGATAATGTTATATGAGATTGATTGGAATTGTAATAAGAGATTTCGGATATTGATATGATTATTGATACCTTCTTCATATGATGATAATGGTTTTGTTGCGATTCTTGAGGTTATATGAATGGCATGATGAGAAAAATGGTAACATGAAGATATATACCTCGGATATGTTGTTCTGAACGTGATTTCGGATATTTCATGTTCTTGAAGAACTCTTGAATTATACGAGGTGATGAAAATTTATAAGAAGTGTTGATGTTTTGAATATGAATATAGAATATTCATATCTAGAAATAAATTATGTGTTTGAAATAATATTCGTATAAGAATACGAATGTGATTATGAGTTTGATGAGACTATTATTCATCTATGAATTTGGAAGCCCATACGTATGGAGCAAATGTTCAAGTCGAATGATTGGATTGTTTGATAACCTTTTTAATATTATTATCTATTGTTCTGAACCAGTCGGATGGTTCGAATTGATGACGGTCATAGGTAAATTTTAACGATGGATTTACGAGAAGGGAACCTTGTCAATTTGTATTTAAGAATTGAGTTTGGAATCGATAACATTTAGACCCTTATTATTGGTCCGAATTGGTTGCTGATATGATCATCGGATTTCGGCTCGTATTGTGGACATGGATTCGTGAGGGTCTGAGTTGGATAGTTCAGACTGTATTTAATCGAGATATTGTGGAACCGATGAGTTTGTGGCCTGGTTGTATTGATATTGTTCGTCATCAAACCTGTTGATTATTAATCCTTCGTTTTACAATAAGATATGATGTTTGATCATGGATTATGACTGTTGTATTGCGGTTGAGGTTGAAGAGTTCGTAGATTACCTTGGTCGGGACTGAGGAACTCGTAGACGAAATCAACTGAATTGGTAACAGTTCGTTATATTGGTATCGAGGCAAGTTTTATACTTGTACTAGTCAATGAGATTAATGTTATTATATATGTGTATGAATGTGTGTATCATTTCGAGACTTGGTCTCTTTATGATTTTGTTGATATCAAGGGATTGTTTGATACGATACCCTTCGGAAAATTATGCCAAATATTATTGTTGTTCGTAAATGGCCGGTTTAAGGCATTGCGATGCTTGTTGGTAATATTGTTGTCGATAGCCGGTTCGCGGTATTGACATATTGATTGTTATTGTTGATTGATGTTCCATCAATATATTGTGGTGATCGTCGTTATTGATATGAGTGTTTTTCTATTGATATTGTATTGGCCGATGGAAGGCATTGATGTATTCGATTATCATCTTCGTTATCGGTAACCGATTACAGGTGCCGAGACACCCGTTGTAATCGTTGTTATCGATTTGTCGTTCTAAGGTAATCAAAGTATTGAATTGGGACTGTCGAAGATAGTTCCCATCCATTGAGTCGTTATTGATTGGTCGTTCTAAGACAATCGAGGTATTGAATTAAGATCGCCAAGGACGGTGCCCACCCGTGAGTTATTATTGTCGTGTTGGCCGACTCAAGGCAGCACACTATCATTCTTGTGAACTCGGTAATTTTGTGATCGTTGAGGGTTAAGGATTTCCAGATTATTGTTCGTGTTAATCAGTCCTTAGGGATCGTGATCCCAGGAAGGTTGTGTTGGATATTGTTGGTCGTGTTGATCTTTCATTATTCATGTATCATCGTTCCCTTGGGTGGGTCGTATGATCCGTATTGGATGTGTTATCCTTTGAATTTCATTGTCATGTCGCATCGTGATATATCTGGAATCATATCTGCGTGCCGATTGATTATGTGTAGGATTTTTGGCCAGACACGATGGTCATGCGTGGATGTTTCCGCATTGGACCGTGCACATGGGACGTAGTCCGTGAGGCTAATTAGGTACATTGTCCCACGTATATTCTGGATTCCGTATACGGAGTGGACATGTGCACGGACACATTTTCGGATCGGGCGTACTGTGATGTCCCTCTTGAGCCTTATTGTTGTGGTCGTTCATAGTCCATGTTGTATTGGATATGTTTGACTCTTTGTGACTGGTTGTTCATACGCCCGAGGGGTTTGTTCGACAGTCGGGGTTATTTCCTTGAGATCCATTATTGTTGATCGTTTAGAGCTACCTTGTTGATGGTACCCTCGGTCGTTGTTGTTCCCTTATTGATCATGTTGGAGGTTATCATGATGATGGTATTCTCGATTATTGTGGATCTTTCGCCGATAGCATTGGAGTTTATCATGTCGATGATATTCTCTGTTGGTTTATGGGTTGATCATTGTTTTTGACAGTGTGAGCGTTCGGATTGTATGTCAGTGTTTCGGGATTTGTTGTCATTGTTTTGTGTGTTATTGGTTTTTGTCCAAATTGAGCTTTATCGGTACAATCCGACGGACATGATTTGGCACAGATAGTTCATGCTACACTTATGAGTTATGAAAATGTTTTGAGAATTCTTGGTATTAATGAATACAGTACAGACGATTTTACTTGACTTCTTTTCGTATTTTGAGATGCCCTTCAACGTATCAATCGTATGCCGATACTCATCGTCGACCTTTGGAATTTGATTTTGGAGACCATGTCCTACTCCAGGGTTGGAGACTTAGCTTATCGCTTGTCGTTGCCCCCTGTGTTGGGTCTTGTTCATATCATTAGTCATGTTTTTTTTATTA
Source organism: Orobanche coerulescens (assembly GCA_033398695.1). Lineage (NCBI taxonomy): Eukaryota > Viridiplantae > Streptophyta > Magnoliopsida > Lamiales > Orobanchaceae > Orobanche > Orobanche coerulescens. The sequence continues at coordinate 14,558,282 of CM065803.1, forward strand.
TAGTGAGATTTAAGTAACCAAGGATGTTACCTATCCGGAGAAAACAGTGAATATTCTTGAACGTCGTGAGAAGCAGCTTCGACACAAAACCATCCTGTTGGTTTTAGTGCAATGGTCGAGACACGGAGTCGAGGAGGCGACTTGGGACACAGAAGAGAATTTGCGATTGGAGTACCCCGAACTTTTTATTTCTTAAGTTTCGGGACGAAACTTCTTTTTAAAGGGGGAGAATGTGATACCCGTACTTTTTATTGACTGTTTGTCCTTACCGTTCTTCCTGTTTTGTCGCTCCGTAAACTCTTTGTTATGTAGTCGGCGTGGATCTAGAGTTTCATGCCTTGTTTGGATCATGATCGTGCTGGTTAGACCTTTCGGAAGTGTTTTGGGTCAGGGAGGTAGCGCACGCTAGGCTGATGCTAACGCACGCTAATTCTGCGTGAGTAGCGCACGCTAGTTTTGAGCCTTAGCGCACGCTAACGGACTGACTCGGCAGAGGCAGTGAGGTTTTAGACTTTCTGGACTAGCAGGTAACGCACGCTAGGCAGCGCCTAACATACGCTATATGTGTTGCGTAGCGTACGCTAGTGCTCAGTGTTAACACACGCTAGCGGACTGAGACAGTGAACTGAGATTTTGGCACGACATCAGTTAGCGCACGCTAGGGATGTTTCGTAGCACGTGCTAACGTCTTATGACAGTAGCCACTGGACTACCAGGTGACCCGTTAGTGCATGCTACTATTGAGGCGTAGCGGGCGCTAGACTGGGACAGTATATAAGGGGACAGTCAACCCCTGCACTAGTCATTTCACATCATTTCCACTTTTTCCGATTGGGAGAGCTCGGGAGAGGCGATTTGGGTCGATTTGAGGCAATCCTTCTTCAGATATCGTCATCTTGGGTTGGGTAACAAAGATTATGCAACATCTAATACATTTCTATCCTCCAAATCAAGGTAAAATCCTTAGAACCCAATTTTTGGGAATTTTGGGGGTTTTCTTAGATTCGTTCGATTTATCTGGTTTGAGGCTTGAAAATCTTGAGATTATGATATATCTACCCCATATACATGCTTTTCCTACGATTTTACGGATTTGTTTGTTCCGTATTCGGACTTGTGAGGGTTTGGGTGACTTTCCATACTCTAGTTGTTCACCCTTGTATTTTCATGAATTGTAGACGGGTTTCGGGAGTTTCTTCGTGAATTATGAGTATGGATTATTGATTATCATATCCCTTACGAATCTTTTAGGTACCGGAAGTGCGTTCTTGGACCTACCGAACTCATACTCTTTTCCATTCGATTTCTTGAAGTCTCAAAGACAAGTATATATTTATGATTGTACGTTCTCTACGTTGAAAGTAAGATATATTAATGGCAGGATTACTTATATCCACTCTGGGGCGGGCCGACGGGTCCCCTGAGGGTTTCGTAGCCTCTGGTGCGATTCCACGGATGATATGAACGAACCACTCTGGGACGGACCGACGGGTCCTCTGAGGGTTCCGTAGCCTCTGGTGCGGTTCCACGGTATTCATATATGTATTGATGTGATGCTATGAGATTTAGTTATTCTGTAATACTAGTCTTGAATTGATGAATTGACGGTTACATTTACTTTATTGTCAAGGAGTATTGTGTTTCATACTTGATATACTTGCACTAGCTATTCGACGGCTAACCCCTTTATGGGGGAAATACTTTTTATGTATTTCAGGTTCCAGGAGAGCGGACAGGCAGGTATCGGGTCGGCATAAAGATGGTGGGCAAGTGTGGTACTGTGTCTTTCCTCCGGTTATGTTTTGAGTGTTCCATTCAGTGTTGTTGTACTGGAATGGTTATTGAATACTCGAGTATGGTTTTCCATCTTCCTTGATGTTCCGGCCTGTGTGCCGAGGTTTTGATTTTGTACTGTGATGTATTTGGATACATTGGACATGGTTTAAATACCCTTTGTATCGTATTTCATTTCATTGTATTTGGACCTTCTCGGTCAAGTTTTATAGTTCCGTGTATGATTAGCCTTGTGGGTCCCTCGGTGGGGTTCACGGCGATGTAATATACCCTGAATAACTTGGGGGTGTTACAAAGGTTGTCTTCTCCTGATCCTCGGGTGCAATCGCGATCTGAAAGTAACCTGAGAAACCATCAAGAAAATAATAAATGAGTGTCCCGTTAATCGCTCGATCATATGATCGATGAAAGGTAATGGAAAGTTGTCCTTTCGGGTCATTCCATTCAATTTCCGAAAATCAATGCACACCCTCCATCCGTTCTGAACACAGCTCAGAATTAGTTCGCCGTCTTTGTTTTCCACCACTGTGATACCCGATTTTTTTTGAACTACTTGTGTGGGACTCACCCACTTACTGTCAGAAATCGGATATATCATCCCTACATCAAGAAGTTTAAGAACCTCTTTTTCACTACTTCCATCATGGGTGGTTTTAGTCTTCGTTGGGCTTCTCAGCTAGCCTTGGAGTCTTCAACCAATAAAATCTGATGCATGCATATGGACGGGCTGATCCTGCGAATGTCGACGATGTTCCAACTGATTGCTTCCTTGTACTTTTCGAGAACGGTGATGAGGGCCTTTTCTTGTACGGGTGTTAACTCGGCCGAAATGATTACTGGTAGTGTCTCATTTTTTCCCAAGTATACATACTTCAGGTGTTCGGGTAGTGGCTTTAGCTCGAGCTCGGGCGCTTGTTCCGTGGAGGGGAGGATCTTCTTGTGATGTTCCATGAGCTTGATGAGTTTTGCAGCGTGTTTGCTGTAATATCCGTAACTTTCCATTTTTAGCAGTTTCCATTTTTGGTGTATGTCTATTTTTATCGACTCGCTTATAACCATTTCGACATTTTGAATCTACTTTATTCTTGGAGTTTTTCTATTTGGATGAGTTTTGGTGATGTTTTCACGTGATTTCATCTTTATGATATGTTTTGCCGTATGAACGTTCGATTCTAGTAAAACTCGTTCGTTTTTGTTGTTTCTTGGTTTGTACAAGTTCATATGAGTGAGTTGGTCATGTGGAGACTTTCGGTTCATTGATCCAACGTCGTTTCGTGATTTTCGGTCACTTGGGCCATTTTTGTAATTTCCTAATAATTTAGAGAATCTCTTTTCGTTGTCGCATTACGGACCCTCCGGTGGTCGGAATTATATTTTCTTTCAGCACTTAGCTCCGTCGTCTTGTATGCTTCGCGTTTATGTTTCTGGATTCTGGCCACGTCGTGCGTTTCGTGTATTGTACCTTCGACAGCAGCGTACTGCTGATGTGAGCAGCAGTACTGAACTGCTGCGTAGGTAGCGCACGCTACTCCTGTTACCTTGTGTGCGCTACCGATGTGCAGTTAGCGTACGCTAACTCGCTATTATTAACGTACGCTAGTGAATGGTGGCAGTAGCTACTGAACCTGTCACGGCCCCGTTAGCGCGCGCTATGTATGACAGTTAGCGTGCGCTAACTTCACAATCTATATAAGTCAGCGGGCAGTTCAGAAACAGCAGTTTTATTCTTTTCTCTTCGTTTTCTTCGACTGCGACTTCAGAGGCAATTTCCACCGGTACTGGCTAGAGTTCTCTTCAAATTCCATCACCGTAGAGTCGTGTTAGCATATTGTCATCAGCATAATCATCCTCCATCGTCCGAATTCAAGGTATTTTCATCTAGAACCCTAACTTGTCAACTTTGGGGGTTTTTCCGGGTTTTGCTAATTGGACTCGAATTATTATAGTATGTTGTGATATTCCTCACCGATTATTGTTATTGGGTGATTCCCAATCCGTTTTTCTCTATTTTAACCCGCGAATTATTGATACGGGGAGATTTTGCGTTAACCCTCGCCCGTATCGATTGAACGTTTTTGTCATGAATTGTAATTGGGGATTAAGGGTGTATTCCGATCGGTTATTGTTGTCCGTTGGGACTGAACTATGTTGATCCTTCGTTTAGGAACCGTCGTTTTCCACCCGAACCGTTCGTAGTCGTGTTTCACTTCCGTTTCTTCAAGAATCTCTCAAAGGCAAGTACTTTACATTTGTTTACATGTTCTAGTATTTGAATTATGGCTTTATCGTGGTTGTTGTGGATGGATATGTGTATGTTCACCTAGGGACGGTCCGACGGGACCTCTAGGGATACGTATTGCCGTGAGTGTGCGTATTGCGAACTGTGGTTAGCCACCCAGGGATGTCCGACGGGGCTCTGCGGGGTACGGAGGCCGTGAGTCTCGTACCGACGGTTAACTTTGAATTGTGATTTTTTGGAGATAATGTGTTTTGTGATTGTACATTGTAAATATTCCGGAATATAAAATGTTTTCTAAAATGATTTTTGGCGGATATATTCATCTGATTAGAATGTAGTTCAAATGGATTGTACTTGCACTAGCAGTTGTCGCTAACCCCTTAAATGGGGGAAATACTTTTTGTATTTCAGGTATCGATCGTGGGGACAAGCGAGCACTCGAGCCGTATGAGGATGATGGGCGAGCATGATACTGTCCAGTAGTTGATTATTGGTGTTCTGTCTGTCGATTATTATTGATATCTTGTTTTGGTATTTTTGTATTATAAAATTGGTTTAAGTACTCGAGTACTTCTTGTTTGAATTTGTTAATGTTGTGTTCCCGTTTTGGGAAATGGATTGATGTTGGATTTTATTTGTCGGGTTGTAGTCTTTTATTTGAATTGTCATTTTATTGATGATTGTTTGTCGTTGGCGAATGTCTTGTTGGTACGTTAGCCTGGTGAAATCCACAGTGTGGGGTCCACGGCGCTGTAATATGCCCTGAATGTCTTGGGGGTGTTACAGAATATGGTATCAGAGCTTAGGTTTATGGATACCTAGGTTGTCGGTTATTTGGGTCTAGTCGAGTATCGTTTTTGAACAGTATCACTGTCATGCCATCATCTCAGTACGCCGGTGCTCGTAAGTTTTCCTAACTTGTTTCACCGTTCCGTTCTATTCCTGTCTTAGTATCTTGTTGCGTTTTGCGTTTGAATTGTACTTACCCGTTACTTCTTCAGAATTCCTGCTGGTAGAGGACGCGGACGCGGTCGCGGACACGGTAGGGGACGTGGCGCAGCCGGTGGGGCGACCATGTCCGATCACTCGGGAACTGATTCGGCGATACCTTCTTTGTCGAACAGTGTTCCCCCTAGTTCCGGAGGTTAGCCGGACCAGTCTGCTAGTTCCGGTAATGCACATGAGAATGTTGGAGTGGCCAACATTTTGCAACAAGTAGCGAACCAGATGACGCTACTGACTGAGGCCGTTCTAGTCGGCCAAGCTAATGCCAACCCGGTTCCGCCTACTGGATCTGGCAATGATAAGTTACTTCAGGACGTGATTCGTATGCGCCCTCCGCAGTTTGATGGTGCTTCCGACCCCTCTGGTTGGGAGAATTGGCTATTCGAGATGGAGAAAGTATTTGAGGCTGCTAATTGTTCTGAGGAGAGGAAAGTACCCATTGCTCAGTACTTTCTCGCCAAGGAGGCAGCAACGTGGTGGCAAGCGGTGAAACCGCGTGACCGGGAAGCCACGTGGGCAGAGTTTCGGGATCTGATGGAAGATAAATTTTGTCCATGGCCAGTGAAAGAGGGGAGGATCCGAGCCTTCTTTGAGGCTAAACCCCAAGATGTTCCTATTTCTCAAGCTATCAAAGACTACAATCAACAGCTGCATTATGTGAGAAACCAAGTCCGATATGAGCTTGATAAGATCCGCCACTTTGATATGCGGATGAAACCAAGGGTGCACCACTACATGGCTGGTCTGGGGTGCACGACTTTGAAAGAGTATCAGAATAAAGCGATGTCTTACGAGATGTCGTTTTCTGCGACAGAGACGGCAACCGAAGGAAAGAAGCAGAAGACCTCCGGTCAGTTTTCGGGAGGCAAGTCAGGAGGGTATCCGAAGGCTCAGTCTGGTTCGCGAGTCTTCGGGAGTCAATCGCCATTAGTTGGGCGAGGAAACGGTTATAAATCTGCTCCCACTGGTTCCGTCCGTGGTCCTACGTGCTTCAATTGTAGTCGCCCGGGCCACATGATGAGTGAGTGTGATAGGCCTCCGATTCAGTGTCTTGCTTGTGGTCGGATGGGTCATCGTGCTAAGTTTTGTACGGATGCAGCTCGGGCTCAGATTACTCGGATATCGGCCCAGTGCGGAGAGCCGAGTGTGAATCAGGCACCGACAGTTCCTCAGCCGCAGCAGAGTTTTGGTAGAGGTCGAGGATGTGGGCAGCCTTCTAGAGGGGGAGCTTCTAGTGCGGGGTCTGTTCTGCCCCGAGTGTACGAAATGAGACGAGCAGAAGATCCTGACGCGACGGTGGCTACAGGTACTGTCCACATCCTTGATCATCCTGTTTCCGTATTGTTCGATTCTGGTGCTACGCATTCTTTTATATCTATGGATTGTGTGTGTCGTCTGCATGTTGATTGCCTAGTTGCTTGTGAGCCTTTTGTTGTTAAACTTCCTAGTGGGGATAGCATCGTGGGGGATCGTGAGGTTAGAGATTTTCCAGTGAGTATCGCAGAGAGGGTTTGGCCTTCTAATCTGATCGCAGTAGATATTATAGATGAGGATTTGATTCTTGGTGAGGATTGGCTGGACCGTCATGGGGCGATCATGAATTATAGAACGAAGACTGTTTCGATGTTAGCCTCTGACGGAACTGAGCATTCTTTAGTGGGGCGTAAGTGGAGTAGCCAGAGACTCTTGATCAGCGACTTGAGGGCGATGAGGCTTCTTCGGGGAGGTTGCACGGGTTATTGGTGTTACGCTTTGAGATCGGAAGAAGGGGGAGTCGAGCTCTCGTCTATTCCGGTAGTGTGTGAGTATCCTGATGTCTTTACAGATGAGTTGCCGGGTTTTCCGCCGGACCGAGAAGTTGAGTTTACCGTCGATTTAGAGCCGGGTGCAGCACCGATCTCTAAGACGCCATACCGTATGACGCCCGCCGAGATCTTTGGAGTGAAGAAAGCTTGATTGGGAGAGTTGCTATACATGGGATATATTCGACCGAGCGCTTCGCCTTGGGGCGCACCGGTCCTATTTGTAAAGAAGAAGGATGGGTCACTTCGTTTTTGTATCGACTATCGAGAGTTGAACAAAGTGACCATCAAAAACAAGTATCCGCTCCCGAGGATTGATGACTTGTTTGATCAGTTGCAAGGGGCAACTGTGTTTTCGAAGATTGATTTGATATTGGGGTATTATCAGCTCCGAGTGAAAGATACCGATATTCCGAAGACGGCCTTTCGGACGAGATACGGTCACTACGAGTTTGTGGTTATGCCTTTTGGGCTAACCAACGCCCCAGCCGTGTTCATGCAGCTTATGAACAAAGTCTTTATCGAATATCTCGATAAGTGCATAGTCGTTTTTATCGACGACATCCTTATTTACTCGAGGAGAGAGGAGGAGCACATCCGTCATTTGCATATCGTGTTAGATATTTTGAGAACTCAGCATCTTTTTGCGAAGTTCTCAAAGTGTGAGTTTTGGTTACGGGAGGTTATGTTTCTCGGTCATGTGATCTCGGCCGAGGGTGTTCGTGTGGACCCACATAAGGTAGAGGCAGTGTTGGATTGGGCGCCGCCCAAGAACGTGAAGGAGGTCGCGGTTTGGGATTAGCCGGGTATTACCGTAGATTTGTCGAGGGGTTCTCTAAGCTCGCTCGACCGCTGACTCAGTTGTTACAGAAGTCAGAGAAGTTTGTGTGGACCGATGAGAGGCAGAATAGTTTTGAGGAGTTGAAGAAGCGGTTGACGACCGCTCCTGTTTTTGCCTTACCGAGTGGTAATGAGGGTTTCTCAGTTTTTAGTGATGCTTCGGGCCAAGGGCTCGGATGTGTACTTATGCAGCACGGGAGGACGATTGCCTATGCTTCCCGTCAGTTGAAACTGTATGAATTGAATTACCCTACGCACGATCTTGAGTTGTCCGCAGTCGCATTTGCGTTGAAGATCTGGCGTCATTACTTGTATGGCTCGTCGTGTCAGATTTTCACCGATCACAAGAGCCTGAAGGACATTTTTACGCAGAAAGAGCTTAATATGAGACAGAGGAGATGGTTGGAGTTGATTAAGGATTACGATCTTGAAATCCTTTATCATTTGGGCAAGGCTAATGTGGTAGCAGATGCCTTGAGCCGGAAATCGGCATCGTTTCGGGCACTTGAGTCACTTACGGCCCAGTCGGGACTTCAGCGAGAGTTTATGAGGTTGAGCATTGAGATTGTGCTGCCAGAGAGTTCTGGGAAGTTGCGTACTCTTGAGATTTCTTCATCTCTGGTTGATGACATTAAATCGGGACAGTTGGAGGACCCGATGTTTATTCAGCTTCGAGAGAGTATAGGGAAGGGGAAAGCCCCGGGATTCGTTATTCATGAGGACGGTGTGTTGAGATTCCTAGGTCGGTTGTGTGTTCCGAATGACTCGAAATTGAGACAGTGTATTATGCGAGAGGCTCATGCGTCACCTTACTCAGTCCATCCGGGCTCGAGTAAAATGTATAAAGATTTGAGGAAAATTTTTTGGTGGAACGACATGAAGAATGAGGTAGTTCAGTTTGTGGCTAAGTGTTTGACTTGTCAGCAAGTCAAGATTGAGCATCAGCGGCCAGCCGGGTTGTTGTAGCCACTTCCCGTCCCGGAGTGGAACTGGGAGGATATCTCTATGGATTTTGTCACGGGTTTGCCGAGAACAAAGACTGGTATGAATATGGTGTGGGTGATTGTAGACCGACTGACTAAGTCGGCACATTTTCTGGGCATCAAGGATACTTGGGGTCCAGAAAAGTTAGCTCGTATTTTTATCGCACAGATAGTGAGACTTCATGGTACGCCGAGGACCATTATTTCAGACAGAGATGGCCGATTTGTATCGCATTTTTGGCAGGCGGTACATAAGGCATTGGGGACACGGTTACGTTTGAGCACTTCGTTCCATCCCCAGACCGATGGGCAGTCCGAACGTACCATTCAGATGTTCGAGGATTTGTTGCGCGCGTGTGCGTTAGACTGGAGTAGTGACTAGGAGGAGCATTTGGCCTTGATTGAGTTTACTTATAATAATAGCTGGCACGCGTCGATTAAGATGGCACCGTATGAGGCACTTTATGGCCGACATTGCCGATCACCGATATGTTGGGTTGAGCCATCCGATTTGGTTGGCACCGAGCCATACCTTGTGTTAGAGACGAGGGAGAAAGTTGAATTGATTAGAAAGAGAATGTTGGCTGCTCAGAGTCGACAAAAGTCTTATGCGGATGTTAGGCGTCGACCTTTGGAGTTTGAGGTGGGAGATCATGTTCTGTTGAGAGTGTCTCCATCGAAGGGAGTTTTCCGTTTCGGGAAAAAGGGGAAGCTCAGCCCGAGGTATATTAGACCTTTCGAGATATTGGAGAGAGTCGGCGAGTTGGCATACTGTTTGGCTTTGCCTCCGTCGCTGGGTCATGTTCATAGCGTATTTCACATTTCCCAGTTGAGGAAGTACGTTCCGGACCTGTCCCATATTATTGATTTTGGAGATGTGGAGATCGAGAAAGATGTTACGTTTGAGGAGAGGCCCGTCAAAATTTTGGAGCGTCGCGACAAGCAGTTAAGGCACAAAACCATTCCTTTGGTTAAGGTGCAATGGTCGAGACACAGAGTAGAAGAAGCGACATGGGAGTTAGAGGAGGATATGCGTTCGAGACACCCCGAGCTTTTTGATTCTTAAGTTTCGGGACGAAACTTTATTTTAGAGGGGGAGAATGTAATATCCGTAACTTTCCATTTTTAGCAGTTTCCATTTTTGGTGTATGTCTATTTTTATCGACTCGCTTATAACCTTTCGACATTTTGAATCTACTTTATTCTTGGAGTTTTTTCATTTGGATGAGTTTTGGTGATGTTTTCACGTGATTTCATCTTTATGATATGTTTTACCGTATGAACGTTCGATTCTCGTAAAACTCGTTCGTTTTCGTTGTTTCTTGGTTTGTACAAGTTCGTATGAGTGAGTTGGTCATGTGGAGACTTTCAGTTCGTTGATCCGACGTCGTTTCGTGATTTTCGGTCACTTGGGCTATTTTTGTAATTTCCTAATAATTTAGGGAATCTCTTTTCGTTGTCGCATTACGGACAATCCGATGGTCGGAATTATATTTTCTTTCAGCGCTTAGCTCCGTCGTCTTGTATGCTTCGCATTTATGTTTCTGGATTCTGGCCACTTCGTGCGTTTCGTGTATTGTACCTTCGACAATAGCGTACTGCTGATGTGAGCAGCAGTACTGAACTGCTGCGTAGGTAGCGCACGCTACTCCTGTTACCTTGCATGCGCTACCGATGTGCAGTTAGCGTACGCTAACTTGCTATTGTTAACGTACGCTAGCGAATAGTGGCAGTAGCTACTGGACCTGTCACAGCCCCGTTAGCGCGCGCTATGTATGACAGTTAGCGTGCGCTAACTTCACAACCTATATAAGTCAGCGGGCAGTTCAGAAACAGCAGTTTTATTCTTTTCTCTTCGTTTTCTTCGACGTGCGACTTCAGAGGCGATTTCCACCAGTACTCGCCGGAGTTCTCTTCAAATTCCATCATCGTAGAGTCGTGTTAGCATATTGTTATCAGCATAATCATCCGCCATCGTCCGAATTCAAGGTATTTTCATCTAAAACCCTAACTTATCAACTTTGGGGGGTTTTCCGGGTTTTGCTAATTGGACTCGAATTATTCTAGTATGTTGATATTCCTCACCGATTATTGTTATTGGGTGATTCCCAATCCGTTTTTCTCTATTTTAGCCCGCGAATTGTTGATACGGGGAGATTTTGCGTAAACCCTCGCCCGTATCGATTGAACGTTTTTGTCATGAATTGTAATCGGGGATTAAGGGTGTATTCCGATCGGTTATTGTTGTCCGTTGGGACTGAACTATGTTGATCCTTCGTTTAGGAACCGCCGTTTTCCACACGGACCGTTCGTAGTTGTGTTTCACTTCCGTTTCTTCAAGAATGTCTCAAAGGCAAGTACTTTACATTTGTTTACATGTTCTAGTATTTGAATTATGGCTTTATCGTGGTTGTTGTGGATGGATATGTGTATGTTCACCTAGGGACGGTCTGACGGGACCTCTAGGGATACGTATTGCCGTGAGTGTGCGTATCGCGAACTGTGGTTAGCCACCCAGGGATGTCCGACGGGGCTCTGCGGGGTACGGAGGCCGTGAGTCTCGTACCGACGGTTAACTTTGAATCGTGATTTGTTGGAGATAATGTGTTTTGTGATTGTACATTGTAAATATTCCGGAATATAAAATGTTTTCTAAAATGATTTTTGGTGCATATATTCATCTGATTAGAATGTAGTTCAAATGGATTGTAGTTGCACTAGCAGTTGTCGCTAACCCCTTAAATGGGGGAAATACTTTTTGTATTTGAGGTATCGATCGTGGGGACAAACGAGCACTTGAGCCGTATGAGCATGATGGGCAAGCATGATACTGTTCAGTAGTCAATTGTTGGTGTTCAGTTCTGTCGATTATTTTTGATGTCTTGTTTTGGGGTTTCTGTATTATAAAACTGGTTTAAGTACTCGAGTACTTCATTTTCAAAATTATTAATGTTGTGTTCCCGTTTTGGGAAATGGATTGATGTTGGATTTTATTTGTCGGGTTGTAGTCTTTTATTTGAATTGTCATTTTATTGATGATTGTTTGTCGTTGGCGAATGTCTTGTTGGTACATTAGCCTGGTGGAATCCACAGTGTGGGGTCCACGGCGCTGTAATATGCCCTGAATGTCTTGGGGGTGTTACATTTGCGACCTGCAATAGGTGTGCTCGATTCCTCCGTGTTGCCAAAGACATCTTCCTCAAGCTTTTTCCTGCAATCAAGTTCAAACACTTCCTCGACGAGAGGGTCAATCACACTTAATGCAAACAAAGAAAATGCGTCTTCAGAAAATTTCATTTCTTCATCAATATTAAATTTTACTACTTGCCCATCAAATTCTATTGTGAGGGAACCCTTTCTAACATTTATCTTTGTTTCGGCGGTGTTTAAAAATGGCCTTCCTAAAAAAATGGGTGTTGAATTTTCCGAATCGCCTTGCATATCTAAAACATAGAAATCGGCTGGAAAAACAAACTCACTAACTTTCACAAGTACATCTTCAATAACTCCCTCGGGATATACATGACTACGATCAGCTAATTGAATTATTATCCTCGTTTCTTTTAAGGGTCCCAAATTTAAAGAAGAATAAATAGATTGTGGCATGACATTTATAGAAGCCCCTAAGTCTAACATAGCTGTTGCTACCCAAAATATTATCCGGAGATAGATATTGCTGGAATGGATGGATAGCAAACAAATGCAAGAGGACTTCCGAGAGAATAATAAATAACACAAGATTTGCCGGGGTTGTTAGTCCCGGGCTTGAATGCTCTCGTGAGATATTATTAATACTAATATTCGGGGATACAAGTACTAATGTAAGAATACAATTACAATGAGTGTAAAGATTCTTGTTATCTTAGCTAGTGAGCGTGTAGATTGCCGGAAGAACCAGATTTGATGCTCTGTGAGTTCTTGTAACAAAGGAGATGAACAGTCGCGGCGGCGAGAGATCGACAGTCTCTCACGATGAGTATTTAGCTGGATGCTCGGGCTTCTGGGCTTATGAATCTCTTGGAATCCGTCCAGTGGAGACTTGCTGCCTCTGCCGATCGTCTTCTGGACGAGAGATTCGGAGAGAGAAGTCCTGAGATGGATTCCGGCGAGAAAGCAGGGAGCTTGATGGTATGTATGTTCTACTGTATTTCTGTTGTTGGTGAAATGAGTTCCGAACCTTTTTCCAGTAGGAGGAGGTTCTCTATTTATAGGACTTGGATACGCTGGGCGATCGCTTTTTCTGCATTATAATAATCGGGCGATCGTCTTTTAGCACGTGGGGTTGTCTCCTTAAAGTCTGCAGGAGTTGCTGGCAGTAAACCGCGCGGTCCAATGAGAAGCCTACATGCGTCCTGAGTTGCTGTCACGGGTGGTCCCACTGACAACTTTCGGCGCACATGCCGGTAGGTGAGGTAGGTGACAGGCTGTGGTCAAAGGTCTTGTCTGTCAGCGAAAGATCTTGTCCATCAGCGAAGATCTTGTCTGTCAGCGCCTTTTGTGGATCTGCACGTGGGTGCTGTTCTGAGATCCAGTCCTCGATGACTTTGACGGGCGATCATCTCTGCTCGGGGCGTAGGTCGGCCGTCCTTAGTCGGACACTAGAGTCGATCGCCAGTTGCCAAAGGGCGATCGCCTTGGGAGTCGATCGCTAGGTACCTGATGGTGGTCTGATATCTTCGATTAGGTGAGCTAGCCATAGTTTGACTGGAGTTGACTTGGTCGCTCGGCCTTATAGTTGATCGCCTGTCGGGATGGATAAATCTTGACACAACAATAGCTTTATCAAATCGAGAATTACCTATTCGACAAGGGATGGTAAACATACCTGGATCATCTCGTTAGGTGGTAACTTTCTTTGGAGAATGGCCGACACATTTTCTCCCAGGAGCACATGTCCAGTTTGTTTTAGCTTTCATTTGTTGGTGCATAAATTCTTGAGAAATTTAGCATATTTTGGAATTCGTTGAATCGCTTCTATTAGTGGAATGTTGATCTCTACTTTCCGGAACACATCCAAAATTTGTTTCTCCTTGCTCTCCGTTGCAACCTTCTTTACCCTGGAAGGAAAAGGTATGCTGTCAGCGCCAATATGGGAAGAATTAGAAGTTATTACCTTGCTGCCCAGCAGTTCAACACTGGGTGTCTGTTTTGTTGGGATTCCAAAAATAAAACGAAAAAATGCAGCGAAAATAAAAACGAATCTCAAACAGGATCGATCAAGTAACGTATACACGAAAATATAAATACGAAGATAAAGATCATACCCTTGAAGCCTTTGAAATAAATCTTCATAAAATTGGATGACGATCACGAACCCCGTCCGGAACACGAAATCCCTTCGTTCCAAGCACCGAAACTTCTAAGCCTCTACTTCACACGCATCGGAAGTTGCCCGAAAAAATTCGATAGCAATCCGTTCCCCAATAACACAGCTAGGAATTACTATAGGAATTTATATCTCACTTTTATCTTAACTTTTATATCACCTCCAAGATGAAATATAGAAAAGGAAAATTTCTCTCCTCCCTCACTTGAAGCTCTCGGCCAGGACAACAGGTTTTTGTGTGTGTGTGTGTGTTTTGTAGTTGTTATGATGTGTTGTTTTTATATTATCTCAAACATATAATAAAAATCATATAATGAGATAAAATGTCAACACATAATAACAAAAATACAACTAACACATACACCTTCATGGAAATGATTCCATGTGATGTGGGGAGAGGGGGGGCATGGTGGAAGTTTCCTAGAAAACGAGCCGAGTCACTCGGGTCGTGTACCGGACGTTCGTCAAATGACTCCGTTAAATAAACTCCATTTAATCACCAATGTATTTATATAAATTAATTAATCCAATTAATTATTATATCAAATACAAATATATTTCTCTGAGAAATATAATTTATGAATAAAATTAATTACCCGGTAACTTAATTTTAATTCATAAGACCGCTATTTGATTTATCCAATAAATCATAATTAGATATCCAATATCTAATATTAATAAGAGAGATAATAAATTCACATTTATCCATCAACGCTCCTGATTCGCAACTCTGTAGGTCCGTCTCAACCGGCACTGGGAGGAACCAATGAATGTGGGCAACACTTAGCCAGCCTAGCAGGCCACACTGTAAACCCCGATTGAGAACGAATGAAGGGATCATTCCAGAACCATTATGTCGTGAATACTATATACGTATAGACCCTTCATCAGATGTCCCGGTCAAGTCTTTGAGTCACGGTAAAGTCAAACCCTACTGTTGACTAGACTCTATACATGTGTTAACGCAAATCAAGACCGATTGATTAATAGTGTATCTAATACGACTATATCATAATGCTTTGGCCAAAGACTCATGATCTTATTTGCCATTAACCGTATAGGACATAGCCTGCTCACTAACAGGAGATAGAATCCTTTCTTGGCGTACAGTAAAGACTGCTACCTGCCCGTATAGTCCGCACTTCGAGGTCCACTCAGCAATTAAGCAAATGAGTCTAACTACTCTAATGACAAACTAAACGTCACAGCCACATCTTCTACTGAACCCTCAAGTCAAAGGTCCACGTATACTATCACAACCTTTTGATTCGTCATCGACTCTCTGAGAGTGAATACCGTGTAACTGAATCGAGTATGAGTCGTGTTCGAGTATACTGGTCCCACCAATATACTTATAACTGTGCTATCAAGACGTGCACACGTCCTAGCATCAGTTATACAGGTCTTATTAAAACTTAATGCCCATTTAAGTTTATTGGCTTGCGAACGATTTACACAAATAAAATTTAAACACTTCCAGTGCATTTTCTCTTATCCCATAATGAGAATGGAATGTTCAATTTATTTACATGGACTTCAATTCAATGTTTACCATGTCAAGAATGCAATTGAAATACAATAAACAGTGAATGAATCGAATTGCCTTTTTATTATTTATAACATAATTACAAGTACAATGCCCCTACTCTCTCATCCCCTGAGTGGCATTCGGGGGCATATTCCTAATAATCTCCCACTTGCACTCAATGCCACACATCATGATATCCAATACCCATGTTCTTCAGATGTCTTTCTAAGACGGCCTGAGATAATGGCTTAGTCAGTGGGTCAGAGACATTGTCTTCTGAGTCTACTCTTTGCAATGAAACATATACTTTTTCCACCATCTCTCGAACAATGTGGTACTTTCTCTCTATATGCTTGATGTTGTGGTGAGCCCTCGGCTCCTTGGCTTGAGCGACAGCTCCATCATTATCACAGAATAGTGATATAGGCAACTCCGCGTTAGGCACCACTTGAAGTTCTTGCATAAACTTCTGCATCCAAAATGCTTCTTTGCTAGCCTCTGAGGCAGCTTGATACTCTGTTTGGCAGGTGGAATCTGCAGTAGCGGTTTGCTTGGAGCTTCTCTAAGATACTGCTCCTCCATTGAGAGTAAACAAATACCCAGATGTCGACTTAGAGTCGTCATTGTCTCCTTGAAAATCAGAATCGGTGAATCCAATCACCTTCAGTTCTCCACCACCGTAAGTAAGAACCAAATCTCTAGTTCTTCTTAAGTACTTAAGAATGTTCTTTACGGCAGTCCAATGTTCTCTTCCCGGGTTTACTTCAAATCGACTTACCCACAGAATAGGCTAAGTCTGGTCTCGTACACAACATAGCGTATATGAGGCTACCCATTTCCGAGGAATAGGGTACCTTACTCATCTCTCTATTGTCTTCCTCACTTTGAGGACACATTTTCGTGGTGAGATGAATTCCATGTCGCATGGGAAGGAACCCTCTTTTAGATTCATCCATCTTGAATCTTCTCAGGATTTTATCTATATAGAGGGCTTGGGAAAAGTCAAATCATTCTTCGCGGTCTGTCTCTATAAAGACGGATTCCTAGAATATAGAAAGCTTCTCCCAAGTCTTTCATGGAGAACGTTTTAGAAAACCAAGCTTTCACAGTGCTGAGCATTGCTACGTTATTTCCTATAAGTATAATATCATCTACATATAGTACTAAGAACGGAATGTTGCTCCCACTGACCTTTTTGTAAATACATGGTTCCTCCTTATTTCATACGAAGTCAAAGTCCTTGACTGCTTTGTCAAATCGAAGGTTCCAACTCCGAGAAGCTTGCTTCAGCCCATAAATTGCTCGTTGCAGCTTACACACCTTATGAATATTAGCTTTGGACACAAAATACTTAGGTTGTTCCATGTAGATTTCCTCCTCGAGGTATCCATTTAGAAAAGCTGTTTTGACGTCCATTTGCCATATTTCATAATCATAATAGGCAGCAATGGCAAGCATCATGCAAATTGACTTTATCATAGCTACGGGCGAGAAGGTATCATGATAATTGATTCCTTCCCTTTGGGTATAACCCTTTGCCACAAGCCTGGCCTTATAGGCATCAACCTTGCCATCCCCACCAGTCTTTCTCTTATAGATCCATTTATTTTCAATAATCCTCATGCCAGTTGGAAGATCTACTAGAGTCCAGACCTGATTGGTATGCATCGAGTCTATCTCAGCTTTCATTGCTTCTTGCCATTTATCGGAGTCTACATCCACTATCGCTTGGTCATAGGTGACAGGGTCGTTTTCACTGCTATCAGGTGTGTCGTGGAGACCCAGTTCCTCGACATGTGTATAGCCATACCTCTCAGGTAAGTGAGATACCCTATCAGACCTTCGAAGTGGAGGTTGTGTTACAATAGGTTTGGTTCTTGATCCCTGATCAGATGTCTCCTTAGGACTTTCATTATGCTCTTCCAAAGAGATATTTCTACCTGAGCCACCTTCCTGAATGAATTCATCCTCAAGAAAGTGCGCTAGTAATGCCACAACGACCCTATGATCTTCTGGCATGTAGAATAGATAACCCATCGAGTCCTCTGGGTATCCAATCAAACGTCCTTTGATGGACCTCGCTTACAGTTTGTCCACCTTAGCCTTCTTGACATAGGCTGGACATTCCCAAATCCTTATGTGATTAAGGCTTGGTTTCTTACCTTTCCACATCTCATGCGGAGTGATAGGAACAGACATATATTTAGGATATAGGAAGCGGTTTGTAAGGCATACCCCCACAGGTAAATTGGTAAATTAGTGTAATTTAACATGGAGCGAACCATGTCCAACAAAGTTCGATTTCTCCTTTCTGAAACACCATTTAACTGTGGGGTTCCTGGCGGCGTGAATTGTGAAACTATTCCATGTTCCTTAAGGAACTCATCAAACTTTGTGCTCATATATTCGCCATCTCGCTCCGACCGAAGTGCTTTGATATGACATCCAGTCTGTTTTTCAACTAGGGCCTTAAATTCTTTGAATTTAGTAAAGGCTTCGGATTTATGTTTCATTAAGTACACAATCCCATACCTAGCATGATCATCTATAAACATTATGAAATATTGATATCCATCTCGGGCTACTTTCAAAGCACCACAAACGTCGGTATGTACCAATCCAAGTTTATCGGCAGCCCTTTCAAAAGTCCATGTGAAGGGGGACTTAGTCATTTTGCCACTAAGGCAAGATTCACAAGTTGGATAGGGTTCTACACCCAATGGACTTAAAAGTCCATCTTTCTCCATTTTCTGAACCTTGGTTTGACCAACATGACCAAGTATAAGGTGCCATTTAAGAGCTTGATTAGTATATTGCCTACCACGTTTCCTAGTTATAGTGTTCACTGCTGTTTTATTTTACATGTTCAGATGATATAAACCATTCAACAATGTAGCTGTGCCAACCAATTTATTTCGAAAATAAATTTTACAACTACCATTGCTAATGAAGAAACAAAACCCTTTCCGGTCCAAGACTGGAATGGATACAATGTTTTTATGCCCCTTGGGCAAAACAAGTACTTCATCTAATGTCAAAATAAAACTGGATTCTAAACCCAGTAGGATTGATCCAATATCGGTTGCCTCGACACTTTGTCCGCTTCCCACAGTGATCATTATTTCCCCAGCTTCAAGTTTTCTACTTCGTTCCAAATCCTGATTCATAGTATAAATGTGAGAAGTGGCACCTGAATCCAGAATCCATGAAGCAGAATATACAATAGCGGAACAATTAGTTTCAAAAACAAAAAGTTCCGTACCTGATGCGCCATTAATCTTGGGTCAAGTCCTTTGCCAGTGACCTAGCTCACCGTATTCAAGGCATTTGTCCGTAGGTTTTGGACCGCCTACCTTTTGAACCTTTAGGGTCTTGCCCTTTCCTTTCTGTACCCTTTTCTTGGGTTTGTGCTGCTCGTAGGTCTTTTTCTTCTTGTTCTTGGACCTCCGAGGCCCAGAAGAAATCACAAGAGCAACCTCTCTCGGTTTAGTCTTCATGTTAGACTGCACCATCACCAGTTTATTCATTAGCCCAGCTAATGTGCATGTAATTTCATTACAGTTGAAATTCATTACAAACTGCGTGAAAGAGTCAAGGAGAGATTGAAGGATGAGATCAATTTGAAGGGATAAATCCAAATTAAAGTTGAGCACCTCGAGCCTCTCAATCATAGAGATCATCTTGAGGACGTGGTCTCCCACTTTCTCCCCTTCTTTCATCCTAGCACTGAACAACTACTTCAATATCTCATATCTAGCAGTCCTACTGTGTTCTCCATAAAGTTCGGTCAAGTGTGCGAGAATCTGCCTAGCAGAAGTCATTTTCTCGTGCGCTCTCTGCAGCTCATTAGTCATTGAGACCATCATAAAGCCACGGGCTAGCACGTCATCCTTGACCCATTTTTCATGGACATCAATATCTTCATAATTACCCCTGGTCCGAATTGGAGTCGGTGGAATGTCCGCCTCCAAGACGTATCCCAGAGACTCCATACTGAGTACAATCATTAGATTCTGCAACCAGTCAACAAAATTGGGGCCAGTTAGGAGATTCTTTTCAAGTAGTATTGCAAGTGGGTTTTTAGCCATTTTAGAGAGATTCAGTTTCGTTTTCTGTAAAGATTTAGACAAGATTCAATTAGTGACTTGTTTAATTATGACCGAGTATAGAATTTAAGGGCTTGTGTAATTCTTGTCTCGACTCCCACTAATTTTATCGGAATTATACGCTCCCATGTTATAATCCGGAAATCATGGTTAGATCGACTTCTTAGTGGTGATCAAGTTCTTTACAAATTTTAACAGACGCAACCTATCTGGTTTCTTGCCAATTAATTTCTGTATAGATGATTTGATCTTCTTTTACCCCTAGTCTTCATGCCCTCAACCTATCAGGTTTCTTGGCAATCCATACTATCTAAGTTGTTGACCATCAACGTCTATCAGTTTGACTATTGAATCTCACTGGCAACCTATCAGGTTTCTAGGGGCGAAATTTATCACCAACCGAAGGCATCTAATACACTCAAGAATTTTTCAATCTCTACCAAATGTACTACCCCGATAACTCGGAAGCATAGCACACCAGCTCGGGTATCAATTTTCTACGAGTTTGATGGAGGGTAGGAAACCTCGTAACCCTTTTCAAACTTAGTCTGTTTGTAGTCGGGAGAATTTCGCGATTAATGTTACACTTTGCACATTAATTCATTTATATGCGCGTTTATTGGTTTGTCAATCATTCAAAATGAAAAACAGAAAACAGTAACCTAGTTACTACCAACATATAGCTCATGGACCTATTCCTAAGTACTGGGCCAAGCGAATGACCCAATAAATAAAAAATAGTCTTCGATTCTTCGTCTTCTCGGTCGGTTGTCTTCGGTCTTCGTCATACCCAAAATAATAATTACATCATTGAAAAATTACATCCTATACAAATTTTCTAGTAAAAATAAATAGGCTCAAAACGGCCTTTACAACCCAATCGAATCCAACAAATCAAAAACTAAGTCCACGAGCTATATCATCATCACATAAGGATTCCATACAACATGTAATGGCAACAAAATTAAACAATTAATTTTAATATAAATTAATCTAATTAATCTATACATTAATCTATTCAATTTCTACTATATTAATCCAATTAATATAAAGTGGCATTAAAATTAAATAATCAATTAATATATTAATCCAATCAATATAAAATTAATCTATTCAATTTTAATGGTATTAATCCAATTAATACTAATAATCGTCATTTAAATTCGTTCGAAGTAATCCGGCCAGAATAATATTTTCGTTTAATTTATTTTCCTTAAGTAAAATATTCCAAATATTAATTTAGTCAAAATAAAATCTAATTTAAATTTCGGGAAATAATGACAACGAAATATAAACTTAAAACGGAGTCCCGAACAATCCGGTTTTAGGCTCAGCCCACGGCCCGATTCAAAATCGCCAAAACCCGAGGTGCTGCCGAAGCATTGCTCAGCGGCTGGCCGAATCTTGCTCAGTGGGCGGCCTTCTATCGGCATCTGGCCGAGACATGGCTGAGCATGGACGAGCATGCTTGGCAGCTTGGGCAGGCAGCCGAGGCAGTGCTGCCAGCAACACTGCCGGCAGCCCCATTTCTTCGTTTTTCGGCCCGTTTTCAAAAACATGATGCTACAACGAATAATTTAAAAATCTACGATTATTCCATACATGATTCTAAATCATAATCATCATCCAAAAGCATTCAAAATGCACAAATAATCGTATATACAGAAACATTAACCTCGCTCTGATACCACTGTTGGGATTCCGAAAATAAAACGAAAAAATGCATCGGAAATAAAAAACGAATCCCAAACAGGATCGATCAAGTAACGTATATGTTGTTACCCAAAATATTATCCTAAGATAGTATTGCTGGAATGATCGAGTAACAAACAAATGCGAGAACACTTCCGTGAGAAAATAGATAACACAAGATTTGTCGGGGTTGTTAATCCCGGGCTTGAATGCTCTCGCGAGATGTTATTAATAAATATACTGTCGAGTACAAATATTAATGTTAGAATCTATTACAATGGGTGTAATGACTTCTAGTTATCTAAGCTGTAGAGCGTGTAGATTGCCGGAAGAACCAGATATGTAGATCTGTGAGTTCTTGCTTGGGATGTATGATAAGTGTATATGAATATCACTATGAATGTATAAGTGATTGCCAGATGAGTCTTTTATTCTCTTTCTGTGTGTATTTTGAACTGTATTCACGGTAATAAATCGTGTATTCCTTGGACACTTGTTGTGAGCCTCCTATTTATAGGAGACAAAGCTGTTGGGACCTCTCCGGCGATCGCGGGCGACCGCCGTTTTCTATATTATAATAAGATGGCCGATCGTCCCGTCACGTGAGGTTGTTCTCTTATAGTTCGGGGCTGCTGTTGGCGACCAGCTGTGCGGGCCAATGGGAAGCTTGCACGCGTCCTGAATCGCTGTCCGGGGAGGACCCACTTTGTACCTTTCGGCGGCCCTGTCGGTAGGTGAGGTAGGTGACAGGCTGGGGTCAAATGTCTTATCTGTCGGTGCCCTTTGTGGATCTGCACGTGGGCCACCGTCTAAGATTCGGTCTTCGACGACTTTGACGGATGTTGGAGACGATCGTCTCTGGTTCGGACATCAAAGACGAACGCCAAATATCAAAAGGCGATCGCTGGGTACCAAAAGACGATCGCCGTGTACCAAAAGACGATCGCCGTGTACCAAAAGACGATCGTCGTATGTGCCGATCGCTGGGCATTTGCCCAGAGTATGTCTTCTATGGTTGGCTCTCTGATCGTTTAGGCCGATCGCCATTGAGGCGTATTAATCGCCGCACAACAATTGCCCCCCAGCTCGCTTCGATGTTTGAAAACACGGGGTGAGGTGGCACTGTTGGCGATCGCCAATGTTTAGACGATTAGGCGATCTGATTTCAAATTTGGACGATCTTCTTTTGCGCTGGGAGCAGCGGGAAATGAAAGCGGGTTCTCGAAACGTTGCAAAGACACGCGTCGTGCTACCATTGGGGGAGTCCGACGGTCTGCCAGACTTGTCGCCTGGCGTGACCTCGAAAAGACGTGTACGCGGGATTCGAGGGTTGCATTTAATGTGTCCCCCCACTGACGGTTGCACTCCAGCCCTCGGACTTTCGCCTATTTGCATATAGACCCCCGCTTCCATCTATAAAAGGGGCTACGGCTACTCCATTTTTACTCTTCACGCGTCCTTGCCTTCTTGCTGAAACTCTGCTGAAATTTCTGAAGGTTGTTGTGACGATCGTCTTTGTAGGTTTTAGGTAAGAAAACCCATATTCTTTCTCCCTTTACTTTTCAAGAATATGTCGGGAGGATCTAAGACCTTCGATACCGGAAGCACTTCCGCCGCCGCGGCTTCGCCTGACCGAGAGGAGATTCCCGTGGGACTTGATATGGAAACGGCCGTTGCGGCCATTCGTGCGGGAATTGCACCCGCAGAACTCGAAGAGCTCTTCAACGAGGCCGAAGTGGCGAAAACGGCGGCGACGGCGGAGCAGGGGGCCTCGCCGGCGGATGAAGATGAACTGGTACGGATGACTTGGGAATGGGAAAGTGTATTCGGCCCCGCCTACATGGCTTTCGCCAAGATTATGGAGGGGATCGCCGGACCCTGTCCGGAATTTGACTTTGAAGCTTACTCTGCCGCTCATCCTTACGAACATGTGAAGCGGACGGTGTTTCGGGCCACCGACCCGTCTTAGTGGACCCTTGGTAAGATCCGGAGTTCAGCGACCCGGAAAGACTTGAGCCGCTGGAGGGCAAATTATCATATTCCCTCTGACGTTTCTCTGCATGTGCCCTCGGAAAATGAACGTGCCAATCAACCGCCCGAGGGTCTGGTCACCGTTAGTGAGATGATTATGGAGGCCGGTCTGCGATTCCCTTTGCCGTTCGCCGTCTCCTATTTATTGGTCGCCTGGAATTTGGCGCCGCTCCAACTGACGCCGAACGCCTGGCTACAGGTCATCTGCACTTTGACACTCTTCGGCGGTCACCGGTTGTTCCGGCTTCTTTCTGCGATGTAGGTGAACTATCTCTTCAAGCTGGCTACGCAGAAAGGGTCGATCGACGGTAATCACATCCAGGGTCGAATGGGAAGAGTGGTCATTGGTGTGCCGAACAAGACCAAGGGCGACCTGGCAAAATGGTGCTGGGTCGGAGGAGCGTGGCGATCGGCATCGAGTGACAGGCCGGAAGAGGAGTTGGAGATTCCCACCAATTTTCGGGAGAGGAATCCGAGTAAGGGTTTTAACTCTCCCTTTGATCGGACTTGCCTTGGACTGATCTAATTTCATTTCCTTTTTGCAGGACCTCTTGTTCCAGCGATCGGCGATCTCCCTTTCGATTTCTTGATCGTTTGGGAGCGGATTCGTGCCTTGCCGGATTCCTTCATAGACGTTCGCTCACTCGGTCGCGAAGTTCATGTTGGAACAATATCTTTTAGATCATTTTGATGATGTGTTAATAAAACCAAAATTTACTTAAGTTCATCTTGATTATTTTCTCTTCAGTTAACGTACGTAACGCAAACCATATTAACGTACGTAATATTCACAGTTGTCTGCAAGATTTTCAGTACAGTTAACGTACGTAACTCGTCTATTATAACGTATGTAACACTCATTGTTTTCGTAAGTTTTTCTGTGCAGGTAACGTACGTAACCAGAGTTATCTAACGTACGTAATTCTTGAATTATTCTGACCGTTGGAAAAGCCACTAGCCGTTGCAACAAGTCGTCTCACTCAACGGATCTTTGACCAGAATATTACGTACGTAACCATAAAGTTCATAACGTACGTAACGTATTTTATCATATCTCACTGGACCATTTCTTCACTTTCGTTACGGCCGCTATTCGGAACATATAACGTACGTAACGTTCCTAACGTACGTAACCTTCAGCATATAACGTACGTAATCAGTTAAACTGTTCCAACGGGAATATGAGCTCAAGAATGCTATAAATAGCCAACTTCATGGAGATTGAACATACACAAGCATTCAGAGCCTACTAGCATACTCAAGCAATATCAAGCAAACATTTTGAGAGATATACTTATTCTAGAGTGTGATACGAGAAGATTTGTTCTATAATTTCCAATCTTCATTCTTGTATCAAAGAGCGATATATTGTGAAAGTCGAGTTTCTACTCACATTTGTTTTGTGTATAGGTTATCTTGTACCCAGAAAAACAAGAGTGTTTTTGTGAGGTTGTTCTTGACCCCGGAAATCAAGAAATTGTAAGAAGTTGGCACTAAACTAGAAAGTGCAATTCTAAGTTCTAAGAAAAGTCCTAGTCGATAAAACTAGGTAGGGGACGTAGGCTTCGTTAATAGCCGAACCTCTCGAATAAATTCTTGTGTTCTTTCTTTTCCGCATTCTAATTACTCCGATATTTTGCTTCCGCACAAAAAGAGTTCAATACTCTTATCCGCACTATTCAACCCCCCTTCTAGTGGCGGTACCAATCTAACAATTGGTATCGGAGCGGTCTCTTTATCACCGGATTAACACCCGCTAGAGAAAAGATCCAGAAATGGCCTTTATTCACTCCTCCCTTGAAGGCAACGCTCTCAATCGCCCACCCGTCTTCGATGGTTCAAACTTTATGACATGAAAGAAGAAGATATCCATTTTCATCCGAGCTCACGATATTGAAATATGGAAGGTCATTGCTCTTGGACCTACCATTCCTAGGAAGACGGATGGCTCTCCCAAAAGTTTCGAAGAGTACGACGATGCCGACTGGAAGAACGATCACTTCAATAGTAAAGCCACTCAATTGCTTTACTGTGCTCTCAATCCAGAAGATCACAACAGAATTTCTTCCTGCGAGACGGCAAAAGAAATCTGGAAAATGTTAGAGATCACCCATGAAGGTACGAGTCAAGTTAAGGAAACCAAAATCAATATGCTTCTTCACGATTATGAACTCTTCACCATGAAAGAAGAAGAAAGCATTACCACTATGCTTGACCGTTTCTCGGCAATCACTAATGGGCTAGCTTCATTCGGGAAACCGATATCAAGTAGTGATAAAGCCAAGAAAATCCTTCGGTCTCTACCTAGAGAATGGGACGCTACTGTTACGACTATCATGGAGTCGAAAGACCTCAATACCATAGAATTCAGCGCTCTCATCGGATCTCTCATCAATTATGAGATTGTCATTAAATCTCGTAGTTCGAAACCAAAACCTAAGGAGAGAGAAAGGACAATCGCTTTCAAAGCCAAAGAAGAAAGCGATCTAGAAGATGAACCTATCGAAGAAGAGGACGAAGAAACTGCCTTTTATGCCAAAAACATAAAGAAATTCAAAAATCTTCTACAAAGGCGCCGGAGAGATATCAAGCAAGAATCAAGGAATGAATCCAAAAAGACTCACTTCCCTCAAAACAAAAAGTTCGACAACACTTGTCGAAGGTGCGGCGTTCCAGGCCATTTTGCAAAAGATTGTCGTGCTGCTGCTCCAATAAGTTCATCAAAACCACCTCATGAAAAGTTCAAAAAGAAGGAAGTTTATGTCACCACATGGAGCGATGATGATGAGGATGATGAACCACAAGTCCAAACCAATCTTGCTCTAATGGCCCGCGCATCCGAAGATAGTGACGAAGAAGTCGAGGTTAGTGATTCTCATGAAGAACAACTTGATGCTTTTGAATCCCTAAATAATGAATACGAAAAGGCTTGTAATAGCAATAAAGATTTGAAAAAGAAAATAAAACTCCTTGAAATTGAAAATGCTAAATTATTGAAAAACAAGGAAGTTTCTATTGATCATACAAATTGTTTGGAAACTGAGAAAATTCTGAAACTTTATGTTAGAAAATTTTCATGTGGAAATGACAAATTCGAGCAACTATTATTTGGTCAAAAATTTTCTCTTTCAAAACAAGGACTTGGATATAATTCATTTCCAATGAAAAAGTCCTTAGAAATTACCACAAAAGATTCGAACACTTTAAAAACGTGAATTCCATCATGTCCAAAATGTTTAAAACCTGGACATACCGAAACTTACTGTCGTAATTCTAGACGCACTATAAGGGTTAAGCAAATTTGGGTACCAAAAGGGACCATTGTTAAAAATCAAGTTTTTGTATCTAACTCCTTAGGACCCAAATTAGCCTGGGTACCTATAAAACGGAAGAAAATTGTTTTTGTAGGTACAAGCAAGGAAGACAACATTATCAAATAAATGATATGTTGATAGTGGATGTTCAAATCACATGAGTGGAAATGAACATCTCTTCACGGAGCTGAAAAAGGAAGATCGTGGCTG
The DNA here is from genome assembly GCA_033398695.1 of Orobanche coerulescens. NCBI lineage: Eukaryota > Viridiplantae > Streptophyta > Magnoliopsida > Lamiales > Orobanchaceae > Orobanche > Orobanche coerulescens. The sequence continues at coordinate 14,585,152 of CM065803.1, forward strand.
TGTTACCTTTGGCGATAATAAAAAGGGCCAAATAAAAGGGACAGGTAAAATTGGTAAGAAACCTTTACCTACTATTGAAAATGTTCTATTTGTTGATGGACTTTGCCATAATCTTCTGAGTGTTACCCAACTTTGTGACACCGGTCTTAAATTGATTTTTGAAATTATCCATTGCACGGCAATGAGAAAAGACCAAATCGTTTTTATTGGATTGCGTTATGGGAATATTTACATTGTCGATCTCCAAGATGAATCTTCCTTCAACGAAAAATATCTACTTTCGTACAATGAAAATGCCGTTGTTTGGCACCGAAAATTGGGACATGCCTCTTTACCACTTCTTTCAAAATTGGCCAAAAATGATATTGTTCGTGGTCTACCAAAATTGAATTTTAGAAAAGACCACATTTGTGAGGCCTCTATTTAAGGTAAACATGCAAGAGGCTCGTTTAAACCAAAAATGGAAATTTCCACTAGTCGCATTCTTGAATTAATTCATATGGATTTAATTGGTCCGTCTCGACATGCCAGTCTAACAGGTAAACTTTATACTTTAGTTATTGTCGATGATTTTTCAAGATTTACTTGGGTAAAATTCTTATCCAATAAAGATGATGCTTTTAACGAGTTTGTTAAGTGGTGTAAGGTTACCCAGTAGGAAAAAGAATTACCAGTTATCGCCATTCGAACCGATCATGGTGGAGAATTTGGTTCTAATCTCTTTGAAGATTGGTGCGATAAATATGGTATTGGGCACAACTTTTCGGCACCTCGGACACCTCAACAAAATGGAGTTGTCGAGAGGAAGAATCGGTCTCTAGAAGAAATGAGCCGAACAATGCTCAATGAGTATGGTCTTCCTAAATATTTTTGGGCCGAAGCCGTTAACACCGCTTGTTATGTTATTAATCGTGTCCATCTCAGGAGGAACAAAATGATGACCCCTTATGAGATTTTTAAAGGTAAAAAGCCCAATTTATCTTATTTTCATACATTTGGTTGTAAAGTGTTTATTCATAATAATGGTAAGGATAATTTGGGTAAATTCGATTCAAAATCAGATATTGGCATATTTCTTGGTTATTCGACTAATAGTAAAGTGTATCGTGTATTTAATTGTAGAAGAGGTTCGGTAGAAGAATCTATTCATGTAAAATTCGATGATACAGTTTTACCCCCGAGAAAGGTTGTTTTTGATGATGATGCAGGTATGATTCCAGCTAACGAAGTATCCGATGTATCAAAGGAGTTGGAGAAGATCGACGTAAGCTCGGACAAACAGGAGGAAAATACTTACAATCTTCCTAAAGATTGGGCAAATGTGAAAGACCATCCGATGGAACAAATTCTCGGAAAAATCGATGAAGGTGTACGAACTAGGAGAAATATAAATGATTGTATTAACAATATTGCATTTATTTCTCTTACAGAACCAAAGAATATCGATGAGGCCATAAATGATGAGAATTGGGCTATTGCTATGCAAGAAGAGCTAAACCAATTCGAAAGAAATAATGTTTGGGAATTAGTTCCGGCACCGGTAGACAAATCAATCATTGGTACCAAATGGGTTCATAAAATCAAAACCGATGATGATGGTCTCCCTATTAAAAATAAATCTAGGTTGGTCGCCCAAGGCTATAATCAAGAAGAAGGCTTGGATTATGAAGAAACATTCGCTCCTGTTGCTCGTCTTGAAGCTATTCGTCTTCTCTGTGCCTTTGCCGTATACAAGAAGATCAAACTCCATCAAATGGATGTAAAAAGTGCGTTCCTAAATGGAATCATCCAGGAGGAAGTGTATGTCAGGCAACTGCCGGGTTTTGAAGACTATGATCATCCGGATCATGTGTACAAGCTCCATAAAGCTCTCTATGGATTAAAACAAGCTCCGAGAGCATGGTATGATCGTCTAAGCTCTTTTCTTATCTCAAATGGTTATAAAAGAGGTAATGTTGATAATACCCTATTCATTAAGGTTTTAAGTGATGATATGTTAATTTGTCAAATTGTGGACGATATTGTTTTTGGTGCAACTAACGAAACTCTGTCCAAAGAATTTTCAAATCTTATGAAGGGAGAGTTCGAAATGAGCATGATGGGAGAGTTGAAAAACTTTCTCGGACTCCAAATTAGGCAACTCAATGACGGAATATTCATTCACCAATCCACATACGTCAATGAGCTTCTAAAGAAATTTAAGATGGAAGATTGCAAAGAATATCCACTCTTATGTCTTCCACTCTTAAACTCGATAAAGATGAAAAAGGTAAATCTGTTGACCAAAAACAGTATCGAGGTATGATCGGATCTTTACTTTACTTAACTGCATCTAGACCTGATATAATGTTTGCTACTTGTCTATGTGCTCGTTTTCAAGCAAACCCTAAAGAATCTCATCTCATTGCATGTAAACGGATTTTTCGATATTTAAAAAATACTGCTGGTTTAGGCCTATGGTATCCTTCTAGCATTGATTTTCAACTTTTTGCATATAGTGATGCCGATTTCGGTGGATGTAAAATTGATAGAAAAAGCACCACCGGAACTTGTCATTTTATGAGTTCATGTTTAATTTCATGGGGAAGTAAGAAACAGACTAGTGTCGCTACTTCCACAGCTGAAGCAGAATATGTGGCTGCGGGAAGTGCATGTGCACAAGTCCTTTGGATCAAAAATCAATTACTTGATTATGGCATTGAACTTAAGAATACTCCTATTTTTTGTGACAATACAAGTGCCATTAATTTAAGTAAAAACCTCATTTTACATAGTAGGACAAAACACATCGAAATTCGTCACCATTTTATTCGTGACCATGTCCAAAACGGGAATGTTCGTCTCTAATTTGTTGGTACTAATGAACAATTGGCGGATATTTTTACAAAACCATTACCCGAAGAGGCTTTCAACTTTATTCGCATAAATTTAGGAATGGGACATGCTGATCATTTTTAAATATTGCATACTCATCATAGTCATATTAAATGGTCATTTAAATCGGGACATCATCGAAAGGAAAAGACTATTCATTTGGTCCTGCTTACGTACGGTAGGAGCGGTCCATTACGTACGTAATAGGACCTTACGTACGTTACATGGTGTTACGTTACGTACGTAACGAATCGCAGGATTCAGTCCAGAGAGTTCAGGTTTTTACGCTACGTACGTTACATAAGGGATATAACGTACGTAATCCGTCGTTGACCCTAACATATATAAACCCATTTCGACCGTCCCCTTTCATTCCTTTCAATCCCTAGCGACGTCGACAAAGAACTTCCTGCAAAATCTACCTAAACTTCAAGTTCATCCATCAAACCTTCACTTTTCGACCGATTCAATCTTCATGGCATCCAGAATCGGAAAGAAGAGAAGAGGAGAAACCTCCCAATCATCCTCCACGGCTTCCGGCGAACCATCATTTCGGAATGCTCAAGCCATGAAAGTTTTCAATGAAATCCTTATTGACGAAGAGGTAACTCCGATTCACCACTTTGATTTCGAATCTCTGAACTGTGCTGGTGTTGCTATCGAAGAATTCTTCGATATGCTTGGGATAGTTAACTCTCTTGTGCGTGGTAAACCAATATCTTTTGATGCCGCGAAACTTTCGGAGATTTTTGGTCTCCCTAATGAGGGTTTTCGATGTAAAAGAGAGTTTGCTCCTGCAGATGAAGTCATTGACAACTTCTCCGATGATGAAAGCTATGGTGTTCATGAGTCCAAAGTCCGTGATTTTTTGTCGGACAAAGCCGTTCTAAATGTTCATTCCGGGCGTTTTGAAAACAATGACTTTGGGATAAACATCCGCTTGCTTCACGATGCTATCACTCGTTGTCTTATGCCTAAAGTTAATGCTCAGCTTCGACTTGTGAATATTGATATGGAGATCATTTATCATGTGTGGAAGGAACACCAAGTCAACTTCGCGTCTATTGTGCTAAAATGGTTCGTGGAAAAGGGTCAAATTTTCCACAAAAAGAGCTACGCGAAAGTTGATCGACAGAGAAAATCGGGAATGCCGTTTGGATCAATCTTAACTGAAATTTTTGAGAAAGCAGGAGTTGATTTATCTGGGGTCCATAGGATTCCGATTCCTAGGGGGAGCCTCGTCACCGAGGGGACGTTACGGACAATGAGGTATCTACGCACGAGAAATCGTGGATGGATATACTTTGCGTATATCAAGGATGATGATCGGCTCATAGATGGGGGTACTCTTCCGAGACCGGAGGAGAGGATCACATCTAGGGGGATCGAGCATACTAGACCTCATCCTTCATCTCAGCTTGGTTCCTCCCGTCCTCGTCCGGAATCCTCTTCATCCCAGATGGCTTCTCGGATGGATAGGCTCGAGAAAGATATGAGCGAAATAAAGATCATGGTCAAGAGCATCTGCACGCATTTTGGGATACCGCCGACACCTCCGGATGCGGACCTTGACTAGTCGGGCTATCTTTCTTATGATGATGCTTCCTGTTTTATTAAAAGACCAAACATTTCATTCTCATGTTTATGTTTCGACTGTAATGACTATATCTGTTTTTATGCATCATTTTGGTTAATCGTTGACTTGGATTCTATTGATTATTATGTGTATCATTGATTTCTCTTGCAGGATCTCTCAACTTTTTGTTAATGACAAAAAGGGGGAGAATAATATGTATTAGTTTTTGCAAACACTTTTTGAAATAACCCGTACGCGTTTTCAGGGGGAGCATATTAATTTTTACGGTGCTCGTGTTCAGGGGGAGCCTTTTAATTTTTACAGTGCTCATGTTTTCAAAAACTCACATACGTAAATTTTGTCATCATCAAAAAGGGGGAGATTGTTGGAACAATATCTTTTAGATCATTTTGATGATGTGTTAATAAAACCAAAATTTACTTAAAACATATTTTCTCTTCAGTTAACGTACGTAACGCAAACCATATTAACGTACATAACATTCACAGTTGTCTGCAAGATTTTCAGTACAGTTAATGTACGTAACTCGTCTATTATAACGTACGTAACACTCATTGTTTTCGTAAGTTTTTCTATGCAGGTAACGTACGTAACCAGAGTTATCTAAAGTACGTAATGCTTGAATTATTCTGACCGTTGGAAAAGCCATTAGCCGTTGCAACAAGTCGTCTCACTCAACGGATCTTTGACCAGAATATTACGTACGTAACCATAAAGTTCATAACGTACGTAACGAATTTTATCATATCTCACTGGACCGTTTCTTCACTTTCGTTACGGCCGCTATTCGGAACATATAACGTACGTAACGTTCCTAACGTACGTAACCTTCAGCATATAACGTACGTAATCAGTTAAACTGTTCCAATGGGAATATGAGCTCAAGAAGGCTATAAATAGCCAACTTCATGGAGATTGAACACACACAAGCATTCAGAGCCTACTAGCATACTCAAGCAATATCAAGCAAACATTTTGAGAGATATACTTATTCTAGAGTGTGATACGAGAAGATTTGTTCTATAATTTCCAATCTTCATTCTTGTATCAAAGAGCGATATATTTTGAAAGTCGAGTTTCTACTCGCATTTGTTTTGTGTATAGGTTATCTTGTACCCAGAAAAACAAGAGTGTTTTTGTGAGGTTGTTCTTGAGCCCGGAAATCAAGAAATTGTAAGAAGTTGGCACTAAACTAGAAAGTGCAATTCTAAGTTCCGAGAAAAGTCCTAGTCGATAAAACTAGGTAGGGGACGTAGGCTTCGTTAATAGCCGAACCTCTCGAACAAATTCTTGTGTTCTTTCTTTTCCGCATTCTAATTACTCCGATATTTTGCTTCCGCACAAAAAGAGTTCAATACTCTTATCCGCACTATTCAACCCCCCTTCTAGTGGTGGTACCAATCTAATAGTTCACCGGTTGGGGGCTCGATTATTTCGCTTCCCACGTCATCTGAGAGTTCTAGGGTATAAATTTAATTTCTTCTTCCTTGCTTGACGATGGTCTCCAGGAGGTCGTAACGTCTAGGTAGTTGTCTAACTTGTTTGTACTTCTTCTTTGATAGAGATTCACTTTCCCCTTTTTGCCGAGCCACCACCAGAGATCGCCATGTCTAACCCAGGGCTCATCGGTCGCCTTCACCAGGGTAAGAAGACTGGTCGTGTTCCTGCGACGACGTCTCGCCCTGTTCCCGTGGTGAGGCCCGCTGTGGTGCCGGTCGCCAAGCCAGAAATTCAAGAAGAGGAACAACTCCAGCGCCGCAAGAGGCGGAGGTTGGAGGAGTCCCTGTCGACTACTGAGGTGGACGTGTCTATTCTGTAGCCTCCGGTTGATGCGGCTCCTATCTCCGCCGTTCCGATGGTGGAGGGATCAGGCTCTAGGACCTCGGCGTCCGGCTCCAGGTCAGCGGGCGGCTTCTCGAAAAAGGTTGCAATCGCCGGGGCTGAAACTCCTCGGGACAGGCCCTATTTTGGCCGCGATCCCGAGTTGGTTAACAAGTAAGGTTGGATTTGAACTTTCCGAGTTAGGCATTTTGAGTAAGGTATAGACTAACTCCTTGGTCTCTTTTGTTTGCGCTGCAGGGTCCGTCTTGCTCACCCGGACGTCGCTCTTATGGTGCTGGATTTCTTGTCGAGCAAGGCTCCGCAAAAGTCCCTCGACGTCCCTACTTACGTCCAGAAGGCCATCACCTCATTGCCCAAGGCTTGGACGACCGATCTTGATGCGATCGCTCGTCGGCGATCTGGGGATACCATGCAGGCGATCATTGCCCTGGCTCTCCAGATGGCGACGATGGTCGTCCAGGCTGCTAGGGATTTTGAGGGGCGACCCTCCACTGCTCACCTTCATAGCAACCTCGAGGCCGCTCGGAACATAAACATTGAATACGCCAACCGGATCCAGTCTATGGAGAAGGAGTACATAGAGACGGCCAAACGAGCTAAACAGGACGTCGACCGACTGAAGCAAGAGCTGAGCTGCTCCAAGGAAGCGGTCGATCGGTTCCGTGACCAGGAGAAAGAAGCTCGCCGGAAGTATGCGGCTTCGCAGGAGGAGGCGGTCGGACTGAAGGCGACGGTGGATCGGCTCAACCGTGAGCTGGAGGCGGCGAAAGGAGAGCTGCAGAAAGCCAAGGGGGAAACGGCCGTTAAGGTGGTCGAACTGGAAGAAGCTGAGAAGACGACCGCTGAGCTGAGAGGGCAGCTAAAGGCGATCGAGACCGATCCCTACCTCAATGTTGCACTCGTTGGCGAGTTCGCTTATTACGTGGCCTATGCTGATGCTGCCCGAGCCGCAAAAAAGGTAGGGATCGAAATCGGTCCTTTGATGGAGAGCTTCAAAGTCTATGCACTCGAGCATCCTCTGCACCCGGAGTTCTCCTTGCCGATCCTCTGTAGTACCCGGTTAAAATTCATGTCATTTCAAATATCTTCATTGTGCGAATTGTGTTTTGTTGGGCGAACCCTTGTAATCATTGCTTGGAACCACAGTTTTGGGGTTTCCGTACTTCCATTTCGTGTTATTGTTTCCCAGATATTGAGTCATATTGCTCTTATTCTCTTCCCGGGTCATTTTTCATCATTTTAGGACCCAAGGGGGGTGTGGGCCGCGGCACAAGGAGTGTGCGCCGCGGCACACCCATTTTCCAAGACCTGGCCGAGCATTATGTACCTTGTGCCGCGGCATATGCCGGCAGGTCCGCGGCACACTCGTGCTGCATTTCGGCCAAACCCGTCTGTACCCTGTGTCGCGGCACACTGCCGAGCCCTGTGAGCAAATTTTGGGCCTGTGCCGCGACACACTTCAGCTGAGCCGCGGCACACGATGCAATCAACTGTATAATTGCGTTTTTTTCTCAGCAAAAATCAGATCATTTCCCATTTTTTCTTCTACATGCGAGAGAGAGAGATTGAGGGGAGGAATTTCTCATCATCCATCACTTAAGGGTGTGATTTCCTTCATTTTCTTTCGATCGTGAAGCCCGGATAGTCGATCTAACGCGTATTCTTCGGATCATAGTGCTTGGATCTTCAAGAAGTAATTTCCTCAACATATTGGATTTCGATTTTGTATTGAGTAATGATGTTTTGGATGTTAAGATCATGGTGTATGAAGTGATATACGCATATGGGCATATTTGATTATTCGTTGGATTATTGAAGGATTAGTCAAGAACAGTTTGAATATTGTGTTGGATTTTGGGGTTTTTTCGTAGATTCGTCCGATTTATCCGATTTGAAGCTTGAGAACCTTGATATTGTGATGTATCTATACCGTATGCATGCTTTTCCTAAGATTTTACGGGTTGGATTGTGCCATTTTTGGACTTGTGGGAGTTTGGACGATTTTCAAACTTTTAGTTGTTTATTCGTGTATTTTCATGAATCGTAGTCGAGTTTCGGGAGTTCTTAGTGTAATTTGAGTATGGATTTTGACTATCATATTCCTTGCGAATCGTTTAGGTGCCGGAAGCGCGTTCTTGGACCTACCGAACTCATACCGTTTTTCCTTTCGATTTCTCGATTTCTCCATGGATAATATGAGTTAACCACTCCAGGACGGACCGACGGGTCCTCTGAGGGTTCCGTAGCCTCTGGTGCGGTTCCACGGTTGATCATGTATATATTGATGAGATGCTATGAGATTTAGTTATTCCGGAATACTAGTCTTAAATTGATGAATTGACGGTTACATTTACTTTATTGTCGAGAAGTATTCTGTTTCATACTTGATATACTTGCACTAGCTATTCGACGGCTAACCCCTTTATGGGGGAAATACTTTTTATGTATTTCAGGTTCCAGGAGAGCGGACGAGTGTATCGGGTCGGCATGAAGATGGTGGGCAAGTGTGATAATCGTCTTTCCTCCTAAGCACGTTTTGAGTTTTCCATTCAGTGTTGTTGTACTGGAATGGTTATTGAATACTCGAGTATTGTTTTCCTTTTTCCTTGATGTTCCGGCCTGTGTATGCCGAGGTATTGATTTGTGTTGTGATGTCTTTGGATACACTGGTTATGTTTTGAATACCCTTTGTATTGTTTTTCATTCCATTGTGTGTAGACCTCCTCGGTCAAAATTTATAGTTCCGCGTATGCTTAGCCTTGTGGGTCCCACGGCGGGGCTTACGGCGCTGTAATATTCCCTGAATAACTTGGGGGTGTTACAGAATATGGTATCAGAGCTTAGGTCTATGGATACCTAGGTTGTCGGTCTTTTGGGTCGAATGAGTCGTCATTTGTCCACAGTATCACTACTCTGCCATCATCACAGTGCGACCGGTACTTGTAAGACCTCTTACTCTCCTGGTGTTTCCTTATTCGTTATGCTTCTTTTATTGGTATTCTTGAGAATCGATCACCTTAATGACATGCGATTGAACTGTACTTACGTGCCTTGTGTGTTCTTCAGTATGTCAGCTGGTAGGGGCCGTGGCCGTGGTCGTGGCCGTGGACGAGGAAGAGGTCGTGGCGCGGCCGTTTCCATCAGTTCAGTTGCGGGGTCGACCAACCCCAGTTTGTCGAACTCGGTGCATCCTGACACCGAAAGTCAGCACGACCAGTCGAACGGCCAGGGGAACAATGCGGACGTTGGAGTTGCGAATGCACTTCAACAATTGGCTACTCAGATGACCATTTTAGCCCAAACTGTTCAGCTGAATAATCCAAACCCAAACACGGATGCCTTGCTTCAGAATGTAATCCGCATGCACCCTCCACAGTTTGGCGGTGCCACAGATCCATTAGGCTGGGAAGATTGGCTAGCGGAGTTGGAAAAGATTTTCGAGGCGGTTGATTGCCCCGAAGTGAGGAAAGTACCGATTGCTCAGTATTTCCTCACTAAGGAGGCTGCTACCTGGTGGAAGGTCATCAAGCCACAGGATCGTATTGCCACGTGGGATGAATTTAAGGAGCTTTTGGAGGCCGAGTTTTGTCCTTGGCCGGTGCGAGAGGGCCGAATCCGAGCCTTTTTCGAGGCTAAACCATAAGAGATTCCCGTTTCGCAGGCGATCTTGGAGTACAACCAACAATTGATCCATGTGAAGGATCAAGTGCGTAACGAGCGTGATAAGATCTGTTATTTTGATATGCGAATGAATTTAGACTTACGGCGGTACATGGCCGGATTTGCTTGTACCACACTGAAAGAGTATCAGGACAGAGCTTTAGCTCATGATATGTTAAACCCCGACAACGATACCGTTGAAGAACCGAAGAAGCAGAAAGTCGCGGGAAATTTTTCTGGCTCTAAGGGTGGCACTTTCAGAGGTCACAGACGACTAATCGTTCTGCCGAACAGTCGTCACGTTCTAATAAAGAAAAGAGAGGTTACCGTCCTACACCGGGTACCACAAATCGCATGGTGACTTGCTATAATTATGGCCGTTCAGGCCAAGTTAATTTGGAATGCCGCTTTCCACCATTGAAGTGTCACACGTGCGGACAGATGGGACATAGAGCGGCTTATTGTTCCGAGCCGAATCAGACTTTGGACACTCGGGCTTCTGCCCCAGCACCACTTGATCAAAGTATGAATCAACGACAATCTTTTGGTCAACCTCAGCAGAATTTCGGCAGGGGCCGGGGACGGGGTCAGAATGCTGGAGGGGGAAACTCTAGCGTCGGTTCGGTACATCCACGGGTTTATGAGATGTGACGAACAGACGAACCCGACGCCGCGTTGGCTTCAGGAACCATTCATATGTTAACTTATCCAGTCCGTGTACTTTTTGATACGGGTGCTACACATTCTTTTATTTCTTTGGAGTGTGTACACCGTTTGAATATAACTTGTTTGACTGCTTGCGATCCCTTTATCGTGAAACTGCCTAGCGGGGATAGAATTGTGGGGAATCGGGAGATTAGAGACTTTCCGGTGATTATATCCGGTATGGAATGGTTATCGAATCTGATTGTAGTTGATATGGAAGGCGAGGACGTGATCCTCGGCGAGGATTGGCTTGATAATCACCAAGCGATTATGAATTACCGTACCAAGGTTATCACCATGATGACTAAGGGCGGATCTGAGTACTCATTTTTGGGACGCAAGTCGGGCCAATCCAAGTTACTTATTAGTTCCATGAAGGTCGTAAAACTTTTGAATAAAGGTTGTACGGGCTATTGGTGTTATGCCTTGAAACCGTAAGGAAATGAAGTCGATTTCTCTTCGATTCCGGTTGTTAATAAGTATCCCGATGTTTTTCCGGATGACCTCCCGGGATTACCGCCAGATCGAGAGATAGAATTTACCGTGGACTTAGAGCCATATGCGGCTCCGATTTCTAAAGCACCTTATCGGATGGCTCCTTCCGAGATGCAGGAATTGAAGACTCAGTTGGGAGAACTTCTGGAAAAAGGGTACATCAGGCCGAGCGCTTCGCCTTGGGGCGCGCCTGTTCTTTTCGTGAGGAAGAAGGATGGTTCACTACATTTGTGCATCGACTATCGTGAGTTGAACAAAGTAACCATCAAGAACAAATATCCTTTGCCTCGTATAGACGACTTATTTGATCAATTGCAAGGGGCTGCGGTTTTCTCGAAGATTGATTTAAGATCCGGGTATTATCAACTCAGGGTGAGGGAGTCCGACGTTCCGAAGACGGCGTTTCGGACGAGATATGGGCATTATGAATTTGTTGTTATGCCTTTTGGGTTGACTAATGCGCCGGCAGTATTCATGCAGTTAATGAATAAGATATTCATCGAGTACCTCGACCGGTGTGTAGTCGTCTTTATTGACGACATCTTGATCTATTCTTGAGATAAAGAGGAGCATGCCCGACACTTGCGTTTGGTTTTAGACATTTTGAGAACCGAGCACCTCTATGCAAAATTCTCGAAATGTGAGTTTTGGTTGGAAGAAGTTATGTTTCTCGGCCATGTGATTTCGGCTGAAGGGGTTCGTGTATACCCACAGAAGATTGAGGCAGTGCTAGATTGGGCACCGCCTAAAAATGTTAAGGAAGTTCGTAGCTTTTTGGGCCTTGCTGGGTATTACCGTCGGTTTGTCGAGGGGTTCTCGAAACTCGCTCGGCCGCTTACGAAATTGCTCCAGAAGACCGAAAAGTTTATTTGGACGGATGAGAGACAACAGAGCTTCGATGAACTGAAGAGACGATTGACTTCAGTGCCGATTCTAACTTTACCACATGGTAGTGAGGGCTTTGCAGTTTATAGTGACGCTTCAGGTCAAGGCCTGGGCTGTGTACTTATGCAGCATGACAAGACGATAGCTTTTGCGTCACGACAATTAAAGCCTTATGAGATGAATTATCCTACTCACGATTTAGAGTTGGCCGCAATTGTCTTCGCACTCAAGATTTGGCGGCATTATTTGTATGGTTCACCCTGTCGGATTTATACCGATCACAAGAGCCTGAAGTATATTTTCAGTCAGAAGGAGCTGAATATGAGACAGAGACGTTGGTTAGAGTTGATAAAGGATTATGATTTGGAAATTCTTTACCACCCCGGAAAAGCCAATGTCGTTGTGGATGCTTTGAGCCGCAAATTGGCATCTCTTCAAATGCTCGAGGTTCTTACTTCGCAGACAAAAATTCGTCAAGATTTAATTGAGCAAGGGATAGAAGTTTGGCTTCAGCGAGTACATGGACAGTTGTGTACTCTCGAAATTACTTCGTCCTTGGTTGATGACATCAAAGGGAAGCAGTGGAGTGACCCTATGATTTCTCAACTGAAGGAAGATGTAATTAAAGGAAAAGCTCCTGGCTTTATGGTTCACGAGGATAGTATTCTGAGATTTCAGGGCAGGCTTTGTGTTCCGAACGATTTAGAGTTGAGGCAGAGAATTCTCCGAGAAGCTCATGCTACGCCTTACTCAATCCACCCCGGGACGAGTAAGATGTACAAAGATTTGAAGCGCAACTTTTGGTGGAATAACATGAAGAAGGATGTTACGGAGTTTGTACTACGGTGCTTGACGTGTCAACAAGTCAAGATCGAGCATCAACGACCAGCGGGGTTGTTGCAACCGCTTCCCATTCCCGAGTGGAAGTGGGAAGACATCTCTATGGATTTCATCATTGGCATGCCAAGAACTCGGGCCGGAATGAATATGATTTGGGTAATTGTCGATCAGTTGACCAAGTCTGCACACTTTTTGGGTATTAAGGATACTTGGGGACCGGATAGACTGGCTCGAATCTTTATTGCTGAGATCGTGAGGTTACACGGTGCCCCCAAGACCATTGTTTCTGATCGAGACGGCCGTTTCGTATCGCATTTTTGGCAGGCCGTTCATCAGGCTTTGGGTACGGAGTTGAGATTGAGCACTTCCTTTCATCCTCAGTCGGACGGTCATACAGAGAGGACGATTCAGACGTTGGAAGATATGTTGCGGGCTTGTGCCTTAGATTGGAGTAATGATTGGGAACTTCACTTACCGTTGATTGAGTTTGCTTACAATAATAGTTGGCATGCGTCGATCAAAATGGCACCCTTCGAGTCACTCTATGGTAGGCGATGTAGGTCGCCATTATGTTGGGACGAGGCTTCTGAGCTAGTTGGGATGGAGCCGGATATGTTGATGGAGACTAAGGAAAAGATTTTTATTATCCGGGACCAATTGCTGGCTGCCCAGAGTCGTTAGAAATCTTATGCTGATACTCGTCGTCGACCCTTGGAATTTGAGGTGGGGGATCATGTCTTTCTCAAGGTTTCGCCGACCAGAGGAGTTTTCCGCTTCGGGAAAAAGGGGAAACTTAGTCCGAGGTATATCGGACCCTTCGAGATTTGGACAGAGTTGGAGATTTAGCTTATCGCTTGGCGTTGCCTCCAGCTCTGATTCACGTCCACAGTGTTTTTCATGTGTCTCAGTTGAGAAAGTACGTGCCGGATCCGAGCCACATTATCGACTACAGTGAGATTGACATAGCCGAGGATATTACCTTTCCGGAGAAACCCGTGAAGATTCTTGAGCGTCGCGAGAAACAACTTCGGCATAAGACCATTCCATTGGTTAAAGTGCAATGGTCGAGACATGGAGTCGAGGAGGCAACTTGGGAGACGGAAGAGAAGATGCGGGTGGAATACCCTGAACTTTTTATTTCTTAAGTTTCGGGATGAAACTTCTTTTTAGAGGAGAAGAATGTAATACCCGGTTAAAATTCACGTCATTTCAAATCTCTTCATTGTGCGAATTGTGTTTTGTTGGGCGAACCCTTGTAATAATTGTTTGGAACCACCGTTTTGGGGTTTCCGTACTTCCATTTCATGTTATTGTTTCCCAGATATTGAGACTTATTGCTCTTATTCTCTTCCCAGGTCATTTTTCATCATTTTAGGACCCAAGAGGGGTGTGGGCCGCGGCACAAGGAGTGTGCGCCGCGGCACACCCATTTTCCAAGACCTGGCCGAGCATTCTGTACCTTGTGCCACGGCACATGCCGGCAGGGCCGCGGCACACTGCCGAGTCACTGCCGCGGCACACTGTCGAGTCACTGCCGCGGCACACCCGTCCGGGCCGCGGCACACTCGTGCTGCATTTCGGCCAAACCCGTTTGTACCCTGTGCCGCGGCACACTTTGGATGAGCCACGGCACACTGCCGAGCCCTGGGAGCAAATTTTGGGCCTGTGCCGCGGCACACTTCAGCTGAGCCGCGGCACACGATGCAGTCAACTGTATAATTGCGTTTTTTCTCAGCAAAAATCAGATCATTTCCCATTTTTTCTTCTACCTGCGAGATAGAGAGTTTGAGGGGAGGAATTTCTCATCATCCATCACTTAAGGGTGTGATTTCCTTCATTTCCTTTCGATCGTGAAGCCCGGATAGTCGATCTAACGCGTATTCTTCGGATCATAGTGCTTGGATCTTCAAGAGGTAATTTCTTCAACATCTTGGATTTCAATTTTGTATTGAGTAATGATGTTTTGGATGTTAAGATCATGGTGTATGAAGTGATATACGCATGATTATGGGCATGTTTGATTATTCGTTGGATTATTGAAGGATTAGTCAAGAACGCTTTGAATATTGTGTTGGATTTTGGGGTTTTTTCGTAGATTCGTCTGATTTATCCGATTTGAAGCTTGAGAACCTTGAGATTGTGATGTATCTATACCGTATGCATGCTTTTCCTACGATTTTACGGGTTGGATTGTGCCGTTTTCGGACTTGTGGGAGTTTGGACGATTTTCAAACTTTTAGTTGTTTATCCGTGTATTTTCATGAATCGTAGTCGAGTTTCGGGAGTTCTTCGTGTAATTTGAGTATGGATTTTGACTATCATATTCCTTGCGAATCGTTTAGGTACCGGAAGCACGTTCTTGGACCTACCGAACTCATACCGTTTTTCCGTTCGATTTCTCGATGTCTCAAAGGAAAGTATATATTTATGAATGTGCATTCTCGACTTTGAAAGTAAGATATATTGATGACATAGTTATTTATATCCACTCCGGGACGGGCCGACGGGTCCTCTGAGGGTTTCGTAGCCTCTGGTGCGATTCCATGGATAATATGAGTTAACCACTCCAGGACGGACCGACGGGTCCTCTGAGGGTTCCGTAGCCTCTGGTGCGGTTCCACGGTTGATCATGTATATATTGATGAGATGCTATGAGATTTAGTTATTCCGGAATACTAGTCTTAAATTGATGAATTGACGGTTACATTTACTTTATTGTCGAGAAGTATTGTGTTTCATACTTGATATACTTGCACTAGCTATTCGACGGCTAACCCCTTTATGGGGGGAAATACTTTTTATGTATTTCAGGTTCCAGGAGAGCGGACAGGCAGGTATCGGGTCGGCATGAAGATGGTGGGCAAGTGTGATACTGTGTCTTTTCTCCGGTTACGTTTTGAGTTTTCCATTCAGTGTTGTTGTACTGGAATGGTTATTGAATACTCGAGTATTGTTTTCCTTTTTCCTTGATGTTCCGGCCTGTGTATGCTGAGGTATTGATTCGTGTTGTGATGTCTTTGGATACACTGGTTATGTTTTGAATACCCTTTGTATTGTTTTTCATTCCATTGTGTGTAGACCTCCTCGGTCAAAATTTATAGTTCCCCGTATGCTTAGCTTTGTGGGTCCCACGGCGGGGCTTACGGCGCTGTAATATTCCCTGAATAACTTGGGGGTGTTACATCCTCGGCCTCGCCGACTTGGGGATCGACTTGAGTTGGTATCCTTTCCCGGACAAACTCATTTATCCTGAGGCCGATGGGGGAGCTCGTGCCGATCCGCCACCTGAGGTTGAAGACCAGCCGGCGGGGCCCTGAGAGATCTCTTTGTTTTCTTTCACTTGTAATTTTCTGCTTTCTCTTTGTATTGCCTTCGGGCTTTGTAATGTATGAGCCCTTTGTTACGAATAAAATATTCCTTTTTCGCACTTGTGTCTTTTCATGTATGATCGCCTTTGAATGTTTGCGTGCGAATTTTTACAAGTATGTGTATGATTGCTTCCAAAGTCTTGTTTATCCGACCGATTGACATGTTTGGAAGTTCTTACTTGTAAATTTTGTCGAACGATTCCGATCGTCCTACATGTGTTTGAGCGAAGCCGATCGGGTACGGTTCCTTCCTTTCGATCGCATTTAGGACTAGCTCCCCTTCTTTTCCCCTTGTTTTTGTTTACTTATTGTAAGTAAGGGAGCAAAAATAGTATGTTTGGTGAGCTATCCTCAGTTTGTCGATTTTGAGGAATCGTGCATGGTCGCGGAGTTCGATGGACCGACCTCCACAACCGTGTCTTTGTGTGCGAGGGACATTGCCTATCCCGTGACTCACTTTATTGTGAGGGTCCTCCGTTAGGCTGCGCCTGCCTTGTATTTAGACGAAAGGAGGGCAATCTTGGTCTGGAGGAGTCCTTGCACGGGGCGTCGTCGGTTTATTCGACACCACGTCCACGGCTTTGTAAGCACTTTGTTGTTGCCCAAAATATTTATCCGAAGATTAATACTGCTGGAAGACGGACAACAAACAACAATTTGCGGGAGCACTTCCGAGAGAAAATGAATAAACACTAGATTTGCCGGGTTTGTTAGGCCCGGGCTTGAATGCTCTCGCGAGATGTTATTAATACAAATATTCGTGGATACAAGTATTAATGAGAGAAATCTAGATACAATGAGTTTAAAAAGACTCTGTTAATCCGGCTCTTGAGCGAAGCTCGGTGTTCTTCGTCCCTGCCGATCGTCTGCTTGATGAGAGAGGCCGGGAGAAGTAAGTACCGAATGATAGCTGTTGCCAAGAGTTGGAGATAGCCAAGTGCTGAAGAATCTCTGTATTGTATGCTGAAATCGCGATAATGCTAGCGTGTTTTGAGAGTCAGAATCTCGGTCCCTTGATAAGTGCAGGCTGCCTTGTATATATAGGGGCAGCCGATTCTTGTCCTTTGGCGGGCGATCGTCTTCCGGCCATTATAATAATGGGGCGATCGTCTGCCGGTCAGTATTATAATGGGGCGATCACACGGGCTGTCGGCCTAAAGTCCAAGGCTACAGCCGGAAGCCAGCTGGACGGTCCAATGAGGAGCCAGCACGCGTCCGGAGTCAATGTCACATGCGGCCCTACTGACAACTTTCGGCGGGCCTGTCGGCTGGTGGACGGATGCTGACAGGCTGTGGTCAACGACCCGTCATATGCGGATCTTGTCTCGGCTCTTGCACGTGGGATCAGTCTTGAGGCTCGGCCTTTGCCGACTGGATGACTATCGGCATGATGCGGTCGTCTCCAGCTGGTCACTGAGGGTCGTCATCGGCCAGTCGCTGAGGGTCGGCATCGGTCGGTCACCATGGATCGATCGGCAGGTGCCGAGAGATGATCGTCCGCTAGTCGGTCGCCTGGAGTCGGTCGCCAAGTACCGAGAGACGATCGTATTTGATGTCGATCGCTCGGCACCGGGACCTGTCCTGGGACCTTCAGTTGGCCGATTCATCTTGCCTGCGGGGCAAAGGCTAGGCCGCCTGGTCGCTGGCCTGCGATCTGTCTCTGCTGCGGCAAGGCTAGGTCGCCCGATCTCCGAGGCGATCGCCGGTCGGAGAGTGTAATTCTCGACACAACAATTGCCCCCCAGCTTGCTCCTATGTTGAAGACATGGGGCGAGGTGGTTCTTGCTGGCGATCGTGTAAGGATGAGGACGGGCGATCTTGCTGAGCTGACTTAGGATTCGGACTTGGGGTATCATGGTCGATTGGCTAGCTATCTTTCGGTCTTGTACCTGCAAAAAACAACATTGGTCGATCCCCCTCGGAAACTTGATGGTTTCGCTTGTTTGAGGAATCGTGCACAGTCGTGGAGTTCGATGGACCGACTCCATGACCGTGTCTTGATGCGCGAAGACATTGAGTGTCTCGTGACTCACTTTATTATGAGGGTCCTCTGTTAGGCTGCGCCTCGCCTCGTATTTAAATGAAGGGCGTGCGGTCTCGATCTAGAGGAGTCCTTGCGCGGGGCAGCGTCGGATGAATCAACTCCACGCCCGCGGCTTGTTAGCTCTGCTTCCACCTCGGCCCGCCATGGAGATGGCCGACCTCGACGGTGTACGTTGAGACGGGGGTTGTGGCACGTGTTGCATTGTCCGGGTTCACCATGTTAGATGATGATCCTTTGAGGGCGCGCGATCGTGTCCACTGATTAATTTTGGAGGGCCCTCAGACTACGCCGGCCTCGTATTTAAACAAAGGGCGGGCGATCTCGGCCGAAAGGGACCTTGCATGGCCGAAGCAGCCGGTTCCATCGACTACCAGGACCATGGCTTTATGATGTGCGGTGGAGGTGATCTTATGCCTTAGTCTGTCATGTTAGATGCTGGACTGTAGATGGCGATCGTGTCCTCCGGGTTTTGGTGATGTAGCGTGATGATCGGCGATCGGCCGAAGATCGCGATCGTCGCCGTGCCGCGATCGCTTTATTCGTATGTTGATAACGGCGATCGTGCGGGAGATCGTCGTCCGGGCGCCGATCGCGCTGCTCACAGGCTAAGAAGAAACCTTTGCCTGGCCAGAAAATCTGCGGCTCTAGCCCGGAAGGCTGCGTAGGTCGTAGGTTGGTTCTTCGTGAGATGCCTGAACATAGGCGAAAAGCCCTGAAATCCTCCTAGGACCGCGTAGAGGGCGGTCTCATCGCTTACGGGCTCGCCGTTGAGGATGATCACGTCTACCCGGTCGATGTAGTCCGAGTCGGACTCTTCTTCTCCCTGCTTGATTTGCATCATGCGAAGGGGACCTTCTGGCCGGACGACCCTGGTGGCGAAGTACTCCGTGAAGACGTGCGCCAGCTGGTTAAAAGAGCCGATGGACCGAGGTGGCAATAAGGTGTACCACCGGTAGGCGAGGTCGTCCAGCGTCATAGGGAACATTCGTCACCTGGTCGCGTCTGATGCCCCACACCCGGTCATATAGATGTTGAAATTGCTCAGGTGCATTTGGGGGTCCGATCGCCCCTCGTACAAGAGTGTTTGAGGAGGAGCGATCTTGTGCTGCACGGGGGCGAGCTCGATGTCGATCGCGAGCGGCTCGCTCGGCTCGGCGATCGTCTTATTGGCGCCTGCTCCGGATTCCAGGAGCACCTTCATGTCGTCGATCTGACGTTGCAATGCGGCAATCGCCGTGGCTCGGCCACTCGCTGATCGGCTTTGGGAGCGGGAGCCGAAGCGATCGTGCACCGATCTCCGGACTCCGCTGCTGCCGACCTCGGCTATTTGGCGTGGGGGAGCCAGACGGCTGGGCTGCCTTATGGGAGTCGGGTAGGCCGAGCTCCTGGTGACGGACTCAAACTCCGTCGTCTCGTGGCCGGGCCGGACGCCTTGGCCGCTGTGTCGGGTCACCGCCTGTGCGATCGAAACAGAGGAGCCCCGGGCCGCGAGCGCCTCTCCTTGCGACGAGCCTCTCGGCGATCGCTCGGCCGGTAACGCCTTGAGTTTCCGCTGACTTCGGCGACGGCCGAGGGGGTGATAGCGGGAGGCGCGTCGAGAGCACTCCGTCGCACTCCGTAGACGGCTATGGCCTCTTCGACCATTCCTTGGTTCGAACCGATCGAGCGAGAGGCTTGGGCCGCCGTCTAGGACGGATCGAGCGTCTCGACATGGCCGCTACCTTCCACCATCGGCCGTGGCTCGGATCGACGGAACGAGGTGTTCCGGCGGTCAGCCGGCTTTCTTCGACGCGGAGGCGGAAGACATGATTTCTAAAAGATTTCTTTGAAGCGCAGTGAGTGTCACTTCAAGTATATGCCCCGAGAACAGTGAGTGTTCTTCGGGACGGTAGGTATAAAAATTTGAGGGTTAGCCCTCCTTCTAGCGCCAATTGTTGTTGCCCAAAATATTTATCCGAAGATTAATACTGCTCGAAGACGGACAACAAACAACAATTTGCGGGAGCACTTCCGAGAGAAAATGAATAAACACTAGATTTGCCGGGTTTGTTAGGCCCAGGCTTGAATGCTCTCGCGAGATGTTATTAATACAAATATTCGTGGATACAAGTATTAATGAGAGAAATCTAGATACAATGAGTGTAAAAAGACCCTGTTAATCCGGCTCTTGAGCGAAGCTCGGTGTTTTTCGTCCCTGTCGATCGTCTGCTTGATGAGAGAGGCCGGGAGAAGTAAGTACCGAATGATAGCTGTTGCCAAGAGTTGGAGATAGCCAAGTGCTGAAGAATCTCTGTATTGTATGCTGAAATCGCGATAATGCTAGCTTGTTTGGAGAGTCAGAATCTCGGTCCCTTGATAAGTGCAGGTTGCCTTGTATATATAGGGGCAGCCGAGTCTTGTCCTTTGGCTGGCAATCGTCTTCCGGCCATTATAATAATGGGGCGATCGTCTGCCGGCCAGTATTATAATGGGGCGATCACACGGGCTTTCGGCCTAAAGTCCAAGGCTACAGCCGGCAGCCAGCTGGACGGTCCAATGAGGAGCCAGTACGCGTCCGGAGTCAATGTCACATGCGGCCCTACTGACAACTTTCGGCGGGCCTGTCGGCTGGTGGACGGATGCTGACAGGCTGTGGTCAACGACCCGTCATATGCGGATCTTGTCTCGGCTCTTGCACGTGGGCTCAGTCCTGAGGCTCGGCCTTTGCCGACTGGATGACTATCGGCATGATGTAGTCGTCTCCAGCTGGTCACTGAGGGTCGTCATCGGCCAGTCGCTGAGGGTCGATCGGTAGGTGCCGAGAGATGATCGTCCGCTAGTCAGTCGCCTGGAGTCGGTCGCCAAGTACCGAGAGACGATCGTATTTGATGTCGATCGCTCGGCACCGGTGTAACACCCCAAAAACCTTACGGGAGTATTACACGCCGTGGGCCCCGGGCCGGAACCCACCAGGCTAAAACCAATTACCAAAAACGCCCAAAAAGGCCGATGACGGTAGTATTTTCCAAAATTCACAAAATCATTTGAAAACAACAACTACCGTCAAGACAATCAAGGCCAAAAACTCGGTTAAGGGAATCGGTTTTCGAAATCAAACTCAGTTGGCATAAAACCGAAAGCCATTTGAAAGAACTCACACAGCGGATAAAAATACAGTCCAAGATACATATACATCAATAATGATATACACAAACAGAATACACGATTCCCCAACAATATGCCATAGCCAGTATCGTCCGGAATCCTCGCTTCACGACCGCTACCATCAAAGTTCTCAATACCTGAAAAACAAGTCCCACAACGGCCGCAATAATGCCCGACAAATAACCGCAAGTACATAAACATAAATATTCACATGCCATGCATCATGAGAATAATAACCTCAACGATAACCATACCACTTCCGGTAATCCAACGATTCTCGTCAAAATCCCAATATCACGATAATACCATAAAAATCCCAGTATCACAACAATACCGTATAATACCTCAATACAGAATACTTTCTCGTACATAATCCTCTATGTACGATTACCATAAAACATACCTCTATCCGGACTTCCTTCCGGAATGCATACCACAGACCAAGAATATCCAAAATGACATCAACAATATCCGAATACTACAATCTTCCCAAGATTGTCCAAGTATCTCAACAATCATCAACTGCGCATTCTAATCCTTTTAGAACATCACTGAACATTCGTCAATATGCAATACAACATAAAATACTTATGAAATGTAAATGGAATTACTCATCAAAACATTACAACCGAACAAGTAAACACTTGCCTGGATACCAAGACGACAAAACCAACACCGAACTCATCGCCCTCGTCTACGAGCTCTTCAGCCCTGACTGGAACGAATCTACGGTCTTCCAACGAAGCACAACGGTTATACCTATTGATTAATCAACCTAGAACAATAATCATATTAATAATCGGACCAACTCAGTAACAAGGATCATAACATGCACAATCTGGAATTCGACCTTGTATTATGATCCAGAAATCCATCTCAAAACGGTTTAAACGAATCATCATCTTTAATAATATGAAGAAACATTCGAAGTTCTTATCAAAATCCATAAA
Organism: Orobanche coerulescens; assembly: GCA_033398695.1. Classification (NCBI taxonomy): domain Eukaryota; kingdom Viridiplantae; phylum Streptophyta; class Magnoliopsida; order Lamiales; family Orobanchaceae; genus Orobanche; species Orobanche coerulescens. Next base: position 14,607,556 of record CM065803.1, read on the forward strand.
ATCCCATATAACATCGTTATATGATTATCCAACATGTTCCTCACATGTAATCATCCAAGAAAAACGAACCATTGACAAGGGAATACGAAGATTACCTTGTTTAGACGAATCAAAAAGAAGAACTCTAGAACTCCATCCAAAGAATCATGAACAATTTGAAGAACAAGGCTTGAATCCAAGCTCTCAATCTAATGTTGTTAAAGATTATCATTATACGGTGTTTGGGAATCCCAAATAACTCCCAACTCTCTCTCTCCCGAGTGAAGGAAGAAGAATGAATGAAATGCTTCACAATACCCGTCTGTCCACCTTTTATAATAAACATTATTAGCGTGCGCTAACATCTCATGTTTAGCGTGCGCTACCGCCTTAGCGTGCGCTAACTGACTTTGTTAGCGTGCGCTATCGGGCCTGCAGGCTACCGCCGCTCAGAATTAGCTTACGACGTAATGCCCATGCATTAACGCACGTAAAACATCATGCCTAGCGACGCAAGTCCTTGACCTTAGCGTGCGCTATCTCAAGTTGACTTGCTACGAACGCGCCCCACATGCCGAAAGCATCCGCGACACGGATTCCTTTGACCGATCTGGAATTAGCGTGCGCTAATCATACTGATTTTAGCGTGCGCTAGCTCTACACGACAAACACTCGTTGACCTTATCTGGACACGCATCGAACATGGCCGGGTCCACCCGCCGAAAGCTAAGATTCCATTATTGGCGATCTGATGTTAGCGTGCGCTAACCAACATGTGTTAGCGTGCGCTAACTGAATATAAAAATCAACACGGCCTACACACGCCACCTTCCGAAACTAACCCAGCAAGTCGTTACGTACGTTAGGGGTCCTCCTTAGCGTACGTAACCGAACCTCTTAGCGTACGCTATCAATACTTCGTAGCGTGCGCTACCTGTACCCAGTAGCGTGCGCTAATGAACACTTATAGCGTGCGCTATCGTTGCTGTGCCTAGCCATATTCACTTATCCTCAACCAATATCTCGACATACCAATCAAACATACGGCACAATGAATACATATACGCATTCAATAACATTATCAAACGTTCAGAACGTTCTCAAGCACAAATATCCATCAACGATATCCAACATATAAACGAAAAATATATCCGAAAAAATCGGGGTATTACACTCTACCCCCCTTAAAAATAAGTTTCGTCCTCGAAACTTGCAACCTCTGTACAAACATCTCAACAGAAAATCCAAATCACCAAGGCAACCAAATAAATACCGGATAATATACTTACAGGTCAGTGAAGACGAAGATCTCCCGTGATACTAGCATATGACACCATTTCAAAAATCTCGACACAACAAGAATGCCGTAATGGGAATAATCACAATTTGAAAACGATTGGTCTCCGCCAAGACCACAACAAGTTTAGAGCTTTATCGAGTTTTGTGGGATCTGTGACGCTGTGTCTCCTCACCTAAAGCGCATGAGCCGCTCCTTGTCACATGCACGTATCACCGGCGTTCCACTCCACATCGAAAGCCGCACATTGCACGTGCCTCGCACCGGCGTTCACTTCCCGATTGGAGCCGCACATTGCACATGACCACGGCACCGGCTCACTCGCCTCGTCGGTCTCTAAACACCAACAATCCCCAAACCCACACATCACCACGACAAGATTTCGGAAAATCACACAGAACCAAAACAACACAGTCCAAAATAGCCAGAAATCCAGATACACAAAAATCACGCAACTACCACACTGGTAGAGCCACATAACACACATGCCCGGTTATCACAAAACCATGGGCTCCGATACCATATTTGTAACACCCCAAAAACCTTACGGGAGTATTACACGCCGTGGGCCCCGGGCCGGAACCCACCAGGCTAAAACCAATTACCAAAAATGCCCAAAAAGGCCGATGACGGTAGTATTTTCCAAAATTCACAAAATCATTTGAAAACAACAACTACCGTCAAGACAATCAAGGCCAAAAACTCGGTTAAGGGAATCGGTTTTCGAAATCAAACTCAGTTGGCATAAAACCGAAAGCCATTTGAAAGAACTCACACAGCGGATAAAAATACAGTCCAAGATACATATACATCAATAATGATATACACAAATGTAATACACGATTCCCAACAATATGCCATAGCGATGATCGTCCGGAATCCTCGTTTCACGACCGCTACCATCAAAGTTCTCAATACGAAAAACAAGTCCCACAACGGGGTCGGCAATAATGCCCGACAAATAACCGCAAGTACATAAACATAAATATTCACATGCCATGCATCATGAGAATAATAACCTCAACGATAACCTTACCACTTCCGTAATCCAACGATTCTCACAAAATCCCAATATCACGATAATACCATAAAAATCCCATTATCACAACAATACCGTATAATACCTCAATACAGAATACTTTCTCGTACATAATCCTCTATGTACGATTACCATAAAACATACCTCTATCCGGACTTCCTTCCGAATGCATACCACAGACCAAGAATATCCAAAATGACATCAACAATATCCGAATACTACAATCTTCCCAAGATTGTCCAAGTATCTCAACAATCATCAATCGCATTCTAATCCTTTTAGAACATCACCGAACATTCGTCAATATGCAATACAACATAAAATACTTATGAAATGTAAATGGAATTACTCATCAAAACATTACAACCGAACAAGTAAACACTTGCCTGGATACCAAGACGACAAAACCAACACCGAACTCATCGCCCTCGTCTACGAGCTCTTCAGCCCTGACTGGAACGAATCTACGGTCTTCCAACGAAGCACAACGGTTATACCTATTGATTAATCAACCTAGAACAATAATCATATTAATAATCGGACCAACTCAGTAACAAGGATCATAACATGCACAATCTGGAATTCGACCTTGTATTATGATCCAGAAATCCATCTCAAAACGGTTTAAACGAATCATCATCTTTAATAATATGAAGAAACATTCGAAGTTCTTATCAAAATCCATAAAATCCCATATAACATCGTTATATGATTATCCAACATGTTCCTCACATGTAATCATCCAAGAAAAACGAACCATTAACAAGGGAATATGAAGATTACCTTGTTTAGACGAATCAAAAAGAAGAACTCTAGAACTCCATCCAAAGAATCATGAACAATTTGAAGAACAAGGCTTGAATCCAAGCTCTCAATATAATGTTGTTAAAGATTATCATTATACGGTGTTTGGGAATCCCAAATAACTCCCAACTCTCTCTCTCTCCCGAGTGAAGGAAGAAGAATGGACGAAATGCTTCACAATACCCGTCTGTCCACCTTTTATAATAAACATTATTAGCGTGCGCTAACATCTCATGTTTAGCGTGCGCTACCGCCTTAGCGTGCGCTAACTGACTTTGTTAGCGTGCGCTATCGAAGCCCAGAGGCTACTGCCTCGCTTCGTAAACTAGCTTACGTACGTAATTCCCATGCATTAACGTACGTAAAACATTATGCCTAGCGTACGCAAGTCCTTGACCTTAGCGTGCGCTATCTGAAGTTGACTTGCTACAGTAACGTGCCCCCATATGCCGAAAGCATCCGCGATTACCGGGATTCCTTTGACCGATCTGGAATTAGCGTGCGCTAATCATACAGTTTTAGCGTGCGCTAGCTCTACACGACAAACACTCGTTGACCTTATCTGGACACGTATCGAACATGGCCGGGTCCACCCGCCGAAAGCTAAGATTCCATTATTGGCGATCTGATGTTAGCATGCGCTAACCAACATGTGTTAGCGTGCGCTAACTGAATATAAAAATCAACCTGGGCCTACCTGTCGGCCACCTTCCGAAACTAACCCAGCAAGTCGTTACGTACGTTAGGGGTCCTCCTTAGCGTACGTAACCGAACCTCTTAGCGTACGCTATCAATACTTCGTAGCGTGCGCTACCTGTACCCAGTAGCGTGCGCTAATGAACACTTATAGCGTGCGCTATCGTTGCTGTGCCTATCCATATTCACTTATCCTCAACCAATATCTCGACATACCAATCAAACATACGGCACAATGAATACATATACGCATTCAATAACATTATCAAACGTTCAGAACGTTCTCAAGCACAAATATCCATCAACGATATCCAACATATAAACGAAAAATATATCCGAAAAAATCAGGGTATTACAACCGGGACCTGTCCTGGGACCTTCGGTTGGCCGATTCATCTTGCCTGCGGGGCTAAGGCTAGGCCGCCTGGTCGCTGGTCTCCAGTCCTGTCTCGGCTGCTCGGCAGTGGCTAGGTCGCCCGATCTCCGAGGCGATCGCCGGTCGGAGAGTGTAATTCTCGACACAACACACTTTTCTACCTTGGGTCGGCATGTTGGATGTCGACCCTCGACGGTATACGTTGTGATGGGGTAGGGACGCGTCGCATCGTCCGGGTTCACCATGTTAGATGATGAACCTTTGAGGGCGGGCGATCGTGTCCACTGATTAGTTTTGGAGGGTCCTTCGGCTATGCCGGACTCGTATTTAAACGAAGGGCTGGTGATCTTAGCCCAAAGGAACCTTGCATGGGCGAAGTTGTCGGTTTCATCGACCTCCAGGACCATGGCTGCATTGATTCTACCTCGGATCGTCATGAACGACGATCGTCGGCGGTATGCGATATGCCTGGTGGGGCGATCGCCAGAATAGATGGGATAGAAAAAAATCTCATTATATTCCTTGTACATTGGGCAGTTGAAAGTGAATACAAAATTTTCACTGGTAGTATCTCTTCCGATGTACGGCGTTCCAGGGATATTGATCCGGAGTACCGTCAGGATGTTCAAGTTCGTAGGCTCCCTTAGTTATCCATTTAGATATCCTGAAAGGGCCTTCCCAGTTCGGACCAAAGACACCTGTGTGGGCCTGGATCTTTTTGAGGACGAGATCGCCCACCTGAAACCTTCTCTCCTTGACCTTCGAATTGAAGAACTTCTCGGATCTCCCTTTGTGGATTGTGTTCCTCATTTCTGAGGTCAGTCGTCGTTCTTCGAGCATGTCGAGGTCGATCCGTCGGGCCACATCGTTGTCGGTCGTCATCTCTTGTTCGGTTCGATGGCTGAGGACGGCGATCTCCGAGGGAATCACCGCTTCTGTTTCGAAGGCGAGGGCGAATGGGGTTTCGCCGGTTGAATTACGGGTCGTCGTTCGATACGACCACAAAACGTCTGGGAGCTTGCTTGCCCATCGTCCTAGCCTGGATTCGAGTCGCGCTTTAATTGTGTGTTTGAGGATCTTGTTCACAGCCTCTACCTGCCCGTTCGTCTGAGGGTGATAGGGAGCCGAGAACAACCTTTTGACTCCCCACCTCTCATAGAATTGCATGACTTCTAAGCCGCCGAACTGCTTTCCATTGTCGGTGATGATGGCCTGGAGCAGACCGAACCGGCATATGATGTTTCTCCAGATAAACTTGATCACTTGCTCTTGGCCGATCTTGTTGAGTGGTTCGGCCTCAGCCCACTTGGTGAAATAGTCGACCCCTACGATGGCGAACTTACAGCCTTCTGGAGCTGTTGGTAAGGGACCTATAAGGTCGATGCCCCATTGCGCGAATGGCCATGGGCTGTACATTGAGGTGAGCTGCTCGGGGGAGAGTTTAATGTTTGGTCCCATTACTTGACACCTATGGCACGATATGGCATAGGCGATCGCATCCTTCTGAAGTGATGGCCAGAAAAAACCTTGCCTGGTTGTTTTATGGATGAGAGCTTGTCCGCCAGCATGGTTTCCGCAGATCCCATCATGGATTTTGGCTAAGACGAGCCGACCTTCCTCCGGTGTAATACACTTGAGGAGGGGAAGACTGAAAGCTCGCTTGTAAAGCCGGTCGTCCAATAGGGTGTATCTGGTCGCACGTAGCCGGAGTTGGCGAGCTTTGATACGGTCGTCGGGGACCGTTCCGTCCTTTAAGTACTTGATGAACGAAGTCATCCAGTTTTCGTCGGCAACAGCAACCGTGGTAACCAGGTTTCTGTCGATCGCCGGTCTTGCAGATTTAGTAATCTGGATATTAGAGAAATCGGCTGCCCCATCTGATGATGCTAGCTTGGATAGGGCATCGGCCTGGGAGTTGTGCTCTCTCGGGACTTGTTCGATTAGCACTTGCTCAAATTTCGTGCACATTTCGGCGACCAGCTCTTGGTATTTGACCATCTGTTCACCGCGCGCCTCATATTCTCCCTTGACTTGGTTCACGACCAAGAGGGAGTCCATGAAGATATGGAGGCGACGAACATCCAGGGCGAGGGCTAGATCGAGCCCGCCCACCAAGGCTTCGTATTCGGCTTCATTGTTGGTTGCACGAAAATCGAAACGCACAGCATTTGTGAAACTTTGTCCGTCGGGACTGATGAGGACAATCCCTGCCCCTGCTCGAGAATTGGTCGCAGAGCCATCCACATATAGCTTCCAGGCAGGTCGGCCGATCTGGGTTGGACTGTGTGGGAACGTTAGTTCCACCACGAAGTCCGCCAGAGCTTGACCTTTGATCGCCGTGCGAGGAGCGTATGTGATACCGTATTGGGCGATCTCCAGTGACCATTTGAGGAGTCGCCCATTGGTGTCTGGTCGGTGTAGAACTTGCCTTAGAGGTAGAGTTGTCAGGACTTCCACTTGATGTTCGAAGAAATAAGCTCTCAGCTTACGAACACTCATGACAAGGGCGTAGGCGATCTTCTCCAATGGGTGTATAACGTGTTTCAGCATCATGGAGTGCTTGACTAACATAGTAGATCGGCAAGTGGACTTGTCCCTCCGCTCGTACCAAAACAGCACTCAGTGCGACCTCCGAGGTTGCCAAATAAAGGAATAGTTTTTCACCGGGGATCGGCTTTGCCAGGATCTGGGGGTTAGATAGATATTCCTTTATTTTGGCGAACGCTACCTGACTCTCCTTCGTCCATGCGAACTTCTTGTTCTTTATGGTCGCGAAGAATGGCTTACTTTTATCATCGAGCCGGGATATGAAACGGTTGAGGGCGGCTAGACAACCTGTGAGGCGTTGCACCTGCTTGATGTTCTGCGGCTCCTGCATGTCAAGGATCGCCTGAATCTTGGTGGGGTTCACCTCGATCCCCCTTTGGCTCATGATGTGCCCCAGGAATTTTCCGGAGCCCACTCCGAAGTTGCATTTCTTGGGGTTCAGTTTCATGTTGAACTTCTCGAGGATGGCGAACGTATCGGCGAGATCATTGAGGTGGTCTTCCTTCTTGAGGCTTTTGACCACGATGTCGTCAATGTAGACCTCCATGGTCTTGCCGATCTGATTGGCGAACATTCTGTTGACTAGTCGCTGGTAGGTTGCCCCTACGTTTTTCAAGCCGAACGGCATTCGGACCCAAAAGTATATGTCTTTTTTCGTGTGGAAAGATGTGTGTTTTATGTCTTTCTCCGCCATTGGGATTTGATGATATCCGGCGAAGGCATCCATAAATGACATCATTTCGCAACCTGCTGCACTATCGACCAAGTGATCAATATGAGGCATCGGAAAGTGATCTTTTGGACATGCCGTGTTGAGATCGGTGAATTCGATGCATAACCTCTAGGAACCAGTTGGCTTTTTGACGAGTACCGCGTTGGTGACCCATTGTGGTTCGTCTGTAGCTACCCCGATTAATTTGTTGTTAAGTAACTTTTGGACTTCTATGTCGAGCGCCGCGTATTTCTCGGGACCAAATTTCCTACGTTTTTGGTGAACAGGCTTCATTGCCGGGTCGATCTTTAGATAGTGGCAAGCGTGCTCAGGACTTATGCCAACCATATCTTGATGCGACCAGGCAAAGGCTCCGATATTCTTACGTAAAAAATTGATCAGATCCCCTTTTAATTCACGGTTGATGCTTGTGCCGATCTGTACTTCCCGTTCTGGATGAGCCGGATCTATCGTTATACTCTCCAACTCTACGATAGGGATGGTCGCATCTCGTTTGGAACGATTTCCAGACTCGATCCTTGTATCGATGTCGAGACTTGGCTCGAAACCGATCCTTGGCTCGATGTCGTCCGTTAATCGAACCGAGATGGCGTCCTCTGAGTAGGGTTGGTACGATGTACTTAGCTCGTCGATCTCCATGGGTTGATCGTCGATCGTTTCAATGTTATACATAGCATGGGAAGTATTGAAAGAAGTAACGACATAGGAGTAATTCAAACATCTTTTTGCCATTAGCTGATCTCCTTTTACAGTATCGACCATCCCATCAGCAGTGGGGAATTTGATACAGTAAAAGAAATACGAGGCGACCGCCTCAAAGGTTTCTAGAAAGGGGAGACCTAGGAACCCATTATAGATGCTGGGCCTATCTATGATTACAAAATTTAGGTTCCTAGTAATCCTAACCTTGGGATCGTAAAAGCATATTAGCTCGACAGAGAGATTGATCCTTCCGTAGGCTTGGACTGTGTTGTCGCCGAACCCTTGGAGCACGGTGTCGAACGGCTTGATGAATTTGGTCAAGTTGCCGAGCTGGTCCAGGGCGGATTTGAATATGATGTTGCAGAAACTTCCATTGTCGACCAGCACGCGATCGACCATCTTCCCAAGGATACAAGCAGAGATCACCAGTGCATCCTCTTTGGGGCATTGCACTCCCTCCCTGTCCTTGTTGGAGAAGGTGATGAGCGCGTCTTTAGAAATGGTCGGCTCCGGAGGTACCACGACATGGACCCCAGCGAACACCCTTAGCTCGGCCTTTCGCTTCCAGAATTTTAGAAATTTTTGCAATATTTTTTAGCGTGTTAAAAATAATAATGGTTTATTTATAGAAAATGCATATGGCTGGAGAATTGAACAATAAAATGAACTTAAGCTCTTATTAATGTTGTAAATCAACAACTTAAAGTGTCTTTATTATAAAACATATGAAGAAGAAGGAAAAATCCCCACACAAACGCTGAAGAAACTCAGTTGCCCATATTTTTAAAGATCATTTTACATGATATTGTCACTGTGCTAGGAACTTTAAAAAATTTATACATAGAAAATTATAATTTATACAAATAGTATATTATTACTTAAGATGATTTCCATGATTTGTAGTCTTAAGACTCAAAGACATTACATATCCTATAAATAGTATGGACTAAGTCTTGGTTGTCGTACATGTTTTTGGTAGAAGATTAAAATAACACTAAATGTGGCTGGTTCTAACTAAAGGAATGGATGAAATAAAGTTGTCTTGAAATAAAGTTTGGATGAAATAAAGTTGTGTTGTTGAAGTTTGGTGAAAACAATTCTGAACCGAGTACATCGGAGTCTTTTCCTGGTTGCATCAAGATATGGTTGGCATAAGTCCTGAACACGCTTTCCACTATCTAAAGATCGACCCGGCAAGGAAGCCTGTTTACCAGAAATGTAGGAAATTCGGTCCCGAAAAGTACGCAGTGCTCGACATAGAAGTCAAAAAGCTACTCGATAACAAACTAATCGGGGTAGCTACAAACGAGCCGCAGTGGGTCGCCAACGTGGTGCTCGTCAAAAAGCCAAACAGCTCCTGGAGGTTATGCATCGACTTCACTGACCTCAACACGGCATGCCCAAAAGATCACTTTCCAATGCCTCATATTGATCACTTGGTCGATAGTACAGCAGGTTGCGAAATGATGTCATTCATGTATGCCTTCGCCGGATACCATCAAATCCCAATGGCGGAAAAAGACATAAAGCACACATCTTTTCACACGGAAAAAGACACATACTTTTGGGTTCGAATGTCGTTCGGCTTGAAGAACGCGGGGAAACCTACCAGCAACTAGTCAACGGAATGTTCGCCAATCAGATCGGCAAGACCATGGAGGTCTACATTGACGACATCGTGGTCAAAAGCCTCAAGAAGGAAGACCACCTCAATGACCTTGCCGAGACGTTCGCCGTCCTCGAGAAGTTCAACATGAAGCTAAACCCCAAGAAATGCAACTTCTCGGTGAGCTCCGGTAAATTCCTAGGGCACATCGTGAGCCAAAGGGGGATCGAGGCAAACCCCACCAATATTCAGGCGATCCTCGACATGCAGGAGCCACAGAATGTCAAGCAGGTGCAATGCCTCACAGGTTGCCTAGCTGCCCTCAACCGTTTCATGTCTCGGCTCGGGGATAAAGGCAAGCCTTTCTTCGCGACCATAAAGAACGAGAAGTTCGCATGGACGAAGGAGAGTCAGATAGCGTTCGCCAAAATCAAGGAGTATCTGTCTAACCCCCAGATCTTGGAAAAGCCGATCCCCGGCGAGAAACTATTCCTTTACCTAGCGGCCTCAGAGGTCGCACTGAGTGCCGTTTTGGTGCGAGCGGAGGGACAAGTCCACTTGCCGATCTACTTCATCAGCCAAGCGCTTCACGACGCGGAAACGCGATACACGCCTCTGGAGAAGATCGCCTATGCTCTAGTCATGAGTGTTCGCAAGCTAAGAGCCTACTTCTTCGAACATCAAGTGGAGGTTCTAACAACTCTCCCTCTAAGGCAAGTTCTACACCGACCAGACACCAACGGGCGACTCCTCAAGTGGTCACTAGAGATCGCCCAGTATGGTATCACATACGCTCCTCGCACGGTGATCAAAGGCCAGGCTCTGGCAGACTTCGTGGTGGAATTAACATTCCCTCACAGTCCGACCCAGATCGGCCACCCTGTCTGGAAGCTGTACGTGGATGGCTCGGCGACCAACTCGCGAGCAGGGGCAGGGATTGTCCTCATCAGCCCCGACGAACAAAGTTTCACAAATGTCGTGTGTTTCGGATTTCGTGCGACCAACAATGAAGTCGAGTACGAAGCCTTGGTAGGCGGGCTCGATCTAGCCCTCGCCCTAGATGTTCGTCGCCTCCATATCTTCATGGACTCCCTCTTTGTCGTGAACCAAGTCAAGGGAGAATATGAGGCGCGCGGTGAACAGATGGTCAAATACCAAGAATTGGTCGCCGAAATGTGCACGAAATTTGATGAAGTGCTAATTGAACAAGTCCCGAGAGAGCACAATTCCTAGGCCGATGCCCTATCCAAGCTAGCGTCAACAGATGGGGCAGCCGATTTCTCTAACATCCAAATCACCAAATCAGCAAGGCCGGCGATCGACAGAAACCTAGTTACCACAGTTGCCATTGCCGAGGAGAACTGGATGACTCCGTTCATCAAATACTAAAGTACGGAACGTTCCTGACGACCGTATCAAAGCTCGCCAACTCGAGCTCCGTGCGACCAGATACACCCTTTTGGACGACCGACTTTACAAGAGAGCTTTCAGCCTTCCCCTCCTCAATTGCATTACACCGGAGGAAGGTCGGCTCGTTTTAGCCGAGATCCATGACGGGATCTGTGGAAACCATGCTGGCGGGTGAGCTCTCATCAATAAAACAACGAGGCAAGGTTTTTTCTGGCCTTCGCTTCATTAAAATGCGATCGCCTATGCCAGATCGTGTCATAGGTGTCAAGTAATGGGTCCAAACATCAAGCTCTCCCCCGAGCAGCTCACCTCAATGTACAGCCCATGGCCTTTCGCCCAATGGGGCATCGACCTCATAGGTCCCTTGCCGACTGCGCCAGGGGGCTGTAAATTTGCCATCGTAGGGGCGATTATTTCACTAAATGGGCTGAGGCCGAACCACTCAACAAGATCGGCCAAGAGCAAGTAATCAAGTTCATCTCGAAGAACATCATATGCCGATTCGGTCTACCCCAGGCAATAATCTCCAACAACGGAAAGCAGTTCGACGGCTTAGAAGTCATGCAATTTTGTGAGAAGTGGAGAATCAAAAAGTTGTTCTCGACCCCTTACCACCCTCAGATGAACGGGCAGGTGGAAGCCGTGAACAAAATCCTCAAACACATGATTAAAGCACGACTCGAGTCCAGGCATGGACGATGGGCGAGCGAGCTCCCAGATGTTTTGTGGTCTTATCAAACGACGACCCGAAATTCAACCGGGGAAACCCCATTCGCCCTCGCCTTCAGAATAGAAGCGGTGATCCCCTCGGAGATCGCCGTCCTCAGCCATCGAACCGAACAAGAGATGACGTCGGACAATGATGTGGCCTGGTGGATTGACCTTGACATGCTCGAAGAACGACGACTAACCTCAGAAATGAGGAACACAATCCATAAAAGGAGATCCGAGAAGTTCTTCAATTCGAAAGTCAAGGAAAGACGTTTCCAAGTGGGTGATCTCGTCCTCAAAAAGGTCCAGACCCACACAGGTGTCTTCGGCCCGAATTGGGAAGGTCCCTTCAGGATATCTAGGTGGCTGACTAGGGGAGCCTACGAACTTGAACACCCTGACGGCACTCCGGACCAATATCCCTGGAATGCCATACATTTGAAGAAATACTACCCGTGAAAACCCTGTATTCAGTTTTCAGTTACCCAGTGTACAAGGAATATAATGAGATTTTTTCTATCCCATCTATTCAAGCGATCGCCCCACCAGGCACAACGTATACCATCAAGGATCGTCATTCAACATGGCGATCCGAGGTAGAAAAAGTGCAGCCATGGTCCTGGAGGTCGATGGAACCGACAGTTTCGCCCATGCAAGGTTCCTTCGGGCTGCGATCGCCCCGCCCTTCCTTTAAATACGAGGCCGGCGTAGCCGAAGGACCCTCCAAACTAATCTGTGGACACGTTCGCACGCCCTCAAAGTACATCATCTAACATGATGTACCCGGACAAGGCGGTGCGTCCCTACCCCATCACAACGTATACCGTCGAGGGTCGCCATCTAACATGCCGACCCGAGGTAGAAAAGTGCTAACAAGCCACGGACGTGGAGTCGAATAAACCGACGACGCCCCGTGCAAGGACCCCTCCAGACCAAGATCGCCCACCTTTCGTTTTGATACAAGGCGGGCGCAGCCTAACGGAGGACCCTCACAATAAAGTAAGTCGTGGGAATGTCCCTCGCACACATACACACGGTTGTGGAGGTCGGTCCATCGAACTCCGCGACCGTGCACAGTTCCTCAAAATCGGAAAAACTGAAGATAGCTCACCAAACATACTATTTTTGTTCCCTTACTTACAATAAGTAAACAAAAACAAGGGGCAAAGAAGTGGTGTTAGTCCTAGATACGATCGGAAAGAAGGAACCATACCCGATCGGCTTCGTTCAAACACACGCACGACGATCGGTTTTGTTTAACAATGTTTACAAGTAAGAATTTCCAAGCATGTCAATACATTCAGCATTCAAACAATCGATCAGGCGAACAAGGCATCAGAAGCAATTATATACACACTTGTATAAATTCGCATGCGAACTTTCAAAGGCGATCGTACTTACAAAGAATCAGATGCGAAAAAAGAGTATTTTATTCAAATCAAGAATCTCGTACAATACAAAACCCGAAGGCAATACAAAGAAAAAGCAGAAAAATACAAAGCGAAGGAAGATAAAAATCGCTCAGGCTCCCCCCGGCTGGTCTTCGCCCCCAGGTGGCGGATCGACACGCGCTCCCTCACCGGCCTCAGGATAAATGAGTTTATCCGGGAAAGGATACCAACTCAAGTCGATCCCCAAGTCGGTGAGGTCTAGGATCGGTAGGGAAAATTCCGGATGCAAAGGGTGCTCGAGTGCGTAGGCCTTAAAGCTCTCCATCATAGGACCGATCTCGATTCCTACCTTCTTGGCGGCTCGGACAGCATCGGCGTAGGCCATATAGTAGGCGAACTCGCCGACGAGTGCCACATTAAGGTAGGGATCGGTCTCGATCGCCTTGATCTGCCTTTTCAAATCCGAGGTCGCCTTCTCAGCATCCGATAGCTCGACCACCTTGGCGGCCAATTCTCCTTTTGCTTTCTCCAGCTCTCCCTTCGCCGTCTCCAGCTCGCTGTTGAGTCGATCCACCGTCGCCTTCAGTCCGGCTGCCTCCTCTTGCGAGGCCGAATGTATCCGGCGAGCTTCCGTCACCTGGTCACGAAACCGATCGGCCACCTCCTTGGACCGGCTAAGCTCCTGCTTCATCCAATCGAGATCCTGCTTGGCCCGTTTGGTCGTCTCTAAGTATTCCTTCTCCATGGCCGCTATCCGATTGGCAAAGTCGGCATTCTGGCTCCGAGCGGACTCAAGATCTTGATGGAGGCGAGCATTAGAGGGTCGCCCCTCGTATTCCTTGGCGGCTTGGACGGCCATCGTCGCCGCCTGGAGAGTCAGAGCGATGGTCGTCTGCATGGCATCTCCAGCCGCCGATGAGCAATCGCGTCGAGATCGGTCGTCCAAGCCTTAGGCAGAGAGGTGATGGCCTTGGAGACGTAAGAAGGGACATCAAGGGACTTCTGCGGAGGTTTGCTCGCCAGGAAATCCAGCACCATCGGCGAGACGTCGGATCAGCAAGACGGACCCTGCAACACAAACAAAAAGAAACAAAGGAGTTAGTATATACCTTACACAAATTTCCTAACTCGGAAAGATCCAACTGGTCTTACCTGTTGACCAACTCGGGGTCGCGGCCAAAATAGGGCTTGCCCCGAGGTGTTTCTGCTTCGCGATCGCCGCAGCCTTCAAGAAGCCGGCCGAGGGCCTGGAGACAGACCCCTCCACCATCGAAACAGCAGAGATAGGTGGAGCGGCAACCGGCAGCTCCAAGATAGATATGTCCGTCTCAGCAGTCGACAGGGACCCCTCCGGCCTCTGCCTCTTGCGGTTGCATTGGAGTTGTTCCTCCTTCCGAATTTCCGGCTCGGCGACCGGCACCATAGCAGACCTCACCGCAGGGACGGGGCGAGACATCGTCGCAGGAACGCGACCCGTCTTCTTTCCCTGATGAAGACGACCGATGAAACCAGGGTTAGACATTGCGATCTCTTGCGGTGGCTCGGCGTAGCGGGGAAAATAAATCTCTGTCAAAGAAGAAATTCAGACCAAGTTAAGCATCTACCTCAATCAGGCGATCGTCATGCAGGAAAGAGGAAGTAAAAATCCATACCTGGAGCTTTAAGATGACGAGGGAAGCGAAACAATCGAGCCCCAAACCGATGAAGTTCGTGACCGAGTGAGCGAACGTCTATGTAGGAGTCCGGCAAGGCGCGAATTCGCTCCCAGACAATCAAGAAATCAAAAGGGAGATCGCCGATCGCTGGAACAAGGAGTCCTGCAAAAAGAAAACAAAATTAGATCAGTCCAAGATGTATCCGATCAAAGGGAGAGTTAAAACCCTTACTCGGATTCCTCTCCCGAAAATTGGTGGGGATCTCCAACTCTTCCTCCGGCCTATCACTCGACGCCGATCGCCACACTCCGCCGACCCAGCACCATTTTGCCAGGTCGCCCCGGGTCTTGTTCGGCACGCTGAGGACCACTCTTCCCATTCGACCTTGAATGTGATTACCGCCGACCGACCCCTTCTGCGCAGTCAGTTTGAAGAGATAGTTCATTTCCATCGCAGAAAGGAGACGGAACAACCGGTGACCGCCGAAAAGTGTCAAAGTACAGATGATCTGTAGACAGGCGTTCGGCGTTAGCTGGAGCGGCGCCAAAAAACAGGCAAGCAACAAATAGGATACGGCAAACAGCAAGGGGAACCATAGGCCGGCTCCCATTATCATCTCATTAATAGCGACCAGACCCTCGGGAGGTTGATCGGCACGTTCGTTTTCCGAGGGCACGTGCAGTACGACGTCGGAGGGAATATGGAATTTCGCCCTCCAGCGACTCAAGTCTTTCCGGGTCGCCGAACTCCGGATCTGACCGAGAGTCCACTGAGAAGGGTCAGCGGCCCGAAACGCCGTCCACTTCACGTGCTCATAAGGGTGGGCGGCGGAATACGCTTCGAAATCAAATTTAGGACAGGGTCTGGCGATCCCCTCTATAAGCTTAGCAAAATCCATATAGGCGGGGCCAAATATGCTATCCCGTTCCCAAGACAGACGCACCATTTCATCTTCATCCACCGGCGAGTCCCCCCGCTCCACCGCCGCCGCTCATCTCGCCACTTCGGCCTCATTGAAGAGCTCTTCGAGTTCCGCGGGTGCTATCCCCGCACGAATGGACTCGATGGCCGTTTCCATATGGAGACCCACGGGAATTTCCTCCCGGTCAGGCGAAGCCGCGGCGGCGGATGTGCTACCGGCCTCGAATGTTTTTGATCCTCCAGACATGTTCTTAAAGTAAAGGGGGAGAGAAGGTTTGCGTTCTTACCTAAAAAGAAGGACGGTCGGCACAAGGATCTTCGAAAAAATTCTGCAGAGTCTCGACTAGAATGCAAGGATGCGTGAAGAGTGGAAATGAAGTAGCCCTAGCCCCTTTTATAGGCGGAAGCAGGGGTCTCTGTGCAAATAGGCGAAATCCCGAGGGCTGGAGTTCAACCGTCGGGAGGGGACACATTAAATGCAGCCCTCGAAACTCGCGTACGCGTCTTTTCGAGGCCACGCCAGGCGATAAGTCTGACAAAACCGTCGGACTCCCCCAATGATAGCGCGACGCGTGTCCTTGCAACGTTTCAAGAGCCCGCCTCCGTTTCCCGCTGATTCCAGCGCAAAAGGAGATCGTCCAAATTTGAAATCAGATCGTCCTGACGATCGTCCTTGTCATAAACAAACGAGTCAATCGTCTAAACACTGACGATCGCCAACAGTGCCACCTCACCCCGTGTTTTCAAACATCGAAGCGAGCTGGGGGGCAATTATTGTGCGGAGATTAATACGCCTCGATGGCGATCGGCATAATGATCCGAGAGCCAACCATAGAAGACATACGCTGGGCAAACACCCAGCAGTCGGCGCCCATGGCGATCGTCTTTTGGTATCTGGCGATCGCCTTTGATATCCGACCATAGACGATCGTCTCGTGCCACATATGAATCCAGCATCCGTCAAAGACGTCAAAGACCGAATCTTGGACGGAGACCCACGTGCAGATCCACAAAAGGCGCCGACAAGATAAGGCCTTTGACCCCAGCCTGTCACCTACCTCACCTACCGACAAGCCTGCCGAAAGGTACAACCCCGGCAAACCTTGTGTTATTTTATTTTCCCACGGAAGTGTTCTCGCATTTGTTTGTTACTCGATCATTCCAGCAACATTATTATATTTTGGGTAACAACACCTCCAAGATGAAATATAGAAAAGAAAAATTTCTCTCCTCCCTCACTTGAAGCTCTCGGCCAGGACAGCAGGTTTTTTTTTTGTCTGTGTGTGTGTGTTGTAGTTGTTATGATGTGTTGTTTTTATATTATCTCAAACATATAATAAAAATCATATAATGAGATAAAATGTCAACACATAATAACAAAAATACAACTAACACATACACCTTCATGGAAATGATTCCATGTGATGTGGGGAGAGGGGGGCGGCCCATGGTGGAAGTTTCCTAGAAAACGAGCCGAGTCACTCGGCTCGTGTACCGGACGTTCGTCAAATGACTCCGTTAAATAAACTCCGTTTAATCACCAATGTATTTATATAAATTAATTAATACAATTAATTAATTATATCAAATACAAATATATTTCTCTGAGAAATATAATTTATGAATAAAATTAATTACCCGATAACTTAATTTTAATTCATAATACCGCTATTTGATTTATCTAATAAATCATAATTAGATATCCAATATCTAGTATTAATAGAGAGATAATAAATTCACATTTATCCATCAATGCTCCTAATGCGCGACTTCGTAGGTCCGTCTCAATCGGCATTGGGAGGAACCAATGAGTGCGGGCAGCACTTAGCCAGCCTAGCGGGCCGCACTGTAAATCCCGACTGAGAACGAATGAAGGCATCATTCCAAAACCATTATGTCGTGAATACTATATACGTATAAACCCTTCATCAGATGTCCCGGTCAAGTCTTCGGGTCACGGTAAAGTCAAACCCTACTGTTGACTAGACTCTATACATGTGTTAACGCAAATCAAGACCGATTGATTAATAGTGTGTCTAATACGACTATATCAGAATGCTTTGACCAAAGACTCATGATCTTATTTGCCATTAACCGTATAGGACATACGCCTGCTCACTAACAGGAGATAGAATCCTTTCTTGGCGTACAGTAAAGACTGCTACCTGCCCGTAGTCCGCACTTCGAGGTCGACTCAGCAATTAAGCAAATGAGTCTAACTACTCTAATGACAAACTAAACGTCACAGGAACATCTTTTACTGAACCCTCAAGTCAAAGGTCCATGTATCTATCACAACCTTTCGATTCGTCATCGACTCTCCGAGAGTGAATACCGTGTGACTGAATCGAGTATGAGTCGTGTTCGAGTCTACTGGTCCCACCAATATACTTATAACTATGCTATCAAGACGTGCACACGTCCTGGCATCAGTTATACAAGTCTTATTAAAACTTAATGCCCATTTAAGTTTATTGACTTGCGAACGATTTACGCAAATAAACTTTAAACACTTCCAGTGCATTTTCTCTTATCCCATAACGATAATGGAATGTTCAATTTATTTACATGGACTTCACTTCAATGTTTACCAAGTCAAGAAGCAATTAAAATACAATAAACAGTTAATGAATCGAATTGCCTTTTTATTATTTATATCATAATTTCAAGTACAATGCATCTACTCTCTCATCCCCTGAGTGGCATTCGAGGGCATATTCCTAACAGTTTGACACTGGGTGACCCAGTGTCAGTCTGGACAGTAAATTTTCGTTTCTCGTCTTCCTCGTTCAGATTTTTCTCAGGTTCCTGGGGTCCCTCCAGCTGCTTACCACTTCTAAAAGTAATATCACTCATGTTCCTAGGATTTACTTCCGATTGGGAGGGTAGTTTCCCACTGCTCTGGCTTTCCAAATGACTCACCGATGTAGCAAGTTGGCTTATTTGATTTTCGATGACTTTGATGCTCGATTGAGTGTCGTGTTGAAATCGATTCATGTTCTGCTGCAACTGGATCGTGTTTGAAGTGCGGGTCTTCATCATTTCTTCGAGTGAGGGACTTGAATTTTTCGACGGCGACTTGTAAAATTGGCCCTTATTTTGCTGAGGCTCTTATTGCTGCGATTTCCACTTAAAATTGGAATGATCTCTCCATCCTGGAGTATATGTCTTTGAGTATGGATCATATTTATTTCCGTAAAAATTTTCAGTACCGATCGCATTGGCATTTGTCTCGATCTCATCTAATAGCACCGTGCAATGCTCGGTAGTGTGCTCCGTAGTTTGGCAAATTCTGCACGGTATAACCTGCAACTTTCCTACGGCAAGTTTTCTGACAAATGAGGTTAATTCGGTCAGCTTATCCTCAATAGAGGGGTCATGTACCTCATTAACCATTTTTACGCAATTGTCACGATAACCAAATTGTTGTGAATTGGCGGCCATGTTCGAGATGAGGGCTCTTACTGCTGCTGGTGTCTTATCAACCAAAGCTCCCCCGCTAGCTGTGTCTATGGTACTACGGTCCGTTGGGGTCAGTCATTCGTAAAAATATTGTATCAAGAGCTGCTCGCTGATTTGATGTTGGGGGCAGCGTGCCACCAATTATTTGAATCTCTCCATCATTTGTCTCGCACCACATATTTCCTTCCTTAGATTGGCTGCCGGAGAGGCCGGAAAATATTTCTGCAAGAACAAGATCTCCATTTCGTTCCATGTCGTGACAGTAGCCGATGGTAAGTAGAATAACCAATCTTTAGCCGAATCTTTTAATGAAAATGGAAAGGCTGTATGATTGATTTGTTCCTCGGTGACGCCGTTGGGCTTCATGCTTGAACAAACCACATGGAATTCCTTAAGATGCTTGTGCGGATCCTCTCCAGATAGACCATGGAATGCAGGTAGCAAGTGAATCAATACCGACTTTAATTCAAAAGTATTGTTGTTGTCAATAACCGGGATTGTGATGTAAAGCGGTTGTTGCGATAGCTACGGGTTGGCTAATTGCTTCAATGTCTTTTCAGCGTTAACTGACATGGTTTCACTCTCGTTTTCCAACTCGCTGGGTGATGTTTCGAGAGAAAACGGTAAGTTCCTGAGTGCTTCTCTGCTTTCTTTTGTTCTTCGCCTGAAAACTCAATCCCGTTTGGTAATTTTTGGAAAATACTGCAAGTTCTTATCCCCACGTGACCTTGTATTCATGTAAAACTAAAAAAAAAAAGATTAGTGCACAGCTGACAATTATTATGAATTTTCAGAACTGACACTGGGTGACCCAGGATCAAAAATCTGCTCGTAATAATAAATAAAAAAACTGATATTAAAGATTGCTAAAATGAATTGGTGTTCAGAAAATAAAAAAATACGAATGAAAATCCAAACCGTTCCCCGACAACGGCGTCAAAATTATAACCGTCCTGTCGAGACGCGTCAATATTGGATATTTCTAAAAAGTCCTTGACTCACTTATACTAAATAGTAGTATTGGTAAGTAAGGGTCGAACCCAGGGGGAACGGTTGAATTAATTAAACTTATTGAGTTGAATATTTTTGAGAAACTAAAATAGTAGTACTAAATAAATAATAGTGCTAAAAATAATAATACTAGATATAATAAAGAGGGGTTTTTGGTTGGTTTAAAGTAAGCAAGACAAAATAAAATAATAAGTATGCAAATAAAAAGAGGAAGTAAAAGTTAATAAGGAAAACGATTGTGATTGATATCCAGTTCTTAGTTCTGTTATCCCCCGTTCTAATTTAATTTGTGAATTAATGCAACACTTTATCTTTCCTTAATTCCTAATGAACTCCTACTCTGAAGTCAACAACAAGCTTTGTTAACCCCAATCATTTCTTAAGTTTATTTAATCAAAACAAGCTCTTCAATTAAATCTATCTAGACGAATGATTCAAAACAAGCTCTTCAAATCTTGTTCGTTAGATGCATTAGGAACCAAAACGATGGAAATAGACAAGATATTGAGTTCACAAGCTCGATCAAGGGATCTTGATTTAGTGTTACCCAACTGAATAAAATCAATTGTTGCTACTTTTGATTTAGAATTATAACGATTACGTATTATAACCCTAGATCTAGCAATAGATATGAAAATCTCAATTAAGTTGATCAGACCAATTAAAATAAATTATATCATAAATAAATCTATTCAATAACACAAAGATAAGTCAAATGAATTAAGTCAAGAATATGCTATGGGAAATATAAATAATATAGATATGGGTTCAAATACCCCAAAAAGTGGAGTAGATAAATAGCTAAATAAAAGAAGAAATAATTAACTAACATAAAGTAAAATCCAACTCTGCTCATTGGCCGAATTTCTCCTTGATTTGGTTTTGCTTCCTTGGAATTCGTGCCTTTTTATGAAAAAAAGCGGGTGACTCCTCTTCTCTTCTCCACGTGAATTATGAGGATAATGATGGGGGATTTTATTAATACTGTCTGCCTCCTTCATGGGATGCGGCGCTCCTCTATTTATAACTAGATATCCTCCCGTGCGATAAACAGTGTAAAATATTAAAAAATTTTATTATATTAATAATATATGATCGAATTTCAATAATATTATAAAATTATTATAAAATATACATGAGTCAGTATACACACACATATACATATACTATTATTTGATTTAATTTTATTTATAAACTCTTATCATGTGATCTAAGGGCACATGATAAGAAAACCGTAAATTAATTAAGACGGCATTTATTTTTTCATATAGAACAATATGAGTCTTATATTTAATTTTATAAATAAGAAATTAAATTATGTTTATTATTATCAACTTTCATTATAAGACCCCAAAGCATTTTGGGTAAGACTTATTGTTGTTGTTGTTGTATTATCAACTTTCACTAAAAGTATACAACCAATATTCTTACTAATGTAATTTTTATATGATTTGACATATATGTAATATATTTTACTATTTTATAATCAGAACAAAATAATTCTTAAAAATCAAATAATTGTTAAAAAGCTATGAAAATAATCTAGAATATATTTTTCTTCAATATTCTTATATTTTTATATTGAAATATTTTAATCATCTAAATATATAATAATTATATTTATATTTATTTATATATATATTATATGGATGTCAAATTAAAGAGCACGAAGTAAGAATTAATTTGATATATTTTTTCAAAAATAAAATTGATACATAAAAATTATAATTGTTTAAACTATTAGCTTAAAAATAAAAGAAATAAAATGAGACAAATTTTTTAATTGGTAGATAGTATATAATGGAATCTCTAACTCCCTCAAAAAGTAAACGTCCATTTTTTTTAGGATTTTTAAAAAGATGATTAACGTGGAGATGATACATATTTCCTAAGTATAGATGTGTAAAAAGTTCGATATAAAATATATAAACATGATTGTCATCTATATGATCATTGTATATTTATAATATTTATATTAATATATTAATATAATTATTTATCAGTATACATGCGAAATAACGTCATATATTTTTGATAAATATTTAGATTAAAGTCACGCATTTTATACTTAATAATATACCATGAGATCCACAATGATATTAATTCATTAGGCATATGGTAATAAAGTATATTATTATGACATATTTAAATAAAAATATAATCAACTTATTATATTTGTTTATATAATTTTTTTTTCACAAAAAGAAGAATCAATCAAAAAATTATTTTAACTAATAATAGATCTTTCTAGTGGGAATTGTAAGTCTAACATGTCTATAATTCTTTTCCCAAATATTTTTAAAATAAAATAACTCAATAATCTAAAATAATTATAAGAATGTGAAAACTGAAGTAAAAATATTGATCTTGTACAAAGATAGATTCAAAGAAATTATTTGAAAGTTATCTGATTTTTATATTTTTTAAAATCAAGATATAATGTAATAATTATTCAAAAACAGTTTATATTCAAAAGGAATATTTTAATTATATATATGCCTAATGATTGTTAAATCAAATATCGTAAAAAGAAGATTAATTTAAAATATTAATAATAAAAAATAGAGTTAGGACGATAAACTATTATCTTTTAAATATTGAGAGAAAAATAAAAAGAAAACAGAGAAAAAAAAAACTCTCATTTAAATGTGTAGGAGTGTATTTTTAGAAAAAAAAAAGATAATTAATCTAAAAAATCCACATAAAGACACTTGTCTTGTAAAAATCTCTTTTAATAGTAAAGTAGATGTGTTGGGGAGCCATGAGATGTAGTAGTGCCGTGAGGTGTAGTAGTGTCGTGAGGTCCCAGTCCATTATAAGTCCAACAATATCAATAGCTAAATACTCTCGCCGATTTCCTCTTGTTTGAACTAGATTTTCTTTATTGTCCCGATGATTATTTTGATTTCGAAAATATAATAAATAAAATATAATAAATTCCTGAAATAATAAATAAAATTCACTAGTAAGTAAAATTATCTTCATAATTCAAATAGGTAGAAAACCATCAAGTTGTGCTAAAATAAATATAATGTAATTATGAATTTAGCATATATAATTATGCAATAATTTTTACCGATCAAAACGGCTCAACAAATCGGTGCAAATTAGCACCGTGTTTAGTGCCGTGTTATAAACGGCTAAACAAAATGGCGCACATTAGCATCGTGTTTAGCGTCGTGTTCCAACAGACGCTAATTATGTACTATACGTTGACAGTGTAGACTTTGCTATTTCGATTATAACTCCTTCGTCCGGAGATCGATTGCCTCACCGTTTGAACCGTTGGAAAGTTAACTTGATGATCTATCACATTGTAAAATTTCAGAATTTTTAGACTTTATAGGTGCCGGTGGTGATCTTACAAAATCGACTCAAATGCACAACAACGATACTCCTCGATAAAATAACGATCATTCAACATGCAACGAAACACTAACGGACAACACCAACGATCCCAATCGAAAACAAACAAATAACAAGGCACGACATATGATTACATAATCACATGCACCACGTATCCGCTTTACATCGTAAATACGATTGCACGATATGTCGATACCAACACGTATCAATCAACGAGTAAATAATACCAACCGCTCAACAACAGACAAATAATATACTGCATAAAATGACAAATAATTCAAGATGATCAAAAATAAAAATCTCAAGTATTACAGTTTAATAGGAAGAGCTGATAAATTATTCCCCGGAACCTGAGCAGTGTTCGTAGGAGTCGGAGGATTGGCCGAAGTAGATGCCATAATCTGAGTGATCGGACCCCCGGATCAGAAACCGCTGGAATTCCAACAACGCGGTGTCGAATTGCTAAAAACTATTTCAACATAAGAGGCGGCGAGTTCCCGAGCCAAAGCGAAGGCCTAAGGTAAAGTGGTCGAATTACGCAGATTTAGCTCGCGCTTGATAGGCTGTTTCAATCCGGCTTTAAACAGAGAAATCAATGTGGGTTCTGACAACCCTTAAATCTTATTAAGTCGTGCTTCAAATTCAATCTAGTATTCTAAAACAGTTGTCTTTTGATGCAATTTGGCAAGGAGACCGACATAGTCCTCATAATGGTGAGGATCGAATCTCTGCTTGACGGCATCTAAAAATTCATCCCAAATCCGAAAATAATTGTTCCGTCTCTGATAACGAAACCAATATGAGGCTGGGTGATCAAACAACATACCCACAAGTTGAAGTCGGTCCATTGATGTAGTACGAAAATAGTCGAAATAGCATTGGACCTTATATATCCACTCGGTCGGATCTGATCCATTAAAACGAGAAGCCTCGACTCTAATTCTTGGATGATTGTCTTGCCGTGGCTGATCAACCATGGCTCCCCGGCGGTCCTGCGGAGGCCGCCGATCGGTGTTAGGGTTGTCGTCCAAAACATGACGAGTGCCCAAGATGTGAAAAATTTGATCCGTCCGAGTACGTTGAACGTCTTGTTCCTGCCGATTATTACAGATTTCCTATTGAGTATCACGGACTGCCATCGTCAAGTGTTCAAGGAGCTCGCGTATATCGGCATCGGTATTGGTGACTGTCGATGTGTTCTCCTCATGTGTTGACATGATGACGTGAAGTTCGGAATGAAAGCACCAGTTGATACCGGTTAGGCACCAAGTAAACCAGTAAACGAACCAAGGGAAAGGCCAATCGGTCGTGGGGGGGGGGGGAGAGACGAGAGAGGAGAGATATAGAAGAGAAAGAAGTGATTAGGGCAATTTTATTATTCCTTGCTAAGATAATAGTTCAGGTATTTATAACTAAACCCTATCGGTTCAATAAAAAGTGACATGGGAAAGAACCGAAAAGAAAACTCATGTAGGAGTCGAAAACTCTATTTAAAAACTTACATTAAATATAAGAAATTACTAATAATAATCCTTCAAACGAATAGGTCGACGACTTTCTCGGACCGGTCTTGAGCCTATAGCCGATGTACCGGCCAGAGCCGTATCCAATTTCTCCTTTAATGTTCACCATACACTAATTATCAATACATTTTCCACTTTAGATCTACGACACGCACTTACTATCAATACTTACTAAATCTACATACCTATCACATTCAATCATTCGTCTAAAATACATAAAAAAAAATTCAAATATCGCAAATGGGTCGGGACGAAGGGAGTATTACATTCAAGATAAAATTGATGTACTTTATAAAAATAATTGGATGTAATAGATATGTAAGTTTTGTAAGTATTTATGGTGAATGCATGGTATATATTAAAAGGAAAAAGATATTGGTGATGAGTGTGTTATGGAGATTAAATGAGAAAGTGTGATAATTTAATGTGATTAGACTTATTTAATAAAATGGTTTCTTTGGGAAATGCGACAATTCAGATTGGACTAAAACTAAACATACTCAGTATATTCCGCTCAGAGCAAGATCTGGAGAGGGTAAAATATACGCAGATTATGCCCCTACTTTTAGAGTAAGCCTCTACTTTTAGAGTAAAGAGACTGTTTTCATGAAGACCCTCGATTTAGTGAACGACAAAATAGAGATTCATGTGATTTGAAAAGTTCAAAACAGTAACTGAGAGGACTGGACTGAGGAAGTATATTTTTCTGGCACGACAGCAATGACAAATGACGTCATACTGACATGTCATGCATATAAGTTTTTTGTTGTATAGTTTCGGTTTCGGTCTCGTTAAAATATAAATTTATAAAAATCTTTATATAAAAACAAAAATATTGGCATAACTTCGTTCCATGAATAATATACTTCTGTACAATTACGTGCAATATACGCGCCCTGCGGAAAGGAAAAATGAAAATCCACATGAGATAAAGTAAAAAATTGATAACATCTGTTTAAATAATCCTCTATATAATAGAATAAATAATAAATGATATATCTTTAAAACAAAACTAAAAGTGTAATAATTTAGAAAACAAAAATGAAGATTAATATCGAGAAGAAATCCATTTAAAACAAAAAGACATTTACCAAAGTGGTGACTTTCACACTAAGAATTTGATCTCATATAGAATGAACTTTAAAGCAACATCTTGACAAATAGATAGAAAACTAAACGGCAGCATAAAATATCTACACAAGCTTCCCCGGTATTATCCATAATGTACTCTGCGATATGCATACCACTGCATCATGTTCGACACTTAGACCCACTGTTAACTAAACTTGGTTAAAAACCCAGCAAAAATATATATATATTTTACCTTTCTTCTACCGGTTTCCTTTTGCTGATGTGTTGTTTTACATCCATTACGGTTCGAGTCCTATGTATACACGACAAAGTACCCAAAAAAAAAAAAAACTAAAAACAGTACCGGAGGTTTAATACACAAGGGAGGGACCCGAAGGGAAATGGGTAATGCCTGAGTTCATATTATCCAATGACACCTCTCGTAACTGGTTTTTTTTTCAAATTCCAGCAAAAAGCATTCATCCCGGGCACCATTCTCATAACTGAAAGAAAAAAAGCTAGGGAATTATGCAATCTTGCGCAACCGGACTTCCTGTGAGCCGACTGGTTTACTTGACAAGCGTCGTTTGTACCGTTTAAGGACAGATGCCAAATTTTCTTTACCTTTGGGAAATGCCACATCACCGGCTGTGGTGCCTGTTCGACCCTTACGGCAAGATATAGCGATTTCGACGTCTTTGATCATGTCTAGCAACATTGCTGCAGTCGTGAATTTTCCTCGGGCCATTTTTGAAGGTGGCGGTAAGCTTTCATTCGAAATGGGCGGCGGGCTCGACTTCTGCTGATACCCGGCGGGGAGATGAAGGCAGAAGCAGGGAGCTATTGAAGGCCGAGACTTAGAAAATGCCGGATCGATAATTCCCTGTGCAAAAGAAAATATTACGTCTTCGAAATTAAAAAGGAATATCACCAACAGCAAGAGAAACTATAAAAGGTGTATAAAATATAGACAAGGGATAATTAAAAAAAAATACCCTTGACATTTGACTAAATTACAAAGAAAAAAAAAAAGAGAACTTTGAAAATTACAGAAAACTTCCTTGAGGTCACATCCATCTTACATTTTATACCTGCCATTAGGGAAGCTAATGAAATTACTGATGTCATCAAATATTTTCACAAATACATCCCTCAACTTTTCTAAACTTACAAAATAACCATAACTTCATATCTTAAAAGTTTATATTTACATCCTCAGCTTTCTATTAAAAATAAACCAAACTAAAAGTTGGGGATGTTTATAATATTTTGAAAAGCTAAGGGGTGTAACTGTTAAGTATCTTATGATGTTAATACATTCTGTTAGCTTGACTACCATTTGGGGAAAAATGTCGGACGGAATCAAACCTCAAGCACAGTAAAACCTCGATAAATGAATGTTCGATAAACGAATAATCTCGACAAATGAATATTTTTTTCCGGTCCCAACTCTTTACAACATGTTCAAATTTTCACTCGATAAATGGATAATTTCGTTAAATGAATATTTTTCTTCGGTCCCCACCATATTCATTTATCGAGGTTTTACTGTATGGTTTTCGCAATTTTTTAGTTAGCTGGGTTTTTTATGTAAATACCCTAACCCTCAGGGGTAGTTTTGTAATTATCTTTAAATTTAATAGCACAAAAAACCTAAAATCCGTCAGAGTCCGATTTAGGTTTTCTTGATACAAAAGCATTAACAAAGCTAGCACCCAATAGAATAACAATAAAATCGTATTGCAACTCGGATCTTTTCGTATCAGGGATTAAGAAACTTGAGAAAAAAAAAGGTAGCGACATCATTTTTACCAGTAAAAAGAAAAAAAAAAATAAAAAAAAAAGATCAAAAGAGAACAAAAACAGTAGTAACTACCTGAAGACGATTTAGTACATAGGTGTATTTTCCCCAAAGTTCTGGCCGGCTTTCCATGAGGGAAAGTTCAAGTATCCTGTGAATGCTCCAAACTCCAAAGCTTATAATGAGATCTACCCGCCAAACACATCCATCGCCACAATTTGGAACAGACATAACCTTTGAATGGTCTGTTTCATCAATTTTTATAGCAGAACTTGGCTTTTTGTCTACATTCCTAGTTTCAACTTCGAACAGGAATCTTTCCCTAGCAGCTACTCGATCAATAAGATCCTCATCAACCCCATCATTCTGTCTGAATAACCACTCGGATCCTTCCAGTTTCAGAAGTTTCATGATACAAATTCTGAAAGACTGTAGAAGCTTTGCTTCCATATCTACAACTGAAGCAGTTTCTTGGGTTTTTGGAGGAGATTTATCAGCCACGCCAAACTGTTCAAAAGGCTGCCTAGACCACAGTGAACCTGCAACCGACCCAGAATCGAACTGCAATGAAAAGGCATCTCTATAGACCTTTGGGGTATAAGTTTCTTTAAATCCTAAAGCAGTAGTATCAGACCAAGATGAAGCACTTGGACCCATTTGCTCGCTTGTTGGGCGGCTAATGGACTGCCCATAGCCCATAGAATTATTAAGCCACTGAGAGCTGCTATGAGAAGAAGAATCTCTCCGAGGGACATAGAGTCCAGATATGTCTGGCAAGCTGTAAAATTTCTTCACATTGGGCGGGTTATTATTACTGTAATCCATTGGTTCGGGAGAAAGTTCATGAAAAACTCTTTCAGATTTCATCGAACTATTTCGGGAAACAGGAATGTTGTGAAAACCAGGTGGCTTCATCATGCGCAAACCATTTTGTGGCTTCTTAGGTTGAATATATGTATCTATAGAGTTTGATTTAACCGAGGGTAGTGTTGAGGTTTGTGCTAAGGACTCCAGTAATTGACCTTTTTGATAATCAGTACCTTTTTCTTGAGCCACTCGACCAAGATATGAAGACAAATCAGAACCATGGAAAGTAGCTGGCTGTTGATCATGGCCACCGGAAGATGACGGAACTTGCATGCTACGATAGCGTCTCTCCCCAGCATCAAGTGCATCGTGGCTCGAATTCCGCACGTATGCATCCAACACTTGCATTTGGCTAGACCACAATGCTGATCCCTGTTGAACCCCAAGAGTTGACCCAATATTACCCTGTCCAACATGTTGCACCGAAGGACTAAAAAAGCTAGAGGTTCTTAAAAGATCGGATCCTCTTCCACCAGCAGAAGGTAAATATCCAGTGGAGTCCTTATTACTTTCCAGTTTAACAGATGCGGAGGAAGATTTTGGGTCCAGATTGGAATCAATCCCCAATAGAACATTCAGTTTCCTAGCCTTGGCCTCATGTGTTGGTTGACCATGGAAGTCAAAGAGCTGTCCCCAGAATTCATCAAGAACTGCAGTTAACTGACGCCTTGCAGCACGACCTAATCCTGCCAATCTCGAAAGGCTTCCTGCACCACTTCCTACATCATCATTTTTTATCCTAAGATTTCTATATGATCCTGGACCCTCAGATGTCAAAGACTGGCTAGCCTCTGAAACATCTTTAGATGATACTTCGGGCTCCCAAGAATCTCCCTCTTCATCCCTCTCACTCTGCATTTCTCCCTTAATTTCGGTCGTCTTTTCCACCATTTCTTTTAACTCAGTGCTCAAGCAGACATCATTCGGCAATTTACTTTTAACTATCACATCAGATTCAGGCAAGGCCGATTCTGAAACATTCGCTGATTTCCCCCGGTCAACTATCGCAGGCTCTAAAAATGAGATCTCAGATTTATTCTCCTGAATCGTAGTCAGACGAAAATTGGTCTCGGAATCGAAAAGTGTTTCAGGCAAATTCAGATCCGAAGTTGGGGTCGGAAAATTCTGATGGTCTCCAAAGGATGTCTGCAATGATGGTTCTTGCTTTACCGTGGACTTCTCTATTTGATGTTGAGTTTCGCTAATTCCAGTTGGGTCTCCATCAACAAATGACTCGGTCACACCAGCTCTTTTGTCCCACTTCAACGCCTGTGTATCTCCCCCGGAACTTGCAGACTTCAACGGAGTGATTGCCAGCCAAAGCATCAAACACGTGGAGGTAAAAGCAGCTACCAGAAGAATAAGATACGAGACAGGCACACTACTCCCAATGTTCCACTTTAAACTAATAACCCAGTCACTATTCCCAAATACCAATTCGATGACAAACACAATCTTTAGTGCCAGCATTCCAATAAAGGAGAATAAAGATAAGAATTCTACCAGACGAGAAATTCTGAAGGCACCCATAAGTGATCTCGAGGAAGCAACTCGAAATAGAGGGATAACAGAAGATGGAAGTAGAAGACCAACCACAACCTGTGTAAAGATCAGGAGTTGAAATATACCTTCACCTCCTGAACACAGAACACAAAAGAGTGCTGGAATGATGGCGATTAATTTGATTGTAGCACGATGAAGCCAAGCAGGAATCTCCAATCGGAAAAAATTATGGGCAGTCTCTTGCCTTCCAAGACTCCATGTTACTGCTACTAGTTGATTGGAGAAAAACATAATGAATATTAAGGCAACTGAAGCCAATGAACTCTTCAATCCCTGCATCATCATCAGGATAATTTCAACATAAACTGCACAGTGCATTTAAAAGAAGGATAAGTCCACATTTAGCATATCCAGCACCCACCTGATCCATCAATGACAGTGCATCCTGCAAAGTGAGTGAAATGAGTCCACTACCGTAGAACATGTTGGCTGCCAGGTTCATTAGCATACAATTGACCAGAAAAATGCCACTAAAGATGCATGTAATGGCAAAAAAATGGTCATGACATAAAGCCCGTTTAGAAACATTTGTTTGCCCTTGGTCTTGCTGCAAGAGAATTGAAGAACAGTCAACATAAAATGCTTACATAATAAAGGAGATGGGGGTGGGGGCAGCGGAAGTTCGAAATAGTAGGAAAATTAAAATCAATAACAAAAATTGGAAGATGTATGCGTGAGAGCAGTGTAGTATAAAGTGTCAATAAGCTCAAGGCAAAGTTTTTAACGAAGGTGATTGTGTGAAAGCCAGAGAGATTAGAGACCTGTACAATAGAAGAATGGAGGTAAAAGTTGTGGGGCATAATATTTGATCCAAGGACACTCATCAACACATATGCATTTTCCCCAATTAGCTTAGTAAGCATCCCGCTTGCAGACAATGAGTTTTCTGGTTGACTTACTAGAACTCCAATAACATAAGATGCTAACATAAAGCATGTCAAGAATATTGATGTGATCTTTGCATTGGGATTTTCCTGAAGAAGGAAAAAAAAGGTCACACTAATACTAACATCTGCACCAACCAAAGTAGCAGATTGTCCAAAAAAAAAAAGGAAACTGATAAACTTACAAGAAGTCTAGCAAGAAATGGGAACAAAACAGAATTGAAGCCAGTAAAAAAAACACTAATAAGTAGGTCGATTCCAAAAACCGCATTAAGGCCATAAGCTGTGCCCAGAACCTACCAGAATTAGAAAAAACAGATTATATTGGAGAAAACAACCAAGCAACAAGGTTTCTGAAGGAGTAAAATTACCATTGTGAGATCTAACACAATCATTGAGATCTCTGCCTGAATTCCTAAAAGTAAGCATGTCAGCTCATCATATTCCTCTCTGCAAATCTATGAAATCATTAAAAAGAATGAGTTCACAGTTTTTGAGTGATGACAACATAAAGAGTACCAAAAGAAAAGACAAAAAAAGAGTTTCAAAACAGAAAACTAGATAGAAGTTTGATTAATACAGGACATAAATAATTAGAAAAAAGCATGTGAGGACTGATTGAAACTCTCTTAATGTAATACACACAGTCCTAATAGGATAATAATCATGCTACTCAAAACTACCAATGAATGAGTGAGAGGAGCCGACTGAAGACTTCCAAGAAAGCAGGCATATAAGCTAGAACATATCTTAAGTATGTGATTCGCATGATCACTACAAGTTTGAATGCTGATGACAACTAAATTATTATGTAAGATACTTCACTTAAGATTGAGGCAGATCACCTTTAAATCAGTCAGTGCAAAAAATCGACTGTATAAGATCTGTAAAATTCAAGTTTCAGCTCACTATGACTCTCTTCATCACCACTATTTCAAATTCTAGTTATAAGAAGATGAGAAACAAGGCCACCAAAAAATTAATGCACCTCATGAAAAATAAAATTGAAAGGAAAATAACCACCTGAGCAAGATTTTTGCCAGTTGCAATGGCTACACGAGCAGACAGGTACTGACATAATATAGCGGCACAGTTTATGATAAACACAAGCAAAGACAAATCAAAACCAAACCGAGCACCCCCCTCTACAGCTGCAGCCCACTTTCCAGGGTCTACATAGCTGATAGCAATCCAAAGTGCCGGTCCAACAGCAGCTAGCACCCGCTCTCTAGTGCTTCGCTGACAATCAGCTATTAAGGTCTCCGATTCCATTTCTTTATTATATTAGAAATAATAGAAAAACAGCATTATCCTTCGAGAGTGATACTTCCAAGCAGCTGAAAATGTTACAAACATTACCGAGCACATCACATTCTGCCTACATAACGAATTTCACCTTATAAAGGACCTGGTGTAGGACTAATCAGGAAAACTAATACAGCTTCATCCTCATACAATAAATCCAATCCACAATTTAGCATGTGTTATTCTTCCCAATTCCAGTTTGTTTGGCTAGTAACTCCTCACAAAGCAGAATCTTGACAGAAGTATTGTCCCGAAGGAACATGCCGATCCTTAATCGAGTTGGAACAGCTTCTGATTAAGTTGACCTTTTGTCACTAGTAGTGCAAAAATAAAACAAAGTGGATGTTACTGCAATTCAACAATCAAATCACAAGAAGGTACATTGTGCTGAAGACACTTCTTCATAGAGCTGCAATTCGCCAACCCTGATACAACAGAACAACTTCAGATGTAAGTAAAGTATTCATCATACAATACCTTCACTACATTTCATAGCATCTTAAAATGTTCAAGTGATGTAAACAGCAAGAATGGATGATTAATAGCAGTCTCCACGCTTAAACATCAAGGAATAAGTGGATTATTCAAAACACTACGTCAATTGCTAAAAGGTTAAATTTAAATCGCAACACCTCATTATTAAAACTCAAACTAATAATTTCCTCATCCAGGTAAGTCGGGAGTTTTTCCAACCCCAATACAATGACGTTACAAGGCTACCAAACAAATAAACTACTAGTTTGTTACCGTATAGACATGTTAGGAAACATGCGCATTCAACAAGTTCATCATCGATACAACCTGAGATCACAAGTATTAGGGACGCATAGGAAATTGCTAAAACTCATTTAAGAATCTGTAAACCACCAAAACTCAGCTACATATGCAGTTCTGCAGGTTTGAAGAAAAATATTGATCTCCATAACTATTGGTTCAGAACTTTGAAAACACTGCTGATGGGGACAGATAAATCCAAAACTGGAAATCAACAACTTATTTAATGACAATTCGCGACACAAATGGCAAACAGGACAACATTTCACAACTCACAGATCTTCACAGCACCGACACCATCACAAAATCATAACAACGCAAAGCACGTCCCAATAAACCCTAATTCCCAATAACCCTCCAAATCAAAAAACCTAGACCACGAGTTAAAAATCTTCCATACAATCTAAAGCTCACAAGCAATCATAATCATGCAGATAACTCAAACACATGCTTTAATGGATCTGAAGCTGATCAGTAACCAATACTCAAAATACGCGGTAAACCCGTACACACACAAACCAGAAAACATTAAAAACACACGCATTACATGCAACTATCCGCGTGCTCAGTACAGATTTCGGACCAAACGCGAAATTACTAGGGTTGTCCTTTTTTTCCTTCTCTCTCTATATATATAATTGTATTCGCTTATGTATTACCTTTTCGCGTCCCTCTTTGTCTGTGATTTCTCTGAGTTTTTAGATCAGAGGCTCTTAGAGAAAGACACGCGCTGATTGATCGGTGTATTTACTGAATGAATAGAGAGAAGCAGACGATAGATACACACAGGAAGCGATTAAAGATGGAGAAGAGTGTGAGCTGGGAAGTGTAGATGGAGGAAAGGAAGTAAAACATTAATTTATTACTAATTTGTATACATGTGCAAAGCAGCGAAGATGAGGGGTTGGCTTCTTTCGAAAAAAACAAAAAGAAAAAAAAAATCTTCTCGGGGAAGGGTAAAAAAATTAGAGTAATGCTACTTGCCCAATTCACTTGACAACAAGGTTGACAATTTGTATACGTGGCACGATCCTGTAAAGTGAAATGTCACAATCACATTTATCTCACTTCACAGGATCGTGCCACATACACAAATTGTCAACCGCGTTGTTATCCAGGTTGGGAAAGTAGCATTTTCCAAAAAAATATGAGTGCTAGGGCTAGGGGTAAAAAGATACCTAATTTTACAAATATATCGAAATCTATACTTTTAAAAGAGAGTCGTGATACATGTTATTTTATAAGTTTTTTGGGTTTTTAAAAACTATATCATATATCTTGAGAGATGCATTCTTGAATTTTCAGAGAAATTAAGAAAAAAATATGTGTTGTTGAAGTTTTATTCCACAACTTACACCCATCCATTAATAGAAAAATCATTTCGTGTTAAAGGAATAATACTCATTGTGTGCCTAAGTCTGTTAGTTTACGGGCTTTCCTAGTTAGTGTTTGGCTAAGGCCTGTTTGTATGTATTTCTCCTTATTTAAAGGGATGTCATCAATGGAATAATATAACTCTTGCCCTACTTTCTGTCTCAGTTATTTTCCCTTCAACACCTTATCAGCACGTAGTTCCCAGCTGAGCAAAAAAAAATTCCCCGATTTTCTGAAAAATCCCGACCGAAAAAAAAAATCGGAGAAACCTAAGCAGAATCGCCGCCCGCCTTCTTCACGCAACCCTTCACGAACCGACTGCCGGCCGCCGCCGCCGCCCCCTGCTCATTTATTTCCCCTGCACGAAGACCCGATCCCGACGTTGCAAACCCACGACCGTCCGCCGATTCACGCCTCGGCCTCTTCCCCGAAAGACCACCCGTCCGAGGAAAACCATATTTCCGACGCAACCTCCGCCCGCACCCATCACCGACCCATGAGACCGCATACTTCCGGACGGAACGGAACAACACATACCGAATTAGCAGTCCCGGCCGTCTAGCCCGCCTCCCGCCGTCGATTTTGCCCACGCCAGACGACCCGCCATTGCGATCGGCCGACCCGATTCCGGTCTACTACTCGGTCCAGAAGGTCAGACCCGGTTGCTGAACCCGACCCGACCAGACCCGCTCGGCAACCCATTTTTACCCTATTCACAAAATAAAGTACACAAATACGAACCCTACTATCTGCGATGTGCGAATTTACAATTGCTATTGATTGCATACTATACTCCGAATTTATTTATGGCTATTAAATCAATTAAAAGCATCATACTTCAATTAAATTAAAACAAATTACTTATAGCAATATTGAATTAAAATAAATTCACGTTGAATTAATAATTATTGCGGCATAAGACACATCTTTGACTGCATATATATGTGTGTGTATAGATATATTCATATAGTTATGTGATTATATCTATAATTATATATATACTTTGCATGCATCGTTAGTTATGGCATGTGTATTAGGTTCATCATTAGAAGAACCTAGAGGACTTATTTCTATTGTTTATATCAACTCGAACCGTGATAAAGTAATTTTATCAGTAACCCCAATAGCATCGAAAGTAATTTTGACCATATCTTGGTTCCGAAAAATAATAACCCTCCACATTATTGAAAATTTTATCATGGAAAGTACTCATGATATACTGTGAAAATTCATTTTTCTTTTTTTTCTTGTCTCAAGATGGCTGATCCAACTCGTCCTGAATTTGACATCTTGGACTCAGAAAGACTTGAGTACCATAGATGGGTTTCTGACGTAGAGACCACTTTTGTCGCTAAGGACTATAGTGCTACTATATTTGAAAAAGCAGGCGAAGTACCGTCTGACAAAACCAAAGCTAGTGCATTAATGTTCCTTAGGCGACATATCGACCCCAGCCTAAGATGGGAATATCTGCAGTTGAAATCCTCGAAAGAACTGTGGGATGCCCTTAAGGGCCGTTTTGGGAATATCCACAATACCTTGCTCCCAGAGTTGACCGTGCAGTGGAATGAAATCCGCTTGATTGATTATAAACGGATCAACGATTTCAACAAAGATATGCTCTGTCTGAAGGCACGCCTTAATTTTTGTGGAAAGGACATCACAGAAGACGATATGATTCAAAAAACCCTTTTCACTTTTCCTACTTCTGCTCTTATACTAGTGAATCAGTATAGGCTGGAGTATGACAACAAACGCATCACTAGCTTCAATAAGCTTATCAGCCTACTGCAAGTGGCTGAGAGGCATAATGAAGTGTTATTGAGCAACAATACCAGGCCTGTTGGGACAAAGAAAATTCCTGAGGCCAATTATGCGAAAGGTGGAAAGAACCCCAATGTACAGGAGACTGGTCATGGCAACCCCAAACCACAACGTGGAAAAGGACGTAGTGGTCGAGGACGTGGTCGAGGACGTGGGGGCTCTTCCAATGTAATGAGAAAACTTGGTGCTCATGTCTCTACTAGCCAAGAAAAGTATAAAGCACCTACCCCTCCTGACGCTCTTAAAGTCAGAGTCGGCAATGAACCGTGCTATCATTATGGAGATGCTGGACATGGTATAAGAACTACCATGCGAGCAAGCAAGTTGCATCTCACTACAAGAAATATATAGAGTCCAAATAAAGGAGAACTCACAATATGGAGGAATATGATATAGACAAGTCCCCCTATGTCAGTTTCACAGTCACCAATCGTCGAATTGAGTCATACGAGTCACAGTCTACAGACTGAATCTTAGTATTATGTTTACTTTGTCGTTTACATTTGGTATAGTTGCCTCAAGACGACTGTGTTGGTGTTTTCTTTTCAATAATGGTGTGATACAATATTGTTTCACGAACAAGATATTAATATTGCTTACGTTAGATTCTTAGCTTTATTTCGAAGTACTGAATATTGCTTGAATGCTTATGGTTCGAAATTTCTCTCTCTTCTAAGGAATGAATCGAGTAGAACTTGAATGTTCTTAGAATAAGGCTTCTATTCATCGAATTAGTCGCCTGCCAAACCTCAGTAACTACGATGATTGAGTCCTCCCAACTCATCAAATGGCGAGGTAATGCCCAATTTTGATGCCTAAACGGCAGTCTTCTAAGTTACCGATGCTCTATATGTATCTAGAGCCCTTCGAACCTTACTTAGCTTCAATAATATACGTAGCAATGGTTTCCAGCTTGAAACCCACTGTGAGAATGGAATAGAGTTTCTTTTATTAATTCTAATGAATGTGGATGTTAACGCATTTTAGAATAACTGGTGAGTCGATCTAGTGGATGTACCTCGCTATTATTAGGTTTTTAAAATCCTATGTTGTCACCAACAATGTACTTTGGGACATAGACTCATATAGGCTTTGGCACGATAGACTAGGTCATCCTGGTCGAAGTATAATGATCCATATACTAAAGAACTTGTACGTACATCATTACTTTTCAAGCGAAAATGGGCAACAACTCGACCTAAAGAACAATGTTGATGTTAATTGTGTTATGTCATCCAAAGAACCGGATGCATATCAAATGCCCACCACTTAGTGTTGCAAAGCCTGCTCTTTAGCCAAAGTAGGAGCGAGACCTTCCTATGCTAAAGAAGCATAAGCAAATATTCCATTCTTACGTTGAATATAAGGATATATTTGTGGATCCATCCACCTAATATGCAGACCATTTATGTATTTATGATTTTGATGGATTCTCCGACATGTTGGTCACATGTCACTCTCCTATCCACTCAAACTGCTGCAGAACTTTCAAAATAATTTATAAGGACTCACCTCCCTTATCACATCTAAAGGACTCGATGATGTTGGAGAGTTCACATCAAAAAGTACTTGATGTTTATTGCATGATAGAGATCAATGAATAGTATCTCGTCCCATGTGCATATGCAAAGGTCTCACATAAACCACCGTCGAAAGACTATGCATGGTGATTATGTAATTGGTTAT
Organism: Orobanche coerulescens; assembly: GCA_033398695.1. Classification (NCBI taxonomy): domain Eukaryota; kingdom Viridiplantae; phylum Streptophyta; class Magnoliopsida; order Lamiales; family Orobanchaceae; genus Orobanche; species Orobanche coerulescens. Next base: position 14,645,934 of record CM065803.1, read on the forward strand.
GCGCACCAATTTATATATATTTGCTTGGTATTATGCAATATTGCATGCAACTTTACTTAAATCGTTCATTCTTAGACCCTCTGCTAACCAATTAGTTATGCGTACCAGTTGGTAACTGGATAGCCTGATTTTTGTATTTTGGGCCCAGATGGACTTAAGTGTCAATTGCGCATATTTGGTTACGCATTATATGTGCCTTCTGCACCCCACAATGCATCGGTCTTTAGATACGATTAAGTATTCACGTTGGATAAGAATCTCAAGACGTTTATCGGCTATTTAGAACCTTCACAATGATCTCTTTACCGCACGATTTGCGGATTGACACTTTAATGAGACAATCTTCCCGTCGTTAGGGGGAGGAGAGAAAATGTAATTTCTCGGGGAACGACAGGAATTGTCATGATGTCTCCACTTTGTCTCATTATGATCCCCGAACATCACAACGTTACCGTGAAGCATAAAGAACACTCAATCTTCAGGATATAGCTGATTCAATGCCTGATGCATTTACTGATATCATGTAACACCCCCAATCCGCTCAGGGATATTACACGCCGTAGAACCTTTCCTCAAGGATCTACCAGGCTGGTAACAACAAACGAACAACTCGACAATGCCTTTAAGGCTAAAATGACTCAGTAGACCGATTTGGTCTTTCAATAAATACATACAACTCAATTACAATACATGCCCACGCAGGGGTCGAATACAACACACTCCCGTACAACGGGAAAAGAATACTGCAGCGGAAATAAAATACAACTAAACCAATACGACATCAACGGATCCTCGTGTGATTAGTATCGTTCATCTTTCATCATCCTTCGTGCTGACCCTGTGCTATGCTCCAAAACCTGAATGCAAAAGTAGACATCCACCCCCCGAATACTCGGGGGTTAGCAAAACTCTACTGTTTTGCTAGTGCAAGTACAAGTGCAAAAATACGAGCCATACAATACAAGTTCCAAGAACAATAATAATCAGGAATCTTCAAAGTTCCAAACGTAACGAAAAGTACATCCCGAGGCAAGAGTTTGGTAAAACATTCTAAAACCGAAAGGTCGCAAAGCAAGGGAAAACTATTTATAAAACAGTTTGAATTGCCATCGAGAATTTTAATAGGAAATAATTTAGGATCACCGAATCCTTCGCTTTCCAAAAATCAACAGGGTCACAGCCCAAAGGTTTTGTTTTCGCAAATAAAACCAACCATAATATACAAGGTTAAAAGCCCACGTCATGCGTCCTCGACGGACATAAAATACACACGCACCCGTGAAGTTTCACTCGTGAATCCAGGTCGAAGCCAATGGAATTCCCTCCGTGGCCCCGTCGAACCCTCCCGAGGTGAGCAAACACATTCACAAAACATAAGCAACCGCACTCGTGAATCCATGGCTATACCATTGGACTCCCTCCGTGATCCCATCGGACCCTCCCGAGGTGAGCGAAAAACAATCACAAAATATATACACGTAGCGGTGAAGTTTCACTCGTGAACCTGTGTCGAAGCCATTGGAATTCCCTCCGTGGTCCCGTCGAACCCTCCCGAGGTGAGCAAACACATTCACAAAACACAGTACTCACATCGCCTAGGACCGTGTCGAAGCCACAAATCCCACTCCGTGATCCCGTCGGACCCTCCCGAGCTGGCTAGCGAAATACTCAAGCACCACACGTCACCTAGGACCGGGACGAAGCCACGAATCCCACTCGAGGCCTCGAAGGACCCTTCCGAGCTGGCTAGCGAATCAAACTCAAGCACGAGTAACATATCACACCGATGATATCCAAACAATTCACCCAGAGGCATCAAACACTTGTAGGTCACAAGTCGTCCAGGAACAAGTCTAGAGGGGGGGTGAATAGACTTGTTGAAACTCTTGAACTCTTTTTCCGAAGAGTGAGTTTCTTCAGCTGATAGTCAAACAAATGACTTGGAGTCGTTTGTTCTTGGATAAGTGCGGAAGTCAGCTGATGACGAATATAAATTAATCTTAATGAAACACTTAACAATGTATGCAGCAGTTAGAGTATGATGCAGTAAAACAGTAAATAACACAGGCAGTTATAGTGGTCTCAGAGGTGGGGTAATCCTCTACTAATCCACTTTTCTCCAAACCAGTTGGAGATGAATTCACTATAATTTTCAACCAATGATAAATATTACGGTGATTCACAACACACTACAATGACTTCCAACCGGTGGAATTCCGTGCCGTTGTATACACACTTCGCCTTGCACCTCTTGATCCTCGATCCTCGGATGCCCTTACAGTCTCTTACTTCAACCAATGAAGTACCCGTACTCAAGATTTATAGACAAGAGTGTTTGTCTTCTCAACTTAAGAGCTTCCTTGAATATGAACTTTTTGGATCTGCTCTTTTCACGATGCTTTGATTGCTTGAGATTGCTTTGTTTGCTTTGATCGCTAGAGTATATGTTCGCACCGGTAGTTGCTCAGATTCAAATCTCTGGATATATATAGGTTAGATCTTCTGAGCTTTTTCCTTGTAGTCGTTGCAAATCTTTGAACAAATCCGTCCGTTGGAGGGAGACTTCATTGTTTAATCTTTTCTGAACGTTGCAAGGATGGATTCCCATTATTTAATTTTATCTTCCGACCGTTGTGAGGACTTCTGCATGTGAGCGCCGAATCTTTTGAATATAAAAGGATAAAAGTCTTCACGGTGGGTCAGGATGATTTAATTAAATCATATCTCTTGCGGGAATCACTCCAATTTGTCTCTTCACGTTGCATGTGAGCTTTCCGTAATATTTGACTTTTCAAAGCATGCTGACGTGGACTTGGAGTACTAGGTTTGTAGTTGAGTAGGGTGATGTGCGGCTTACATCTCTGCAGTAGGTTCTCTCATTCATTCCTGTATGAGACTTGTGCAGTCGGGTGACTTCCCGAGGTACCTCTACTGCGATCTGGTCAAACTTCTCGATAAATTTTAGTTGACCAGCTACTCTGAGTCGGTGTACTTCTCGATGGACTAGGCTGTACTTTAGTACTTAGCCGATTTTCAGCCTAACTAACTTTGGCCTACAGAAGACACTCATTTGGTTCTTCTTTACATTTTGCCAAGTTATACTTAACATATTTTGGCCTGTGGAAGATACTCATTTGGTTCTTCCTTACATTTTGCCAATTAATAAACATTTGATTTTAAATTAATGACATCATCAAAATCTAACAAGTATTCCTAACAAATTCCCCCTATTTTGATGATGGCAAAACTAAGTAAGAAATCAAATAACCAAGTCTGCACTTAGGTGCGAGACAAAACTGAAATCAGTCTAATATTGAGACAACTGGAAAATTGTCATTCAACGGACTGTTAATAAAACTTTCTGACTTATCATTGAAATTTTACAAGAATGTTTTAAGTACAGAAAATAAAATTACAAGTAAGAAAAGTAATTAAAGTCATCTGCCTCTTCCTCTGCCTCTTCGAATAGGCTGCTTGGCAGGCTTGAATGGTTTGGCTCCGATGGGTCTTACCTTGACTGGAGCAAGGCCATACTTTCTTTTCACCACGAGTGCTGCGAAATCCTGCTCCTGCTGAGATCTGAATTTGTTCTCGAGGCATACTAGCTTGATTTCATTTTGAAGTTGTAGCTCATCAAGTTCACCATCCATACGGATTGGTGCTTCTTCAGCTCTGAATGGAGGGATCATGGGAAAAGCTTTTTGATCTTTAGCGTGCTTCTTGAGAACAGCCCAAAGCTTAGGATGAACTTCTTCCATCCAGTTTATGAAAATCTCCTGTGGGGAGAGTTTGTCATCTTGAAGTAGTTCCCAGACATAATAGTCTCTGATGAACCTCTTCCTAGCAGCTCCCCACATTTCAAGAGCTTCAAATGGGCAGAAATCCTCAACATACCATAGCTCCAACCCTTCCCATTCAAGAGTAGGTTCAAAGCCACTTCTGGTCCTTCTTCTTTTCCCTACAGGCTGGTCAGCCTGGTCTTCTTGATCTACAGCTTCCTTCCTCTTTAGGCTAGAGGGTCCTTCAATCTGAGGGACATCTTGCTTCTTCTTACTTCTGATTTCTCTCTCTTCCCCCTGAATCCTCTCTTCCCCCTTTTTGCCAGCATCAATGAGGGTTGTCAACTGTTGTTCCATGCGGCTCATCCAATCAGACATGCCAAAAGGCATTCTGTTGTTTGTAGGAGGAGGAGGCTGAGGGATTTCTCGCTGAAGTAGGGTGTCAATTTTGGCATTTATGGTCTGAAGGTCAGGAGTGACCTGAGTTGACAGCAGCTCCCCAATTGTGTCTCTGACAATTTGCTTGATCAGCTCAGTCATGGTAGGTGATAACTGAGCTGATGGGGAGTGTTCTCCTGATCCTTCAGCAAGGGAGCCACTAGGCTGAGGCTCTGGCTGCAGCAGTAGGTCGATTGGGTTTTCTCAGGGTCCCCGACTGAGTCTTGCTAGCTCGCATCTAGCCGGTGTACAGCGGGCACAACAATCCTATCTGCAGCTGCATGGGTTGCCTCTGGCTCTGGCTCTGGCTCTTTGGCTCCTTCTCTTTCTCCTTCTCCAGATTTTTCTTTCTCTGCTTCTCCAGATTTTTCTTTCTCTTCTTCTCCAGATTTTTCTTTCTCTTTTTCCTCATCTTTTTCTTTTTCTTCTTCCTTTTCTTGTTCTGCTCCTCCTTCACCTCCATCATCATTATCATCATCATCATCATTATCATTTTTATCATCATCTTTCTCCTTCTCTTCTCCTTCATCATCCTCATCTTCTTTCTCTTCTTCATCTTTTTCCTGCTCTACTTCTTCTCCTTCTTCTTCATCTCCTTCATCCATCACTTCTTCTGTTTTCTCAATCTCCTCTGTTTGTTTTTCAACTGGCATATTTTCTTCAGATTCTTTTTCTTCTTCTTCTTCTTCTTCAGCCTCCAAATTGATAATTTCATTGTCTCCATTAATTTCTTCAATCCTAATCTCCTGTTCTACTTCCTCCTCTTCCTCCTCTCCAAAATCACCATTAAAAATACTGAGCATTATAGAGTGGATAAAGTGGTCCATGTTTGTCTCAAAATGTGACATGAACCAGTTATCCTGGAGGAGTAGAACTAAATCTGACTCTTTGCAAAAATTAGTCAGAACATCCTCAGTGGCTTGGGGATATTCCCAACCACTAGTTTCAACAAAGGTTTGAAAATTTGTAAAAGACATGGTTTTGAGGGTTTTCCACTCTTTAAAAATATTTACAAAGGAGTGTTTTTCTGCTTGCGGTTTGACAAGCTGAAGTTGCTCAATAGAGAGATTAAATGTATTATTTTCTAAAAGGTTGAAAGTGTAATCTGCTTCAGGGATAGAGATAACAAGACCTGCTTCCTCTTCTTCGGTTATGTACACAGGAGGTGTAATAACGGGTACAATTTGAGTTTCGGTATCTGGTGCAGGCAAGTCCGGATGAACCGTGACTGGGTGATGGGTATGGTGCTCATTTGCTCTCCTTATTTGACTGCAGCTTCCTTGGCCTCTTTGGTGAGGGTTCAGGTGATGACTGCAGGTTGGAAGGTCCTTCTGGGGCTGGTCCCCGTCTCTTGAATCGGATGGCGATTGGAGTTTCGTCAGACTCATTCTCGGACTCGACTGCAGTTCCGATCTCAGCTGCAGGTTGGTCCGAGTCTGATAAATCGTATCTTGGGCAATAGCTTGAGTCTGGCAAATCCTTCAACAACCGTTTGCTCTCCCGGTGACTCGACTTTTTCTTGTCATGGTCCATGTGACCTAGCCTCTTGTTCGGGTGGAAAGGGTCAATATTTCCTTTAGCCACTCCGATTTTCTCTAACAGCCAACTAAGATGCGTTCCGAACGCCAACTTAGTTTTGAATTTCTTCTCATGCTCGAGCCATTCGACTTTGTTCACCTCGCGAACAAGTTGTCTGAAAATATAATCCGCCCAATCGACTTCTTCTTCTTGGATCAACGCGCCCAACACCATGAATTTGGATGATGACAGTTGGTCATAGCTGCCTGCCATCCCCATCACTATCTTGTTTGTGATGTCCAAAGCAACTCGATAAATCCTCTTCAACTCATTTCTCTTCGCTGTAAACTTCAATTTCTCTGGGATGTTTTCGATTTTGATCGTCTTCCAGGTTTCGGCGGGTGATTGTTTAAGAGCTTCGACCGCCAAGCCGCGATGTTTCATCCCGAATACGGAACGGATCTTCTCTCGATCTATGGTGATAGGGGTTCCGCCCGAAATTTATTAATCCGTCTTTGAATCAAAGAGGCATTACGATAAAATTCGACGACATCTTCCTTGAACAAATGTTGCGGGTTGATGTCGAGAAACGGGTAGATTCCGTTCAGCTTCATCGCCCGGATTAAATTGAGCATATCGAAGTCATCTAGATTTGCTTCCAATAAACCTTCAAAATCGACGACCATGGAGTAGATGACTTGATCCTTCACTGCCTTCAAGTTTACGCCTTCAAAAGATGCCATTTCTGCAAAAAAGATTTTTGGATTTTTAGTGTATATTTTGCTCTGTAAATTCTAGGGTTTCTGAACGCGTAAAGAGGAAAGTGAAAGGTTTTCTTCCTTATAAAGAAGATGAAAGGACGTTTGGATTATTTTATTATAAATTTAAATGGTGGTACGCCTTTTCATATTCTTTTGAATTTCAAATTTGAATCGGTGGCCCCATTTAAAATTTGACGGTTGATTCTGATTGGCCACCGTAGAGGTTAATTAAATAGGCGTGTGACGCGTGTATTTAAAATTGCCACTTGGCTAATAACGATGTATATTTTAAATGCCATTTTAGCCAAAGTAATATTTATAAATATGACAGATAATAATTAAAAATTAGAGATCAGTTTAGAGAACTTAGCTGGTCTGATTTCGTTGACTGTTGACCACTCTGCAACAGGTTAGTTGACTTCTCGCCTGGTATTCTGTACAGCTAAGTTGCTTATTCTGGCCTTCGTCTTCTCGCCTGCATCAGCTTAGGCTGAATCTGAGGGTCCGTCCTTCCTTCAACTTGCTTCAGAACTAGATTCCCAATCTAGTAATCCAAGGTCTCTGCTAAGCTCTAGGAATCTTTCTTCTGGCAATGGTTTGGTGAAGATGTCAGCTATTTGGTAGTCTGTGCTGACTCTTTCAACTCTAACCCTTTTGTTAAGCACATGGTCTCGAATGAAATGGTGCTTAACGTCAATGTGCTTCGTCCTTGAGTGCAAAACCGGATTGTTGGTTATTGCAATAGCACTATTGTTGTCACACCATATTGGAACTTCATTGGCAATAATATTGTAGTCCCTTAACTGTTGTCTGATCCATAGAATGCAGGCACAACTACTGCAACTAGGTATTCCTCTGTAGTGGAGATAGAGTTAGAAACCTGCTTCTTGCTAAACCAGGATATCAGTCTGGTTCCTAGGAATTGACACGTTCCACTAGTGCTCTTCCTATTGATTTTGCATCCGGCGAAATCCGCATGTGAGTATCCTGACAGCTCGAAGTTGTCATCCTTGGGGTACCACAGTCCAACATTAATTGTAGACTTTAGGTACTTAATTATTCTCTTGGCTGCATCTAGGTGTGATTGCTTCGGCTTGGACTGGAATCTTGCACACACTCCAACTGCATATGATATGTCTGGCCTGCTTGCAGTTAGGTACAGAAGAGATCCAATGAGTCCTCTGTAGTGGGTTGAGTCCACTGATATGCCTGCCTCGTCTGCATCCAGGTGAGTGCTTGTGCTCATTGGAATTCTTGCGGGCTTGGCTGATTCCATTCCATATCTCTTGATAAGATCTCTAGTATACTTTGCTTGGTTGATGAAAATTCCTTTTTCCATCTGCTTAACTTGTAATCCGAGAAAGAAGTTAAGCTTTCCCATCATACTCATCTCGAATTCTCCTTGCATGAGGTTGGAGAATTTTTCGCATAGTTCAGGATTGGTTGACCCGAATATGATGTCATCCACATAAATCTAAACTATTAAAATGTGGCCTTCGTGTTCCACTCTGAATAGGGTCTTGTCCACTTTTCCCTTGCAAAATCCATTTTTCTCAAGAAACACAGACAGTGTTTCATACCACGCTCTTGGTGCTTGCTTGAGTCCATACAGAGCCTTCAACAGCTTATAGACTTTGTCTCCTTTGACAAAACCTGGGGGTTGCTCTACATAGACTTCTTCTTCTAGGATTCCATTCAGAAACGCACTTTTCACATCCATCTGGTAAACTTCAAAATCCTTGAATGCAGCATATGCGAGGAATAGTCTGATGGCTTCTAATCTTGCAACAGGTGCATAAGTTTCATCAGAATCTATTCCCTCACACTGTGCATAACCTTTTGCTACGAGTCTGGCTTTATTCCTAACAACAGCTCCGTCTTCATCACTCTTGTTTTTATACACCCATTTGGTGCCAATAACTTTCTTGTGATTAGGTCTGTCTGTTAGTTCCCAAACTTTGTTTCTTTCCATATGCTCCAATTCCTCTTGCATGGCATTAATCCATGAATAATCTTCCAAGGCTTGTTCTGTGGTCTTGGGTTCAATTTGTGACATGAAACATGAGAACATCGCCATTCCTGCTGGTAGAGTTGACTGTCTTGTCTTGACTCCATCACCAACTTTCCGATGATTTCTCAATTGGATGATCCTTAAGCCATTTGGGGATCTCGTCCTCTTCTGGGTTTGTTCCCCGATGGATTGCTCGGTGGTTATCTGCATCATTTGGATTCGATGCCAGAATCGATCGGCCTACCGCCTTGTCATCTGCAGCTTGGTTACGAGCTGAGATGAGTCTTTGTCGACTCATTGGTCTTCTCAAAGAAAGAATCGGATCGATAGGTTTGGTGATCTGTTTGATCTGCGATTGGGTCATCAGCCGATCTGCAGTGAGTCCACCATTCCAGTGTCATGTATAATGACTTCTTCAAGGGTTGCTGACTTGAGCTTGTTCTCAATTTGCTCAAGTTGTTTCCTGTACTCAACAGTAGATTCATCAAAAACAACATGGGGTGTTTCTTCCACAACTAAGGTTCTTTTGTTAAAAACTCTATATGCCTTGCTTCTTTGGGAATATCCCATAAATAGACCATCATCAGTTTTAGCATCAAAGGCATTTAGTTGTGTTTTACCGTTGTTGTGGATGAAACACTTACAACCAAAAACATGAAAGTAAGCAACAGTAGGAGTTCTATTATTCCAAACCTCATAGGGAGTTTTGCCATGTCTCCCTACTATCATACTCCTGTTCTGGGTGTGGCAGGCTGTGTTGACAGCTTCAGCCCAGAACCTCTTGGGTAGGTCCACTTCTGCAATCATGGACCTTGCTGCTTCCTTCAGGGTTCTGTTCCTTCTTTCAGCAACGCCATTCTGCTGGGCGTCACAGGCCGCAGAGCTCATCTTTGGATCCCATTATGATCGGCCAAATCGATTATCGCCTTGTTGAGAAACTTTCCTCCTCTATCGATCCGATCTTGATTATAGAGAGGGATTTCTCATTCTGGATCCTTCTCGGCTCGGAGTAACTTGGTCAGGGTTTCACTTTTCTTGAATAGAAAAATGATCCAAGTGTACCTTGAATAATCATCTACAATCACAAGAGCATGCTTTCTCCCGCTCAAAGTCCTTGGTTTGATAGGACCAAATAGATCCATGTGGAGTAGATCTAAGATCCTTGTTGTGAGCGTTGTAGGCTGAACAGGCTTGAATGATGCCTTAGTCTGCTTTCCCTTCTGACATGCATCACAGAGTGCTTCCTTTTTGAATACTTCATTTGGAAGTCCTCTGACCAGCTTCTGAGAGCTAATTTTGTTGATGGCTTTGAAGTTCAGGTGACATAGTCTTTTGTGCCACAGCCATCCATTCTCAGCTACAGTCTTGGATAGAAAGCAGGAGTTAGGTGTTTTTGTGTTCCAATCAATCATGTATACATCTCTTCTTCGGAAACCTTGTAGCTTTATTTCTCCAGATAAGATGTCTATCACCATACACTTCAAAATGGTGAAGACTACTAGATTCTTCTCGTCACAGAACTGGCTTATGCTCAGGAGGTTGTATTTGAGTCCTTTGACATAATGAACTTTGGATATTACAATGTTTCCTCGGTGCAGCTCTCCAAAGCCTTTTGTCTGTCCTCTAGAGCTATCTCCAAAGGTTACATCGGGACCTCTTTCTTTGATATATTTGGTCAGCATCTTCTTGTTCCCGGTCATATGCCTCGAGCATCCAGAGTCTACAAACCATTCTTCTCCTCCAAAATTTGAGCTTGAGGAGATGTGGTTGTAGTCCTTCCACCTTTTCGCAATTAAACAAGCAGAGATTTAGGTACCCAAATTTGTGTGGGTCCTTTGGGGTTAGTTGGTTTCTGGAGAATTGATTTCTCCTTGGATTATGGAAATTGTTATTATTATTAAAACCCTTATAAGGTGCCCGTGGTCGAGGTCTATATCTTACGGTTGGATTGTATAAGGATATTCCTCAAAATAGTGTGGGCCATTTCTAAATCTATTTGAGACCATTTATTAAACCTTTGTGGTCTCCACACTTGTTCATTTTGGTAATTTGGATAACCTTGAGGTTTCCATCCCCTCCCATTATGAAATCTATTTTTGGGGAGTTGTTGGTAATAGTGGGCATGTTGTGCAGCTGCTTTGCTTTTGCACAGGCCCTTTGCTAGTCGCTGTCTAGGTGGTATGCAGTGTAACCGATTGCGGACTGGAACGTTTGACTTCGTTACTGCTTTTGAAAATCGGTTTATACAGTGCTCGTGATCGAGACTATTGTTTCTCCCTTGATAAACTTGGTTTGAACTAGAGGGAGTGTGAGAATCATATCCAAGGCCCGATTTGGTATATAATGACCTTTTATAGGTACATAATTCGCCCGAGTTGAAGACGCTTTCGGGGAGGTTATTTCTGCGCTGAGTTTTATTTATACGTGCCGGCTTAGTAAACTCGGCTTTGGCATGAGCAAGTGCGGTGACTTTTCTTTAAGTAAAATATTTAGCCGGTCTATCTCAATTTGTATTGACACTTGCACGGTTTTTAAAATCACCGTAGTTGTCTCAACCTTATTTAAATCTAAATGAGTTTTTCGAAATCATTTTTCACCGCTATTCTCATCTTGCATTTGAGTCTTCTCTGTGTCTGACTTGGTGTGCGATTTAAGTGTTTCAAAATCTTTGAATAATTGATTTACCGATTCATGTAAATCCATATCTTGTGACATGGCCGAGCTATTATTTGAACCGGTAGGTTTAGAGGTTACCTCTTCATCACCCAAGTTTGCCATCAGGCAATCATACTCCTCGTCTTCATCAGAAAAGAAACCGCCGCTTGATTCGACATGCTCCTGGTCTTCTCCGATGAGAGCTTTTCTTCCGTCTTCCTTTATGCCCACCTCCTTCTTGGTTTCGTCCTTCTTGAGCTCGGGACAATCCATTTGAATGTGTCCTATTTTGTGACAGTTGTAGCATTCAACTTTCCAGCTTCCAGCCTTCTGGTTCCTTCTTGGATTCTCCTTGTAGTTTTTCTTATACTTGGAGTAGTTCTTTCTGAAATTGCTGAACCTTTGCATTATGAAAGCCATTTCTTCCTCAAAATCTAGTGGATTTGGAGGTTTCACATCAGATAGGCTCTTAGCGAGGACTCGTGCAAATGCGATTCCCTTCTCTGCAGCTCGATTGAGGATGAGCTTGGAAGCTCGAACTCATAAGCCTTTAGATCGAGAAACGACTCTGAATTTTTATCTTATTCAGGTCTTTGGATTCTCTCATAGCTACAGCCTTCATGCTCCATTCGGGATTTAGAGATCTGAGGACCTTTAGTGCCATTTCCCTGTTGCCATAAGTTTTGCCCAGGGAGTTGATTTCATTGATAATTTCAGTGAACCTTGTGTCCACTTGGTCTATAGATTCTCCATTCTTCATTTTAAAGTTGTCAAACTTTTGGATAGCTATTGACAACTTGTTTTCCTTGATCAGCTCCGTTCCTTCACACATTAGAGCTAATGTGTCCCAAATCTCTTTGGCATTCTTACAATTTTTAATCTTGACCATTGTGGATTTGTCAAGAGTGCAGTATAGCACATCTCCGGCCTGTTGTCAAGATTGGCGTTTTCTCTCTTCGGGGGTCAGCTCCGTTCTCTTCTTAGGGATCTTTTCGGGCCTCCCAGCTGCGATCTCCTCGGCTGTGTTGTCCTTCTCGAAAATGAATGGACCGTCTTCAATGATGCACCACATGTCGTCATGGATTGAAGATAAGTGTGCCTGCATTCTTATCTTCCAGAGATCATACTCGTCAACTGAAAAGACAGGTAGTCTAGATTGCATGTGTTCCATTATAGAGTGAGAGATAAGATATATATCTAGTATAGATCTGGTTCGTGAAAAAAATGAACCAACCGCTCCGATACCACTTGTAGGTCACAAGTCGTCGAGGAACAAGTCTAGAGGGGGGTGAATAGACTTGTTGAAACTCTTGAACTCTTTTTCCGAAGAGTGAGTTTCTTCAGCTGATAGTCAAACAAATGACTTGGAGTCGTTTGTTCTTGGATAAGTGCGGAAGTCAGCTGATGACGAATATAAATTAATCTTAATGAAACACTTAACAATGTATGCAGCAGTTAGAGTATGATGCAGTAAAACAGTAAATAACACAGGCAGTTATAGTGGTCTCAGAGGTGGGGTAATCCTCTACTAATCCACTTTTCTCCAAACCAGTTGGAGATGAATTCACTATAATTTTCAACCAGTGATAAATATTACAGTGATTCACAACACACTACAACAGCTTCCAACCAGTGGAATTCCGTGCCGTTGTATACACACTGATCGCCTTGCACCTCTTGATCCTCGATCCTCGGATGCCCTTACTGTCTCTTACTTCAACCAGTGAAGTACCCAGTACTCAAGATTTATAGACAAGAGTGTTTGTCTTCTCCAACTTAAGAGCTTCCTTGAATATGAACTTTTTGGATCTGCTCTTTTTCACGATGCTATTTGATTGCTTGAGATTGCTTTGTTTGCTTTGATCGCTAGAGTATATGTTCGCACCGTAGTTGCTCGATTCAAATCTCTGGATATATATAGGTCGATCTTGAGCTTTTTCCTTGTAGCCGTTGCAAATCTTTGAACAAATCCGTCCGTTGGAGGAGACTTCATTGTTTAATCTTTTGAACGTTGCAAGGTGGATTCCCATTATTTAATTTTATCTTCCGACCGTTGTGAGGACTTCGCATGTGAGCGCCGAATCTTTTGAATATAAAAGGATAAAAGTCTTCACGGTGGGTCGGGATGATTTAATTAAATCATATCTCTTGCGGGAATCACTCCAATTTGTCTCTTCACGTTGCATGTGAGCTTTCCGTAATATTTGACTTTTCAAAGCATCTTGACGTGGACTTGGAGTACTAGGTCAGTAGTTGAGTAGGTGATGTGCGGCTTACATCTCTGAGGTAGGTTCTCTCATGCTCACCGTATGAGACTTGTGCAGTCGGGTGACTTCCCGAGGTACCTCATGCGATGCAGTCAAACTTCTCGATAAATTTTAGTTGACTGAGCTACTCCGACCGAGTCATTGTACTTCTCTGATGGACTAAATTTGTACTTTAGTACTTAGCCGATTTTCAGCCTAACTAACTTTGGCCTACAGAAGACACTCATTTGGTTCTTCTTTACATTTTGCCAAGTTATACTTAACATATTTTGGCCTATGGAAGATACTCATTTGGTTCTTCCTTACATTTTGCCAATTAATAAACATTTGATTTTAAATTAATGACATCATCAAAATCTAACAAGTATTCCTAACAACACTTAGTAAAACAACACGTCAACCACAATGCACCGAAATGAAACAATATACGTCCACACGCAAACACCAAGTGCATCATCAACACCAAACATGTCCATAAGATTCACATACTCGTTCGAGAAACACACCAATCACAAAACACATGATTTTGAAAGAGGGCCTTTAACAAGGCTAACCAAATCTTTTGAAAACTCGTTTCAAACAATCAAACAAATATATAAAGACGATCACCAATTATCATATTCACAAAACAAGAATAGTATGGGCAAGGTACTTGCCTCGAAATCACAATCGCAACGAGACGACAGATAGGACGCGGTCGAATAGCCCCGAACCCCCGAACAATATCAAGAACGCGATAGCACCACGAGTACTACGAGAATAACACCACACGAATCATCAATCACCAAACGGGATTCAACATCGGAATCCTCGAACACCTATAAACCTCCGGAAGGAACAATAACACATGGTTACGACGAGAATCAAGGCCAAAACAACGGAAATCCCAACAACTATCGAAGGAAAACTCATTGGAACATTTAATCGAACACTAAATGTTCAATAATTCCCAAGAACACTCGAATCGTCAATCGAGTTAAAGAAACTCGATATATGGATATACAACCCATAGAGCACGATTAATAACATCATACTACACCAACCGATGTATCAAAATCGGACTAGAATCGAAATCAAGAACAAATCCCCCAAAAAGTCAACTTGAAGGAAAATCAAGAATATACCTTGATTCGACGAAGAACACGGATTAGATGTTGATATAATCAACAAGGATCTTCCAAAACATCTTGGAATTGAGTAGGATCGACCAAGAACACCATTTCCCGTCGCACCCGTCGCCAGTCGCCGAAAGAAGGGAAAAAAATCGAGTAAAATGAAGTCTGGCCGAGCCCAGGCCATATATAGCCGGCAGAGTTACGGCCGTAACCGGCAGTGCCTTACGGCCGTAACTCGGACCTTACGGCCGTACTCGGAAGGCCTTACGGCCGTAACCGGCATTCGTCAAAAAGCCTGCCCAGCACCTGACGGACACTTACGGCCGTAACTGGCACACATTACGGCCGTAACCGGCCTTCGTCAAAAATCTGCCCAGCACTCGTACGGCCGTACCCGATCACGCTTATGGCCGTAACTCGCACACCTTACGGCCGTAACCGGCACCTTACGGCCGTAACTCGGCTAGGCCAGGCCCTCCTCCGGCCGTGACTCGACCGTGGCCACTCCGACGGCCCGGACGACCCCGAAACCCGAACCTGAGTAAAAATCGAAGATACGGTTACGAAGTACTCGCAAAGACGAATCCAAGCGCTAAGAGAACACACGATTCCGACCACTCGAAGTGTCGGAATTCGACAACGGAAGTAATTACCCCAAACTTTGGGAAATTACAAAAATGGCCCAAAACGTCCGAAAATCACGATACGTGATCGAATAACCAAATCGAAGTTCATAACACGTCTAACAAAGTTAAACGAACTTACGGGAAACTCGAAACAGTAGTTTCAAACGAGATTCGCACGAATCGAACTCAAGTGCGGAAAAGTCGCTAAAAAGCTCGGAACTCAACAAAACGATACCGAAACGAACTCGGATGACAAAAAGTGTAGAATTAATCATTCTCGGAATGACGAAACGGTCATGAGCGAGTCGTCAAAATGGACTTCCGCCAAAAAAAAAAGAAAATTACCGAAATTCGAAATTGCGGATATTACATTCTACCATCCTTAAAAGAAGTTTCGCCCCGAAACTTAAAACAAGTAGGGGGAAGCAATATACCCGTCAGGAAAACTCGACTAGATACACAAAAACAGAAAACTCGCGCCCAACGGCGAAATGCTGCAAGAAACGCAAAGAGACATACGGCGTGAAAACACGCTCCACGACGACCAACACAACGTCGCCGTTAGGGATATAATAAAACCAGCAAGTGACAAGCGTCATCAAACGGATAATATAGTCAAGTCAATTATCCGAACAATCACAAAACACAACGGACGGAAATCAATACGATTGACCAACCCAATGATACATCAATCGAAACGCGAGCCAATCGCTGAACAATCACGGAATTCCACTGCCCAAGGGTTGGAAGATCGAAAACGAGACCAATTTCCCGAACTTAAGGGAATTACGAAGGAGCCTGAACGCTCAACAATCATGGGGCGAGATCAATAAAAACCGAACAATCAAACGATCGAACCACAATGATCGAGAAAACAAAAATCGGACAATCATGTTCGAATCACGAAGAACAATAAAATTCAAACAACAACTCCAAGGTTCACATCTCGACTCGAGACAATATATGATCCGGTGAAAACAACAACATATGCATTCACATAAGATCCACATGAGAGGGAATAGAAATTGAAAAGTCACAACGACAAACGAGTTATTCCGAAACAATACCACGTTCGTTCGATCAACAAAAGCAAGGGGCAGGACAAGCTCAGAAAATGTCAACGAACATAAATGAGTCGACAAGGTAGAATATACAGAAGTTCAAAATCCGATCCACTTCGAATAAAAGAACTAATAGAACCAGATAATGTCACTCCCGAACAAGGTTCACAAGAATCAAACTGAACCCGAAAAAGTCACAGCGATAACCAGATCGACCCACAACAAGATCACAGTTCGTTCGGACGATGAAACTGAAATACAGAACAAGTTCATAAAGTGTCAACGAACATGAGCGAATCGATAGACTGGAGAAAGAGAAAATAAGAAGTCAAAATAGTACGGGTATTACCTCCGACCTCGTCCACGAAATTCACAAAAACAGGAGCAAGGTAACAAGACATTAAACAACCGACACATAACGGAACGATCACCGATGCACACGGTTATACCAAACCAAGCTCTAACAGCTCGCACATGCGCGACAACGCAGAAATCACCACGAGACGCCAACATTCAACACCAACATCCCACCTCTCACAGAGGCTAACACAACAAGTGTGTGGAAAACGAATCAACGCTACCGCTAATTCGATCATACTCGGGAGCAAACATCAAAATGACAATGCGAACATCATACCTACATTCCCAACCCTCAGATGGGAATGGATAGGTATTAAAAACGAAAACCTCATTTTGAAAATAATTTAGAAGAACAACGGTTGATCTTGAGTATCACCTTTCAAAAAAAATACAAACGTGATACCTCGTTATAGAGACTTTGGAAAACCATTTCGCATTTGATAAAAATGAGGACACTTTCTTTTAGTGAAAAGCTTTCAGAATATTCGACTCTCGGGTCTAAGTAAAAGTGTTTATAAAATATTGAAAATATCTCAAAACATTTTGGTCCTCGAGGTAGAAGAATTTTGAAACAGATTGTGGCACCTTAGAAGTACCGCGAGAAAACAATTCATTTGAAACGTACGTCTCGAAATTTATTTTTAAGATACTCAAGTTTTTGAAAATAATTCAATGCCAAAAAGGACGATGCCAAAAAGGCTAGAATGCCCAAAAATTTCAGGTAATCACACGGAACATCATAGCGCTGTGGGTCCCGCGTCGGAACCCCAGGCTAAAAACCATTTACAAAAATGCCAAAAAGGCCGATGACGGTAATATTTCAAAAACTCACAGAAGCCATTTACAAAATGCTAAATACCGTCATAAGAATTTCGCCAAAATGATCAAGGCCATAATGCCAAAAACTCGGTTAAGGGAATCGGTTTTCGAAATAATACTCGATCGGTAAAATACCGAAAGTCATTACGAAAGAACTCACGCAGCGAATAAAAGAAATACAGTTCAACATGCACAATCCAGCAACACTACTCCTCATAAGAACAAAATATGAGGGTCAAATAACCGCATATCAAGAAATCAAAATCCATAAGAGGATTCCGTCAATTAACTGATAATCATAAAAATAGCTCGTGTCACACGAGGCACACCACAAAGAAGGGAGACTTACATCCACAGGTCGCACGAAGATGATGATCGCCCACGATACTAATCACGACCAACCAACTCAGACGACGCGTCGCGACACGACTCAGTCAGACAAAATCCGACGAGACAAAACTCAATAGACACCACTGACCCGACAGTCTAGGTTTCCACAACCTAAGCTCTGATACCATTTATGTAACACCCCCAATCCGTTCAGGGATATTACACGCCGTAGAACCTTTCCTCAAGGATCTACCAGGCTGGTAACAACAAACGAACAACTCGACAATGCCTTTAAGGCTAAAATGACTCAGTAGACCGATTTGGTCTTTCAATAAATACATACAACTCAATTACAATACATGCCCACGCAGGGGTCGAATACAACACACTCCCGTACAACGGGAAAAGAATACTGCAGCGAAAATAAAATACAACTAAACCAATACGACATCAACGGATCCTCGTGTGATTAGTATCGTTCATCTTTCATCATCCTTCGTGCCGACCCTGTGCTATGCTCCAAAACCTGAATGCAAAAGTAGACATCCACCCCCCGAATACTCGGGGGTTAGCAAGACTCCACTGTTTTGCTAATGCAAGTACAAGTGCAAAAATACGAGCCATACAATACAAGTTCCAAGAACAATAATAATCAGGAATCTTCAAAGTTCCAAACGTAACGAAAAGTACATCCGGAGGCAAGAGTTTGGTAAAACATTCTAAAACCGAAAGGTCGCAAAGCAAGGGAAAACTATTTATAAAACAGTTTGAATTGCCATCGAGAGTTTTAATAGGAAATAATTTAGGATCACCGAATCCTTCGCTTTCCAAAAATCAACAGGGTCACAGCCCAAAGGTTTTGTTTTCGCAAATAAAACCAACCATAATATACAAGGTTAAAAGCCCACGTCATGCGTCCTCGTGACATAAAATACACACGCACCGTGAAGTTTCACTCGTGAATCCGTGTCGAAGCCAATGGAATTCCCTCCGTGGCCCCGTCGAACCCTCCCGAGGTGAGCAAACACATTCACAAAACATAAGCAACCGCACTCGTGAATCCGTGGCTATACCATTGGACTCCTCTGTGATCCCATCGGACCCTCCCGAGGTGAGCGAAAAACAATCACAAAATATATACACGTAGCGGTGAAGTTTCACTCGTGAACCTGTGTCGAAGCCATTGGAATTCCCTCCGTGGTCCCGTCGAACCCTCCCGAGGTGAGCAAACACATTCACAAAACACAGTACTCACATCGCCTAGACCGGGTCGAAGCCACAAATCCCACTCCGTGATCCCGTCGGACCCTCCCGAGCTGGCTAGCGAAATACTCAAGCACCACACGTCACCTAGGACCGGGACGAAGCCACGAATCCCACTCGAGGCCTCGAAGGACCCTCCCGAGCTGGATAGCGAATCAAACTCAAGCACGAGTAACATATCACACCGAGGATATCCAAACAATTCACCCAGAGGCATCAAACACTTAGTAAAACAACACGTCAACCACAATGCACCGAAATGAAACAATATACGTCCACACGCAAACACCAAGTGCATCATCAACACCAAACATGTCCATAAGATTCACATACTCGTTCGAGAAACACACCAATCACAAAACACACGATTTTGAAAGAGGGCCTTTAACAAGGCTAACCAAATCTTTTGAAAACTCGTTTCAAACAATCAAACAAATATATAAAGACGATCACCAATTATCATATTCACAAAACAAGAATAGTATGGGCAAGGCACTTGCCTCGAAATCACAATCGCAACGAGACGACGGATAGGACGCGGTCGAATAGCCCCGAACCCCCGAACAATATCAAGAACGCGATAGCACCACGAGTACTACGAGAATAACACCACACGAATCATCAATCACCAAACGGGATTCAACATCGGAATCCTCGAACACCTATAAACCTCCGGAAGGAACAATAACACATGGTTACGACGAGAATCAAGGCCAAAACAACGGAAATCCCAACAACTATCGAAGGGAAACTCATTGGAACATTTAATCGAACACTAAATGTTCAATAATTCCCAAGAACACTCGAATCGTCAATCGAGTTAAAGAAACTCGATATATGGATATACAACCCATAGAACACGATTAATAACATCATACTACACCAACCGATGTATCAAAATCGGACTAGAATCGAAATCAAGAACAAATTCCCCAAAAAGTCAACTTGAAGGAAAATCAAGAATATACCTTGATTCGACGAAGAACACGGATTAGATGTTGATATAATCAACAAGGATCTTCCAAAACATCTTGCAATTGAGTAGGATCGACCAAGAACACCATTTCCCGTCGCACCCGTCGCCAGTCGCCGAAAGAAGGGAAAAAATCGAGTAAAATGAAGTCTGGCCAGGCCATATATAGCCGGCAGAGTTACGGCCGTAACCGGCAGTGCCTTACGGCCGTAACTCGGACCTTACGGCCATACTCGGAAGGCCTTACGGCCGTAACCGGCATTCGTCAAAAAGCCTGCCCAGCACCTGACGGACACTTACTAGTAATCGGCACACATTACGGCCAGAATCGGCCTTCGTCAAAAATCGCCCGGCCAAGACTGCGGCCGTACCCGATCACGCTTATGGCCGTAACTCGCACACCTTACGGCCGTAATCGCACCTTACGGCCGTAACTCGGCTAGGCAGCCCTCCTCCGTAGTGACTCGGCCACTCCGACGGCCCGGACGACCCCGAAACCCGAACCTGAGTAAAAATCGAAGATACGGTTACGAAGTACTCGCAAAGACGAATCCAAGCGCTAAGAGAACACACGATTCCGACCACCCGAAGTGTCGGAATTCGATAATGGAAGTAATTACCCCAAACTTTGGGAAATTACAAAAATGGCCCAAAACGTCCGAAAATCACGATACGTGATCGAATAACCAAATCGAAGTTCATAACACGTCTAACAAAGTTAAACGAACTTACGGGAAACTCGAAATAGTAGTTTCGAACGAGATTCGCACGAATCGAACTCAAGTGCGGAAAAGTCGCTAAAAAGCTCGGAACTCAACAAAACGATACCGAAACGAACTCGGATGACAAAAAGTGCAGAATTAATCATTCTCGGAATGACGAAACGGTCATGAGCGAGTCGTCAAAACGGACTTTCGCCAAAAAAAAGAAAATTACCGAAATTCGAAATTGCGTATATTACATATCGTTCAAGTGACAAGATCTCACATTACAGCTGCAAATGTGCCTGTAAGGTTAGAAATCCCCTGCAAGGGGCACATCACCAATGAACCGGGTGATGCAACTGCACCTGGTGGAGGTGTGGTTGGGGCCGTGGCTCCCAGCGAAGGAATGTGTGGAAGCCACATGGTTCGACTAAATACTCATCCAAGTAAGAGGTATAGTATGGCATAAATTACATGTTAACCATCAATGAACTAGTTTCATGAGATCAGGCTTGATTTTATGTTCATGAATCATAACGAGGGGGACGCCCCGAAGATATGATTTAGAAAATCAAGAATCTCGCTGAAATTATGAGGGTGTGGCCTGATCAACCACACACTTTGATGACATGTCATGAATCATAAAGTACGATGATGTCGAACCTCGCTCAGTTAGATGAAATAAATATAGGGCTGATTGGCCTATAAGAAAAATATTCCAGGCAGAACTAGATTCTCCGACAAAGAGACAGGTATTTGGTGTAGGTAGTGCTAACCTAACCAAGTGTAAAGCCTGAAGGACATAACCGAACTTTTGTCGTAAATCATAGTGAGAATAATAGAGTCCTAATATACAAGGTTCACGAAGTAATGCTTCTCGCAATGCCCTGGAATTGATTACGAGGGAATGTACTCCCACGTATACGTTCCGCTATTTGATTAGCGTAGTAATTTCTGAGGGACTGGAAATGTAGCCAATAAATGTGGTTACTACGTATCTCTATGGGGATTTAGATATGGAGATATATACGGAAGTGCCCTATGGAATTTCGTTACCCAAATCAAGTGACTCTAGACCACGTAGTGCGTTTGCATTTAGATTGAAATGCTCAACTATACGGTTTTAAAGCAATCCCTAAGGATGTGGTATAACCGTCTAAGTGACTACTTGATTGTGAAGGGATATAAGAACAATGAATTGTGTCCATGC
Organism: Orobanche coerulescens; assembly: GCA_033398695.1. Lineage (NCBI taxonomy): Eukaryota > Viridiplantae > Streptophyta > Magnoliopsida > Lamiales > Orobanchaceae > Orobanche > Orobanche coerulescens. The sequence continues at coordinate 14,667,824 of CM065803.1, forward strand.
GTCTTCACAAATAAGTTTCGGATTCACATCGCAATGTATGTCAATGACATGAACATAATCGGTACTCTTGATGAAATAAGAGAAACCACCGGATACTGGAAATATGAGTTTGAGATGAAAGATCTTGGGAAAACTCGGTTCCGTCGAAGCATTGACATAGAACATCGAGTTTGTGGAATTTATTCCACCGGTCTGCCTATGTCCAGAAGTTTCTCAGGCACTTTAACATGGACAAGGTAAACCCGACTAGCACCCCATGATAGGTCGAACATTTGGATGCAAAGGAAAGATCCATTGTGTCTAAAGGAAAGTGACGAAGAGCTTTGGAAGTTGAAATTCCCTACTTGAGTGCAATAACGCATTATTGTACTTGGCTCAATGTATACGACCTGATATCACTCCTCAGTTAATTAGCTGACTAGATTTAGTTCAGCATCGACACAATATCAATGGAATTGTATCAAGAATATCTTCTGATACTTAAAAGAAACCATTGACTTAGGACTATTCTTTCCCTACAAGCAGGCAAATGAAGCTGCTTACGAAAAGGCAAATGCTAAAAGTAAATGCTGGTGCCGAAGCAACTACCACAAAGTATATGTTGGTATGATTTGCTTATGTCTTGGAAATCAACTAAGCAAAGCCCTCTTGGCTACCTCCTTCACGACAAGATTATTACTTTGCATGAATTAGTCCGTGAGTGTACATGATTAAGAACTATCATTCTACACTTGTGAGGAACTAGCGGTTAAGTACTGCCACTGATGAGCATACTTACATTTATGAACATGATGTAACTTGTAAATCCCCTTGATTGATGAAATGATCATAACGGGAAATATGTGAGATATAAGGGAACATACTCACATAGGTTGCACTCTTTTCCTTAGACCAAGGTTAATTTTTCCCACTGGGTTTTGTTACTTGGCAAGGTTTTTAACGAGGCAACAGTATATGAATGTAAGCATTAGGGGGAGCTGTAGATTTTTCCAACTTCCGAGATTGATGTAAAGATCACAAGGAAATGGTGATTTATAAAGAAACTTAATCACATGTGTTGTAGTCTTTTCTTTGATCAAGGTTCATTTTCTCCCATTGGGTTTTGTTACTTGGCGAAGTTTTTAATGAGACAATGACTACTTGATTGATGTACAAATCAGGGGGAGATGTAGACTTGAGGGGTAGTCTTACATCCACACCGTACGTTATACTCTTTTCCTTCCAAGGATTCTTTTTCCCACAGGGATTTTATCACTTGGAAAGGTTTTTAACGAGGTAACAAGATGTATGATTTTGGGGACCGATGGAATGGTCACCTTAGTAGCGCTGTGATCAAATGTAACGATCATATGAGAGGATAGATTCAAAGGACGAAGTCTAAACTTGATGTGTCTAGATGTTGTACTCTTTTCCCTACGATTTAGATATTTTTCCCACTGGGTTTTGCTTGACGAGGTTTTAACGAGGCAACATGACATGCGCTTGTAGACTATGCACAAGGGGGAGTGTTAAAGGAATAATACCCATTGTGTGCCTAAGTCTGTTAGTTTACGGACTTTCCTAGTTAGGGTTTGGCTAAGGCCTGTTTGTATGTATTTCTCCCTATTTAAAGGGATGTCATCAATGAAATAATACAACTCTTGCCCTACTTTCTGTCTCAGTTATTTTTCCTTCAACATTTCTTAGTTTTTTGCTTAAAATTCTAAATATTTATAATTTTTGTATATCAAGTTTATTTTTAGTGAAAAATATATCAAATCAATTCTTATTTTGCGATCTTCAATTAGACATCCATATTGAATATAGTAAATTTGATAGATTTACATTAACGATCGATTGCACAAAAGATGTTTATATTAGAAAAAATATGAATATTAGTTTTTATTAGAAATAATTGATGTAAAATAAAAGTAAATCAACTCACTTATATGAAACTAGATTTAAGACTTTATTGCTTACATAAAAAAATAAATTATGATATTCATTTAATTATAATAACTAAAAATAGTAAAACATATACTGCACATACATATCTACTAAGACTTGATCACATACTACTTCGTCCCAAAAATTATTTCTACCTTTTTTCGGTTTGTCTCCAAAATTTGTTCATGTGATGGACACTAACTAACTCAATATTATGCTAATGTGAGACTCTTTATCCAATTACATTAAACTATATAATACATTCAACAATTTTTTTTATTAAAATTTATGTCGAATATTCTCAAGAATAAATTTGAGGATGGAAAACATATATTTTAATAATAAAATATTTTATCTAATGCATCGCACGGTATAACATCTAGTAATAAATATAGGGATGAGAATTTGGATCGGGAAATCCCGAGTCCCGGTCCCGTCCCGAGTCCCAACGGGAAATGGGACCCTGAGTCCCGAATTTTACGAGATTGGGACCGGGACCGGGACCGGGACCTGAGATTTTGGTAATTTCGGAACTCAGGAGTCCCGAGTCCCGATCGGGACTATCCCGAAGTCCCGATTGAAATTTCTAATTTCAATCAATTTTTTTTCCTTTTCTGATTTCAGGTATTTTGTCCCGATCGGCCTGCCGGAGGTCTGTCGGCGACAGGCTGTAATATCTGCATTTTTCTTTCCCTTGTAATTGTATTTCCGGTGTAATTCTCGATTGTAGTGACCCTCGTGTATCCTTCAATGTAACTTTTCCGTCATCTTTTGATCTGATTCTCGTAATTGTTGTGCGGAACCGCCGTTTCGGGGTTGCCGTGGATTCATTCTATGCTATGATGCGTTTTGAGGTGTTCCGTTTGATGTTTCGTTATTCGGTGTAGTGGACCGTTTATGTTCGTACCTAGCGCACGCTAATTTTTACGCATAGCGCGCTAGAAGTCCCTTTGTAGCGCACGCTACGTTTACTTCGTGGCGCGCTAGCGAGTGAACCCCGGGGTGGCGGTTCAACTCCTGTGCCTCTCGGACTATCGGATTAGCGCACGCTATCTTGTCTAGCGCACGCTAATGTCGGGAGACTAGCGCCGCGTTAAGTTGTTCATGGCGCGCGCTAGCGTGGGTGTCCAAGATCGAGCGCTTTATTATCAATTCGGTCAGTGCGGTTAGCGCACGCTACGCTTGTATGGTAGCGCACGCTAACGGGTCGTGAGTCTGGGCTTTGTCACCGGACTCGATCGATGTCCGGTAGCGCGCGCTATTGGTCGATAGCGACGCTACCGAGAAGCTATTAGCGCACGTTACGTATCGAGTAGCGCACGCTAACGGCCAATAACTGCCATCGGACCGGGACGCTAACGGTAGGTTTGTAATCTTATCCGTTAGCGCACGCTAACCTTGAGGTTTTAGCGTGCGCTAACACTCCGGCTATATAAACCAGGGGTTGACCGAGATGAACACATTTTCTCATTTCTTTCCTTCTTCCGCGGCCGAGCGACTCCAGAGCCGATTTGAGGCGATTTTCTTCTTCCAATCACTTCAGAGATTCTTTTGCTTGAATTCTTGGTGTAGATTAACATCATCCACTTGTGTTTCTTATCCTAAATCCAAGGTAATCTCTTAGAACCCTACTTTTGGATAAATTGGGGGTTTTGGGATTTTCTTCCGATCCGTTTCGTTTTGTTGATGGATTCATGATGAATACGATTAATATTGTTAGTACCTTTAGTTTTCCTACGGATTCATGGATATTTTGCGGTTTTTACGGAATCGAGAGGGTTTGGTTGTGGTCCGCCCTCGTTGTCATTTTTGGTACAAATATACATGAATCGTAGGCGGGTTTCCGGGTGTATTCCATTTCCGTAATCGTCTAGAGTTGGTTGTGATTGTGTTATTCGAATCGTTAGGTTCATTTCCGCCGGTTCCTTGCAGTCGTGCTTGATTCTTCCGTTCTGTTCGCGTCGCCGTCTATTAATCGAGGCAAGTATCATTATGAACTTACAATCTTGACATAGTAGTTTTGTATGAGAAATTGTGTGTGTGTGTATGCTCACTACGGGTTAGACTCGACGGGGTCTCGGTAGGGGTCCACGGAGGTGTGGATCGACAAGCTTTGCTTTTAACCACTACGGGTTAGATCCGACGGGGTCTCGGTAGGGGTCCACGGAGGTGTGGATCGACGGTTAATTGTGGTGAATTTTACAAATGTGATTTGATACTGGCATTTCCGGAAATGAGTGTTTTCGAACGGTTTTCTCTATTGCATGCATTTACTATATGTGTAAGATGTAAGTTGTTCATCTGGTTACTTGTACTAGCGTAATTGCTAACCCCTCTGGGGACCCGTTTTGGGGAAATTCGTTTTATGAATTTCAGGTCAGGTTCATCGAGACGAGCGGGCGCTGGACCAGTACACGGATGATGGCCGTGCGTGATGATTGTGCACGAGTGACGTTTTAGTGTCTCTTACTTTTTCATCTTTTGTGGTTTTGAACTAATAGTTGTACTCGAGTACTTAAGGGGTTCTTGTTCGTTCGGATTGTATTGTTGCTTATTATGTTGTGTTGGATGATGATGTTATATCGACCGGTTGAACCGGGTGGATTATTACATTTGCGTCTTTATGACATGGTATTATTCTCGTCGTTTATGTGAGTCGATGAGTATGAGGTCATTCGGCTGGTGGGTCCCATATATAGGGATTTCACGGCTACTGTAATATACCTCGAATATCTTGAGGGTGTTACGAGAAAATGGTATCGAGCACTAGGTTTATGGATACCTAGGCTTGTCGGTTTATTGGGTCTTGTGGTGTTTTGTTTTGCACATCATCGTCACGCCATGATTCCGTACTACCAAGTGTCCGTAAGTTTTCCTTCCTCTGTTCATTATTTCCTTGTATCGTACCTTGATTCTCGACTTGTGATTGTTCTTTTCGTACTTACCCTCGTATGGCTTTTGCTACTTATTTAACTCCGGTATGGATGCCGGAAGAGGTCGTGGTCGCGGTCGTGGTCGTGGACGCGGCCGGGACGTGGGGCAGCCGGTGGGGCGGCCACGTCACGATCTTGAGGCCGCGATGCGCGGCCGTCATAGCCATGCTTCTTCTCAGGAGCGTGCGATCTTGGTATTGCGGCCGTTATGCAACAAATGGTGAATCAAATGGCGGCGATATCTCAGGCGGTTCGTAACCCGGATCTGCCCATGCTAATCGGGGCGGAGCGGACCGTTGGCTCCAAGATGTCATCAAGATGCATCCTCCTCAGTTTTCGGGAGCTTCAGACCCGATTGGCTGGGAAGGGTGGATCAAGGAGATGTCTAAGGTCTTCGTTGCCACTAACTGTCCCGAGGACCGTAAAGTCCCTATTGCTCAATACTTTCTCACAGGGGACGCTACGGACTGGTGGGAGGCCGTTGGGCCCAAAGACCATGCTGCTTCGTGGGCTGAGTTTCAAGAATTGATGGAGGCTGAATATTGCCCGTGGCCGGTCAGACAGGCTCGGGTACATGCTTTTTATGATGCTCAACCGCGGGATATCCCCGTATCTCAAGCCATTGCTGATTTTAACAAGGAGTTGGGTTATGTGAAGACCCAAGTCGTCGAAGAGAGCGACAAAATTTTCCATTTCTCCAGACGGATGAAGTTGCCGATTCGGGACTATATGTCGGGGCTTGTATGCACTACATTGAAAGATTACCAGAGCAGGGCCCTTGCTTATGATATGTCTGGGACGGCGAGTGAGGCGGCCCGCGAGTAAGAAGCGAAGTCCGAGGAACTTTTCGGGCCACAAGAGTGGGGTCGGCAGAGATCCCAATCTGCTAACTTCCGCCGGCGGTGGTCCAGCTCGTTCCACTGGGTCCTCGTGGAACTACCGGTGCTCCTTTTCGTGATGTGAAGTGTTTCAATTGTGGTCGTACAGGCCACATCACCGTACTTGTTTGAGCCCTTTGTCGACGTGTAATCAGTGTGGCGGCCGGGCCACAAAGTCTGTCTTTGAGAGGGAGAAAATTCTTGGTGCCCGGGCTTCCATTCCAGCGCCTAGGGAACCAAGTGTGAATCAGGATCGTTTGCTCTCAATCCCCGCCGAGTGCTAGTCGGGGAGAGGTCGGGTCAGCCCTCTAAGGGGGAGCTTCAAGTGTGGCTCACCCACCCGCGTGTCTATGAGATGCGAAAAGCCGATGATCCAATGGCTACCGTGGCGGCAGTACCGCTTTATATTCTTTCTCATCCCGTCGGTGTGCTTTTCGATTCCGTGCTACGCATTCGCTCATATCTCCGGATTGTGCGCCATTTGAGTCTCGACCGTTTGACGCCTTGTGAGCCCTTCATCGTTAAGCTTCCTAGCGGCGATAGGATCGTTGGTGATCAGGAGGTTCGAGACTGCTCTGTACTTATTTGTGAGAGGACTTGGCCCTCTAATCTTATTATTGTGAGTATCGAGGGTGAGGATTTGATTCTTGGTGATGATTGGCTCGAGCGGCATGGTGCGATCATGAACTACCGTACGAGAATCATCACTATGTTAGCCGAGGACGGCACCGAGCACTCTTTTCGCGGGCGAAAGAGGGGAAACCAGAATTGTTATTAATGCCTTGAAGGCGATGAGTCTCTGCAAAGGGGTGTCTTGGTTATTGGTGCTATGCCTTGAAGGCGGAGGATGGTGGAGTCGATCTTTCGCCGATTCCAGTTAATGAGTTTCTGATGTATTTCTGACGAGTTAACCGGATTGCCACCGGATAGTGAGGTTTAGTTTTCCATAGAGTTAGAGCCGGCGCGCCTATTTCAAGGCGCCTATCGCATGGCACCTTCAGAGATGTCCGAGTTGAAGAAGCAGTTGAGTGAGCTTCTTGAGTCGGGGTATGTTCGACCGAGCGCCTCGCCTTGGGGCGCACCGGTCCTGTTTGTGCGGAAGAAGGATGGTTCACTACGTTTGTGTATCGACTATCGCGAACTAAACAAGGTGACCATCAAGAACAAGTATCCTTTGCCGAGAATTGATGACTTGTTCGATCGGGTGGAGTCATGCGGTATTCTCGAAAATTGATTTGAAATCGGGGTACTATCAGCTCCGGGTGAGAGAGTCCGATGTGCCGAAAACAGCCTTTCAGACGAGGTACGGACATTATGAGTTCGTAGTCATGCCTTTCGGGTTAACTAATGCGCCGGCGGTGTTCATGCAGTTGATGAACAAAGTTTTTATCGAGTATTTGGATAAGTGCGTCGTCGTCTTTATTGACGATATTCTTATTTATTCGAGGAATGAGGAAGAGCATGCCCATCATTTGCGGATAGTATTAGACATTTTAAGGACCGAGCAACTCTATGCAAAGTTCTCGAAATGTGAGTTCGGGTCAAGGAAGTGATGTTTTTAGGTCACGTGATTTCGGTAGGGGGTTCGTGTGGATCATGAGAAGATTGAGGCCGTATTGGATTGGGCACCGCCAAGAATGTGAAGGAGCTCGTAGTTTCTTGGGTTTGGTGGCTACTACCGTAGGTTCGCCGAGGGTTTCGAAATCGGCCCGCCACTTACGCAGCTTGCTCGAAATCCGAGAGGTTAAATGCGGAATGACGAGGCGATCGAGTTTTGAGGAATCAAGAAGCGTTTGACTTCAGCCCCAGCTTTGGCGTTGCCATGTGGCAACGAGGGTTTTGCCGTTTATAGCGATGCTTCGGGTCGTGGTCTTGGGTGTGTATTAATGCAAAGACGGCAAGACCATTGCCTATCTTGTCGAGACGATTGAGGCCGTATGAGCTGAACTACCCTACTCATGATTTGGAGTTAGCTGCAGTCGTTTTTGCGCTCAAGATTTGGCGTCACTATCTTTTCGGCTCTACATGTCAGATTTTTACCGATCATAAAAGTCTGAAATACATATTTACTCAGCGAGAGTTGAATATGAGGCAGAGGAGGTGGTTAGAGTTGATTAAGGATTATGACCTCGAAATCCTTTATCATCCGGGTAAGGCGAACGTCGTGGCCGACGCCTTGAGTCGGAAACCAGTTGCGTTGCGAACGCTTGAGATCCTTACGCCTCAGTCTAAGCTTCGGAGGGCTTTGATCGAGTTAGATGTTGAAGTTTTGTTGCCTGGAGCCATCGGGCAACTTCGTGCTTTAGAGATTTCGTCGTCTCTGATCGATGAAATTAAGCTGAAGCAATCAGGGGATCCGATGATTATTCAAATCCGAGAGAACGTTCTTAAGGGAAAGTCTCCTGGGTTTGTGATTCACGAGGATGGTATTTTGAGATTTCAGAGTCGGCTTTGTGTGCCGAACGACTCAGAGTTGAGGCAGAGTATCTTACGGGAGGCCCATGCTACACCTTATTCCGTTCATCCTGGTTCGATTAAGATGTACAAGGACCTGAGAAGAAATTTCTGGTGGAATGATATGAAGGATGAGGTCGCACAGTTTGTAGCGAGATGTTTGACTTGTCAGCAGGTCAAAATCGAGCATCAACGACCGGCTGGGTTATTGCAGTCACTTCCCGTTCCGGAATGGAAATGGGAAGATATATCGATGGATTTTGTTACGAGTTTACCGAGATCGAGGTCGGGCATGAATATGGTATGGGTGATTGTTGATCGTCTGACCAAGTCGGCACATTTTCTAGGCATCAAGGACACTTGGGGCCCGGAGAAGTTGGCTCGTGTGTTTATCGCGCAGATCGTGAGACTTCACGGTACTCCGAAGTCTATTGTTTCGGATCGTGACGGCCGTTTTGTATCGCACTTCTGGCAGGCGGTGCATAAGGCGTTGGGTACCCGTTTACATTTGAGTACCTCTTTTCATCCCCAGTCAGATGGACAATCGGAACGCACTATCCAGACGTTCGAGGACTTGTTGCGTGCCTGTGCTCTCGATTGGAGTAGTGACTGGGAGGAACATTTGCCGCTGATCGAATTCACGTACAACAACGGTTGCACGCGTCGATTCGGATGGCACCGCATTTGAAGCACTTTATGGCGGCGATGCGATCACCTATTTGTTGGAACGAGGCGTCCGATTTGATCGGGACCGAGCCGGATGTCGTTTTAGAGACGAGGCGGAAGATAGAAGTAATTCGGAACGGATGTTGGCGCCCAGTCGGCCAGTCGTATGCGGCGTCCGTCGTCGACCTTTGGAATTCGAGGTGGGAGATCACGTTTTGCTAAAGGTGTCGCCGACGAAGGGAGTTTTTCGTTTTGGGAAGAAAGGGAAGTTGAGTCCGAGATTTATCGGCCCCTTTGAGATCCTCGAGCGAGTAGGTGGGTTGGCATACCGTTTGGCGTTACCTCCGGCCTTGAGTCATGTTCATAGCATTTTCCATGTTTCCCAGTTGAGGAAATATGTCCCGGATCCTAGTCACATCATCGATTATGGTGAGATTGATGTCGCCGAAGATGTTACGTTCGAAGAGCGCCCTTTGAAGATTTTGGAGTATCGTGAGAAACGATTGAGGCATAAGACCATACCTTTGGTCAAGGTGCAGTGGTCGAGACACGGTGTCGAGGAGGCAACTTGGGAAACCGAGGATAACATGCGTGCTAGGTACCCCGAGTTGTTTGTTTCTTAAGTTTCGGGACGAAACTTATTTTTAGAGGGGTAGAATGTAATATCTGCATTTTTCTTTCCCTTGTAATTGTATTTCCGGTGTAATTCTCGATTGTAGTGACCCTCGTGTATCCTTCAATGTAACTTTTCCGTCATCTTTTGATCTGATTCTCGTAATTGTTGTGCGGAACCGCCGTTTCGGGGTTGCCGTGGATTCATTCTATGCTATGATGCGTTTTGAGGTGTTCCGTTTGATGTTTCGTTCGTATTCTGGTGTAGTGGACCGTTTATGTTACGTACTGGCGCACGCTAATTTTTACGCATAGCGCGCGCTAGAAGTCCCTTTGTAGCGCACGCTACGTTTACTTCAGAGCGCGCTAGCGAAGTGAACCCCGGGGTGGCGGTTCAACTCCCAGCCTGCGGACTATTGGATTAGCGCACGCTATCTTGTCTAAGCGACGCGCTAATGTCGGAGACTAGCGCCGCGTTAAGTTGTTCAAGAGCACGCGCTAGCGCGTGTATCAAGATCGACGCTTTATTACCGAATTGTCAAGTGCCGGTTAGCGACGCTACGCTTGTATGGTAGCGCACGCTAACGGGTCGGTGAGTCTGGGCCAGTTTGTCATCGACTCGGCGATGTCCGGTAGCGCGCGCTATTGGTCGATAGCGCCGCGCTAGAAAGCTATTAGCGCACGCTACGATCGAGTAGCGCACGCTAACGGCCAATAATCGCTCTGGACCGGACGCTAACGGTAGGGTTTGTAATCTTATCCCGTTAGCGCACGCTAACCTTGAGGTTTTAGCGTGCGCTAACACTCCCTGGCTATATAAACCAGGGGGTTGACCGAGATGAACACATTTTCTCATTTCTTTCCTTCTTCCGCGGCCGAGCGACTCCAGAGCCGATTTGAGGCGATTTTCTTCTTCCAATCACTTCAGAGATTCTTTTGCTTGAATTCTTGGTGTAGATTAACATCATCCACTTGTGTTTCTCATCCTAAATCCAAGGTAATCTCTTAGAACCCTACTTTTGGATAAATTGGGGGTTTTGGGATTTTCTTACGATCCGTTTCGTTTTGTTGATGGATTCATAATGAATACGATTAATATTGTTAGTACCTTTAGTTTTCCTACGGATTCATGGATATTTTGCGGTTTTTACGGAATCGAGAGGGTTTGGTTGTGGTCCGCCCTCGTTGTCATTTTTGGTACAAATATACATGAATCGTAGGCGGGTTTCCGGGTGTATTCCATTTCCGTAATCGTCTAGAGTTGGTTGTGATTGTGTTATTCGAATCGTTAGGTTCATTTCCGCCGGTTCCTTGCAGTCGTGCTTGATTCTTCCGTTAGTTCGCGTCGCCGTCTATTAATCGAGGCAAGTATCCTTATGAACTTACAATCTTGACATAGTAGTTTTGTATGAGAAATTGTGTGTGTGTATGCTCACTACGGGTTAGACTCGACGGGGTCTCGGTAGGGGTCCACGGAGGTGTGGATCGACGAGCTTTGCTTTTAACCACTACGGGTTAGATCCGACGGGGTCTCGGTAGGGGTCCACGGAGGTGTGGATCGACGGTTAATTGTGGTGAATTTTACAAATGTGATTTGATCGGCATTTAGGAAATGAGTGTTTGACGGTTTTCTCTATTGCATGCATTTACTATATGTGTAAGATGTAAGTTGTTCATCTGGTTACTTGTACTAGCGTAATTGCTAACCCCTCTGGGACCGTTTTGGGAAATTCGTTTTATGAATTTCAGTCGGGTTCATCGAGACGAGCGGCTACTGACCAAGACACGGATGATGGCCGTGCGTGATGATTGTGCACGAGTGACGTTTTAGTGTCTCTTACTTTTTCATCTTTTGTGGTTTTTGAACTAATAGTTGTACTCGAGTACTTAAGGGGTTCTTGTTCGTTCGGATTGTGTTGTTGCTTATTATGTTGTGTTGGATGATGATGTTATATCGGCCAGGTTGAAGCTGGGTGGATTATTACATTTTGCGTCTTTATGACATGGTATTATTCTGTCGTTTATGTGAGTCGATGAGTATGATGCTGTTCAGCCTGGTGGGTCCCATATAGGGATTTCACGGCGCTGTAATATACCTCGAATATCTTGAGGGTGTTACACATGCGGCACCGCCGAAAAAAATAGTCGGGCGTAGGTCCATCGGAGATCCCGTAAAAAATATTAGAAAATTAATTGTCTCTTTTATTTAATTTAATATAATATTGTAGGAGTATGTTTTATTATTTATTGTTGTTGAATATTTTTTGATATTATTAAGTATCAAGAAAAAAGGAGAAGAGGTGAGGGGTGCAATTGTCTTTTTCGGTGCAGACTACCTCCACAAAAAACACCACTATCCTTTATATTATAGATATTCATATATATATATATATATATATATTAGTATGTATATAAATTGGTTATACATATATAACCAGTATGAATTCTCTTTTCTTCTCGAACTATTGCGCACGAGTACGATATCAAATAGGGACTTTGGAGCCTAATTTACGATATCTTCATCATTGAGCTTTTATATTTCTTGGTTTGTGAATTTGGAAAATTTTGTCTTTGTATATAAATTATTCGTTGTTGATAATTATAGTATATGAAATAGACATTATAAGAGTTGTGTATGAAATAAATTATTAACATACTGAAATTAATATAAAAAAGATTCTCAAAAAATCTCCCGCATTGGGCCTAAAAATCTCGAGGCCGGCCCTTTTCATCATATGGTCACATATCGATCGAACGTGATATTTTATGATCGGATATAGATAGAGTATAAATATATGATATTATTTGGTCATCCTATCCGATTATTTGACTTGGCATTCAGTTAAATTATATAAAATATATTACTATTTATCTTGAAAAAACATAAGATATATGATTTTAGATATTGATTCTACTAAATTTATTTTATTAATTACATTATATGTGTACATATTATATACTAAAATATATTTATTATTTTAAAAATAGAGTGTATATGAAAATCAACTGGATATCGGATAATCTGACAGGGAATACTCAGCCCTACCTAAAGCAAATAAGTTAGGATATGAGGGCATACTCGTACCCTACACCACCCATTGAAATTCCTATATTTTCCAAACTAAATTAGAAAAGCTAATATCACAATGTGGATATCGTTGATGTTTGGTAAATATCCTTTGGATGTTTTTCTTAATCGGTTTGGCTTTTAACTTTCTATATAATCAAACAGTTAAATAAATATTTAATAAATAATTTATTGCCGGACAGAAAAATCATTCTTTAAGTCAGATGAAAATGTTAATAAGACTAGCTTTTTCCATTCACTTTTAACTTCTTTCTTTAATAAATACATTAATCAAAATAATTTAATAACCAACAACTAATTTTACTAACACAAGTAGAATATAAAAATAATCAAACAAATAAAATAACTATTTAATTAGATAGTCAAATCAACCGCACTTAACCACCGTTGCCAACAATCATTTGTCAAGCAGGCCCACTATGAATCTAAATTGGAGTTAGGAATTTAGACAAAATTGTTGAGGTTGGATGCAACTGCTTCCCAAAAGAATTCGAACCTGACTATGATTGAATTATTCATGGGCTCTTTTACCGTCGGGCAGGAAAACTTGATCTGACATTATATCAGTACTAAAATTATAGGGGTGAAAACGGATCGGATACGGGCGGATAGTGCTCTTCCCGTATCCTAACCCATATTTTTCTCTCGGATTCGGAGTCGGATACGGGAAGGCCGGATACGGATACAAATTCGGATTATTCGGGATACGGACACGGGACGAATACAGGACGGATTCGGGCCGGATTCGAGTAAATATAATCGGATAATACGTGTCATACAAAAATCATTTGGAAGTGATTGCAGCATATAAAAAAACTAACTACATGTTCCGGGAATTATTATTCCCGTGATGTGTCTTACCTAATACTGATTGTAGATACATAGATGGAAGGTTCCAGATCCTTCTAGAGGTAGTAGGATCCTATTAGATGTCTTACCTTATCTAGGAATCCTATGTATGGAAGGACTCATTGTAATCTATATAAAGGCCCTCTATCAATGTTATGAATGGATTGATTTCTTTGCCTTTTACTTTCTCCTCAAACACGTTATCAAGACGTATTCTACCGAGTGAAAAAAAAAAAAATCCCATCCGATTTCCGAAAATTGCGAAACCTTCCCTGAAACCCTAATCCCGTCTTCTCCTCCTTCACAACAAGAAGATCGATCTTGACCCGCCGCCAACAAACCCTAGCCGCCTCCCACCTTCGCCGCAAATCGAGCTCCGCTAACCCGCAACATAAACAAGGAAGCCGAGGCGACGTGGCGCGGCGTCCGCCACCATCTCGGACGCCCTGTCGGCGTGGAAGAGCTGCGGAGACAGCGATGGTAATGGGCGATCCTGCGCGTGCGTGGGGAAATTATGGAAGGAGGATGTGATCCCTTTTTCTGTGCCGGGGCTTTTGAATCTCCTGTTTCTGATATTTTTCCCGTAGGAGGACCTCCGATTGTCAGGCATCTGGAACCCAATTGAAGAACTCGGCCGGATGGCATGGCTCTTAGTCAAAGTTTGCGGCAATATTCATGGGCAATTTTCCTGATTTAATAAAACTTTTCCAGATTGGAGGACCACGTACCAAAAGCAAACTGCATCTTATGGGAGATTTTGTTGATCGCGGTTGTAATAGCTTAGAAGTTTTTACGATGCTTTTGCTATTGAAAGCAAGATCTGATTCGGAGCAGTATTTCTCGATGAAACTGTACGCGAAAGAAAAAAAAAACGAGAAACGAGAATTTCCGCGAGTAAATTTCCTGCACAGCGCAGCCGTACGAAAATCGCGTTTCCCGATTCGTTAACCGTCGGATCGGTGTGAAATTTTTACAGCAACTTCCCAACACAAATATCTGTATATTCAACGGTGGAGATCGGATTCTGTGTAATATTGGTTACTGAATCTACTGCCGAACAGAAGCATATTTTTACGAAGAAATTTGAAGATCCGACCTCATCCAATACCGAGCTGCTGCATCGCCGCGCTCGAGTCCTTTTTCGGCCGAATTATTGAGCCCAGTAGCCCTATCCGGGCGTTTCTCAACTCTCCATTTTTTTTCCTACTCAATGATTTATTTGTTCATTAATTTGTACACTTATGAATCTTACATGTTTATGTTTTACGTGTATATAGGAAAATACGTCGCTCATGATGATGTGCACGCTATGGAGAAAAAGCCATATTTATCCCGTTCAAGGATCAAAATAAATATAGAACAGAGTACCCACGGAAATATGTTGCTTATATGGAGAGAATCTCCCGTTCAAGGATCAAAGCATATATGAAACCAAGTACCCGTAAGACTTTATTAAAGTTCTCGTTTTTCAATCCCTCTCTTTTGGGAATTTTTTTTTTGGGGGAATTGGGTATTTGGGTTCTTTATCTCCCACGCTACTTTGCGGTGGATGAGACAATGAGAGGTGGTATCACTCTCGGATGTCGAAGTAAACTGTGTGACGGTCCTGGGGGAGTCACGGATAATTGTTGAAAGTCGATAGTTGTGGTTGTTGCATACACCACGTTTTGGGTGCGATTTGATGTCGCCGTTTTGTCGATTTTAAACCAACAATTAAATAAAATGAACATTGTCGGTAACAGTAAAGTTATGACTTGTTCATGATTAGTCACGGATTTGTGACATACAAATGGGACAAACATCGATTGCGACGGATATGTCGTGGTTAAAATCGATTTGTGACGGAATTGTCACGTTGAATTGAGCGACCACCACGTTGGTCTTGACCCAATCCCATACTTGGAAAACTCCATCTTTCAGCTTATTAAAAATAAAATATTGCATGTGGGTGTAGACATGTATCGTCTCATTGCAATATGATATATGGAAGAATGTACGAGTAATTCTCATGAGTTTCAACATGTAAGGCAATGGCATATTGCGGTAAATACATGAATTCGTTGACCTCGATTATAGTTCGTATGACTATAGGTCCGAATACTTTTCCAAGTATTTGTAAAGGCATGTGCCTTATATATTTGACTATGTTTAGTCGATCTTATTGGATGGTCAAGACAAGTTGGTTATGGTATATTCATTATGTCTCATGGTTCAAAATGCTTAATTATGATGCACCGCGTTGTATCTATATAACATGGCTATTATGACGTATACTTGCAAATTGAGAATTAAAATACTTGGTTGATTGATGCACTTTGGTGGATTTTTTTCTGCACTTTTGATCATGACTAGGCGCATCCTCCTTGGTATTTGTTTATGCTTTGAAAGTTCAAACGGAATCAGTGGTTTTTAAACAGCCTTAGCTGTACCGACATTCCTACTTTCTCTGCAAGTCTACCAAGTTGGAGTTACCGAAAGGATCATTAGTCGAAGATAAGAAATCGAACACCCTGCTGCGTTTAAACGCACATATGGCTGTCATTGCCATGTTTTTGCATAAACACTTATGCTATTGGATATGGTCTCAACCTTGTTTTCTCACTAAACTTGGGAAATACTAAAGCAGCCAATTAAAACATGCACTGTGATCTGATTTTAATGATCCGTGTGGTGCACAATATATGGATAGAAAGATACGAAAGTCTAGTTTCCATAACATCTGACCGTTCGTCCATAGCCTTCCTAACAAGGGAGTTATCGCTGTTTTAGTGAACAAAGGTCAAGCTGCGCGGAATTTTATTTCCAGCGATTGTGCTAACTTTTGTCCCAACCAACTTGGTTCCCATCTTGAATTTGCAAGTGGTCTTACGACACATATTTTTCAACCTCTTTCTGGCCGAATTTGCCATAGATGATACAGTTTTTGGTATGCGTTGTACGCTAAACTATCATCTTTCAAATGTTGAAAAACAGTTTCATTGGGAAAGCCCAAAATACGCACCCTTGTAAGAAGGTCGAGCGTGTGCATGGTAGTGTTACACCATGCTTGTGTCGTAATTTTGCCCCTTAGGCATATAACCTTGCCATGTTATGCACTCAATATGATAGATCATTTTGATCATATCAAGCATAAAATCTCTATGTTGTTAGAGTATTCGCTATGCTCATGATTATGAAATTTTGCAAGCGAAATTGAGTGCGTATTAAGCTATTTTCAAGGAACATGATATTTTTTGATTTCGGTTTATAAATCCATTGTGACTATGATGAGTAGGTCATCACAATCAATGAGCGGTATGATGCTCAAGTTGTTGAATGCCGAATGGCGTTTTCTAGTCACATATGTTCCGTAACAATTTAACCATGTTATGACTCGATGATATATGCCAAAGTGTATCACTCATAGCATCTCATTGTGATTTGTGAGAATAAAATCTTATGCATCACTTGTATCGATATGTGAAAAGAAAAATATTCATGAGTCAATATGGTCCTACTTGCATCGGTTTTGGTAACCGTAAGATGTATTGGGACATTGACACATTTAGGCTTTAATAGTCCGGAGTTTGGACAGTTTGATGATCCATATACCACGGTATTGTCATGGACATCATTTTCTTTGAACAAAGAAACTAGTTGGATCAAAGACACCAAAGTACATTGGTGGAGTCGTGAGCAGGGCTCATGACCGATGATGATATTTATGTCATCCGCGTCTTGCTTTCATAAGCATGTGTGACGCCAAAGACCCCCCCGATGATCCTTCTTAGCCATGTTCATTTATTAAAGCCTATTATTTGGCACGATTAGGAGACGACACCCTCCTATGCTAAAGAGAATAATGTAGCGACTCGCATAAGCATGGTGCTGAGTCCTCCCTTTTCACCGAGTCCTTATACATACATGATCATAAGTATTAGCCTGGGTGGCTTATGATGCTATGATGGTGTTCACAAATGGTCGTACTCAAGTAATAACATTTATATGTTATGTTGTTCCTTTGACAATGATTGATAAGTTGATGAAACCTGAGTTATGGTTTTCCAACTTGCGGACCAGTCATTGTAAAGGTCGGTTCACCCACTTTTAGACCAAGTCTTAAAGTGAAATTTTAACGAGTACTTCCTAACATCCAAGGCTACCTTCTCACAAATTTTGGTGCCATTTGGAAACTTGGAAGGAGGTGAACCACTTAAATGAAGTTTTCACATACCACCAGCCGTCCTATTAACCAGTTCGATGTCATTTCGATCGGTTTTTTAACCACAAGGTTGATGGTTTTGGAATCCTAAACACCCGTTTATACATGCTCACGAAATTTTGAGGTGTTTGGGGCTGGTGAAGGGAGTGAACTCTTCAAGAAAGCATTAGAGGTTCGATAAAACCAACGGCCTATCATCGGTTCAATCGTTTCTTTATGTTCGATCCCGGTGGTGCATGGTGGCGGTTTTGTTGAATTCTCAAGACCAGTAGCTACGGCTATGTAGCATAGGTCAACATGTCATATTCACCTATACCTATCATCATTCAAATGCTTAGTTACAAGTGTAACCATATGCATTTTGTTAACTGGATTGTGTTAACAACTGAAAACCTTTATCGTCCACATGTTCATGTGCCAAAAGTGCGTCACCACAACGCATTATGACGGGTTATAAATGATGAATATGACATGCGCTTTCACTCATAGTCCGCTTAAAATGTTCCTTTGATGACGATCTCGTAAGTCACTTTGATGAGCCAGTCTTCCCGTCGTTAGGGGGAGATGCGAACGATCATGTTCGAGTAGAACGACTTGGAAATTGTCGTAGTTTGTCCCTACTGTGTCTCACCAAGTTCCCTAAAGTGACGAGATTAAATACATGCTGCAAACATGTCTGCAAGGATTGTGTCCGGTCATGGACGTTCGTCACCTATAAATGGTGATATGGTAACACCACAAATTGTGGTAGATGGTGTTACTAGGCCGTGGATCTCATAGAGCATTGGGATGCCACTTGGTTCGATAAATACTCTCGCTAAGAATGTATGCGAGCTTGGTACATGAAACTTGATCATATGATCAAATGAACTCATCCGTCTCATGTGATTACGGATTATAGTCATCATTGGGGACGCCTCAATGAATGCAAATCCATAAAGAGTACTCTATGAATAAAGCCGGTTCATGAGGACGTGGAATGTGAGTTTAATCGAACCATACTTCGTTGAAAATCTACAACGTTGTAGCCTTGGCCTAAAATGGAAACATATGCGACTCCAAAGATAAACAAAGTGATAGCCCTTTGTTGAAGTGGTGCCGACACTCCAAAGATAAGATCTATCCGTAAACTTTGTTAAAGCGAGTGAGAGAAGGAGTTAAACTCACCTCATGGCGCGAGGTTTCTCATGAACGACCGGAATCGACTACGATGACACGAAACTTAGTTGTGCTATCGTAATAGATGTTATAGCATCCACTATCTTTTCGCTAGATAGTTTCCCAAAAACCGACGCGGCTTGTGGTTAAATCTTATCTTAGTGGGGAACTAAGTTAAGTGATTAAAGGATCTCGTGGTGGATCGACTCAAATCAAGTGGCTCGACCACGGAGCGCCGACAAGTGATTGTCGGGAACGCATACTAAGTATATACTTGATTTGGAAGAGATATGAAGCTTTTGCGTGTAAAACTAAGGGTTTATAGTGATGTACTCTTATGAGACTAAGAGATTCCGCTAAATCCAAAGTTAAGAATGAAAGGATCTTGGGACACTTGATGATGCGTATTCATCAATCGGTTTAAGGCAATCTAAGGGACGGTTTCCCTAAGAGACGATAAAGTAATGCCTATATGATTCCCAATGATTAGTCGAAGTCATCATAAGACTTGGCTCACTTAAGTGATGATGCAGTCTTAAGAGAAAAGTACGGTATTATGTACTCATGTTTGACTCGATGAACTCATTCGTAATAATACGGTAAAGCCACTGTGATGATGGCCTAGGATGCGCTCACGCAATGTCTGTGATTGACAAGAAGCTTGAAGCTCGCTCTATCTCGATAAAAAGGACACTTGAAAAATGATACCCGAATCTGCCCAGAATGTGTTGGTCTATCTCCCGTATGACCTACAGGGCAGCTCACTTGATGGAAAATGGTGAAATTGGTGCCATTGGAAAGGTTTGTGTCTACTTTCCAAGGAAACCAACCATTTGATCACATCCATCATGTTGAGTGACATATGACTATTGTTGCAAAGTAGGACAGGATATGTCCAGTAATTTGCTGAGTCAACTTCGATAGAGCTTTGTGATCTCGCTTCAGTCGATCTAGGTTACGTGATCGTATGTGAATGAAAAGCTATGGGTGTCTAGTTTTCATAAGTTCTTACGCCTCGTTGATACCTATTGAATCGAAGAAGTTATGACTGATTTGGTGCATAGAGGTCAAGACTTTGGAAAACTTGATAAGTCTTTAGTGACTCTGCACTTTGGATGTGTCGCGCTCTTTTTGTCCTTAGACCAAGGTTTGTTTTTCCCATTGGGTTTTCACTTGGTAAGGTTTTTAACGAGGCGACCTATGAGAACATCCATACAAATGATGCGTTGTACTTCTGTTCAACTTAAACCAAGAGGTATTTTTCCCACTGGGTTTTTCCTTGGTATAGTTGTGAGGGCAACTTGGCATCTGACTCCTATGATTTGAGGTACTCATCAGGGGGAGTCGTTATGTATACATCAGGGGGAGTATACACGACATGTTATGTTGGTGCGTTGCAATCTTTTCCTCATCAAGCCTTTGTTTTTCCCATGGGGTTTTGTTTTGGCTTGGAATAGGTTTTTACGAAGGCAACATCTTTTGCACCATTGTTGTATTAGTGCTCGACACAGGGGGAGTGTTCCGGGAATTATTATTCCCGTGATGTGTCTTACCTAATACTGATTGTAGATACATAGATGGAAGGTTCCGAGATCCTTACAGAGGTAGTAGGATCCTATTAGATGTCTTACCTTATCTAGGAATCCTATGTATGGAAGGACTCTCATTGTAATGCCTATATAAAGGCCCCTCTATCAATGTTATGAATGGATTGATTTGCTGTCTTTTACTTTCTCCTCAAACACTACACAATATTTCATAAAAGTTTTAATGCAAACTATAGTAATTTTTTTTAAAAATCGTTTCATAACAGGGTTTCCTCATTTTTACTTATTCAGTCTCTCCCATAAAAAACATAAGCTCCATACTTAGCAAAGACTAAAAAGTGGTAATTTAATTGTTTTTAACAATTATTATAATATATATAATTGCCCCTCTATTTACTTGAATAGAACATTTCTTTTAAAAATGCATTTCATATGAAACAAATAGCTTATAAGTTAGTATTAAAGTGTTTGGCTAATACATTTTTTTTTAAAAAATATTTTTTTCAGAAAATAATTTTTTTTTCGAAATATAGTTTTTTTTATTTTTCGCAAAAAGTATTTTTTTTATTTTTTCAAAAAATACAAAAATCCAGAAACTAATTTTATTTTTTCCAGAAAATAATCTTTTGAAAAAAATATTTTTGCCAAAAATAATTTTCTCGAGAAAATATTTTTTTAATTTTTCGAAGAAATAAAAATTTCCATAAATAATGTTTTTTCGAAAAGATAATTTTTTTCCTAGAAAATATTTTTCTTCGAAAAATAATATATTTTTCCAGAAAATACTTTTTTTTGAAAAAAGTTTTTTTTTTCTTGAAAGCTTAAAATTCATTACACTGAAGTCCAAAAGTGTTATATATATATATATATATATAAAAAATAAAGTATATTTAAAATTTAAAAATATGGATATCCAGATTTATTATCCAGATTGGTATCCGGATTTATTATCCGGATTGGTATCCGGATAATATCCGATAAAATATGGGAAAACTCGGATACGGGCGGATATTGCATTATCCGAATTCGAACCCGTATCCGAATTCAACTATCCGGTTCCGGATCCGTATCCGAATCCGACCGGATACCTATTTTTCATCCCGAATTCGATCCCGATCGGATACGGCTCCGGATCGGGCGGGAAATATCCGCCCAGTTTTCACCCCTATAAAATTATATATTTGTGTATATTTATTGATTCAGTTTATATTTTTTTTGTTAATGTCGAACGGTTCGGATTGAAATCCATAAATATGAAAAAAAATATATGCAATTTTAGTACCGGCATAATATAAGATCAAATTTTCCTGACATGTCGATAGAAAAATACACCGTACTAATATAACTATGATTTGGTATTTTTGAAATCGCATAATTCAACCGTAACAAGAAAAATATATAAATTGGAATCAACGATATGAACAAATATGCAATTTTAATATCGGTCTAACGTTAGGCCAAATTTTACTGGACTGATCGTTGAAAATCCGAGTATTCATAGCATTTGGAGTTAATAACTTGTTTATTCTTCTACACTACTTTTAGTTCATTTAGTTTGTAGGAATAACAAATAGCTTACGTCTTTAACATAGGCTCCGTTTGGTTGGACATAATCCACTTTATTAGAGCTGATATCTGGGCTTATCAATCAGATTAAGGTGTTTGGTTGGTTGGTATTGGGCCTGAGAATTATTAGTGGCCCGCTCATTTTATTGGTTGGTATCTGGGCTTATCAAAACGAAGATGAATTACTGACCTGCACAAACCGTCGCTGCGTCGATTGCACTGAAAGCCACCGTCGCGGCGCCGAGTAGGGTTCTTGCAAGATGAATCTCTTCGTCTTCTATCTCTTCGTCGATTGCACTGATAGCCGCAGATGACAGAAATGGTGGGGTGAAAAGGTGAAAAGAGGGGTAGAGATATGAGGACAATTTTGTCATTTGAATGTAAATCTGACTTAATAAAATGCCCAACCAAACGGAAACTTGTATTAATAAGGTGCAAATCAGACCTCAACCAAACAACATAATACCCCACATAAATATTATCATTCGCAATATATATCGGGCTATTTAATCTGGCCGATTAGTCCCCAATGCAATCAAACGGAGCCATACTATATAAGTATCTTGAAATTATAGTCCCCCTCTACATGTCTTTGTAGAATAATCATATACAATTGCTTTAATTTTATCATTGAGTCTTAATTATTTATTTATTGCTATTTCGTGTAATTTAGGAATGTCTTTTCTATACGTAAACCTAATCGGTCTAATGTAGAAGTTCGTATTGGAATCAAGTTAAATATATAAAATCAGACTTCCAATATTTTTTTTTATCACCAAATTACTTATTACTCTCTCCGTCCGTCAAAAACTTGCCACAGTTTTCTTATTGGGGTGTCCGTCAAAAACTTGCCGCAGTTATAAAAGTGAAGTTTTTCTCTTTTTATTCTTCTCAAAAATGGGATCCTTTCTCCACTAAACTCACTTTATATCATATTTTCTTAAAACTCGTGCCACTCGAAGTGGGATAAATTTTTTGTGGAGGGGGAGTATAATTTACCATGATTGGTTGAGTTACCGCTTGCAATTGAAATGAAACCCGTGATAATAAGTGAATCATTACACAATATTCACGTTCTCCATGCACATTGCTACTTTAATAGAAAAAAAAGTTAAAAGTAGCATTTTTATTCCATCGTGTATTAAACATATTCCGCACAATAAGTATAAAGTATTATACCCAATATACTTCATTTGTTAAATGTATCAATTTTTTTTTATACAATTTGTTGGTAATACATTTACATATCACATGCATGATAAGTATCTTACTGTAGAGAAATGTATCTCATTCTATCATAAGCCCAAATGTGCAGGAATATTATATTTAGTAGGCCTAGTTTTGTACCGTGGTGACTTAAAAAGAAATTGATGCATCTGCAATGTGAAAATAATCGTCTGTGAATTTAAACAGATTTGTGTTTGGTAAATAATATTTTTTTAAATATTTTTAAGATACAGAATATCAATTTTCAGTATTTTTTATAGCAGCACTTTCTAAAAGCAACCTCAATACTGCTCTCAAAATTTGCTGTTAATGGCCGTGAATTCTAAAAAAAACTATTTTTTATCTACCAAATACTGTCCAATTTAAAAATTCATCAAAAAACTGACTATGAAAAGTGGGATTTGTGTTCCTTTAGATCTTACCAACGAAATAAGGACGTATACCATGATCCCTAAAAGCACTTAATAAGATACTTTTCTTGTTATATACATATATGTACTTGTCATACTTACATACACATTTGTCATATTTATTTTAAATTCAAAATATTTCATACACTTGTCAAACTACGACATCATAAGGGAAACGCCTAACCGTGTGCTCTTGGTGTCCAAAACAAAATTTTCCAAAAAAATAACGCACTCTTCAATTATTATTAATCTTGATTATTATTCTTATTATTGTTGTTGTTGATTACTATTGTTATTACTAATAATATTTACTATTATTAATAATAATATTTATTGTTGTTGTTGATTGTTGATTACTATTATTATTATTATTAGGGCTGAGACCGGTTCAGTTCTTGGTAAAAAATTAAAGAACCGGAACTGGTTTTTAAATACATAAACAGGTTCGGTTTTTGACCATTTTTTTCAGAAACCGAATTAGGAACCGAAACCGAAAAAACCGATTTTTCTCCAGGAACCGAATTAGGAACCGGAACCGAATTTAATGTGTAAAAACTGGGTTTTTCGGTTCTTTTAGGAACCGAATTGTGCAAAAAAACCGAATCTTGTAAAAAAACGAATTTTGAGTAGAAATCGAATTTAATGTGTAATATTTTGAACAAAATATATTTAATTTGTTTTATTTGATACCTATATTATGTAAAAATTTATATATAATATTATTTTTATTATTATATATATAATATGTATAGAACCGGTTCCAAAGCGGTTTTTCTAACATCATAAAATAGGAACCGGAACTGGAACCGGAACCGAATTATTAAAAAGGAACCGAATTAAGAATCGGAACCGGTTAATAATAAAAAAGCCGGAACCGGAACCGAATTTTTTGGTTCGGTTCATATTAAAATTCGGTTCTTCGGGTAAAAATTCCAGCCCTAATTATTATTATTATTATTATCATTATTATCATTGTTATTATTATTATTATTATTATTTGTGACATTTGATACTTTTGTGACATTTGGGATATTTGGGGCATATTTATTAGTATTATTATTATTATTGTTATTATAAGGATTGTAAGTAATTATATTATTATTACATTAAATTTATTGTTGACGTCTGATTTTTACACGTGTACTGACCGGGACAAATGGGTCGAAGACACGTAGAAAATAACAAATAAAGTGGAAGATATTTGATCACTAAATTTTATTAATGACCTCTTGATAGCATAGAGCCGGGCAGAAATGTGTATGCCGGTCTATTCGGTTTGCTTGTTAATTACAAGTCTTTTTTATTCTTTTTCAGTATCTCTCTTATCTCTCTTTTTTCTCTCTCTTCTTAATGCTCAGAATTCCAAAGGATCCTTTTTTACTGTACATTTCTCCTATATATAGGCAGTGCAGGCGGTGGGAGATGACAGCTGGCGCATGTTTGGGGAATACGCCCATAACACTTGTCAGTCTGCATTTACATCTTGGACACGTGGCGGCCTATAAGGAGTGTCTTGGGAAGGGGCGTGACTGCATGCGTTAATTGGCATGCGGGTCTACTTTGCCGACTTCCGGAGGTGTCTATCCGACAGGGTCGGCTTCGGGTCTGCCGCTGTTCGGGCCGGCCCCGCCGTAATCTTGAACCGGGACATTTTCGTCCTTCCTCTGCTCGGCCTTCCTGGATCAGATACCGGGTCGGCCTTGGAGTCACCGTCCGTTCCGGTTTATAGCGAGCCCGGTTGGAAATCGGGTTTTTTGTCCGGTCCGACTTCGGGTTCTGCTCGGCCGGTTTAGCTGCCTGGAGTGCCTACGTGGATTCTGAGTAGGATGGGCTACCAACAAGGGCCCCCGAGTCCAGGGCCGTGCCGAGCTGGCCGGGGCTGGAGTCGTTCGATGTTGAGACCGATCCGGTTTGTCTTGGATGCATAAGCGATTGGTTTGCCTTGTGGGAGGATAAGATCTTTCGAACAGACGTCTCTTCGGGAGTCGCGTCGCACCGCCTCCCTGGTCTTTAGGTGTCATCATGTGGGGGGACGCGTGGCGCAAGAATACTGGGCGGCGCGCTCACGCGTTCTCGAATCCTGTGACGGTTCAGTAGAATTTCTCGCCTCACGCGCCTGGCATTTAATGCCTACATTTCCCTATAAATAGAGGTTGTCTTCTCCTTCAGTGTTTCTTCCGCCATTTTTACGTAGTGTTGCAGAGAGAGAAGTTTTTTCGGCGACTTTTTTCTTCTTTCCCGATTTTATCGACCTTCCCGGTAAGCTTGCTTTTCTTTCTTATTTATTTAAGATGTCGGGGACAAGGGACGAGACGGAGGTGGTTTTGACCGTGTCGCCGGACCGCACGGGTGTGGCGGATCTATCGATTGGCGAAGCTCCCGTCGATTGGAGTGTTGAGGAAGAGGGAGATGAACTAGTGGAGTCGCCGGGATCTGGAGAAGTGGAAATGGCGGCGCCATTGACAGTTGTCGGAGAGACTCCGGCGGAGAGAGTCGAGCCGGTGGTGGCCCGGGTTCGCCCTCGTCCGGACCCTTTGGTGGCGGCGAGTTGGGACTCAGCTTCGATTCGGAGTAACGTTACGGAGGAGCAATTGGCGGCCTGGCGGCTGCGCTTTAAAATTCCGGCGAGGGTGCGGATGTTCGTTCCGAATCCCGAGGAGAGGCCCTGATCCGCCCTTTGGTTGCACGGCGGTGTACTACCGCTCTTTCCGGCCGGGCTTCGGTTTCCGCTTAGTTGACTCTTTCCCGGTGGTTAAGGCGGTGGGGCCTTCTGTCCCTCGATTCATCCGAATTCACAGGCTCGGGTGGTGGGCCTTTTTATCCTTTTTAATCGGCACGGTGGCAGAGCCGGCTTTGAGGAGTTCAATGCCTCTATCTGTGGAGGTCGGTTGGTAGGTCCGGCTCAGTGGTTTTATCACGGCCCGGCATTCCATGCACAAGGAGCTAGTGGGGTACCCGAGACCATTCATAGTGGAAAGAACAGTGGTTCTTTATCGGGGCCGTGGAGGAGTTCCTTGGATGAGTGGGAGCCGGGGTGATAGATGCCGCATGGATTCTGTGCTTTTACGGCCAAAATGAGTAAGTGTGGTAATTTTGCCTTTGTTCCTCTTTTGTCTAACACTCATCATTTGTTGCACATGCGAAGCGTATCCCGTCGGAGACTTCTGCCGAGTTCGACGGCCGGTCGGCGGCTTTTGGGCCTTCCTCTGGAGCAAAGGAAGTCTCACCTTTTAGTGTCCGAGGAGAACCTTTGGGCGGCCGGACTTAGAGAGACCGATCCGAGCACAATGTCTTCCTCAGGTGTTTTTTTTTTTTTTTTTTTTTTTAACATATTTTCCTTCTCCAGCTCCTCAGGCAAAAACTTCATCCGGTAGGAAGGAGACGCCTGCTCAGCGTGTGGCCAGGCTGGCTGCGGAGGCTGCTGATCGGAGGGAGTGGGCCGGCAAGCGCAAGAGAGTGGAGCCTGTTTCTGCGAATAAGGCCGAGGGTTCGTCGGCCCCTGAAGTCATATTGTCCGCCGTCTCTGTCCGGGCCGATCGGGAGGAGCCCGTTATTGACTTGGAGGGCCATTATCTTCCGGCCAACCAGGAGCGGGTGGAGCCATGTGACCAGATGAAGGGGCGGCGGCCGCGCTGGTTCTTGGATTACGTCCGGGCCGCGACTCCGACTCCCGAGATGCTCAGTCGGGTTCCTCATGGGGTGGCGGTTTCTAGCCATATTCCGATCCGGGGTTGGACTCCCAAGCTGGAAATGATGACCAACGATATGGATCCGGCCGAGCAGATCCAGTTCGGGAATGCCCTGGTTGGCCGGGCCATGTGCACCTATGTGAAGGCCTCGAATGAGTTTCTGGATTCGTCCGAGAGGCACAAGAAGACGGAGGCCGACCTTAAGGCTTTGCAGGAGGAGCATCACTTGTGCCCCTCTTTGATCAAGTCTCTCGAGGGGGAGATAACCTCCCTGAGGGGCGAGATGGAGCTTTTGGACGGTCGGGCTCTCCAAGCCGACATATGGAGGCTGAAGGCCGAGGAGCTGACCGATGCGGTCGATCAGGCGCAGAAATAGTGCGTGGAAATCCGGGCCGAGCACGAGGCTTATCTGAAGGAGACCAAGGCCCAGGTCGAAAACCTGACCGAGCGCCTCAGCACCTGCGAGGCTTCGAGCTATGCTAGGGGCCGTGCCGAAGGGGCGGAGGCCTTCAAGGAGACGCCTGCCTTTGAGGAGCTGATCAATCTGAACTACGTCTCCACTTGTTTCGAGATTTTAGATCTTATGAAAGGTGGGAAGACCGTTCAGGAGATCGAGGCTTACATTGCCTCTCAGGCGGCCGACCTTCATGTTGACATTGTTGGGGCCGATGAGCCAAAGGCGGCCGAGGGTGAGGATGCCGGTCAGGCTCCGCAAGGCGAAGGCGAGGGGCCATCTTTTCAGGCGGCCGGCCAGGATGACGGGGCCGAGTAGTCTCTTTTAGATTTTGCTTTCAACATGGCCTGCGTGCCTATTTTTGGTCTTTCTTTTGTTTCATCTGACGTTCGGCCTGCGTGCCAATCTGGTTCTGGTTTTTTGTAATTGTCTGTATTTTGTAACAATGATTTGATGAAATAAGATCTTTTTTGCCGTTTTCGTTGTGCTCTTTTATCGTTCTTGGTTGATCGTGCCGAGACGAGCTCGGTCTTAGAGTGCCGGGGGAGCCGGTCTCATGAGGAGCCGAGACGAGCTCGGTCTTATAGTGTCGGAGAAGCCGGTCTTATGAGGTGCCGAGACGAGCTCGGTCTTATAGTGCCGGAGGAGCCGGTCTTTCGAGGTGCCGAGACGAGCTCGGTCTTAGAGTGCCGGGGGAGCCGGTCTCATGAGGAGCCGAGACGAGCTCGATCTTATAGTGCCGGAGAAGCCGGTCTTATGAGGTGCCGAGACGAGCTCGGTCTTATAGTGCCGGAGGAGCCGGTCTTTCGAGGTGCCGAGACGAGCTCGGTCTTATGGTGCCGGAGGAGCCGGTCTTATGAGGTGCCGAGACGAGCTCGGTCTTATAGTGCCGGAGGAGCCGGTCTTATGAGGTGCCGAGACGAGCTCGGTCTTATAGTGCCGGAGGAGCCGGTCTTTCGTGGTGCCGAGACGAGCTCGGTCTTATAGTGCCGAGACGAGCTCGGTCTTATAGTGCCGGAGGAGCCGGTCTTATGAGGTGCCGAGACGAGCTCGGTCTTATAGTGCCGGAGGAGCCGGTCTTTCGAGGTGCCGAGACGAGCTCGGTCTTATGGTGCCGGAGGAGCCGGTCTTATGAGGTGCCGAGACGAGCTCGGTCTTATAGTGCCGGAGGAGCCGGTCTTATGAGGTGCCGAGACGAGCTCGGTCTTATAGTGCCGGAGGAGCCGGTCTTATGAGGTGTACCAGTAGGGAATAACATCGAGTTCTTATTGATAATACCTTTTTAGATACATAGCGTTCCACGGGTGAGTTAATCTTTGGCCGTTCAGATATTCCAGCCGGTAGGCTCCATTCTGAAGGACTTCGCTAACTTTATACGGCCCCTCCCACTTGGGCTTGAGCGGCCCGGGATCCGGACCCAGAACCCTCTTGAGGACTAGGTCGCCGACCTGGAATCTTCTCGGGTGAACCTTGGAGTTGTAATATTTTTCACTCCTTCTCTTGTATACGGCGTTTCGCATTTCTGCCTGAGCTCGCTTTTCGGCAAGGAGGTCCAGGTTCACTTGGAGGGCCAAGTCGTTATCCGGTTCTTCAAAATGTGCTACTCGGTAGGTAGGTGCCCCTATTTCGACCGGGATAACGGCTTCAGAACCGAAAGCCAAGGAGAAAGGCGTTTCTCCTGTGGCGGATCTATGCGTTGTTCGGTAGGTCCATAGGGTCCCGGGGAGTTCTTCTGGCCAGGAACCCTTGAGTTCCTCTAGGCTAGTCTTGAGATGTTGCTTTAAGATCTTGTTGACTGCCTCCACCTGCCCGTTAGATTGAGGATAATAGGGCGTGGAAAAGTTATTTCGTATTTGGAGACCGTCGCAGAAAGATCGGAATTTCTTGTTGTCAAACTGTTTCGCATTATCCGAGACAATGGATTGGGGGATTCCGAACTGGCATATGATCGACTTCCATATGAAGTCGACTATCTTCTGTTCGGTCGTGCGTGCCATAGGTTCGGCCTCGGCCCATTTCGTAAAATAATCGACTGCGACGATGGCGTATTGCACTCCTCCCCGTCCCCTAGGCAGAGGACCGATCAAGTCTATTCCCCACTTGGCGAATGGCCATGGACAGTATACAGACGTGAGGGTCTCCGGGGGGGATCGGATCTGCGGAGCAAAGATTTGGCACCGGATGCACTTCCGCACGAGCGCAATGGCATCTTTTTTCAGATCGGGCCAATAGTAGCCTTGTCGGATTAACTTATAGGCCAATGCCTGGCCGCCGGAGTGGTTCCCACATATGCCCTCGTGCACCTCCCTGAGGGCATATTCGGCTTCTGATTCGGACAGGCATTTCAGCAGCGGAACCGAATATCCTCTTTTATATAATGCTCCGTCTATGATAGTGAACCGGGCAGACTGAGTTCGTAAGGATCTTGCTTGAGCTCGGTCTTCGGGCAAAATACCGCTTTGAAGGTATTGCATTATAGGCTGCATCCACCCTCGCGGTTCTGATGGCTCTGCTGCTCGGATTTCGGCCATTTCCAGGGCCGATGAGGCGTGATGCCCTATGCTGACCTCATCCATATGCTCGGCCCCGGCGCTGGATGCAAGTTTGGCCAACGAGTCGGCCTGAATGTTTTCCGTTCGGGGAATATGTTGTATGGTTCCCTGAAAACCTTGCAGTAGGGCTCGGGCCAGGTTGAGGTACTTAACCAGTTTAGGCTCTTTGGCTTCGTATTCGCCGTTGATTTGGTTGACCATCAACTGAGAATCACTCAGGATGATGAGGCGGGTAAGGCCGAGAGAGGTTGCCATTTCTAGACCAGCCAAGAGAGCTTCGTATTCTGCCTCATTATTGGTGGTTGGGAAACTCAGGCGAATAGCCGAGCGGCAATGTGCGTTGGTCGGGACTGACGAGGACTATTCCCGCACCCGATCGGTCAGCGGTAGAGGACCCATCTACATAGAGTGACCATTCTTCTGATCGGTCGTCCTCCTGGGCAATTGCGGGCGTGAACTCTGCAATGAAGTCCGCAAGGGTTTGTCCCTTCATAGCAGTGCGCGATTCGTAAGTTATGTCAAACTGTCCTAGTTCGACGGCCCATTTTACCATTCGGCCGGAAACATCAGGTCGGTGCATAACCTGTTTTAATGTATAGTTGGTTAAGACGACGACCTGGTGTTCCAAAAAGTAGGGCCTCAACTTCCGGGATGCCATTATGAGCGCATAGGCCAGTTTTTCCATCGGGGCATATCTGAGCTCGGCATCATGAAGGGCCTGACTTACATAATAGACCGGGTGTTGTACCGCATTCTCCGTTCGAATTAGGGCGGCGCTGATCGCGGAGTCGGAGACTGCGAGATATAAGTTAAGAAGTTCCCCCCGGGACGGTCTCTGCAAGGTCGGGGCTTCCGCCAGGACTTTTTTGATAGCTTCGAAGGCTTTTTGGCAAGGTTCTGTCCATTGAAAATCCTTGTTCTTTTTTATCGCCTCAAAGAAAGGTTTGCACTTATCCGTTGAGCGGGAGATGAAACGGCTCAGTGCGGCTAGGCGGCCGGTTAGGCTTTGCACCTTTTTGACCGAGTTCGGGGGAACAAGCTCGGATACTGCCTTAATCTTATCGGGGTTGGCTTCGATCCCTCTTTGGCTTACCATGTAGCCGAGGAATTTTCCCGAACCTACCCCGAAGGAACATTTCTTCGGATTTAGCTTCATCTTATACTCTCGCAAAATAGCAAACATTTTATTGAGGTCATGTACATGGTCGGCCGAGTGCAGGGATTTGACTAACATGTCATCTACATATACTTCCATAGTATGACCTATCAGGCTATTGAACATTTTATTTACCAGGCGTTGATATGTTGCGCCGGCATTCTTGAGCCCGAAAGGCATCATCCGTGTGATATAAGCCACGGGCGAGTAGAAGGAGGTATTTTCTTCATCGGCGGGGTGCATTGGAATCTGGTTGTACCTGAATAGGCATCCATGAAGCTCATTAGCTCGTGCCCGGCCGTGGCATCTACCATGTAATCGATATGGGGAGCGGGTAGCTATCTTTTGGGCGAGCTTTATTCGGGTTGGAGAAGTCAATGCGAGCCTCCATAGCCGGTTGGCTTTTTACAGGCTGGGTTGGCTACCAGTCGGGTATTGGGCTTCCCGAATAAACCCGTTATCAATTAGCTTTTCTACCTCCTCTTCCAGCCCTTTCTGGCGCTCGGGGCCCATCTTTCTTCTCTTCTGGACGACCGGTTTTGAGCTGGGGTCGATGTTCAGTTGGTGGCATGCCAGTTCCGGATCGATCCCTGGCATATCAGAATGGGTCCAAGCAAAGACATCCAAATTTTGTCTTAGATGGAAGACAAGCTCGGAGCGGATTGGTTCTTGGAGGTTATGGCCGATCTTTAGCCGCCGGGCGGGATTAGATAAATCTACGTCGACCAGGTCCAATTCTTCTGTTGGCTCAGCGTGGCGGATTTTCCCTTTTGGATTTTGATACCGCGGGTCAACGGGATCCTCCTCTAAGATCGGCTCTTTCTCGGGCCTGCGGCCGCGGTCCGCCGTCTGCCCGATTCTCATTCCGGGGGTTTGCGCGGCCCCTGGACCGTCGGGCCCCCGGCCAAGCAGGGTATTTCCCATCTGTTGCTCGGAGTTGGTAGTCCCCATTTCCTCCGGCCGATTTTCCGGGATGGCCTCTGCGGCGTTGATCTCGCGAGCCCGGATGCTGAGATTGCATTCCCGGGCCGCCCTTTGATCCCCTCTGTGTATCCCGACGCCGTCCGGGGTAGGGAATTTCATGCACAGGTGGTAGGTGGACTGAGTGGCTCTCAGTCTCGACATCACAGGTCGGCCTACGATGGCATTGTAGTCGCTGTGCACGTCGATGATCTTAAAGGTTGTGATCATCGTTCTTCTGATCGGCCCCTGAACAAATTCCAGGGCGAGGTCAATTTCCCCCAGCGGGGAGGTGCGGCAGTTGGCGAATCCCCGGATGTCCTCGTTGCAGGGCCGGACATACGATTGGTCTACCTTCATCCTACGAAGGGTATGAAGGTAAATGATACTTGCATAAGCCCCGGAGTCCACCAATACCCTGTGGACTGGGATCCCCATTATGGGCAGAGTGATGACAAGTGCGTCTGAATGGGGATGGTCCAAGCCGCCTGCGTCGGATTCCTCAAAAGTAACCGCCAGCTGGGGGTTTTTGGGGGCTTCTTCGGCCACCGATAGAAACCCTTCTGCTCGGCGCTCGGTACGCTGGTAGGAAGTGGTGGCTTCTCGAATGGATGCTTTTTTCTGGCGCTTGGACCGAGGATCATTGACCTCGGCGGTGCCCATAATCGTTAGAATTTCCCGGGGGGATTTGGGGGCCGGAGGCACCCGATCATTTTTGGCTCTCGCTGGGTCGGCCCTATCTTGGCGATCCCGAGGCGGGTTCCGGGTAAACCGCCTCAAGCCCGTTTCGTCGCATGCTGCGATCAGGGCGGCAACGAGGTCCCGGCACTGCTCGGTGTTGTGACCCGCTGACTCGTGATATTTACAAAAGCGGGTCTGGTCCATGTCCTTCTGATCTTTATAGATCGGCCGGGGGACTGGGAGCAAGTTTTTGCCTTTTATTTGATCGAATATCGCCGCGGCTCCAGTGGAATATATTTCTGCGAAATTGGCCATGAGCTCGGGCCGGCGATAGCTTTGAGTGGCCGGAGCTGCCGAGGAAGAGGCAGGGGTTTTATTTTCCCGTCGAGGTTCTTGACGGGTCTCTTTGTAGTCACGCCTTTCGTCTTTCTTTTTATATGATCCTTTCTGATCGGAGGGCATGACTAACATTGGCGCCGGCATGGCTTCCTCAGCAGCTATGTGGGAGCTGGCGCGCTCCAAAAATTCCTGGTAGGTGTGAGGGACATTCTGGCACACCGTCCAGCGAAAGAAATAATTTTTGTGAAGGCCGGCCTGGGCAATAATGGCGGCGCATCGTCGGACATGGGCTCCGTCTCCAATATCCGTTTATTAAAACGGGATATGTAATCTTTAAGGGACTCGTTCGGCCCCTGGATCACGGAAGCAATGGATGAGCGTGGGGCGACCCGCCTGAGGACCCCATAAAGTGGGACCGGAATGTCGCCGAAAAGTGGGCCCATGTCTCGAACCGAATGATGGGGCGTCGATACCATCTCTGGGCCCTTTCCCCCAGAGTTAGGGAAAACATGCGGCATCGGAACGCGTCCTGAGACCCATGTAGATCCATCCAAGAATTATAATGCCCCAGATGGGCGTTAGGGTCTGTTTCTCCGTTATATGGCGGAATTTGAGGAATTTTGAACTTTTCCGGGAGAGGTTCCGCCAGAACGCTAGGGGCCAGAGGACTCTCCTGGCTGTTGAGCCCTTCCGAGCTTTGGGATGGCGAGAGCTGTTTATTTTCGAGCTCCGTAAGGCGCTTTTTTAGGAACTCGATCTCGCTTGAATTGTCGCCCGGAGTGGGAGGCAATATTTGCGTTGGATTTGGGGACAGGTGGTGAGCCTTCTCTTCCTTGCGGCTCTGACTCTAGACAATAGGAGCCGGTGCTGCCTTCTCGATTTTCCTTCCCGCCCCGAGGCGATCAAAAACGGACGGGGGGCGTGAAGGCTTACTTTTCCGGGAGGGATGTGAGCTTTCGCCGTGGCTCTCTGCCCTTCGATCGGCGGCATCAGAGGCCGCCCTTTTTCTGCTTCGCCCCGAGGCAGCAGGACGGGCCGTCTGAGATTCTGCCTCGAGTTGATCCTCGGGTTTTTGAAGGGTCCCGCCCCCTGTAACTCTCGCCATAAGGGCTGCCATGCCTTGGAGGAAGGCAGGGTGTTTAAAGCATTCAACCACTTTAAGGAGGTTTTCTTCCTCCGTCGCGGGCTGAGGGTTTTTTGAACTGTTGTGAGACATTGCTGGCGAAGGGTCTATCTATACCTTTTTTTTTTTTTATCGAAGCCCCTTCCTCTAGCGCCAATCTTTTGACGTCTGATTTGGTCAACGTCACGTGTACTGACCGGGACAAATGGGTCGAAGACACGTAGAAAATAACAAATAAAGTGGAAGATATTTGATCACTAAATTTTATTAATGACCTCTTGATAGCATAGAGCCGGGCAGAAATGTGTATGCCGGTCTATTCGGTTTGCTTGTTAATTACAAGTCTTTTTTATTCTTTTTCAGTATCTCTCTTATCTCTCTTTTTTCTCTCTCTTCTTAATGCTCAGAATTCCAAAGGATGCTTTTTTTACTGTACATTTCTCCTATATATAGACGGTCTGGGCCAGTGGGGAGATGACAGCTGGCGCATGTTTGGGGAATACGCCCATAACACTTGTCAGTCTGCATTTACATCTTGGACACGTGGCGGCCTATAAGGAGTGTCTTGGGAAGGGGCGTGACTGCATGCGTTAATTGGCATGCGGGTCTAATTGCCGACTTCCAGAGATGTCTATCCGACAGGGTCGGACCTCGGGTCCCCCGCCGTTGGTCGGCTTAGTGCCATTGTTGGGCCGGCCCCGCCGTAATCTTGAACCGGGACATTTTCGTCCTTCCTCTGCTCGGCCTTCCTGGATCAGATACCGGGTCGGCCTTGGAGTCACCGTCCGTTCCGGTTTATAGCGAGCCCGGTTGGAAATCGGGTTTTTTGTCCGGTCCGACTTCGGGTTCTGCTCGGCCGGTTTAGCTGCCTGGAGTGCCTACGTGGATTCTGAGTAGGATGGGCTACCAACATTTATTATTATAATTTAGTATATTTATTATTTTTAATGTTCCACTTCATTTCTGAAAAAAGATAAAAAAAGAAGTTGCAAATATGAACGTTTTTTCTGTATGTGTTTTTCTTCATCGAAGATATATTGTTTTTTAATAATTAAAAAAGAAGTTGCATATTTCTTGCAGATATATCCTCTTCTATACGTTTTTTCAGTATATGTTCCACTTCTAATGTATGCCTTGCAGATATATTGTTTTAGACTTCCTTGCAGATATATTGTTTTTTAATAATTAAAAAAGAAGTTGCAGATTTCACTTCATAATTCGTTTTAATTGTATGGGTTACTCTGTATGTGTATGGTAATCCTCAATGTTCCACTTCATTTCCACACATTATAATTGTATGGGTTACTCTATTGTGTTCTCGTAACTCGTTACGAAATGATCATTTCTTTATTGTGTTACGAAATGATCATTTCTTTAGATATTATATACGATCAATTCTTAGCTGGGATACAGTCCTACTCGGTACGAAATTATGACTTATTAACCGGGTTACAGTCCTATATGTGTAATATCCGGATTTATTATTGTGTATTTCATCTGTATTTGAACCCTGTATTATTCGGAATTGTGATCTCGATAATTAGAGTATGATATTTCTCACATTTGTATCCTTGTACATAAGTATAACAACATGCAAAATTTCTCATGCAAACTCGTGATAACGCTAAGAATGTAGCTTAACGTGCGTTATCGGGCTACAACTAGCGCACGCTACGAATGAAGAATTGCGTGCGCTAGGCAGTCAATTATTGAGCTAGGCGGCTAGCACATGCGCCAGCCGGACGTGGGTCCGGATAAGATTCCCGCGGGCGGAACTGGACAGTTTTGGAGTTAACTCTTATTTAGCGTGCGCTAAGAGAAGTATGATAGCGTGCGCTAATCAGCTAATGTGCAGAAACTTTATTTAAGGGACAACACTCCATTTCTTCTTGTTCCCTTCACTCGTCCTCATTACTTGATAGTCCAGAGAGCCTATTATTCTCCTTAAACACACTTAGACCGCCTCTACTTGATCAGTGGAGATTGAATGTCACTCGTGATTGATTGTTGAAGTGGAGAAACACCTTGGATTGGCATACAAACAACCGGAGCTGGATTCTACCTTTTTGACTCGGTGTTATCTTCATATTAAGGTATGTTAATTCCTTTTCCAGCCTTAGATTCGTGTTCTGAAGAGTTAGATGAATTATGCTATCAAGATATTGAGTTTCATTAGTGAATTATTCAACAAGCATCATGTTTAGAAGTGGGAATGATTATGCTTATAATATCGTCGTTGAGACCTCGTAGTTAGAATTTTTAGTTCACCATCAAGACGAAGTCTGAATGTATAAATGACAATGGGATCTAGTGCATCAACCTGAGATCACGAACTTCACATGGGAATGATAATCGAGTTTGAATATAAGAGTTGTGATGATATTCATTTCCTTGAAATTCAAAGACGTTTGAATCCATAAGATCATTCATAAGTTTATGAACATGAGATGTAGACGGATAACGTACGTTAATCACCAAGGAGTTCGTAATTTCATCACCGTTAGGATGGTCTGCTGCCCAGTAGTGAAACTGCCATGCACGCTTAGCGCACGCTAAGCTATGCAGATTAACGTACGTTATCAGGCATGTTTAGCGTACGCTACGTTTGGTACGTAACGTACGTTAAGTCATCAGGCAAGTCCGTCGGCTGACCAGTGAGGACTGTCGATACATAGTTAGCGCACGCTAGGCTTCGATTGTTTACGTGCGCTAACGAGCAGGCTTAATGCACGCTACGTTTAATACGTAGCGTATGCTAAGTAGTTCAGACATTTTACGTTTTATGTATTTCCGACCGTAATTTGGATTGTTAGATGTTCGTTCGACTGGAGATGAATTCTATATTATTTCTTTTGTTAAGGTTCGAGCTTAGCAACGTGATTGATCGAAGGAGATGACCTTCGAGTATTTTGATATTCGTGGAAGTTTTATTCTTGTCATCGAACCGAGGCAAGTACTCTAATTAGAATTGTTTATATTATGACAAGTTATATTGCGATTGTATTGTGTATATGTGTTGTGATTAAATGTCCACCATGCGTTGATCCGACGGGAATTATCATGGGAATCTATAGCTGTGTGCGTTGGATCGTTGGACAGGTAGTTCCACCATGCGTTGGTCCGACGGGATCATCATGGGAATCTATAGCTGTGTGCGATGGATCGTTGGAATACCATCAGTACGTTGAGACGGTTGTGATGTGATAAGTGTTGTTGTTATTTCTCGTTGAGAAATGTGTTATGATGATTGTTGATTACATCACTATTGTATGATTATTGTACTTGTACTAGCATCGTTGTGCTAACCCATTCGGGGGTGAATATTTGTTTATGTTCAGGATCCAAGAGAGCGGGGAAACAACCACTGGAGCTGCATGAAGACGAGGGTGCAGAGTGATGTTCCGGCCGAGTTTATTGTCTGTTGTTGGTTATTTTAATAAGTACTCGAGTACGTCATAATTTGTGATGTTTGGATTTCAGTGGTGTATTAATATTCTCTTTTCGGGTATCTGTATTTTCGGTATTGAACCAGAACTGTCGTAATGTATTTTCAGTGATTTCATAATTTGGTATCTGTCATTGTCCTTTTCATTTATTCAGCCTTGTAAATTCTTATGTAAAGGATTTACGGCGCTGTAATATTCCTGAATATATCGGGGGTGTTACAGAATATGGTATCGGAGCTAAGATTATGGATATCTTGGCCATTGGGTTAAAATAGGGGTCGTATACGTCTTTTGAGATAACCGGCCATGAATAACATCACTGTATTGCCTACGTCTTCGTGCGAACGGTGGTTATAAGTTCCTAAACTCTATCTCATCATTTACATGTTATATCTCTTTATACTTGAACGTTAGAACGATATTGTTTCCTGTATGTTGAGTATTTATGCTTTCAGTATGTTGAGAGGTGGACGTGGACGTGGTCGCGGTCGCAGATGTGGATGAAGGAATGCCGAAAGAGAAGCTTCGCCTTCTAACCAGGCCAGCCACACCTCAGGCGAGCCACAGAGATCTATTAATAATGAAACGGAACCTGTTGTGCCCGAAATCCTTCGTCAGGTGGTGAACCAGATGACTCAATTCGCCCAGGTCGTGGACCGAATGCAGGTGGCAGTGGGGTTACAGCAGGGAGATAGACAGCAAGGGATCCCAGACATGGGAAATCTAGGTGACCGATGGCTGCAAGAGGTTGCGAAGATGCAACCACCCAAATTCGACGGCTTTTCTTGTAATATCCGGATTTATTACTGTGTATTTCATCTGTATTCAAACCCTGTATTATTCGGATTTGTGGTTTTGATTATTGGAGTATGATATTTCTTACATTGGCATCCTTGTACTTAAGTATAACAACATGCAAATTTTCTCATGCAAACTCGTGATAGCGCACGCTAAGAATGTAGCTTAACGCGCGCTATCGGTTATTACTAGCGCACACTACGTATGTAGGAGTTGCGTGCGCTAGACACTGAATTATTGAGGTAGGCGGCTAGCACATGCGCCAGCCGGGACATGGGTCCGGATAAGATTCCCGCGGACGAACCTGGACAGAACTGGAGTCAACGCTTATTAGCGCGCGCTAAGCATGTATTGTAGCGTGCGCTAATTAGCTAAAGTGCAGAATATTATAAATGGGACAACAACCCGTTTTGGCTTACATTTCCTTCGTCCATTCTTCATTCTTGAGAGGCCAGAGAGCTATAATCATCCTTCTAACACCCTTAGAACACATCTTATTGATCCTTGAAAATTGGTTATCACTTGTGAGTGATCATTGAAGAGAAGTAACACATTGGAGTGGCACATAACCAACCGGAGTCAGATTCTACCTTGTGGTTTAGTGATTTCGTTATATTAAGGTATGTTGATTCTATCTTCTACTTTAGATTCGTGTTATGGAGAATTAGATGATCATGTTAGCAAATATTGATCTTCTTGGATGAATTATCCAAAGTACATCATGTTTGGATTATTGAGATGAATAGGCCTTAAGTACCTTGATTATGAACATCATGATTCGAATCTTATTACAATGAACAAGTAGAGGAAGCTTCTATCATTGGTAATCCGAATCTAGTAGGTGTTTTCATAACAATCATGGACTTGACTTTTATATCATTATTGTTAGACGAATCTATAAGGTTGATCATGGAAGGATTTATTTTGTAAAGATGGAACATTATTCAAACTTCAGAGTGATAGTTTTCATTGATATAAAGGTGTTGGTATCAACCGTTAAGCCTTCCGAATTATCGCATGAAGAATTGTATTTGAAATGGATTATGGTTTCATAATAGTATACATATTCTTGAATCCGAAGTTGTTGTTATCCGTAAGATCATTCATAGCCGTATGAACATGATATTCATGGAGGTAACATGAATTAACACTGAGGATTTCATTTGGTTTGATCATGTTGAGATCCGTCTACTGCCCAGTAGTAAGCGCCATGCGATTAGCGCACGCTAAGCTATGTAGATTAACGTGCGCTATCGAGCATGAGTTAACGTACGCTACGTTTGGTACTTAACGTACGTTAGGCCATCAGACGAGTCAGTCGGCTGATCAGTGAGGTACTGACCATGCATAGTCAGCGTACGCTAGGCTTTGTTGTTTGCGTGCGCTATCGAGCATACTTAACGCACGCTACACAGAGTATTTAGCGTGCGCTAAGAAGTTCAGGCAGATTACATTTTATGAGCTTTTGGCCGTAAATCGAATTGTTAGACATTCGTACGATGTGAGATAAATCCTATATTATTTCTTTTGTTAAGGTTCGAGCTTGTTACGTGATTGGTTGAGGAGGGACGACTTTCGAGTGTTCGTTTTCGTGGAAGTATTGTTCTTGTCTTCGAATCGAGGCAAGTACCTTATTTGTTTTATGTATTGATGTTATACATATTTTCGTGTATGTATGTCGTTGTTGTATGTCCACCTCGCGTTGGTCCGAAGGGATCATCGGGGGATCTATGCTAGCGTGCGCTGGATCATCGGACGGGTTTTTCCACCACGGGTTAGTCTGACGGGATCATCGTGGGTTCTAGGCAGTGAACGCTGGATCGTCGGAATTACCATGTGTATGTTATGATATCTTGTTGTGATTATCAGTTGTGTATGTCATTTATGAGTTTCTCGTAGGAGAAGACTCGTTGGTATTCTTGTCGTTTACGTTATTATTCCTCGTGAGATATGAATAATATGTTGTGGTACTTGTACTAGCATCGTTGTGATAACCCCTTAGGGGGTGAACAATTTGTTTATGTTCAGGATCCAGGAGAGCGGGAAAACAACCACTGGAGCTGCATGACGACGAGGGTGCAGAGTGATGTTCCGGCCGGGTGTATTTGACTATTGTTTGTTGATTATTTCAATAAGTACTCGAGTACGTAGTCGTTTATGATGAATTTGAATTTGGTGATGTATTAATAAGTTTCCGTTGAATAATTGTATTTTCAGTATTGTCATAACTGTCGTATCTTAATTCAGTTACTTCCATTTATTTGTACCTGTTAGGGTCTGTTCAATTCTTCAGCATTGTAAATCCTTATGTAAAGGATTTACGGCGCTGTAATATTCCTGAATATATCGGGGGTGTTACATTTCTGAGACTCTCACATGGGACCATTGGTTGAAGGAATTGGAGAAGATTTTTGCCGGAATTAATTGCCCAGACGACCGGAGAGCCTCTATTGCTCAGTACTTTCTGATAGGGGAAGCATCCGAGTGGTGGGAAGCCATCCAGTCTGCAGATCATGATGCTGACTGGACAAAATTTAAATTGATGATGGAAGCTCAATACTGCCCTCGTCCTGTGAGGGAAGCCAAGGTTCGGGAGTTTTTCTCCGCACAGCCATCAGACGAACCAGTATCCCAGACAATTGAGACGTTTAACCAGCAGTTGGCATTCGTTCGACATCTGGTCAGAACATATGCAGAAATGATGATCCATTTTGATATGAGAATGAAACCAGAAATCCAGAGGTACATGTCCGGTTTTGAATGTACCACTCTCCGTCAATACCAGGATAAGGCGTTGGCGTATGAGATCAAGGAAGCAGCAATGGAGAAGTTTGCAGAATCCAAGAAGCAGAAAGTCTCTGGTAGTTTTACAGAGCACAAGAGCAGCGGGCCCCGCAAGGCCCAGTCATCTTTTCATTCTTTCAAGAAACCTCCGCACCCGTTTAAGAGCGGAAAGAATTTCGGAACAATGTCAGCCACGACGGATACAGCTAGGAGGTGCTTTAACTGTGGTCGCCCCGACCACTTTTGGCGTGATTGTTTGCGCACTCTAGTTACATGTTTTGATTGCGGGCAGGAAGGGCACCGTGCGACGTTTTGCAAGGATGCCACCAAGTTCAATGGAACCCGTACATCACAGCCAGTTCAGAAGGAAGCTAGTATCCAACAGACGCAGCAAAGTGTTCAGATGCCTCAGAATTTTGGCCGCGGACGAGGCAGAGGACAGTGGGACCGAAAGGGTACATCGAGTGCTGGATCTGTTCCCCCACGTCTGTACGATATGAGGAGAACAGACGATCAGGATGCTGCTGTCGCATCAGGTACTGTTCAGATCCTTTCCCAGCCAGTTAGCATTTTATTCGATACAGGAGCTACGCATTCATTTATATCCTTATCTTGTGTAAATCGTTTGAATATTTCTGGTTTTCATAATTGTGAACCTTATGTTGTTGGATTACCGAGTGGAGAGAGAATTGTTGGAAACTTAGAGACTAGAGATTTCCCTGTATCATTTGGAGGCAGAGAGTGGCTCTCGAATATGATTGTGATAGAAATGCAAGGA
Organism: Orobanche coerulescens; assembly: GCA_033398695.1. NCBI lineage: Eukaryota > Viridiplantae > Streptophyta > Magnoliopsida > Lamiales > Orobanchaceae > Orobanche > Orobanche coerulescens. Next base: position 14,710,099 of record CM065803.1, read on the forward strand.
GACGACCTGATACTCGGAGACGATTGACTTAATCGATATGGAGCTATTGTAAACTACCGAAGGAGGAATATCTCGCTGCTCGCTGACGATGGTTCCGAAATATTGTTTGAAGGATGGAAACCAGGAAGCTCAGGAAAGTTGATCAAGGCGATGAAAGCTGTCAAATTGTTGAAACAGGGTTATCAGGATCGGTGCTATGCAATGAAGAAAGAAGATGAAATTGTGGAACTTTCATCCATTCTGTTGTGAAACGAGTTTCGGATGTATTTCTGACGAGTTACGGACTACCTCCACGACGGGATGTAGAATTCACCATCGGTTTGGAACCAGGAGCTACACCAATTTCTAAGGCACCGTATCGTATGGCACCTCTTGAGATGTATGGCGAAAAGCGGTGGAGGATTTATTGGACAAAGGCTATATCCACCAAGCATTTCGCCCGGGAGCGCCGATTCTTTTGTCCGGAAGAAGGATGGATCGCTTCGACTGTGTATTGACTATCGAGAGCTGAACAAAATGACGATTAAGAACAAGTATCCGTTGCCACGGATTGATGATTTGTTTGATCAGTTGCAAGGAGCAACAGTATTTTCTAAAATCGATCTGAGATCAGGATACCATCAACTGAGGATTAAGGAATCTGATGTTCCGAAATCAGCATTTAGAACTCGTTACGGACATTATGAGTTTGTAGTGATGCCGTTTGGTCTCACTAATGCACCTGCTGTATTCATGCAATTGATGAACCGAGTGTTCATCGAATATTTGGATAAATTTGTGGTCGTATTCATTGATGACATTCTGGTATATTCTAAGAGCCCGGAAGAGCATGCACAGCATTTACGGATTGTGTTAGACCTGTTGAGAAATGAACAATTGTACGCCAAACTCTCTAAGTGTGAATTCTGGCTAAAGGAAGTAATGTTCCTCGGTCATGTGGTATCAGCTGAAGGAGTCCGAGTAGATCCTCAGAAGATCGAAGCAGCTATGGATTGGAAGCCTCCAAAGAACGTGAAAGAAGTCCGGAGTTTCTTAGGACTTGCTGGGTATTATCGTCGGTTCGTGGAAGGGTTTTCCAAAATTTCCCGCCCACTTACTCGACTACTGCAGAAAACACAAAAGTTTGAGTGGAACGAGTTGTGTCAGAATAGCTTTGATGAATTGAAGAAGAGATTGACGACAGCACCGATTTTAACACTTCCACAGGGAACTGGAGGATTCATAGTTTACAGTGATGCTTCGAACCAAGGACTCGGATGTGTATTGATACAGAATGATAAGGTGATCGCTTATGCGTCACAGCAGCTGAAACCTTATGAAGTGAATTACCCAACGCATGATTTGGAGCTAGCAGCAGTAGTTTTTGCTTTGAAAATCTGGAGGCATTACTTGTTCGGGACTCACTATCAGATCTTTACGGATCACAAGAGTCTCAAATATATCTTCAGTCAGAAAGAGTTGAACATGCGGCAAAGGAGATGGCTGGAACTTATTAAGGATTATGACTTGGAGATTCTTTATCATCCAGGCAAAGCAAATGTAGTGGCCGATGCACTTAGCCGCAAGCCTGTTTCTATCCAAATGTTGGAGACTCTGACCTCCCAGCTCAGCATTCAACGAGAGATGATTCGAGAAGGAATTGAAGTGTGGTTACAAAGAGTCCGAGGACAACTGTGCGTGATGGAAATAACTTCATCGTTAACCGAAGAAATCAAATCTAAGTAGGCAGATGATCCTCTGATGATTCGGTTACGTGATGAAGTGATCAAGGGGAAGGCCCCTGGATTCGTAATTCATGATGATGGAGTTTTGAGATTTCAGAACCGACTCTGTGTTCCTGATGTCGATATTTTGAAACAGACGATTATGAAGGAAGCTCACAACTCGCCCTACTCTATCCACCCGGGCACCAGTAAGATGTACAAGGACTTGAAGCAGAATTTCTGGTGGGGCAACATGAAGAAAGATGTAGCGGACTATGTTTCGAAATGATTGACTTGTCAGCAGGTTAAGATCGAGCATCAACGACCTGCCGGGATGTTGAAGCCACTTCCGATTCCCGAATGGAAGTGGGAGGACATATCGATGGACTTTATCACTAGTATGCCGAGAACCAAGACAGGAATGAACATGATTTAGATGATAGTTGATCATTTAACCAAATCAGCTCATTTTCTAGGCATCAAGGACACGTGGGGACCAGAGAGGTTGGCACGAGTATTTATTTCAGAGATAGTCCGATTGCATGGTACGCCGAAGACCATTATTTCTGACCGAGACGGTTTCTTTGTATCGCATTTTTGGAAAGAAGTTCATAAGGCCTTGGGGACCGAATTGAAATTCAGTACAGCTTATCACCCGCAGACTGATGGACAATCCGAGAGGACTATTCAAACGGTGGAAGATATGCTAAGGGCTTGTGCCTTAGATTGGTCAACCGACTGGAAAATTCATCTACCGTTGATTGAATTTACCTACAACAATAGTTGGCATGCTTCCAATAAGATGGCACCATTTGAGGCCTTGTACGGGAGAAGATGCAGATCGCCCCTATGTTGGGACGATTCATCAGACTTGATCGGGACAGAACCAGAATTGATCGTGCAGACACGAGATAAAATAGCCTTGATTCGTGAAAGACTGTTGACCGCCCAGAGTCGACAGAAATCTTATGCAGATGTACGTCGTCGCCCATTGGAGTTCAGTACTGGAGACCACGTACTTTTAAAGGTTTCTCCTACTTGGGGAATCTTTCGTTTTGGAAGAAAGGGAAAACTGAGTCCGAGATCTATCGGACCATTTGAGATTCTCGAGAGAGTTGGAGAGTTGGCATACAGTTTGGCATTACCGTCGTCATTGAGCCATGTTCATAATGTGTTCCACGTATCCCAGTTACGGAGATATATACCGGATCCTAGTCATGTCATTGATTTCGGTGAGATCGAAGTCGCTCAGGATGGAACGTTTGAAGAAGGACCGGTCAAGATACTCGAGAGTCGAGTTAAGCAGTTGAGGAACAAACCATTCGTTTTGGTCAAAGTTCAGTGGTCACGCCACGGGGTGGAAGAAGCCACTTGGGAAACGGAAGATAGCATGAAGTCCAGATATCCAGAGTTATTTTCGTCTTGAGTTTCGGGACGAAACTCCTTTTTAGTAGGAGAGTATGTAATATCCGGATTTATTATTGTGTATTTCATTTGTATTTGAACCCTATATTATTCGGAATTGTGATCTCGATAATTGGAGTATGATATTTCTCACATTTGTATCCTTGTACATAAGTATAACAACATGCAAAATTTCTCATGCAAACTCGTGATAGCGCACGCTAAGAATGTAGCTTAACATGCGTTATCGGGCTACAACTAGCGCACGCTACGAATGAAGAATTGCGTGCGCTAGGCAGTCAATTATTGAGCTAGACGGCTAGCACATGCGCCAGCCGGACGTGGGTCCGGATAAGATTCCCGCGGGCGGAACTGGACATATTTGGAGTTAACTCTTATTTAGCGTGCGCTAAGAGAAGTATGATAGCGTGCGCTAATCAGCTAATGTGCAGAAACTTTATTTAAGGGACAACACTCCATTTCTTCTTGTTCCCTTCACTCGTCCTCATTACTTGATAGTCCAGAGAGCCTATTATTCTCCTTAAACACACTTAGACCACCTCTACTTGATCAGTGGAGATTGAATGTCACTTGTGATTGATTGTTGAAGTGGAAAAACACCTTGGATTGGCATACAAACAACCGGAGCTGGATTCTACCTTTTTGACTCGGTGTTATCTTCATATTAAGGTATGTTAATTCCTTCTCCATCCTTAGATTCGTGTTCTGAAGAGTTGGATGAATTATGCTATCAAGATATTAAGTTTCATTAGTGAATTATTCAACAAGCATCATGTTTAGAAGTGGGAATGATTATGCTTATAATATCGTCGTTGAAACCTCGTAGTTAGAATTTTTAGTTCACCTTCAAGACTAAGTCTGAATGTAAAAATGACAATAGAATCTAGTGCATCAACCTGAGATCACGAACTTCACATGAGAATCATAATCGAGTTTGAATATAAGAGTTGTGATGATATTCATTTCCTTGAAATTCAAAGATGTTTGAATCCATAAGATCATTCATAAGTTTATGAACATGACATGTAGACGGATAACGTACGTTAATCACTGAGGAGTTCGTAATTTCATCACCATTAGGATGGTCTGCTGCCCAGTAGTGAAACTGCCATGCACGCTTAGCGCACGCTAAGCTATGCATATTAACGTATGCTATCGGGCATGTTTAGCGTACGCTACGTTTGGTATGTAACGTACGTTAAGTCATCAGGCCAGTCCGTCGGCTGACCAGTGAGGACTGTCGTTACATAGTTAGCGCACGCTAGGCTTCGATTGTTTACGTGCGCTAACGAGCAGGCTTAACGCACGCTACGTTGAATACGTAGCGTACGCTAAATAGTTCAAGCAGATTACGTTTTATGTATTTCCGACCGTAATTTGGATTGTTAGATGTTCGTTCGACTGGAGATGAATTCTATATTATTTCTTTTGTTAAGGTTCGAGCTTAGCAACGTGATTGATTGAAGGAGATGACCTTCGAGTATTTTGATATTCGTGGAAGTTTTATTCTTGTCATCGAACCGAGGCAAGTACTCTAATTAGAATTGTTTATATTATGACAAGTTATATTGCGATTGTATTGTGTATATGTGTTGTGATTAAATGTCCACCATGCGTTGATCCGATGGGAATCATCATGGGAATCTATAGCTGTGTGCGTTGGATCGTTGGACAGGTAGTTCCACCATGCGTTGGTCCGACGGGATCATCATGGGAATCTATAGCTGTGTGCGCTGGATCGTTGGAATACCATCAGTACGTTGAGACGGTTGTGATGTGATAAGTGTTGTTGTTATTTCTCGTTGAGAAATGTGTTATGATGATTGTTGATTACATCACTATTGTATGATTATTGTACTTGTACTAGCATCGTTGTGCTAACCCATTCGGGGGTGAATATTTGTTTATGTTCAGGATCCAAGAGAGCGGGGAAACAACCACTGGAGCTGCATGAAGACGAGGGTGCAGAGTGATGTTCCGGCCGAGTTTATTGTCTGTTGTTGGTTATTTTAATAAGTACTCGAGTACGTCATAATTTGTGATGTTTGGATTTCAGTGGTGTATTAATATTCTCTTTTCGGGTATCTGTATTTTCGGTATTGAACCAGAACTGTCGTAATGTATTTTCAGTGATTTCATAATTTGGTATCTGTTATTGTCCTTTTCATTTATTCAACCTTGTAAATTATTATGTAAAGGATTTACGGCGCTGTAATATTCCTGAATATATCGGGGGTGTTACAGTATGCTAGTAACTCATTACGAAATGACCATTTCTTTATTGTGTTACTCTATTGTGTGCTGGTAACGCGTTAAGAAATAATCATTTCTTTACTGGGTTACTTTATTATTGTGTACTGATATATTTAATGTTAATGTTTTATGCTAGATCACTTGGACATTCAAAAGGAAGAATTTAGGAGCAGAACACCACAAAGTGATGGTAACTGGGTACGAGTCTACGGTTGGTGATATCCGATGTTGCCTCGAATTATTCAGAAGGCAATATATAAGAGAGATGAATAAATCTGTTTTTCGGTACTACATGAAGCTCCCGGACACTGTCACACGGTCCGACAAAGCCCTGCACTACATGATATCCCGTCAGGTCACCCCAAAGCCTGAGCTAGACAAAACAACACTATGGTTCAAGATTCAGGGCAGGGTTTTGAGATTCTCGAGGGTGGAATTTGCGCCGATTAGTGGCCTCAAATTTGGGCCAGCCAAGATCAATCTATATATGATGTATCAGATCCCGGTTGATTCTGTGTATGCACGGCTCCTCGAGAGCAAACCTATACTTCCTGTAGATCTCCGTACTAAGTTCATCGACAAGAAATTTAAAGTGAACAAAGTTGAGGTGAAGGGCAGTGAAGCCGATATATGAAGCTGACTAAGGTCTTGATGGCCTCTATGTATGTAGTTGGGATTGACCCGAACAAGACAAAGGTTTCAAACTGGATATGGATACTAGTGGAGGACAAAGAGTTTTGGGAGCAGTTCCCATGGGGAAGTATGTCATACCAGCTGCTGATTGGTCAAATTAACGCCGTCAAAAAATACATTCCAAGACCCTACCATCTAAAAGGGAATACAATTGCATTCTTGGTAAGTTACTACTACCATAACTCTATAACGCAATTATTATATCTTAACTGAGTTACCATATAAAATGGTAACCCAGTTAAGATATACTAAATGCTTATATGGTTTACCAATTTTGTGATTTGTAACTGTTGGTATATCTTAATTGGGTTACCCTTTTATATGGGCTACCATTTTATATGGGTAAAGTAATTATTAATCTTAACTTTGTTACCATTTTCTGGGTAACCATTTAATATTAGTAACGCAACTACCATATCTTAAATGGGTTACTATTTGATATGGGTAACTCAATACTAAATAATAAATTCTTGTCTGGATCACCATTTTATGTGTTTGATACCCTTGTTATATCTTATGTAGGCTTGGATTTATGAAGTAATACCATCTATTGGGCTGAAAATTGGCGGCTGCATGGAGCAAGAAAAGAGGCCTCGTATGCTGAGGTATAGGTATAGCACGGCCAACGACTTTCCAGAATATCACTCAAAGGTAAAAATATGATTTAGTAACTAGTACCACCATTACGAATTCTATAATTCTTATACGGTAAACTAGTACGAAGTTACAAATTAATGACTTCGTATTGGCATAACCGTAACTGTTTCCAGCTGGGAATTAGTGTCTGTCTTAATGGGGTTCTAGTATATTTGTAAGAAATTGTAACTTCTTCCCACGTGTACCATTATAACTTACCATGTTGCTATGTTGTTTGTAAGAGTTGATGAGCGCGCTTGATCCATATGAGAGAGACTTGAACACAAATTACTGAAAGTCTCTTGAAGAAGATCCAGAAACACAGCCCTTTGCCTTCAAATTTGACGCAAATCACAGCAAAAAAAAAGAGAAAGCAAAACGAAGGCGAGGATGAAGAAGAAGTTGTCCCTGTTGTGGGTGCCTCTACTTCAACCGCCAATGTTCAGTTGCTCCCTCCCAACATACTAGTCGGTCCAGATAGGGAGGCACTGATCAAGGGATTATGCCGGCGAGATAGCGGCAAAAAGAGCAAGAATAGAAGTGGAGGCCTTTCTACGAATTCACCAAGAGAAGATGATCGCAGCAGTAGGGGAGTACGTTGTTGGGAGGCTGGCAGCGATGTAGCGTACTCCGGATGCTGTGCTTCAGGCCCCGGCGAGGGAAGCAATGGAGCAGCCCACGGAGAGCGTGGCAGAGACATGGCGAGCGAGGCAAAAGCAGCAATAGATGGTATTACAATTTCCACCATCGATAAGGTATAAAACAAGGCATGAACTTCGATGAAACATTTGTGTATGTTTGGAAATGAAACACTTTGAAACAAGTATGTATGTTTTTGGATGAAATTTAGCCATCCAAATTTTATAAATCAGGTGTGATGTGATGTTGTTTCATTACGAATTTTCATAAGAATTGTACGATATTTATAATTCATTACCATTGTACCTGGTCTGCATGGTACGATATTTAGAACTCGTACCATCGTAACTGTTATGCATTGCACCATTAGAAACACTTGAAACAAATACGTCGTCACGAAAATTATAAATCGTACCCAACGTTCCAATGTTGCAAGCCACTGGGCAAGAAATGCATGACCGTCTGACACACAGATGAATGCAATGTATGACGAATTGGTGTGTTTAGGCAAAGTAACGCCACCTGCACAAGGTATCCTACCAGGTGCAGGAGGGGCGAGGGAAGCAGTGGAGCAGCCCACGACGAGCGTGGCAGAGGACACAACGAGCGAGGCAAAAACAGCAACAACATATGGTATTACCATACCCACCATCGAGAAGGTATAAAACAAGGCATGAACTTTGATCAAACATTTGTGTATGTTTGGAAATGAAACACTTTGAACAATTATGTATGTTTGGGATAAAATTTGAAACAATTATGTATGTTTTTTGATGAAATTTAGCCATCCAAATTATATAAATGAGGTGTGATGTGATGATGTTCCGTTACAAATTTTCGTATGAATAGTACGATATTTATAATTCGTACCATCGTACCTAGTATGCATGGTACGATATTTAAAATTCGTACCATCTTACCCGGTCTGCATTTTACCAGTAGTAGCACTTGAAACAAATACGTCGTCACAAAAATAGTAAATCATACCCATCGTTCTAATATTGCAGGCCACTGGGCAAGCATTTCTTGACCCGTCTGACACACAGTTGAATGCAATGTATGATGAAGTAACAATGGCCGCACCTCTAAGAACAATGACCGCTCTATTAATTCCAAAAGTGATCTTGAATATGAGGCCGCTAAGAAGAAGATTTATTGCGGCAGCTGTTAGGCCTCTCTTCCTTCATGATGACATACGAGGAGGAGATACATTCGATCATTACTTGAGCTTGGGGAGGAATGTAAGTTATCCGCCCTAACTATAGTTTCTTTAATATATTATGAAATAGTTAATATACCAAAAACAACAGGAGGAACGTTGGGCAGCCATGTGTGTGGACAAAACATTTTTTGAAGAAATTATGCTTCTAGATAAATAGTTGCACATAGAACACTTCGAATCCTACATGGCTATATTGTCATCGAGGTCAGATTTGGCAGGTTTGAAAGAAGTCCACTCAAATATTGCATTGACGTCGTCTTACTTTATGGTAAGCTTCTATACATAAAAATGCCTTTTATTCTGTGGTAACACAGTTACGAAACAACTTATTCTATCACCTGGGTTACCCCCTGTTTTGTTGTTGTTACCAAGATACGAAAAGTAAAAAACGTATCTAGTGTATCCAGTTGTGTCGTGAAAACATAAAATTGATTTCTGATTTTATAGGAAACAGTTGAGGAGGTGTTTGATGCAATGCATAGGGGTATGAGAGAAGAATTCCAGCGGTATGACCATAATTTATTCGACCCCACAATTAAAGAAGTTATTCCAGTAGAGAAGATGGAAAGGTTGTGCCTGTTTGCCGAAGCAGTCCAGCCAAATTGGGGTGATAACATGAAGCAATGGATCCAATGCGATAAGGTAACACTAAAAGTATTTCTTACCCTGTTGAGTTGGAATATGGTAAATCGCTACGAAATAGCTATTTCGTATCTAAGTTATGATGTGGTAACTTGATACGAAATAACAATTGCGTAATGGGTTACGCTGTCAGTACGAAAATATTAATGTCGTACGCGTGTAACCATAATCTGGTTAATGTTGTTTTCCTAGGTCGTCAGTGTCTGCAACTACAATCATCATTGGGGCACAGTCCTACTGTATCTGAAAAGGCAAAAAATCTGGCTTTACGACTCCATGGCATGGAAATTCGAAGACCACCACAAAAATAATAGAAATAATATATTCCTGCCCATGACGAGGATAGTCCCCCAAATCTTAAAGCGAATTGGGTACTTCGAGCGGCATCGGGTTAAAATCTACAATTTGCACAGTGGGAGTTGTGTTTCCCACCAACTAAAGGGAAAAATGCGTTCAAGCAAATGGACAATGCAAATTGTGGTCTCTACGCATTGAAATACGTAGAGCAACTTATATCGAAGACATCAATGCCCAAGAGTTTGAAGACAGAACGCGAGCTTATTGTGTACCGCGACCACATTGCCCGAACAATATATGCTCACAGCATGGTAGAACCCCCCAACCCTATCCCAATGCAATTACTATGATGGAAATAAATCTTTATATTGATATGCAGATACGAAATGACAAAATCATATCCAGTTGACCATAATATTTTTGTATATCGTAGGGGTATGTCGTACCTAGTTATGTATTATTCAAAGTAATACCCCGGTACGAAAATGAATATGTATATTGATATGCATATATGAAATGACAAAATCGTATCCGGTTGCCCATAATATTTTTGTATATCGTAGGGGGATGTCGTACCTAGTTATGTATTATTCAAAGTAGTACCCCTGTACGAAAATACTGCATTTCGTTACAGGTGTGATGTGATGTTGTTTCGTCAAATCTTCGTAAGAATCGTACGATATTTAAAATTTGTACCATCATACCTAATATGAATGGTTCGATATTTATAATTCGTGCCATCGTAACTGTTATGCATCGTACCAGTAGTAACACTTGAAATAAATATGCCGTCACGAAAATAATAAATCGTACCCAACGTATCCAACCTGTATATTGATATGCAGATACGAGATGACAAAATCGTATCCAGTTGACCATAATATTTTTGTATATCGTAGTGGTATGTCGTACCTAGTTACGTATTATTCAAAGTAGTTTACGTATTATTCAAAGTAGTACCCTAGTACGAAAATACTGCATACATGAAAATTGTAACAAAGTTCTAATCTCATACCCGTACAAGTACTCAATAAAATATTAAAACCTATGGGGTCTTGACAGGTTCTTCTAGTATGCCCAACTACACCACAAATGCCGCATTTCTTCGGTTTGCGAGGTCTACTACTACTTGGTTGATTGCTACTCATTTCTTCAAGGGGAGTAGTCTGTAAAAATGTTGTGCATGTGTTCTGGTAGTGCCCTTGTTGATGACATCGAGAACACACGCGCCCATGTATTTTATGATATCCAGACGGAATCATCTTTGAACATGGTCGGCCAGCTTGTTTAGGATTAGTGGGTGTTTCAACAACCCTTAAGGCAACGTCGAAAGGGACAAACCATTCATCTGGATCCGGGATTGGCATCACCTCGGCCGCATAAATTTGACGCCACGTCTGAGTAGTGTAATAAGCATGCACAAATGTCGATGGGGATTGTCTCGCATAAGTGTAAACAGACACACAAAACTGAGCATGTAAGAGTCGTATAATAAGTAAGATGAGTACGCACACATTATATTCGTGATGTGGGTGCCAACTTCAACGTTAAGTCAGGTACGCCATACAATATATTCATAACGTGGGTGGCAACTTCAATGTTAAGACAAGTACGCAAAAAGGGTATTCGTAACGTGTGTGCCAACTTCAATGTTAATACAGGAACGAAAAACATATATTCTTTACCACGTGCCATCTCAACAATACACAATGTACGAATATCGTAACTTCTTACCACATGAGTGCAACAAATGAAATTCACCTTAGTGTTGTTGTGGCATGAGAACATGGTATAAGATCAAGATCAAACACGTGACACGAGCACTCCCGGGAAGCAATATCAACAATATGAGTCTTGGTTCCAGAAATGACCTTAAATTTTGTATCAGTTATGGGATCAACCTTCATGTATCGACCAGCGTCAATAGCAATCTCTAGTCTTTGGGTTGCATAATCTGATAACTCCTGAGCTCTAGAATTAGCTATGGTACGACGCTTATAAAACCAATCCTGACAGATGTTACGACAATACTCTAGCAAAGCACATGCCAACAATGTTCTAGCCCATTTTATCCGAGCATTCAAATTTTCAACAGCGTTGGAGGTTCCCATACCATATCGCCGCACAGGGCATTTACAAATTGCCCATTTAATAGGGTCAATTTTCATAAGCCTTTCGTATGCCCGAGGAGCGGATTGTTCCAAATTTTGCATGAGCTCCTCAAAGTCCCGACTCTTGTAAGCAATTAGACCAGTCTTGAAAATGTCAATCACGAATGCACCAAAACCCCACTTCGTCACGTTGCGTTGAATATGAAATGAACACAACCCGTGATGAACCCCTGGATATACCAAATCCACTGCATTCTTTATACTCAAATGCTGATCAGACACAATCAACAAGTTATCTGGACATCCAAATGTCCTTCGAACTTGTTGGAGAAACCAAGTCCATGATAAATCGTTCTCTTTGTCCCCAATCCCAAAAGCTAAAGGGACTATCTGCTCATTACCATCCTTTGTTGCTGCAATAAACATAATGCCCTTGTACTTTCCTCTCAAATGGGTGCCATCAATCACAATCACTGGCCGACATGCACAAAATGCTCTTACACATGCATGAAGAGCAAAGTAAACGAATTGAAAAGAACCATCATAGCATGTCTGTAAATCCACAATTGATCCGGGATTTAAATTCTGTAGCATGTACAAGTATTTTGGCAGCAACTGAAAATAATATAAGTTCATTAAAATGGGCATGCTAGGGACGCAATGTACAATATAATAAATTCATACTAGTATATCAGTACGAATTATGTATGTTCGTACTGCGTACCAGTAAGAACTACATCAATTCGTACTGTGCGTCCCAATGTACAAGCATCTAATGTATATCAAATAGGAGGGGGAAAATACCTGAAAAGATTTGTCCGCATCACCGTAAGACTGATTTAGTGCACGGTGCTTCCTGGCCAAAGCAGTACGGTATTTCACATTAACGCCATGATCCCTTAATAACTTTGACTGCATATCACAAGGCCTAAGAGCATAACCATCCTCCGTCAGATTTTCAAGAAATTCAACAGCTATCACTTTAGAAGAAATCTTCAAACGAGGATGATATCTCAAATCCATCTCACAAGTGTGGTCTCTCCATTGATTGATTTTCCACGCTTTATCCATTGATGATGCTCGCATGACGAACTCACATCTTTCACCAAATTTGCATACCAAATGATATCTAGTGGTTGATCGCACAGTAATTATCTCCACATGATTGTTCATAAGGTAAAACCCAACAGTTGTAGTCATGGTCAACTTGTCACGAAATATGCCGCCCATAATAAGTTCATTTGTAACAGGCTCAGACGGGATAACTACATCTTCGCATGAAATAGGAGCTTGATGCGCACCACCAAGAATCATCCAATGACGGCCATCTTTGTGATTTTCCTCATTGTTTACTTCATTAGATTCATTAAGTAAATCTAATGAGGACACAGTATGAAGATCTCTACTACAACCACCAACATTGTGATCATTTATGTCCATTGCTTCATCATCATTACTATCATACATGTCATCACAATCATTTGATAATTCTGGATCATCATCATCAACAACCATTTGTTTATTGTTTTGATCATTCAAAATCTGATTCTTCCGAGGAGCGACTCGATTACTCCTACTACGTGAACATTGATTCTACGACAAATTGTCACATATACAGTAGGTACTTCCAATAAATCCAACATACTAGACCACTCAAACTCATCTGTAATCTTCGTTCTCATAGTCTCACCTGAAGGCGGCATAACTAAAGCATCTACATCAAATACGTACTTGCTTTTATCTTTCTTCAATCGCACTTCAAGCTTACTCAAAAACTGGTCAAATGTTATACGCATAGGCGGAATAGGAATGTACTCTTTTTTGTCTCCCACATATATATTTTCGTTCCATTCTCCTCCATGCGCAACAATTAAACAAGATGAGCTCATCTGCATGAAATAAGTAACGTATGATCAGCTCTGTATGTAATAGTAATGAACGTAACGAAAAAACAACTATCGTATCCGCTTACTGCTACATCGTGTATAATGTTCTAACACGGTAAATAAGATATGAAATTGTGATCTCTTACTGCATTACCACATGACAAACAGTGTCGTGCTGAGGTAAAACAACTCATGGTAACGCAGTTACGACACAGTAACACAAAAGGTAAACAACACATGGTAACGAGATGGTACGAAATACATAAGTCGTAACGACTGTAAATTCGTAACCATGTACAAGTGAGAAATAAACAAAACTAAATTCGTATTCGCTTACTGCTACCTCATGTACAATATTCTAACACGGTAAATAAGATACGAAATTGTGATCTCTTACTGCGTTACCACATGACAAACAGTGTCGTGCTGAGGTAAAATAACACATGGTAACGCAGTTACGACACAGTAACACAAAAGGTAAACAACACATGGTGACGGTATGAAATATATAAGTCGTAACGACTGTAAATTCGTAACCATATACAAGTGAGAGATAAACTAAACTAAATTTACTAACAGAGGACAAGCAACAACCAATCCTCCCTTCCACGAAAAAATAAAAGAAAATATATAACTGGAATAAAGTAAAAAATCATGGCGATACCTCTATTGAGAACCACTAAAAATCAAACTCATATATCCACATCGCCTCCGCTGGATGTGTGTCGCCGGCCGCCCCGATAAAATAAAAACTGGGAGATGGAAGAGCTGGGAGCGCTGATGAGCTCGGAGATGGAAGGAAAAAAGTAAGGATGTGAAAAGGGGAATGAGATATCTGGAAGAGAAAAGGAAAATTGGAGAGAGAAAATGGATATGAAAAGTGAAGGAGATAGAAAAATATGAGGAAATAGAAAAGGAAAGGATGTTTGGATTTATTGAAAAATAAGGGTATATTGGTCCGAAATTATCCTTTTTTGCTAGAATTTATACAAATTAAGTCTCATGACAAACATAGAGTGGATTTCCTCTAGTTGTAATGCTTAAATAAGAAAGAAAAATAGCATTATTATGTACAAGATAATTTTTTAGCGATGCAATACCTTTATGTTTATGTACAATCTTTCGAATAAAGCACATACTTCATATATATACATATATTTAAATATATTGATACATACCTACATTTTGTTTATTTAGTTGTTGTGATCACACAATAAATAAATAAACAAAATTTTAAATTAATGATTTAGATGTATATGTAGCAAGGTTGTTTGAACTTTGAACAATTCTATTCTTCGATCTGTACCGCAAATTGTAAACGTTGACTATTCTTCCCTTGCACATTTGGGACCAACACTATTTAAAGTTACTGCGGTCCCAGAAAACTTGAAACGTGTAATGCAATTGGCATGCGACCATGTGTAAATTAAGGAAGCTTTACTTTCTTGATTTATTATACATTTATTCGGCACGAGTGATGTAACACCTATTAAGATGTTTTTTTATATATAAAGTTTGAATGTAATATAAGCACGACAATTATAGTAAAAATATGACAAATTTATATACATACTGTAGAATGAACACCTTATTAGGTGCTTGGATTGCCGGATACAAATTTATTATTAAATGACCCATGTTAAAATGGCATCATGGCATTAGTGTTATAATTGAATTTGAAGTTGGAACTGAAATTAGAGAGATGGAATAATTCCAATTGGATTTAAAGTCTAAATCTAAATAAATAAAGCATGTCGGTAGTTGAAGGCAACAAAAATGTTGGTACTGGAGGTCGTCAATGGTCGTACTAAAAAAATGTCTGGTCGTCGGCCTGTCGACGGCCGGCATACGGCTTGCCAGAGAATAGATCGTCAAACGGACGCTAATAAAAAATCGACTGGTCGCTAGAGGTCTACTGACGGCCGACAAGTGGACATTGAAAAACAGGCAGCAGGTAGTCGAAAAAAAAATCAGTCGTCGGAGGTCCACCGACAGACAGCGAGCGGCCCATCGGGGTGTTGGCCGGCACCCGGTCGAAAAAAAATACATGGTCGCTAGAAATCAGAGGTCGCGCTGGAGAATAGGTCGGCAGACGACTTTAAAAAAATGACCAGTCACCGAAGGTCCGCCGACGATCGATAGACGGCTGGGAAGAAAAATTGTCCTATCACCGGAGTCCGTCGACGGCCTTAAGGAGCCTTGCCGGAGAACAAGACAGCAGACCAACGCCGTAAAAAGAATTAGTCTGTCGTCGAAGGTCCGCTGGTAGCCGACCGACGACCTGCCGGAAGTCCATCTCAAAAGCGAAATGAACGAAAAAATAGAGAATTAACTTTCCCTTTAAGTTAATATTCTAAGAGTAATTTTGAAAGTTTATTATTTTTTAATTTTTTGATATTAAATTTAACATACAGAGGTACAATGCACTTTTTCGGCGACGACAAAAAAAGACCATTATCATTTGTATAGTAGACTGTTGAATTTGTCGTGTCATAGTGACATGATGGTGGTGCCATAATTGTACTAGAATTATCAAATTACAAAATTACCTTGCCAGAAAGAAATATGTTAGCATATGGAGAAAAAATCATTGGCCACTGGAGGTTCCCTCGTAGCTGTAAAAGAAAAAAAAATTGTCTCATCATTCAAGTTCAGCCAACGGTCGGTAGGTGCCCATCGAAAATAGGCTGGCAGGCGGCTGCAAAAAAAAAAGATCGATTGTCGAAGGTCCGTTGATGGCCGACATGCAGCCATAAAAAAATTACTGATCGTTTGAGGTTGGTAGACGGGCGTCAGAGCCTCGCCGAAAAGTTGGCCAACGAGCGGTCGCAAGAAAAAATGATTGATCGCCAAAGGTCCATCGACGGTCGGGAGGTGGTCCGTTAAGAATAGGTTAGTAGGTGGCAGCAAAAAATAATGCACGGTCGCCGGAGGTCAGGGGTCCACCCGAATAAAAGATCGTCATGCTACTAAAAAACAGAATGATCGATCCTTCGGCGTGACCAAATGACAAAAGATTGGTTGTCCTTTTAATTTAATATTATAAGGTTCTTTTGGAACTTTATTATTTTGGATGATATTAAATTTAACACGAGGATGTACTATGGTCTTTTCATGTACACACTACGATGACCAAAAAAACACCATTACTCTTTATATTATACTAGAGTAGGCTATGACCAAAAGAAAAGAAAAGAAAAAGTTGCTCGGCCGCCGGCTATGGCCTGCCGGAAAGTAGGCCGACCGTTTGGCGTTAAAAAGGTGAAAAAAAGGAAAAGGGTCGACCGGCGGCCTGGAGTTTAAAAAAAAAAAAGAACAAATTGTTCAGCTTCTAGCGGGCTACTAACTGCCGGAGGTCCGTTGGTCGCCAGCGGTGACCTACCAGAAAGCAGTTTGGCGGCTTGATGTTAAAAATATTAAAAAAAATGCTGGTCGTCGGAGGTCCGCTGAAAAATAAGTTGACGAGTCTTGCGAAAAAAAAAACTAGTCGGCTGCCGGCGGTTGCCCACCGGAAAGCAAACCGACGGTCTGGCGTAAAAAAAAATGGTTGGCTGTCGATCTTGGCCCGAGGGAAAGTAGGTCGGCGACATGTGTAAGAAAAAAAATGATCGGCGTCGGAGGCCGGCCGGTCGCGGTAGTGGCTCCACTACTACAAAAGTGGCCTTTAACGGTGCCATTTTAACAGTGGTTGTTCAAAAACCGCTGCTAAAATGATGCGGTGACATACCCGTAAATATTATGTAATAACTTAACAGCGGTTCTTTAAAAAACCGCTGTTAAAATAATAGCGGTTATTAAAAACCGCTGTTAAAAGAACGATTAACAACGATTTTAAATAACCTCTGTTAAATATAAAAAAACGTAAATAATTAACAGCGGTTCTTTAGAAAATCGCTGTTAAAATAGCAATTTAACAGCGGTTATTAAAACCGCTGTTAAAAAGAACGTTTAAGAGCGGTTTTAAATAACGGTTGTTAAATATTTCAAAAAAAGAACGTAACAGTTAACAACGATTTTTTTAGATAACCGCTGTAAAATATCGACAGCGGTTATTAAGCAACAACCGATATTAAAAAGTAGTTAATTAACAGCGGTTTCCTTTTCGACCGCTGTTAAATGTAGACGTGTCTGCTATTAACAGCGGTTATATCTTAACAACCGCTGTCGTTTGAACATTAAAAAGAAAGTATATGTTGTAGAGTTCATTATTTTCGTCCTCCGCCTCTTTCACTCTACTTTGTACTGTCCTAATTCTGAAACCTCCGAATTTTCTCATCGCCCTTCCCCATCGCCGTCACCGCGCACCTTCGCGCACCTCGATTTTTTGGCTGTTGCTTCCCTACTCCTGTTCTGGTTGTGCACGTGGTAACCCCTGGCCCCAACCTAAGACAAACAATCTCGCCAGATGATTGGCCTTCGCCGTTTTTCGCTGGACGTGGCCTGAGCGACCTTCTCCGACCTACCCATACTTTCTTCAGTGCAGTTAGGGCGCTCCACCGCCGTTGCCTCAGATTTTCTGGCCACCGTGCACCTCGGTTTTCGCATATAAGGTATGTAATCCTTTCTTTTTCACTTTAATTTCATGTAGAGATGTTTCATAGCTTGTTTGTGCTCAAAACAAAATTATTTGGATATTATATTCAATATACTAGTAATAATAAAATCTGGATATGTTTAATGTCAGAGTCGTGTTCATGGCTGGAAATTGGAGCTTAAATATATGTATTCTAATTTCTGTGTCATTAGAAGTAAATATAGAACGTAAATAACTTATATCTAAGCTTTGAGGAAATGAGATTGGCATGCATGTTGTACGGGTATTCTTCAACATAGCAACACTTTCCTGGCTCGAGTTGATCATGGAGGAATTGCTATAACTATTGAATTGAACATTTATTTTGGGATTGGTTGAAGTGTTTTAAAACAGTGGGAATGTCCGTTACAAAGTGGTTATGTCCAATTTTCCTTTAAAAATAAAAGATAGTCACTTGAGTTTAATAAGTATCGGTAATGGCCAATCAATAGTTTAAGTTAACACGGAGAAAATCAGTAAGATGTTAAATTCTAAGAAAATATTATATGAGTTAAAGGTATATCTACTATAGGGTCGAGAAGTTTAGCGTGATTGCTCGGTTATGTAATGAGTAACACTAGCGGTATATAGATGTGGTTAAAACAACTTCTTGTGTGTCTTTTAGTTTTTGTCTGTTATCTTTTAGAATAAAATCTATTGTAGTTTCTAATATTAAAATCTAAATAAAAGATACTCCGTTTACAGTTGGTTTTTACAGTTTTCATGTTTCTTCTATATGATTTAGGATATTGAGCGACCTGAGCCACCTAAAAAACATGCTCGTCAAGATGACCGGTCGAGTCACAGAGATGACACCATGAGAGAGTTATTTGATGTTGCAGCGACTCTTTTTAGTGACCCGTTACAAGTGCCATGGGATACAGCTTCCTTTGGATGTGGTTGTGCTGACATTCCCCTGTACATAAGTTACAATGATCTTTTGGAAATCATTCAAGACAACCAGTAGCTTAGCTTATCGATTCTACAATTTTGGACTTTGTAAGTAATTCTTTACATGCATATTTATGTATATTTATCAAAAATGCATAATTTGGAATGTAAATAAGATATTAATGTTTTGTTTAACAAATTAGGTACTTATCGAAATTGAATGTGGGAACGATGGACGAGGGTTTGTATGGATATTTTGATCCTCAATACATACAAAATATGGGAAATAAGGGACGAGACCTCCGGATACATCACTTCGCGTATGCCGGATGCAAAAAAACAGATATACCTTGGAGCTTACCATCATGAGTAAGATCTAACATTCGTCTTACTACCCTCTTTTTTCTCTAAAAGTCTTAATATTTCTTTCATGTCTTTATAGATTTTTATATATTAATAATTATGTAAGTAGATGTATTTAGATTGGTTTGATATGGAAAAAATAAAATAACTATGTCCCCCCCGCTTGTAATACGTTTGTTAATGCAGTGAGCATTGGCAATTTTTGGTCATCATTCCGGCAAAAGGCGAAGTTGTGTGGTTTTGCTCACTACACCATAAGCCCGATAATCGCATTAAGGTCGTAGTCCATAAGTAAGTTTTTAACTTGTAGCATTTACTTGAAAAATATATATATATATATAATATTTTCATTTCATAATACATTAGTACTTCTTTTGAACAGTGCCGTGACCGCGTATAAGGTGATGAGGGGTATGCATACAAGTAGATCAAAACAGACGATTACTTGGATATATCCCAAAGTACGTAATACATTCAATCACACACACACACACACACACACATATATATATATATATATTAATGAGCTTCATATTCTTTTTAGTGTAATAAACAAAATGGAGGCTGGGAGTGTGGGTATTACGTCATGCACTGGATGTCGACTATTGTCCGAGCTCGTATTATAGATGGATGGATGGAGGTGATAAACTTTAATTTCAGTTTTTTAAATTATTACAGTTTAAAAGTGATTTAATCATTTAAGTTGATGAGTTTGTTAATTTATATGTTTATATGCACAGATGTTTGATGATGTTGCAGCACTTCCTATAGATAGAATTCATGAAATTCGAACCGAATGGGCAAAACAATTTTTAGAGGTTAGGAACCGTTTATATGCGTAGATTTTTGACATTCGATTTTGTAAGAATTACCATTGTTTTGTTTAGTTAGTTCGTGAATTGTGTTCTTGTATTTATTTTGGTTTGGATGGAACGTTATTGTATTTGATGGTTGGATAAAAATTGTCTAGTTGTATTGGTGAATGGATGAAAGTTGTGTTGTTGAGGTTTATTTGAGATTGTTGTTGTATTTTGCTTTATTTGAGGTTTTAGCAGGTTTTATTCTGGTTTAGCAGGTTTTTTCTGCGTTGTATTCTGAATTTTATGTACAGTTTTCTATGTTGGATGTTGGTTTAGTGTGGTTTAGCAGGTTTTATGTACTGTTTAGATGGTTTTAGTTGGATGCTGTTTTCTGGTGTTTGGATGCTGTTTTCTGGTGTTTGGAGGCTGTATGTGCAGCAGGTTGAAAAAAAACGAACCTGGAATTAAAAAAAAACTATTAACATCGGTTCTTATAAGGAACCGCTGTTAAATCCCTTTTTTCAATTTAACAGCAGTTCCTGGAAATAACCGATGTTATTTTAACAGCGATTATTAAAAAGAACCGCTGTTAACTGGAGAGTTAACATCAGTTTATACAACGAACTGATGTTAAATTAACGTTGATTCTGACCTGAAGCTATTATTAGCTGCGTAATAAATGTTCCTTACAAAAACTGTTGTTAAGCGTTAACAGCGGTTTACCCGAAAAATAGTTGTTATATATTTAACATCGGTTTATATATGTAATACCCGGTTGTAATTCATTCATTATCATTCAGTAATTATCAGTCAGTAATGGTCATTCAGTAATTTTCACTCATTAATAATCACTCATCATTCATGATTCATTCATTTGTGTTCATCATTGGCATTTTGTAACAATGTATCAGTTACCGATTGTCATTCAGCTCCGTTGAGAGTCGAGGCGAGAATATTATCATAATCATCGTGAATATAGTCTTGTGATGGAAGTATCATCTATCGCGTGTTATTGGACTTAATTTCATTCATACGAGTATTGTACGTCGGATCATTCACCGGTTGTAGCGAGTAGACGGAGTTGTCGGATTTTTGTCACTTCCAGCAGCGAGTTACGACCGTAACTAGTCAGGCATTAACATGCATTCGTTGGATCAAGGTGGTTTTGGACGAAGGTGAGTTACGGCCGTAAGGATTGTCGGATACGGCCGTAACATGCGTTCGTTGCTTTCAGGACAGTTCGGACGAACAGGACTTACGGCCGTAAGGGTTGCGGCATATGGCCGTAAGGTGAGGCTGGTACGGCCGTAAGGCTTGGCCGGTTACGGCCGTACGACTCGGGCAGGGTGCCCAGGCGGTTTCGTCGAAGGCTTCATACGCCCATAAGTTTGGCTGGGTACGGCCGTAACGGTCGAGTTACGCCCGTAAGGCGCGTGTGGATACGGCCGTATGACTGTCGGCAGGTCTTTGGACGAGGGCGAGTTACGCCCGTAAGGCAGGTGCGGGTACGGCCGTATGGCTATCGGCAGATACTGTATGAAGCCGAGTTACGGCCGTACGAGATGGCTGGTTACGGCCGTAAGGCCGTTGACTTGGATGTTACGGCCGTAAGAAGGCCGAGTTACGGCCGTAATGTTCGGCAGTTTATATAGGACTTGGACGGGATTTTGAGCTCATTTTCTCATTTCTTCACCTTGTATCCGAGAGAGAGAGCTTGAGGGAGAGATTTTTCATCATCAATCACTTGAGTGTTCGGTTTTCATCATCTTCATTCGTTTGTGAAGCTTGGATAGTCGATCTAACGTGTGTTCATCGAATCAAAGTGTTTGGATCTTCAAAGGTAACATTCTTCAAACATCTTGGATTTCGATTTTATGTTGAGATATGATGTTTTGGACGTTATAATCATGTTGTACGAAGAGATATACGTATGATTATGAGTGTGTATGAATATTCATTGGATTATTGAAGGGTTATTCAAGAACACTTTGAATATTGAGTTGGATTTGGGGGTTTTCGATTAAGTTGTTGTTGTAATCACGAATTTGGATATTCATATTGGATTATTGATTGTGTTGGAGGTGTTTTAT
Source organism: Orobanche coerulescens (assembly GCA_033398695.1). Classification (NCBI taxonomy): domain Eukaryota; kingdom Viridiplantae; phylum Streptophyta; class Magnoliopsida; order Lamiales; family Orobanchaceae; genus Orobanche; species Orobanche coerulescens. The sequence continues at coordinate 14,732,323 of CM065803.1, forward strand.
TGGTTTGGAACAATCCTTGAGGATTTGATATTGGTATAGTTAAGGATTGATTGTAAACAATCGAAGATTGGTCACAACGTGTTTGATTTAATGCCCCAATGAGCTTGGTTTAGTCGTATCGATGTTTTGAGTTAGTTATAATCGTGATTGATTCGTATGTTGAACGGATTGTTGGTAATTGTGTTATTCAAGGTTGTTCGAGCGACCGACATCTCATTTAGGACGTTTGTTCGTGGAAGGACATTCTTCATCGGTGTTGAGTAAGTTAATTCTTACTCGGTTAAAATGATATTCATTCCTTTTTATTGTTGTTCATTCATAATCATAACTCATTCATAATGTATTAACCATATTGAGACTTGTAATTGTCGAGTAATCACTTCATTCACGAGGAACGACGGTTCCAATCATTTCATTGAGCTATCATTCACTTCACTATTAATTCATCTCGGTGAGTCATTCTTGACTTTGTCGGATTATTATTCATTGATATTCATCATGGTCATTCTCGTTCATATGACCTTCTGGGTTCGTATTGTGTGTCCGGGTGGTGATGTGTGGGATTTTTAGTCGGGCACATGATGGTCATGTGTTCGGGTTCACCGACACAATGGACCGTGTACACGGTAACGTACCTCCGTGAGACTAATTAGGTACAAGGACGGGTGTGTCCGGTCACTCGTCTTGTGCACATGCACATACCATTACGGGCGTACTACGATGCCCCTCTTCAGCTTAAATTCATAACTAAAGGATATTTCATAATTGAGATATATCATGATTGTGTATATTCAACCCTTGAGGATTGTTGTTACGTATGGCGGCCGTTAGTTGGGGGATATTGTTTTCAGGTCATGGCAAGGCAAAACCACGGGAAGAGAATGTTGACGGCGAGGAGTCTCAGTGATACTAGTAGGAGCCCCCAGTTATTTCAGTCATTCTTGTTTCTCTTCATTTGTATTTCCGCTGAAAATTCCGTTTGGGATGTTTATTTATTCAAGGTGGTGTATTTTATCTTCATATAAAATATACTAGTATTCTGTATTGTCCTGGTGTATTGTACTCAAGCTCCTCATCGGAGTATTTGGTAATATAATGTGGTTCGGTACTACAATTATATAATGTAAATCATTAATTTTCATTCGCCTGGTGGGTCTCAGTTGGGGTTCCACGACACTGTAATAGCCGCCTAGTTTGGGGTGTTACAGAGTTTGTATCGGAGAGTGGTTTTGAATACTACCTTCCGAGTCACGTCTCATTTGAAATCATCATCATCAGACTAGTATCATTGGACTTTCGCGTCACGTGTGACCTGTGCAAATGCCGAGCCCCTCAGACCAAGAACTGTAAGATTTCTAATGCCATGGTATAATTTCTGGCAATGAGAATCATTCATTCATCATCCAACAGTCAACAATCCTCATCATCATTCATTTTGATCAGGACAATCATGTTAACTCATTAATCACTCAGTTCATTTCACTGTTCAGTTGTTGATCTTGAGGATCATATCATTAATCTTGTTAACTTATTCAAGATAATCATTTCAAGAATATCACCTCAGTTAATCATTCATGTAATCACTGTGTTAGAGCGCGTATGCTCATTTTCATCATTTCAAGACGTAATCATAATGTGATATTCATACGAGAGCTATAATTATCATGTGACTTTCCTACTTCAGTATGGAGAGAGCAGGCAGAGGACGCGGGGGACGAGGCCGCGGTGCGGGCCGAAACCCGAGAGCTCGTATGAATACACGCGCGAACGTGAGGAATAATGCTAATTCATCGAGCAGTGACGCTGCCACTCATTCACCTGGACGTAATCATTCACCATCAGGGAGTCGTACCCGGTACACAGCTCAGTCAGAGGGTGTTCGGGTTGATCCACTCGCTTTTATGCAGGGCATGATGGCCCAGATGACACAGATGGCACGCCTCATGGAGACGATGCAGAACTCAGCTACTCAGAATCAGCAGGCTCCTCCGCCGCCACCTCAGGGGCAAGAGAGGGGTGTAAGCAGTATTATTGGCGACATCTCTCGCCAGAGGCCACCTACTTTCGAGGGCTCATCTGAGCCGGCAGATATTGTTCATTGGCTCGAGCATTTCGAGAAGTTGTTTGCTATGGTAGAGTGTCCCGAAGGACACAAAGTTTCAGTTGCGGCTTACTATCTGGGTAAGAGCACTCATTCATGGTGGTTGTCGTTTGAACCCACCAACGGATCATGTACTTGGGATCAATTCAAGACTCTCATGATGGAGAGGTATTATCCGACCCCACTCAGAGAGGCCAAGTTATCAGAATTACTCACTCCCGACCCCTCAGCAGACGAGGATGTTCTCACCATTGCCGAGAAATTTCAGGAACTTCTTCCTTTCGCCTCATCTATCATTCACTCCGAGGCGGATAAGATTAAGTATTTCAGCAAGAGGCTGAAACCCCGTATGCGGATGCAGTTGCTTAATCATAATTATACCACTCTGGCCGAATTCATCGAGAAAGCTCTTACCTATGAGCTTACTGCTAAGGAGATTGCTAAGCAGCAACCTTCATCTGCTAGCAAGAAGTCAAAGAATCGTAATCAGTCTGAAGGCGGTCAGACAACCTTCAAGAAGTCTCGTACGGGCTCTACTTTCTTTGAGTGACCTCCTGTGGCGCCCTGACCGGCGGAATCGCAGTCCCGAGCGGCCAGTTCGGCCATCACCTGTTTCAATTGTGGAGAACTTGGTCATATCAGCACCAAGTGTCCGAGGCAGACTCTCACGTGCCATAACTGTGGGATTGCTGGGCATAAGGCCCGTTTTTGCTGAAGGGACTCCAAACCTACTCCGGCGTCATCTCTGGCCCCGAAGCAGTCAACTGTTCATAATCAGGCCACTCAGTTTGCGTCGTTCAAGACGACAGGAGTGAACAAAGGCGGAGCAAAGAGCTATCAGACGAGAGCGTCCGGTTCGGGGGCCGGCAAGCCCCGAATTTATGAGATGAAGAAGACCGACGATCCGGAGGCCCGGATGATCTTAGGTACACTCGATATTCTATCTCACTTGTGTGTATCCTTTTTGATACCAGTGCATCGCATTCATTCATTTCCTAGTCATGTTTGAGTAGACTACGTCTGGGTAGTGCTACTAGTTTTGAGCCTTATGTCATTGGTCTACCTGACGGTAGAAGAATTATCGGAAATCGTGAGATTCAGAATTGTCCGATTCAGCTTCATGGCCGTGTATGGCTAGCAGACCTAATCGTGGTAGATTTACCGAGAGACGACGTCATTTTGGGTATTGATTGGATGGATCGTCACGATGCCATCATTAGTATCCGTAAGCGTATGGTCACTATCATTTCAGATGATAGAGTCGAATGTGTTTTTCAGGGAGGGAATCCCGGCTGTTCTGGTAAGGTCATTAATTTGATGAAAGCAGTGAAATTACTCAGTCAGGGGTGTGTCGGTTATTGGTGCTTTATGACCAAAACCGAGAAATCATCAATAATGTTGGCGGATATTCCGGTAGTGAGAGAATATGCCGATGTATTTCCAGATGAGTTACCTGGTTTACCTCCACAGAGAGATGTGGAATTCACGATTGAGTTGGAGCCTAGTACGTCTCCAATATCTAAGGCACCGTATCGGATGGCCCCAACCAAAATGCAGGAGTTGAAGAATCAACTTGAGGAATTGTTCGAAAAAGGTTATATCAGACCGAGTGCATCCCCGTGGGGAGCACCAGTGTTGTTTGTCAAGAAGAATGATGGTTCGTTTCGTTTGTGTATTGATTATCGGGAGTTGAACAGGGTGACGATCAAGAATAAGTATCCTCTACCCCGTATTGATGATCTCTTAGATCAACTTCAGGGAGTTTCAGTATTTTCCAAGATCGACTTAAGATCTGGATATCATCAGTTGTGAATTCGAGAGTCAGATATCGCGAGGACGGCATTTCGAACACGCTATGGTCATTATGAGTTCGTGGTAATGCCGTTTGGGTTGACTAATACACCTGCGGCGTTCATGGAGTTAATGAATCGAGTCTTCATCGATTATCTGGATCAGTTTGTGGTTGTTTTCATTGATGACATTTTAATTTATTCTCGTGACCGAGAGGAGCACGAGGTTCACCTTCATCAGGTTCTCGACGTGTTGAGACGGGAGCAACTCTATGGAAAATTTTCCAAATGTGAGTTCTGGATGTCCGAAGTGACGTTTCTCGGACATGTCATTTCATCAGACGGTGTACGTGTCGATCCTCAGAAGACGGAGGCTATCCGTGATTGGCTGCCTCCGAAGAATGTTAAGGAAATCCGAACCTTTCTCGGATTAGCCAGTTATTATCAGCGGTTTGTGGAAGGATTTTTTAAAATCGCTCAACCAATGACGAACCTTTTGCGAAAGGATAAGAAATACACGTGGTCTCATGCGTGTCAGCGGAGTTTTGAGGAACTCAAGAGCCAGTTAATTTCAGCACCTGTCCTTTCCTTGCCACAAGGGACGGAGGGATTCATGGTTTATAGTGACGCGTCCGGACACGGTCTCAGATGTGTATTAATGCAGAATGGGAAGGTTATTGCCTATGCTTCACGGCAATTGAGACCTTACGAGGTTAATTATCCGACCCACGATCTGGAGCTAGCAGCCGTGGTTTTCGCATTGAAGATTTGGCGTCATTACCTTTATGGCGTCACCTGTCAGATATTCACCGATCATAAGAGTTTAAAATATATATTTACTCAGAAGGAGTTAAATATGCGACAGAGGCGGTGGTTGGAACTAATCAAAGATTATGATATCAAGATCCTGTACCACCCGGGTAAGGCAAACGTGGTTGCCGATGCCTTGAGTCGTAAGTCCGTTCAGGAGCAAATGCTTGCTCGTTTGTGATTCGAAGGAGCTTCGGCGGGAATTTTTAGACCCGAGATCGAGGTCTGGCTTCAGCGAGTGCAAGGGCAACTTTGCATGTTAGAGATTTCATCGTCACTTGAGGAGGCAATCAGAGTGAATCAGGGTTCAGACCCATCATTGATGCGCATCCGTGAGGATGTGGCTCAGGGGAAAGCCCCTGGATTTGTGGTCCACGAGGATGGACTATTGCGATTTAAGAATCGGTTATGCGTACCGGCGAATGACGAGTTGAAAAACTCGATTTTGAGAGAAGCTCATGCTACCCCTTACTCCATTCATCCGGGGTCTAGCAAGATGTACAAAGACTTGAAACAAAATTACTGGTGGAGTAATATGAAGCGAGAAGTCGCAGATTTTGTTTCGAGATGTTTAACCTGTCAGCAAGTCAAGATAGAACATCAGCGACTGGCAGGTATGCTGAAACCGCTCCCTATTACATAGTGGAAGTGGGAAGATATTTCTATGGACTTCATCACGAGTTTGCCGACGAGTCGTCGTGGCATGAATACAATTTGGGTAGTTGTGGACCGTTTAACTAAGTCAGCTCATTTCCTTGAGATTAAGGATACGTGGGGTCCCGAGAGACTTGCCCAGTTGTTCATCAAAGAGATAGTGAGACTGCACGGTACTCCTAAAAGTATCGTTTCCGATCGTGACGGACGGTTCGTGTCTCATTTTTGGAAATCAGTTCATTGTGCTATGGGAACTCAGCTTAATCTCAGTACCGCTTTTCATCTTCAGTCCGACGGACAATCAGAGAGGACTATTCAGACATTGAAGGACATGTTGAGGGCATGCGTCCTCCATTGGAAAGACGACTGGGAAGCCCAACTACCGTTGATTGAGTTCACGTACAATAATAGTTAGCATGCTTCGATTAAGATGGCACCTTACGAGGCCTTGTACGGTCGTCGTTGTCGATCTCCTTTGTGTTGGGACGACTTATCAGAATCAATCGGCACCGAGCCCGATATGCTTATAGCCGCCCGTGAGAGGGTAGCTTTGATCAGGAGTCGTTTGTTGACAGCTCAGAATCGACAGAAATCATATGCAGATAATCTTCGTCGACCGTTAGAGTTCGAGACAGGTGACCATGTTTTGGTCAAGGTATCCCCGAGTCGAGGTATCTTCCATTTTGGGAAGAGGGGAAAGTTGAGTCCGAGATTCATTGGACCGTTTGAGATTTTGGATCGAGTAGGCGAGTTAGCTTATCGATTGGCCTTACCTCAGGCATTGAGCCGAATTCATAATGTGTTTCACGTCTCTCAGTTGCGGAAGTATGTCGCCGACCCGAGTCACATACTTCAATTCGACGAAATCGAGATCGCGGATGATCATTCGTATGAGGAGCGTCCTATACGAGTTTTAGAGTGACGAATCAAACAGTTGAGGAACAAGACGATTCCTATGATCAAGATTCAGTGGTCTAGACACGGAGTCGAAGAGGCTACTTGGGAAACCGAGGATAGTATGCGGGAGAGTTATCCCGAGTTGTTTGACCCTTAGTTTCGAGGACGAAACTCTTTTTAGGGGGGGTATGTAATACCCGGTTGTAATTCATTCATTATCATTCAGTAATTATCGGCCAGTAATGGTCATTCAGTAATTTTCACTCATTAATAATCACTCATCATTCATGATTCATTCATTTGTGTTCATCATTGGCATTTTGTAACCGTGTATCAGTTACCGATTGTCATTCAGCTCCGTTGAGAGTCGAGACGAGAATATTATCATAATCATCGTGAATATAGTCTTGTGATGGAAGTATCATCTATCGCATGTTATTGGACTTAATTTCATTCATACGAGTATTGTACATCGGATCATTCACCAGTTATAGCGAGTAGACGGAGTTGTCGGATTTTTGTCACTTCCACCAGCGAGTAACGACCATAACTAGTCATGCATTATGGCCATAACATGCATTCGTTGGCTCAAAGTGGTTTTGGACGAAGGTGAGTTACGGCCGTAAGGATTGTCGGATACGGCCATAACATGCGTTCGTTGCTTTCAGGACAGTTCGGACGAACAGGACTTACGGCCGTAAGGGTTGCGGCATACGGCCGTAAGGTGAGGCTGGTACGGCCGTAAGTCTTGGCCGGTTACGGCCGTACGACTCGGACAGGGTGCCCAGGCGGTTTCGACGAAGGCTTCATACGCCCGTAAGTTTGGCCGGGTACGGCCGTATCGGTCGAGTTACGCCCGTAAGGTGCGTGCGGATACGACCGTATGGTAGCGAGTATTTGGACGAGGCGAGTTACGCCGTAAGGCGAGTGCGGAAATGCAGCCGTATGGGTCGGCGGCGAATCTTGAACGAAGCCGAGTTACGGCCGTACAAGATGGATGGTTACGGCCGTAAGGCCGTTGACTTGGATGTTACGACTGTAAGAAGGCCGAGTTACGGCCGTAATGTTCGGCAGTTTATATAGGACTTGGACGGGACTTTGAGCTCATTTTCTCATTTCTTCACCTTGTATCCAAGAGACAGAGAGCTTGAGGGAGAGATTTTTCATCATCAATCACTTGAGTGTTCGGTTTTCATCATCTTCATTCGTTTTTGAAGCTTGGATAGTCGATCTAACGCGTGTTCATCGAATCAAAGTGTTTGGATCTTCAAAGGTAACATTCTTCAAACATCTTGGATTTCGATTTTGTGTTGAGATATGATGTTTTGGACGTTATAATCATGTTGTACGAATAGATATACATATGATTATGAGTGTGTATGGATATTCATTGGATTATTGAAGGGTTATTCAAGAACACTTTGAATATTGAGTTGGATTTGGAGGTTTTCGATTAAGTTGTTATTGTAATCACGAATTTGGATATTCATATTGGATTATTGATTGTGTTGGAGGTGTTTTATTGGTTTGGAACACTCCTTGTGGATTTGATATTGGTATAGTTAAGGATTGGTTGTAAACAATCGAAGATTGGTCACAACGTGTTTGATTTAATGCCCCAATGAGCTTGGTTTAGTCGTATCGATGTCTTGAGTTAGTTATAATCGTGTTTGATTCGTATGTTGAACGGATTGTTGGTAATTGTGTTATTCAAGGTTGTTCGAGCGACCGACATCTCATTTAGGACGTTTGTTCGTGGAAGGACATTCTTAATCGGTGTTGAGTAAGTTAATTCTTACTCGGTTAAAAGGATATTCATTCCTTTTTGTTGTTGTTCATTCATAATCATAACTCATTCATAATGTATTAACCATATTGAGACTTGTAATTGTCGAGTAATCACTTCATTCACGAGGAACGACGGTATCATTTCATTGAGCTATCATTCACTTCACTATTAATTCATCTCAGTGAGTCATTCTTGACTTTGTCGGATTATTATTCATTGATATTCATCATGGTCATTCTCGTTCATATGACCTTCTGGGTTCGTATTGCGTGGCCGGGTGGTGATGTGTGGGATTTTTAGTCGGGCACATGATGGTCATGTGTTCGGGGTCAACGACACAATGGACCGTGCACACGGTAACGTACCTCCGTGAGACTAATTAGGTACAAGGACGGGTGTGTCCGGTCACTCGTCTTGTGCACATGCACATACCATTACGGGCGTACTACGATGCCCCTCTTCAGCTTAAATTCATAACTAAAGGATATTTCATAATTGAGATATATCATTATTGTGTATATTCAACCCTTGAGGATTGTTGTTTTGTGTAACTGACCCCGTTGGGGGATATTGTTTTCAGGTCATGGCAAGACAAAAGCACGGGAAGAGAATGTTGACGGCGAGGAGTCCCAATGATACTAGTAGGGGCCCCAAGTCATTTCAGTCATTCTTGTTTCTCTTCATTTGTATTTCCGCTGCAAATTCCGTTTGGGATGTTTATTTATTCAGGGTGGTGTATTTTATCTTCATATAAAATATACTAGTATTATGTATTGTCCTGGTGTATTATACGTAAGCTCCTCATCGGAGTATTTGGTAATATAATGTGGTTCGGTACTACAATTATATTATGTAAATCATTAATTTTCATTCGCTTGGTGGGTCGCAGTTGGGGTTCCACGACACTATAATAGCCGCCTAGTTTGGGGTGTTACAATATAAAAAACCGCTGTTAAGTTGAACAGCGTTTTTTTTGGAAACCGCTGTTAAATTAACAGCACAACCTTTAACAGTGGTTCCCAGAACCGCTGTTAAAGTAGTTTCAGAACCGCTGTTAAAGGCCCAGTTTTGTAGTAGTGCCCGTCTAAAAAAGTGGTCGGTCGGGGGTCCATCAAAGACTCCCGTAAAAAAAATATTTTTTGACAATTAATTGTTACTTTACTTTAATTTAATTTTCTAAGGGCGTTTTCAAAATTAATTATTGTTGAATATTTGATATTATTATCATTATTATTATAAATTAAAATTTAACACTAAAAGAAGATAAGGAGATGGGAGAGGTGCAACAGTCTTTTCTCGTGTGAACTACCACTATCAAAAAAATATCATTGTCATTTATATTATATAGTAGAGATTACCTGTCCCATAATGATACCAAATTATTTACTAGAAGAAAAACTATGCTGATTCCCAAAATTCTATCGGCGGCCGGCAGGCTATCGTAAAAAATAAAGAAAAAATAGGGACCGCCGGAAAGTAGGCCGACCGGCCTAGTCTTAAAAAAATGGCCGACTGTCGTAGGAAAGCAGGCCGGCAGGCTGGCGGTGTCCTGATGGAAAGCAGGTTGGTGGGTCTAGCGTTAGAAAAAAAAAAGAACAAAAAAAAAACTGGCCACCCGTCGGAGGTCCGCTGGCTGCCGCTGCGGTAGCCACCGGAAAACAGGCCGACGGCTTGGCGTTTTTAAAAAATGGCCGAGTGCCGATGGCCTGCTGGAAAGCGTGCCAGCAGCCTAGCGTAAAAAAATTGTCGGGCGCCGGAGGTCCGCTGCCGACCTGGCGTTAAAAGAAAAAGAAAAAAAAAAAGGCGACCGCCGGAGGTCCGTTCGTGCCCTGGCGTTGCAAAAATATAAAAAGAAAAAAAAAACTGGCTTGCCATCAGAGATCTGCTGGCGGCTTTGCTGGAAAAATTGGTCGACCGGAGGTCTGTCGGAGATCCACGTAAAAAATTCAAAAGTTAATTGTCCCTTTAGTTTAATCTAATTTAATATTCTAGTGATATTTTTAAAAAATTATTATTGAATATTTGATATTATACACAAAAATGGAAGAAGAGAGAGAGAGAGAGGTGCAAACACTATTTTCCTTATAGATATCGAATATCATATTTATATTACATATTATTTCAAGGCTCGAGCATTCACAGTTTTTGTTTTTCGAGTGAAATTATTCTAAGTTAAAATATCGTATTTTTATATAACGTATTTAATATCAAGTATGGCCTAGGCTGGGTTATTGACAGGTTAAAATGACTTGTACTCAAAATGCGCAATATATTTCTCCATGATACTAACACCGTAAAAAAATTACATGTGCATTTCTTAAGATGGATTATATCTCACTGAAGCAAAATATTTGTTCGTGTTTACAGAAATAAATACGAACTACTTTTTAATTAGCAGCATCGAACTATCATATATAGCTTATTCGGTGGTGCATCCTAGCGTCAATATGTGGGGTACTATATGAGGTTGATTTCAAATAATGGGTTCATATATAACATATTAAGATATGAAATTGATATCTATATAGTCAAGTTACCAAACATGTACGATCATCTAAAATGAATGATTTGTTGCCATTTAATCAAACACTTATTACGCCTACGATGCTACGTATTTGAATTAATTTTTCTCACACATTTTTATACTTTAAAATCCTTATGGCAAATATTATGATTTTTATTACATATTTCACTCTTACTCCTTAGTTGTTTATATTTTTTAAATGTAAAAAAATTGCACTCTTAGTGGTTCATAGAGTATTTTTTTATATAAATAATGTTATTTTGTGTCATGTGCATGTAATTCGTGGTATGTGTGTTATCAAAACTGTATAACCTCGAATTTTTAAATTTGTAAATTTTAAAATTAGTTAAAACCATCTTTATTTTCCTGGGATATAATCATTTTTTTAATATCTATCATCTTTGCATTGCCTTCCATTTTGAATTGACAGACTTGAATTTACCATCCTTTAAAATAAAGTTAACTATATTTTTAGTCCTTGTGTTTTGCGGGGTATTTCATTTTCAGTCCAAATTTTGAAATAGGTTTGGTCCAAAAGTGAAAGGATAATTCCATATTTACCCAATCTGAAAATCAAAATACCATATTTCCCCAAAACACAAATTTTTAGTGCGTAAGTACAATGCCTTTAAAGAATTTGCTAAGGAAATATGAAATTATTATGTTTAAGTTGAGTATATATAGAATTGCCCCCAAAAACTGAATTATCTATTTCGGATTTGATCCGAATTTCCTAACTCCGTTAGTTTGACTGTTAATAAGAGGGTATTTTTGTCCTTTCATATTATTTTCTTTAATTTTATTTTATCTATCAAAATTAACTACTTGTAAGTTGTATCCCCCACCCAAAAACACACTTTTTTTTTCTCATCACAAAAACATATATGACCCTTTCATTTCTCTCACTAAACCATCATCCACCAACAACCTAACACCGGCCAAAACCACCACGTAACCAGACCCTTGTCGCCAAAACCACCACCAACAAACCTCCATCGCTTTAATCTCGGGTCTCCTGTAGAATGTGTTTCGAGCTTATAAGTAAGTTACAAACTCGGGTTTTGGTTTTGTGTTCAGATCTGGATATTTCAGTGGCCGCCGATGGTTATGGCGATGGTGGTGGGTTTTCAGTGGTCGAGAAGGTAGAACCAACGATGTGGACACCCTTAGCTCAATTCTTTTGATACTCATCAATATTGAAAACCCATCTTGGCAATCGATCCATTATTTTGGCTATAATGAACTCGATGTCATCTTTATTTTTTAAAGATTTGGTGGGAATTGACAATTTGATTTTATAATGTTTTGGATATCTCATGGTTTGTAGGTATTTGTAGACTGTTTTGAATAGAGACGTTTTAGTTGTTTAATTGTTTATAAGAAAATTGTTTGAGATTTCAAGTTTGGTATGTCGGCGGCGGAACCACTAAAACAACAACGAAACCACCCAAGCTCGAAACACCACATATTGAATTAATATTCGGTGGTGTCGGCGGCGGAAGCAGTTGATGTTGGCAGCGGTCCGATGGCTGTGGCGGCAGAAGAATCTGCTTTACTAGAGGTGGTGGGTGTGACCTGTTTTGTGGGTGAGTTGTGTGACCTTTTGGTTTGTTTATAACGGAGTATAACTACCTCAAAGAATAAGTTGAAAGGGTTAAACAATAAACATGTTTTGTGTTGTATGACTATAGAAATTCTTAAAATTTAATAATGAGACTTTGACATATTTTAGTTGGTTGAATTAATTTAGCTTATGGCAATGAACGGGGTAGGATCCTCTGCATCGGACACATACACACACACACCCGTGCGGGTGTGTGTAATCTAACGGCCTACAGTGCACAGCACCATGCTGTGCACTGTAGAGGATCCTGCCCCGGCAATGAACAGGTATGCATACATTTTTTATCTTGCATTTTTTTTAATTGTGGTTTGTAAAAACTCTTTAAAGCTTTTAAAAAAAGCTTTAGAGATTAGCAATATTTCAATTGATATGAATGACTCTAGCTTATGACATAAATGCTCACATTAATACATGAAACTCAATAAGCCCGACAATCGCATTAAGACCGTAGTTCATAAGTAAGTTTTATCTTGTAGCATTTACTTGAAAAATATATGTTATATTTTCATTTCATAATACATTAGTACTTCTTTAAAATAGTGTCGTGACCGCGTATAAGGTGATGGGGGTATGCATACAAGTAGATCAAAACAAACGATTACTTGGATATATCCTAAAGTAAGTAATAGATTCAATCACACCCACCCACCCCACACACACAACACACACACACACACACATATATATATATATATATATATATATATATATATTAATGAGCTTCATATTCTTTTTAGTGTAATAAACAAACTGGAGGTTGGGTGTGTGGGTATTACGTCATGCATTGGATGTCGACTATTGTCCGAGCTCGTATTATCGATGGATGGATGGAGGTGATAAACTTTTATTTCAGTTATTTTAATTATTTCAGTTTAAAAGTGATTTAATCGTTTAAGTTGATGAGTTTGTTAATTTATATGTTTATATGTACAGATGTTTGATGATGTTGTAGCACTTACTATAGATAGAATTCATGAAATTCGACCCGAATGGGCAAAATAATTTTTAGAGGTTAGGAACCGTTTATATGCATAGATTTTGACATTTGATTTTGTAAGAATTACCATTGTTTTGTTTGGTTAGTTCGTGAATTGTGTTCTTGTATTTATTTTGATTTGGATGGAACGTTATTGTATTTGATGGTTGGATAAAAATTGTCTAGTTGTATTGGTGAATGGATGAAAGTTGTGTTGTTGAGGTTTTATTTGAGATTGCTGTTGTATTCTGGTTTATCTGAGGTTTTAGCAAGTTTTATGGCGGCAGAAGAATCTGCTTTACTGAAGGTGGTGGGTGTGACCTGTGGGTGAGTTGTGTGACTTTTTGATTTGTTTATAAGTGAGTATAAATACCTCAAAGAAAAAGTTGAAAGGATTAAATAATAAACATGCTTTGTGTTGTATGACTATAGAAATTCTTAAAATTTAATAATGAGACTTTAACATATTTTAGTTGGTTGAATTAATTTAGCTTATGGCAATGAACAACTATGCATACGTTTTTTATTCTTGCATTTTGTTTTTAATTGTGGTTTGTTAAAGCTCTTTAAAGCTTTTAAAAAAAGCTTTAGAGATTAGCAATATTTCAATTGATATGAATGACTCTAGTTTATGACATAAATGCTCACATTAATACATGAAACTCAATTTTTATATATATATATATATATATATATATATATATATATATTTAGCTTATGGCAATGAACATGTATGCATACATTTTTTATTCTTGCATTTTTTTTAATTGTGGTTTGTAAAAGCTCTTTAAAGCTTTTAAAAAGAGTTTTAGAGATTAGCAATATTTCAATTGATATGAATGACTCTAGCTTATGACATAAACGCTCACATTAATACATACACATTAATACTATATGCAAAATGGCAAAACAAGCTATTACCACTTAAATAAATGTTTTATAAGATTTGTAACAGTTTTATATAGACGAGGCATTCAGACTCGTGCGTTGCACACAGTTTGGATCTGATTGTTCCTCGCTCAATGTGCGGCACTAATTATATACTATGTAGGCCAAATCTATTAATTGTCCAACAACACAAACTTCACATATTAATACAATTTTCAGTAGTTAATTCATAACGTCAAAAATAATAAATTTAAAAAAGTAATTTTCTAAGTGCATGATCTACTAAAAAAAATATTTATTTATCTCTAGTTTTCATTGGGCTTCCTAATGTTATAGGCTTTTGGGTACATAATTAACCAACAACGTGTATATCTATTTTGTGCTTCTATGCATCTTTGGTGGTGCACTGTTGCTCCTAAGGTGAGCCCGATTACCAATTCAATTGGGTTAAAAGTACTACGGGTTAGTTTTGAAATGCTTAAGAGACCCATATACTCCTGGGTTGTTTCCACAAAACCTCCATGGTCTATCCACCAACGACTTGTTTTAATATTTCGGATTGCAAGGCTCATTATACCAAACCCTAAAAATGAGGATACTATGATTTCTCACACAAACAACCCTACGCAGTCACTCTCATCAACATCAAGCCATCCTTATTACTCCAAACAAATAATCACCTCCCTTATATCTTCCAACCATATCCCTCCAAAATAATCATTCACTGCCATCCTAATTACTCCAATGTAATATGGGGTTGAATTGAATGTTACTGGAAAAAGTGACGGCTACATTGAATGACTCGAAAAAGGTTGGAGCTAGATTGGAGAAATTATATATCAGACTGGGGCTAGAATGAAGTGTCCAAAATTCTGGAGTTAAATTGAATAACTGAGAAATGGATTTGGGTCAAGTTGCAAGACCAGGGAAGTCTGGGGTCTAAAATGAAAAGCCCTAAACATTCGTGGGTATATAAACCCTTCTTCCTAACCTCAGCAGCCGATAATCCCCTTCACTTCTCACCTCTCTCATTACCGCCCCACTCCCCCTCTCGGTCCTCTCTCCTTAACCTTCTACCACCCGACCCCCTCTCCCGATTCCCTGAAACTATCATCTCTAAATTTCTTCTCAAATTGGTTCTCTCTCTCACTGACACCGATTGACTATCGTCTCATCTTCTTCATGAAATACCGGTGAACAAACACACATGAACAAAATCGGAAACACACACACTGACGAAGCGAATGAACGGTTGCTCCAGAGAAGGACGGCGGCAGCGGCGCCGACTATAGCGGCGCTGGTGTGCGTACGGGCTCAGAACAAATTCTCGGCTGCTGAAATCGGCCGAAAGGTTGCACAATCCATACTTTATACCTCCGAAACAAACATATATCACACTCCAAAACAAACACAAACACAACCCATTACTCCTCTTGCAGTCACCATCTATATCTCAAAAACACATACATCAATTTTTCCTTATCATCACAACCGAACACAAAAAAATCGAAATCTTGTCAGTATCTTTTGGTATTGGATTCAAGATCCTTTAAAAGGGTCTCGGGTAGGTATCCTTTTAAATTTATTTTCAGTTTTTTTTTGCGTCTTTGAACGAAACAAAGATTGTATCTAACATAATTGTTATAATACAATCTTTATTTTCGGATATAAAAAATGAGTTAAACATTACACAGATCTATAATGGGTTTAATATGTAAGATCTGAAAGATCTTTTGTCTTGATGAAATGAACCTGAGATCTTGTATAATCTAGTCGTGTTTGTGTTTTGATTAAAATCTATGATGGTTTTTTTTTGGTGAGATCTTTGTTTTATTTTCGTGTATAGATCGGGTCTATTGTTGTGATGAGAGTTGGGGAGTGACGTGAGGGTATTGTGAGTTTTGATTTCACTATTTATAAGCTCCTTTTTGTGCCAAACTCTTTATATTCTTCTTTTGTTATAATTGCTATAACCCTTCATATTTGTAACTGTTTGGAGGATAACTCCTCACTCTTTGAGTACATATTTGTCTTCCTCATCACTAATTAAAAATTCTTTTGATTTTCCTAAAACTGTAACAACAATTAATATTTCCCTTGTCCTTTAATCTGGTTAGTGTACGAATATTGCCTTATAATGTGGGTGCTTTTAAAGTATAGAAAAAGCATTTATGCAGACATTTTTGTCTTGTGATTACCTCGCATTAAATTAAAGGACTGAATCTTTAAGTGTATAAGTTAAGATAAATTAGATATATTTTTTAGTCATTAAGACTCCACAATAAATTAATAGAATTTTAAATACTTATTACACTTGTTAATATTATTTATTTAAATTAGATATAATATATTTTTTAGTCATTAAAACTCCACAATAAATGAATGGACTCAATCTTTATATATATAAGATAAGATGAGTTAGAATTCCATGAAGGGAGTGTAAAACCGTAAATTCCGTCTATTAGGTCCGAAATTCTCGTTTAAACGGTACCGTTCATGGTACACCCCCATGTAGTGCATCCACTATCGAATGCACTACACGTGGCGTGCATGAACGTACAGATTGTTGCACTAGATGTAACATCGATCTGCACCGTCCATGCACGCCACGTGTAGTGCATCCGGCAGGGATATACTACATTGGGTGTACCATGACCCAACCCGTTTAAACCTAACATAGCCCTCACAGTTTCATTGTCACTGGAATCCGCCTCAAAACCCTACTCTCATCACCCCTCTCTATCTCTCACCCCAAATTTAACTCAGAAATTCTATTCCCCTTATTGATTGGGCAATCTGAAGAAGAAATGGCATCTCTAGCAGCATCAAAACGAACCCATTTGAATTCCAACCTCTGGAAACTTTCATCCCCACTTTCCGTCAAATACCTTTTCTTCTGCACCTCCCAATCCCCCAACCCTAGCTCAAATGAAGAGCTCTCCGTGTCTGCAAATGCAGAATCTGAATCTTCTTCAGCAAAGACGACGAAGGCAGCAGCATCGACATTTCTCCGGGGAGGTACGCGCCACAACCCTCCCGAAAAGATAGAGGATATTATCTGTAGAATGATGGCTAATCGGGCCTGGACCACCCGTTTGCAGAACTCGATCCGAAACTTGGTCCGGGGTTTCGATCATGAACTCGTTTACAATGTGCTGCACAGCGCCAGGAACTCGGAGCACGCGCTCCAGTTCTTTCGCTGGGTCGAGAGATCAAATCTTTTTGAGCACAACAGAGAGACCCATCACAAGATTATTGAAATTTTGGGGAGGGCCTCGAAGCTTAATCATGCTAGGTGCATTCTATTGGATATGCCAAAGAAGGGTTTGGAATGGGATGAGGATTTGTGGGTTTTGATGATTGAAAGTTATGGGAAGGCTGGGATAGTTCAGGAGAGTGTGAAGTTATTTCAAAAAATGGAGGAGTTAGGAGTCCGAAGGAGTATAAAGACGTACGATACTTTATTTAAGGTGATCTTGCGTAGAGGTAGGTATATGATGGCCAAGAGGTATTTTAACAAAATGTTGGGCGAGGGTATCGAGCCCACTAGACATACATTCAATATTATGATATGGGGTTTTTTCCTTTCTGGAAAGTTGGAGACAGCTAATAGATTTTTCGAGGATATGAAGAGCCGTGAGATTACCCCTGACGCCGTGACATATAATACGCTGATCAACGGGTATTACCGGGTTAAAAAAATCGACGAGTCAGAAAAGTATTTTGTTGAGATGAAAGGCAGAAATATTGAGCCGAATGTGGTTACTTATACGACTTTAATTAAAGGTTATGTTTCGGTCGAGCGAGTTGATGATGCATTGAGATTGGTTGATGAGATGAAGGGGTTTGGGATTAAGCCGAATGCGATTACTTACTCAACTTTGTTACCTGGTCTTTGTGATGCAGAGAAAATGTCCGAAGCTCGGAATGTACTAAAGGAAATGGTTGAGAATTATATTGCGCCTAAAGATAACTCGATTTTTATGAGACTAATTTCTGGTCAGTGCAAAGCGGGTAATTTAGACGCTGCTTTAGAGGTGCTCAAGGCTATGATTAGATTAAGTGTGCCGACAGAAGCTGGGCACTATGGGGTTTTGATTGAGAACTGCTGCAAGGCTGGTGACTATGATAGAGCCGTAAAGTTATTGGATAAGCTTATTGAGAAGGATATTATCCTGAATCCACAAAGTACTTTACATATGGATCCTAGTGCGTATAACCCTTTGGTCGAGTATCTTTGCAGCAATGGCCAAACAGAGAAAGCCGAAACCCTTGTACGGCAGTTGATGAAACTGGGCGTGCAGGATCCCATAGCCTTAAATACTCTAATTCGTGGGCATTCACAAGAAGGATCTCCTGATTCCGCTTTTGAGCTTCTAAAGATCATGCTTAGAAGAAAAGTTGATTCGGAGAAAAGCGCTTATGACTCGCTTGTGCAGAGGTATTTGAAAAAGGGTGATCCTGCTGAGGCAAAAGCTGTTATGGATAGTATGGTTGAGAATGGCCATCTTCCCGAGTCCTCTCTGTACAGATCAGTGATGGAGAGCTTGTTTGAAGACGGACGTGTCCAGACAGCGAGCCGTGTCATGAAGATGATGTTGGAGAAAGGTGTGACCGATAATCAGGATTTGATTTTTAAGATACTAGAAGCTTTGTTTATGAGGGGTCATGTTGAGGAAGCACTCGGAAGAATTGAATTGCTTATGCAAAGTGGAGTTGAGCCTAATTTCGATATCCTCTTGTCTGTTTTGTGTGAGAAGGAAAAAACGATTGCTGCTTTGAAATTATTGGATTATGGTTTGGAGAGGGATTATAGCGTAGAAGTTTCGAGCTGCGAGAAGGTGTTGGATGCTCTGTTAGGTGCCGGTAAGACTCTAAATGCGTATTCAGTATTATGTAAGGTTATGACGAAAGGAGGAGTTGGTGATTGGAGTAGCTGCAAAGATTTGATCAAGAGTCTTAACGAGGAAGGGCATTCGAAACAAGCTGATATTCTTTCTCGCATGATCATGGGAAAGGATAAGAAGGGTGGTAGCAAGAAAGGAGATAAAAAAGCTGCAATGGCTTACTAGATCAGAAGAACATTATGGTATTTTAAGTGATTTTGAGGTGAGAACTTGATCCCTGAATTTACTTATGATACTAGCTTTGAGGGTTCCTTCTTTGTTTATGAATTTGTTTTTGTAGCATAGAACTGTGAGAGAAACTATATGATTCGATACGTGGTTTTTAAGCGAAGGATCTGTTAGTCAGTTCATAATGCGGATTTTGGTTTCTTTCGGCGGAACTGTTTCTTCCGGTTTGATTTACCTGTTACTAATAACGGAAACTGGATGTATTTCTGTAGAAATATGAAGAATGTCTAGCGGCCAAGTATTTGAATCTTTATTTTCGTAGTTTGGAATATCCGTAGCTCTATAATTTTGTCTGTGGTATTATTATCAGCTTCCCATTGAATGATCTGATATGGTTCCAAGTAAGGCACTACTGTTTCGGCAGGTTAGTTTTCTAAGCAATTGTGGATCGATTTATATAACATTCAGCTTCACTTTATGTATTCGTCATGTTCCAAAATGCACGTATTGGTTTTCCATTATCAATTCTTTAATCGGACATGCCTGTAGTATGATATCAATCATGCAAGTAATAAACCCTTGGTGATGACGGTCTTGGAATTTCATCCTTGCATGAAAGTTTATCCGACAGAGAAGACATGTGATGTAAAGTTTTGCTACTTTATTTTTCTTTATGAATTTATTACGTTATTTTTATGCAATCAATCTTGATATAAATGGAATTAAAATGTATTTGATGGCAGTGTTTTAAATAGCGTGCTATAACGCAATTCGTAGCACGCAATTGCGTTACATATGTCGTAACACAGCCCTGATAGCATTTTGAACGGATAGTGCATGCGCTATTTGCTCATATAGAACTCTGAGAACATATAAATTTATGGGCAAATAGTCCTTTAATAATTCGCTCTAACAAACATAGTCAATTTTCAGGTCGAAACAAAAAATAATCCACTTGCAAAAAATGGGAACAAAATCTTAGAAAAAGGTTGAGGCATGCGTAGAAGGTCTAAAATTGAAAGGTGCGACTTTTGGTGCGTCTATGAACTCAAAGAGTCGCCTCTCTTGGTATATTTAAGTATATTTTTGTTTCTTTATGGTTTTTATGGTTAATTGTCTCGTCGATTTACTAATATAAGTATATTTTTAAAAATAATGATAATAATTGACATGTTCAAATAATTTATACTATGTGCTACGCTATTTAGCGCTATGCTACGTTGGAATAAAAATACTACACATATAAAAAACACCATTTAAAATAGTAGACTATGGTGATCATATTTATGGTATTTTTTTTTTTTTTTTTTTTGAGCAGCTGGTGCCTTTCTAGTCATGGCAGGCCAGTGCCACATGATTTGAATGGTCATGAGGCCATCATGGATTAAGATTGCAATAAAATATTAAAAATTTGGAATTAGTTGCAAACCCACAAACACATCGAACCAAATAATTAACAATATACAATTGGAACAACATATAGTATAAAAATAGGATAATTAACAAAATATAATTGAGACAGTTGAAAAATTCAATTATTAGGAAAATAATTACAAAATAAGTAACAACATATAATTGAAATAATTGAAAATGCAATTATCAACAAAATAATTAAAAATAAATCTGAAAAAAATAATAAAAAATGCATAATAATTGTTCAATGTATGTTACTATAATTTTAGGTTGTAATTTGCAAATAACTGCAAAAAATCAAAAAAAAAAAAAATACTCCACCCATCCACGAAACAAGTTCACAGTTGATGCTAGGCACGAAAACTAGGAAAGCTGAAAAAAGTGGTGTAAAAAACTAAAAGGTTAGTGTTAAAGGTCGGTTAATATTTCTTTTTTCTCCTTTTTCACGAAAACAAAAAGATAGTTTACTTTAAGTACCTCGTTAATTATTTATTTATACTACTACCAACTATTTACGCGGTCAAAAAAATTTTAAACAACTAATAATCTATGAAGTATACTCCTCTTAGTTGTACTACAAGTTATTTTTAGTTAATTCATCAATATTAAGATAAGTTAGTTAAAAATATAAAAAATATTTTTACTCCTAAGTGATATAAATATTTGGAGAAATAGTATTCGCAAAGAAAGAGATAAATATTTTTACTCCTAAATTTAATTTTGTAAGTGCTTTTGAAAAATTGTTTTAGAAGCTTAATCCAAGTAAAAAATAAAAAAACTAGACAAAAACACAAATACATTTAATCCGTTCAACCTTGTAATATGAACATGATTTATGCGCACTTATACGTATTCTTTTTTTTTTTAAACCAACTTAATTATTTACTCAATCTATCTTGTAAAGATAGTCTCATTTTTTCTTTTTCTATCTGCCCTAAATTATAGTTCTTTTCCTTTTTAAAATATATATTTTTTTATTTCCAACTTCATCCTATTAATTATGTATTTTTACCAATTAATATAAGCAGCGGTTCATTGAGAAAAAATAAAAGACAAAGGCTCTGTTCTTTTGGACTGAATGAATCTGAACTGAACTGAACTGAACTGAACTGAAATATATATTAAGAGTAAATAATAATAATAATAATGGTAATAATAGTAATTAACAACAACAACGATAATAGTAATATTATTAGTAATAATAACAATAATAATAATTAAGATTAATAATAATAATAATAATAATAATAATAATAATAAGAAGAAGAAGAAGAAGAAGTGAAATTGAGGCCCAGAATCGAATGGGCCTGAATGGACTGGGCCGAATCGAATCGAAAAATTGAAAAATAAGTCCAAAAGAACAGGGCCAAATTTGTCTTCAAACTAAAAAGTGAAATTGAGTGTCTTGGAATTCTGGTGGGGGTATAATTGAGAAAATTTGGATGAAAAATTCTAAAACGACATGTATTTAACAATAAATAAAAAATGCTTGGAACGACATCTGAATAAAAGTGGACGGAGTATAACTTAATATGAGGGCATGTTTAAAAATCTGCAGCTCGATATCATTTTGCCAACTAAGTTAACTGTATTATCGTTAAACGGTGTGAAATCAAAATGAGGCTATCTTTTGATAGCTGAATAAGGCTAAGCGCATTGCTTTTGGACTTATTTTTGATTTTGATTCGATTCGATTCATTTGATTCAGTCCATTCAATTGATTGATTGATTCGAGTCCATTCGATTCGATTGATTCGATTGATTCAACTCAGTTCTTCTTCTTATTATTATTATTATTAATCTTAATTATTATTATTGTTATTATTACTAATAATATTACTATTTGTTATGAACTTGAGAGAAAAAAGAAGAAAATAAAAGAGAAGAAGAATGGCATGTCTTATTATGAGGGCCAAACACCTTTATTTATAGGTATACAATTAGGGTTTAGGGGACATAAAGGTCATTCATACATTAATTACAACACTCCCCCTTGAATGACCTTTAATACATGCTGCCTCATTAAAACCTTGTCGGGAAAACCCAGTGGGAAAAAACCTGATCGAAGGAAAAAGAGTACAGCTACTCTCCCTGAAATCGATTACATAAGATCTTTGAGTTGACGCATTCCGATCTTGTGTACTAGTCTTCTGAATGTTGATATCGGCAACGCCTTTGTGAATAAGTTCGTCGACTAATCACTTAAGTGAATATTTGATGTATCTACCTTTGAGATACAAGTGACATTGTCTTCATACAATATTTTCTCTTGAATATTATGATGTTCATGCTTCATCAAAACTCCTTCGGAAAAACACTGTGGGAAAAAACCGATAGAGGAAAAGAGTACATAGTATAAATTTGCTCATGTGTTGCATTGGTTGCCTCGTTAAAAACCTTAACTAAGAAAACCCGGAGGGAAAAAAACTTAGAAAGGGAAAAAGAGTACAACCATTTGGTCTTCATGACCTTTTGACCTCCAGGGTTGACATAATCTTCAAACTAATTTAAAAGTTATCACTTCTCCCTCTCAAGATAACAATCTTGCACTCCAATACCATGAATATAATTTTCAGACATGGAGAGATTTAGTGAATAAATCTGCTAGATTATCATTATTGCTCTTCTGAAGCTCGTGTGGAGTAAATTTCATCTTACTTGCCCAAACATTATATGCAACATATAAATGGAGAATATTTCTCATCATAATAAATAGGCGGTATAAGAACAAATATGAGATCATAATACCCTAATAGCCACCAATATCGAATCTCGATCTCTTTCATGTAATAGACCAATATGGTTAACACCATTCCACATTCTCCTTCCTGGAGAAATATTAAATTTTGCTAGCATGTTAACTTCAAATTGTATATCAGGCCTGATAATGTAATGCTTCAATAGCATACAAGTACGAAACTTCTGGTCCTCTTATATCTTTGTTATTTTCTTGAGATCTATATGAGTTAGTATCCACTTCAAGTGGTAAGACAACTTTTAGGTAGCTAAATGGATAAAAAATTTCCATCATATATGCTCGATCTACAAGTCGAGACAATACTAATACTTAGTTTTATCTAAGTTTTTCATTTTGAACTTGTCTTTAGACATGAGTTCAAATAATTCACATATATCCTCTTCAGGGGGAATTCACTTAGTCGGTTGATCCACCAGACTATTTCAAAATGTATAAATATTTATAACTCAAAATAGTACATGTTGCGAATTTCATGTTCCTATTACTTTAGGAACCTCAAGTCCGTCAGGGACTTTCATATAGATATTCGCGTCCAATGACCCATAGAAAAATGTGGTGATGACGTCACTAATTGAATATCTATATTCATAATAATTGTCATATGTATATTAAATGACGAGATGTAGTGCCAACAGGAGAATATGTTTTGGGTATGCGCTTAAACCCTTGATATGCTAATCTCGCTTATCATTTACCACTTTATTTATTTTGCGAGTTAAGCTCTGTCTCAATTACTTATATTTTATTTAGTGCTTCAGGCACTCCACTAGCAATTGTTGAGACACACAGTGTTGTCGACAAGTATCATTCCTATAAAAAATTCTCCCATATTCACAAAGTTCATGACAACTTCAACAAAATCAAATATTCATCCCATAACATTTGATTTGGTCATCCCATAATCCCAATATTATAATTATTTAGTGCACGTGCAAATTAAGGTATTGGGATTCTCGTCTTCGAGATGATCCTCTTCAGGAGGTTTTTGAAGTGATGTTATTAGTTTAATCAATTTGTATTCCACGGATTTTATCTTTAATACCAATAAAGAATATGTCTCTCACGCTTCTGGCGTCGAGGAGTATCAACAAATATATTTCATTCACATTCGACTTTAATTCTTTATGGTACATATACAACTTGTATATGAGATTTCATCACTCCTTTGGCAATCATAACTTGTTGAACTTCGAGTTCATAGTGCGTAAATTTAAATATCCAACCCAACGAGAATTTTCTGACTTTCTCTTATTTATATTTCATATCTCCCCCTAATGTCGGGAATATTGAGTTAGATTATAAAATCGGCGTATCAAATGATCAATTGACCCCAATTTTAGGCTCTAAATATGTATTTTGACAAAGTATACTTATATTTTTCATGTAGCCCATATAGATACGTGAAATTATCATATGAGAAATCCTCTTCCGGAGGTATTTTAATCACGCACTAATTACATATTGATCCAAATATTCATGCTTTGGTAATAATTTGGATCCTTGAATTATAAATTCATCGCAACATGGTCATTGGATGCTCGTCGAAGGATCAATTGGATACATCATGTAATTATTTGATACTCATTGTAGAATCAATATATAACTAGTTTGATACTCGTCGAAGGATTAATGAAGCTCTTCGAGAGATAATAATAAGAATATTATCATTTGAATTCTACCAATCCTTCAGGGATTGTTTTAATAAGATATTGCAAATCAATTTCAATATCATTCCACAAATAAGATTGATCAAATCAATGTTAATATGACATATTATATTTTTTTTCATTGGAGATAAACATATCACCTAAAACATTAAAATAATATAAGGATAATGATTAAAATAATTAAATAATGAGAATAGAAGATAACGATGCTCGAAATAAAGCATAGAAAAATGCAATCTCAATATTTTAATATTCATCAGGAATACTAAATTTATTTGACGTGATCATCATAAACTTATTATAAAATTATGATGAGATATCGTTGTGTTGTTCTTCAGGAACTTCAACTATTTATTTTTAATTATCTTCAAGATTATTGAGATTGCAAATTTGTGTTTCTTCAAGAAACTAGTTAGAGGGATAAACATATATCACCTACAATATGAATTATTCTTCGAGAATTTGTAATATTCATCAAGAATATTTATTGTGTTACTTCAGGAGCAACAATTTAAATCAATTTAATGATAACTGTAAAAATAATTCAATAACGAGAAGTAGTACAAATGCTCAAAGTAAAGTTAAAAAAATTGCAACCCCAATAATTAATATTCTTCAAGAATATTAAATAACTTATTTAATGTGTTCATCATAAACACATTGTTTTTAGTATGATAAGATATTGATGTGTTCATTAAGAACATCAACTATTTATTTATTAATAATCTTCAAGATTATTAAGAATATTGTAATTTATGTTTCTTCTAGAAACTACAAAATTAGTGCAATATAATCGATTGCATAATTAAATCATATAGCAACAGAAATACATGCATTATAAAAAATTTATAATAATCATAACATGTCGATGCAATTGAGCAAATCACAATTTCTGCACAAGTAACAAAATACTTCCATTTTAATATCATGATTTGCAGTTTATGAAATGTATATATTATTAACAATAGTTTTTATATCCATTGATTTTTTTCTATAATTATGACACAACATACTTTAATAGTAGAATCATAAGAAAATGAATCAATTGAATCTGTCATATTTTAAGTCATTCATAGATAATTATTCAAGCACTGAACCAAAATATTCATATCATATTTTAAATTGTACAGTATGTCTAATCCACAATTATTCAATCAAAATATCATCAAAAGTTATTTTTGAAAAAATCTTTCAATTTTCGTAACTTTCGATCGGTAATAATGTTAATACAATATCAAATTTAAATCTATAGCTTCATACCTCTAGGAAGTCGATCCACCAAAAGAATGGAGAAGGTAGAACCATAGATCCAAAAAGAATTAGATAATATGAGGTAGAACTGTCGTGAATAAATATGTGAAAAAGCTCAAGATAATCGTGCTACTTCGGGAGCAACGATGTGTAATCTTTATGATTATGATAAATCGTAACCATATATCAATCCTGCTATTTCGAGTTAATAGTTGAAACATAATGTTATGCTTCTAATTTGTAATGTAGTTTCGTTATGAAACTTCGAGTTTCAATAATATAATATTCGATACTTCTCAACTTTAAGTTCAAGAATTTTGATATGAAACTTCTGGTTTCAAATCATTATTAAGAAGAACGTCGTGTCCTTCAATTAAACTATGTGAAACTGCAAGTTCATATTTAAATGGTGAATATTATGTAGAACTTTAGGTTCTTATCATGTGAAAGCGAAACTACAAGTTTCTGTATAAAGATCTTTAAATATTTGACATATCACATTGAAACTTCAGGTTTCAGAATTTATTCGCGAGATACTTGTAACAGATGAAACTTCGGGTTTCAAATTTATTCACGTAATATTTGTAAAGCATATGAAACTTCGGGTGTCATATTTACTTATTTAGACGTGTATAATTGACATATAACTTAATGTGCTTTACTAATGAAACAACAAGTGTCAATATAGTTAATAGAAATATCATCGGCTACTTGAGGAGCGGATAACATGTTAATTGTACCACTTCGGGAGTACAAATTTTGTAAGAATATTATTTGAATAATTCAGAATTTAAGAAAAGTCAAAACATGAAAGTCGTATATCTATCTTTCAGATTTCTGAATCATCTTAAAACGTTTAAATCAGACTTCGGATGACTGAGATACGATCAATTTAGTGGACAACAATTGATCACAAACTTCAATTCGGAGCAGCCACATAATTCTCGATTTAAGCATCGCTACTATCCGAATATGAGAAAACTCAAAACACGAAAGTTGTAGAACCTTTTGTTAGCTTTCCAAATCATCCAAGAACACCTCATTCGGAGTTCGGATGAGAGCTATACACTCGATTTACTGAACTACAGCAAATCTATATAAAAACACCAAAATAACTCGATTAATATCGATTCTTCAATTTTACTACACGATGATTGCTCGTCTTGATCATTTTTGAGCATCAATAACGCATATAAAGTATTGGAAACTGCAGGTTACTATTAACCTTTGAATCTTCGGGACCCAAATATTAAATATTATGATATTCAAGATCAAGAAATAATATTAAAACAAGTATATTTGTCAGTAGTATTGCAATTAATTGTGCTACTTCTGGAGCAATAATTTTAAGAAATAAAATTACACGATAACAAAATAGTGCAAAATAAAATAAATAAAAAGAAAGTGCTTCTTCAAGAGCCCAGATAATATTCTTCAGGAATATTATTTTGTGTTCTTCATCAGGAATTTACACAAAAAATTTTTAGATCTCGTAGTGTTCTTCAGGAACACATCATATTCAACTAGGATATGACGAAATAATATTGTATTTGTTCAAGAATCTTTTAACTTAATAATCTTCTGGACTATTAATAATTGTTAGATCTTGTTTCTTCAGGAAACGACAATTTATCGATTTGATAATAGATTTCTTAGATCATCATATATATTATTTATGTATGATGATAATGAAATCAGAATAATTAGTAGAGAATATATGAAATATGCATATAATCTACATTAAAATAACAATTATATAATTAAGTCTAAATCTACATATAATCAGAATTTTTTTTTTTTTTGAAGAAGAATACAGATCTGTAGCCATAGTCATAAAAATACAGATCGAGAATAAAACACAAAGAAGATAAAAGAAAATCAGAACGCAATTCTACCTTTCTGTGAAAATAGAGTACGTGCACTAATGAGTAAAAAAAATTTCTTTCTGAGAGAGATCGTGCTGATAACGTGTTATGAACTTGAGAGAAAAAAGAGGAAAATAAAAGAGAAGAAGAATGACATGTCTTATTATGAGGGCCAAACACCTTTATTTATAGGTATACAATTAGGGTTTAGGGGACATAAGGGTCATTCATACATTAATTACAACACTATTATCGTTGTTGTTGTTGTTAATTACTATTATTAATATTATTTACCATTATTATTATTACTATTTACCCTTAATATATATTTGATTCGATTCGATTCGATTCGATTCGATTCGATTCGATTCGAATCCATTCCGTTGATTCGATTCGATTGATTCATTCGATTCGAAAATCTGAGCGCAAATAGCTTATATTGGGAGAAAAATTAAGATCATAGTCTTTTTTAATCACTTCCTGTTTAATAAGCTTTTACTAGGAAAAAGTTTATTTTTAAATAAGGAAATCTCTGTTTATTATTCTAAGTTTCTTATCATTTTTTCATTATCTTAATCCCTTTCACCAGATCCTTATTTTTCTTCACTTTTATTTATATTAATTTATATTTAGAAATAAATAGAATGAAATTAAAAAAATAAATATTATTATTTCCTAACTTCTAATAAATTAAAAAATAAATTATTTATTTCTATATGATAATAATTTGTCAGTAATTAATTAATATTTTAAAATAAAAAATACACTTAAAAAAATAAAACATACTATTTCGTATTTCTTACTTAATATTTTTATTTATTTATTTACTATTTTTCGTTTTTATTTCTAATAATTATGTTGTTTTTATTTTCTCAATATAAATATTTATATTGGTAGATAACCTTCATTTAGCTATCATAATCTGTTAATTTATGAAATACTAATTTGGAATAATTAAGAGCTAACAATTACACGTGATCAGCTGTCAACTATCTTATAAGCTATCAATTCATTCTAATCAGCTCAACCAAGAGAGCCCTATGTATGCGTATTAAATATATTTTTATTATTTTACTATTTTTTTGTATATTCTAATTATTTTTTTATATATTTGGTCGTAATTTATAAAAATATTGACAAATAAAACACATAAAGTTATCTCGAGTATGGTCATATTTTTGTAGAATATTATCATATAAAACATTATCTAAATTATAAAAAGAGAGAAGACATAATCTAGCAATATTGCTTTAATTGTAATATTTGTCATGCAACTTAGTTTGTACAAATTGTAGCCAAAAAGAACAAATTTGGACCAATTTACTCCTGACCTCTCTTATTTCTCCCCCTGCCTCTCTCTCTCTCTCACTCATCCCCCACGCTCACTCTCTCTCTCTCTTACATTTTCTCTCTCTTCTCTGTTTTTCTCATTTTTACATTTTCTCCCTCCCTCACAACCATCTCCAGCTCTCTCTCGAGCCCTTCCTCCCACCGACCGTCGGCTCTCACAACCATCCCCGTCGAACGGCCGCGCCACCCATCACCGTCGTCGGCCATGTTTACCATCTTCATCTCCGGCGCCGACTATCCCAGAGCTCCAGATCTCGCCGGAGTTCCAGCGCCGTCGATCTGAACCTTCATCTCCAACGCCGCCGCCTTCCTTCTGCTCCCGCTGCTGCTGCTCCGTCGTCGGCCCCTTCAGCTCCGACGCGTTCTTCTCTAATGGAAAGCCTTTCTCCATAATCTTAGATGATACTATATGGTAGTTGATCTTGATTTTATAAAATTGCTTTATTTTGTATGTAAAAATAAAACTAAGTGCATAATCTTCCCTACTCTCTTTTTCGATTTTATTTCTCTTTCTCAAACTTTCTCTCTTTAAAAAAATCATAGATCTAGCTTGAAATACTGTTATTTGCGTATTTGTTTTTTATGATTTACAAGTTTTCATATGATTTATGGTGATTCGTGGTATATTTGGGGTGATTTCCGATCGATTTGTATGTATTGGTGTTTCAGATCTATTTTTTCGCATGTTTGCATACGTGGTTACGAATTTACAGTTGTTACGATTTATTCATTTCGTACTGGGTTACCATGTTACAATATTGTCATTTCGTATCACTATGCCTTGATTTTCTGTTAAGATTTTATCATTTTGTATAAGTACGAAGTTACGAAATTCGAATTTCATAACACATTTGTGCCGATTTGAAATTTTCATATTGGAGATTTGGTATACATGTTACGAATTTGTAACTGTTACGATTGGTAAGAAATTGTAACTTCTTACCAAGTGTAACTAGTACAAAGTTACGAATTAATAACTTCGTATTAGTGTAACCGTAACTATTTCCAGCTACAAATTAGTAAGGGTGTCACTGTATACACGCTGGTATATTGGTAAGAAATTGTAACTTCTTACCAAGTGTAACTAGTACGAAGTTACGAATTAATGACTTCGTATTAGTGTAACCGTAACTATTTTCAGCTACGAATTAGTATCTGTTTTAATGGGGTTCTGGTATATTGGTAAGAAATTGTAACTTCTTACCAAGTGTAACTAGTATGAAGTTACGAATTAATGACTTCGTATTAGTGTAATATTATTTCATTTCTGAATTAGTATCTGTCTTAACTGGGTTCTGGTATATTGGTAAGAAATTATAACTTCTTACCAAGTGTACCATTTAAACTTAACATGTTACTATATTGGTAACGAATGTAATGAAGCGTAACGAAAAATAAATAATAAATGATCAATTATTAATCGGGTAATGTAACGAATGTAACGAAAAATAAATATCGTATCCGCTTACTGGTACTTCGTGTACAATATCCCAACACGCTAAATAAGATACGAAGTTACGATACAATAACACAAAAGGTAAACAACACATGGTAACGAGACGGTATGAAATACATACCTCGTAATCCAGAAACTCAGAAAAGATAAGGAGAGAGATAAATTGGGTTAGTTTTATTGAAAAGTAAGGGTATATTGGCCCAACCATGTCATTTTTGGCTAAAATTTGTACAAACTAAGTCCCTTGACAGATATTGTCATTAGGCCTGTCGAACGGTTCGGTTCCGGTTAACCGGACCGAAAAAATCGGTTAACCGGAACCATTTTAGCCGAAAAACTGGAACCGTAAACCGGACCATTTTACACTTTCGGTTAACCGGAACCGCACCGAATTAATTCGGTTCCGGTTCGGGTAACCCGTAAGAACCGTTTTTTTTTTTTTTTTTTTCCTTTTCCCTGTTGCCTGCACATCAAGCAAAGTCTGCACAGAGACGGGAAGACGGGAGAGAGACGGGGAGAGAGAGAGAGAGAGAGTAGAGCTGGGGGCTGGGGGCCTGGGGCTGGAATGGAAATAGGGCTGGGGGAGTACTGGGCCGTAAAAAAAATTAAAAATAGTAGAATTATAAATTATTATTTAATAAATAATAGTTATTAATTTTATACGGTTCTCGGTTCCGAACCGATCGGTTCTCGGTTAAACCGAAACCGTTTTATCCGTGAAATCCCTAACCGAAGCAACCGAGAACCGTCTTAACGGTTCTCGATTAACCGAAACCGGTTCGGTTCGGTTCGATTCTAAGCAAAATCGGTAACCATTTAAACAATTAATTATTATTAGTATGTGAAGTTTTTAAAAAATGTATTTCCTCTTATAAAAATAACTGAGGGGAGGAAAAAATTCTAAACCCTAAAGTCCTCGACCCTAAACCAAAAGGGTATTTGCTCAATTTAAACCCAAGAACTCTTCAAACCAAAAACAATTTTGCAAACGTTACGGGTCTATTTATAATAATCTAAAGTTCAGGGAGCTCAATGCAATTTTCTCTTGGTTACGTTTCACCCTATTTTTCTTCCCGTAAACTAAAATATATCTTCACTCCACCCCACCCTTCTCTTCTCTACACACAAGACACAACACAACACAACACAGGCACAATGGCCGCTTCTTCCCACTTCTTAACCCTAACTCCAAAAACCCTCTCTCCCCACCACTCTTCCTTCTCCGCTGCTGCGTCGGCTCTCTTCACTCCCACTTCTCCAAAACCTCTGCCAAGAATCGTGCTTGCGCTTTCTTCCATAAAAAAGTACGCACACCACACTCCTCGGTTTGTCCGGAAAGTTTCATTTGCGTCCGAGCTGGAAGTAGATGTGGAAGAAGAAGAAGAAGAAGAAGAAGAGGAAACCCTCGATTTTTCGGGCCCTGAGGAGCCGAGTTTTTCACCTGACTTGAAACTTTTCGTGGGGAATTTGCCTTTTAGTGTTGACAGTGCTGCCCTTGCTGGGTTGTTTAAAGAAGCTGGAGATGTTGAGACGGTTGAGGTAAATATATTCTTCCGCAAAATAATTGAATACTTGGGTGAAACCACCTGTTTGGTCCAACGGTGTGAGAGAGACTACGTTTCAGGTTTTAATCGTGTTTTGTTCAGGTTTAAGAGGATTTCTCAATTGTTTAGTTCATGTATTTTTTTTACTGTTTTTCATTTTTAGGGTTATTTATTTATTTTTTTTTTTTTTTTTTAGTATTCACCTTTTCTCAGTTTTAGATTTCGTTACTTATTTTATCTATATATATATATTTAGTACATCTGTTAGTTTTTTCTCAGCTTGTGTTTTTAACTATATGCAAGGATTACATTCATGAATTTGCTGTGTTTTACTTGTCACCTTACCATATTGATGCCCTATCTGGATAGAAAGGACTAGTTTTTTTCTATTTTTTGTTTGGTTTAATATTTTTTTCAGATTTAGTATGTGTGTGTGTGTTTGTGTTGCATGAATGAAGTTGGGGGGGGGGGGGGGGGTGATGATAGGAATGGCCAGTTCGGAGAGGCCATAGAAACAGAATGAATTTGTTGGCTTTACTTAGTTATGAAACTTTGCAGGTTATCTATGACAAGGCCACAGGAAGGAGTAGGGGTTTTGGTTTTGTGACTATGTCTACAATTGAGGAAGCTGAAGCTGCAGCTCAAAAATTCAATGGATATGTAAGCTTTCGTCACTAGCATATGCATACAGGACCACAAGTATCGTTGGATATCAGAATATATAATTCAAATCTTTCATTGTAAATCATTTTGTTTGTGTGTTCCCGTTTGTTATTAGGGATAGTTACAATAAATCAACCGCTTAAGGATTAGGGAATGTTTGCAATCACTAAAAAAAGAAAAGTGATTCTTAGATTTTAGCTTTCAGCTTTTTTTCCCCTTCTTTTTCTTTATAAACCATCTCATGTTAGTGATTGCAAATGTGTATCCTTCTACTTCTAATTCTGCTTCAATTTGTGAATCTTCTCTTGATTTTACATCCACAGACACACACGAGAACACCACTTTTCAACTCCATCAAATACTTCCGACTTTGATACTCAACTACTTCTGCTTATGTGGTATTAAATTACTTCTTCCATTACAAGTATTTGCAGACAGTCTTTTGGCCTAATCACTAAGTACCAATTTGAGATTAGTGTTGGAAGTCAAATCAAGTTGCTCGATACTCGTTTCATGATCCTCGTTCCATCTTCGTTCGACAAAAATATTAAACAAGTTTGAACATACTTTCACGTTTGATAAAAATCGCCTCGAGCTCGAGAAGTAAGATCCCCTAATATGAGTGTAAAAATGTTAAACTACTGGTTCTCGTCTCGTGTTCGTCTCGATTAAAGCTCGTTCAAGCTTGACTAGGTTAATATTGAAACAAGCTCAAACCTAATATTTAAAGATCTATAGAACTTCAAACAACATTAGTACAGTTGCTCGACTCGATTCGTTTACAGCCCTGCTTGGGATGTCTCGTTTAGTATAATGCAATAGAATTTATGTGCCAACTTTTATGAGTTTCTTTTTCTTCAGGAGCTTGAGGGTAGAGCTTTAAGGGTTAATTCGGGACCACCTCCACCCAAGAGGGAAAATGTTTCATTCAGAGGATTCAGGGGACCCGAAGGGACGAGTTCTGACGACACCACCAGACTTCATGTGGGTAACCTTTCATGGGATGTTGACAATCTTGCCCTTGAGACCTTGTTCAGTGAACAAGGAAAGGTTAAGGAAGCCAGGGTGGTTTATGACAGAGAAAGTGGTAGGTCCAGGGGTTTTGGGTTCGTTACTTACAGTTCGCCCGAAGAGGTCAATAATGCCATTGAAGTATTGAATGGCACCGTAAGTATCATGTTGTGAAAACGATTCTAAATGTATTAAAATTGTTGCACTGTTTTTTTTTTCTGTGCTTCTAGTGGTGCAACTACTATTATTTATTAGTACTTGGTATCTCATTGGAATTTCTTGGGGGCAGGACCTTGACGGCAGACCTATTCGAGTTAGTCCTGCTGAAGCCCGTCCAATGCGTCAATATTAAGGATGGCATCGTTCAAGGACCTCAAGTTATCAAATATTCAGGGTATATTTACAATTTTTTTCATGCTGTATCCGTGTGTTGGTGTGGGCATCACAGGGAAAACAGCTGAATGCGACATCTTTTTTACATGTTAGTAAACAATTTAGCTCACTTATCATAATGATGGAGTCTGTATATCGTATCTGTGATGCGGTGACATGGAATTTCACATCTTGTACATATGCGAGTTTTAACTCTGTCCTCCCTGGTTTCTTTATCAGGGACACACCAAGAGCTGCGTTTGCAAATTTGTCGTGGAGCGGATGCTTGGATATGAAGTTTGCACTCACTTTGCAGTTATGGATTTTTGACTTGTGCAAGTGTGTTTTATTCTCAAAATTTGTAATCGGAACCCTGCAATATCATTTTCTCTGAAATGTTAATTTTTCGAATTATTCGGTTTTCTAGGAGTCAGGATTGTAGTGCGCCTGCAATTTCCATACCTAAAATTGAAGCTCCTCCGATGGTGGCTATCTCGTTGGACTTTTGGTTTAATCACAAAAAGTTACCCATAAATTTAGCCTGATTATTCAGAACAATTGCAATTACACTAGTAATATTTATCAAGTATGTGCGTCTCATTTCTCATGATCCACTGCTTTTTTAACGATGAGCGGTCCTATTTTCACAATTGTTTGGACACCGTTGGGGCACATGTCGTTCAAGTGCAGGCACAATCTTGCAGAGTGTTCCGTTTTTTGCTAAAAATGAGGCATTGTGAATTTCTTGACTGACCCAAGGAGAGGGAGTTCGACACTCACGCTAATAGTTGTTCATTGTGTATGCTTAGATATGAGGAAATATACGCGTGTAGATTTTTGATAGCCTTTTCTCTTCTGGGGGGTTTGGGTGTTTAATCATTGTAGCAGAAGCGGCTTTAAGGACCACATGTCCCACTGTGCAAATCCCAGATCCCCAAAAGCCGCTTCTGCTACAATGATTAAACACCTAAAAGTATGTAGCGAGGTCGGCATTGCTTTTATCTTCTCATTTGACACTTCTACTTAATAAGAGTTCCAATGGCCATACGTAGTATTGTCATGATCCTAGATCATACTCAAGAGAGTTGGGATTTCTCCTAAGATCGAGGTACTTATGAATTTCTTGACTGACCGTAGAAAGGGGTTCGGAACTTAGGCCAATAGATATTCCGGTATATGGGTGAATAGGAGAAAAAACATGCATGTTTTGATTCGATGGGGGTTCCTTCTTGGGGTGTGTTGGGATCATGATTTTTACGGCTGGACATGCGGTCTCTAAAGTCTCAGCTAAAATGGTCAAACACAAGAGAATATGCACGACCATCTGCTTTCATCTCTGCGTTTGGCACTTGTGGTTTAGTAGCACCAATGTTGTGGGCTTTTCAAGAGGGTTCAAGGAGTCGTGTGTAGTAATATCATGACCCCATATAGATCTATGGATGTTATTTTTAGAAGGGTCAATCTTACCAGTCGGAAATGACGAGCGTCGCAGCCTGTTGCTCACTTGCCTTCCGTCTCTTGTAGTCGGTATAATCTTTTTAATGTGCTTCATAAATTTGCAAGAGAAGCAATAAGAGTATCCAAATGTTGAATACTGAAAAATATCACGAATAATTTTGTAACTATGCCAAAGAATAATGGAAAGAGGTTTCGATATACATGGTTTAAAAGGCAAGCAAGGTGAATCTAGTTGGAGAGTGATCATATAATATTACTAAGCATGTATGAAATTATTGGGCAAGTCAAGTTGGTGAAAATGAAAATGGGTCATATTTATAAGATGAGTATTACTCCCTCCGTCCATGATCTGTTAACACTATTGCCTTATTCGGACGTCCACAATATATTGAACCTTTCTATTTTAGGAAGTAGACCCCATAATAGAATTTATATTTATACATTTCAAGTACATAAATTATTACTAAAATGCATGGTGAGCCTACAAATGGAATCCAAAAGAATCACTTTAACACATCAACCAACAATTAAAATAGCTAATATACTCTAACAAATGAGACCTAAAACAATCAATTTAACATATCATCACAATACATTAAATACCGTGCCTAGTATTTTGGGTCACGATCTGGGTCAAGAGATTGTGGAGGGAGAGAGTACTTTCTAGAGATAGCTTTGGCAAATTATCAAATGGTTCACGTGCATGGGAGATGATCCCTGGTAAAAGATCGTAAGATCTCAAAATAACCAAATCAAATTACACGATTAGACAGGGGTTTGGCAACTCTCTTTGCTTCTGTAACCAACGTCATGGTAATCATGTTCGCCTAGTACAGCAAACAGGACAAGCATCAAATACTCCAAGGAATAACCATTTGGCCTCATTAACACAGCAAATATCACAGCTTTCGCTTGTTGGAGAAGCTGTGAGCGCCAGTAAGATATTCGGTCAATCGTGTTGGGTATCGGGTCGTACAATAGTTAAAGACAGGATTGATAATACAAGCGGATTAAATGAATAAAACAATTACAATTATAATCTACGGGATAGGGATTAAGGATTACATGCCAACTAGATAAACCTATAATTATAACCAATATAATTATTGCAATTAT
This sequence comes from Orobanche coerulescens, assembly GCA_033398695.1. Classification (NCBI taxonomy): domain Eukaryota; kingdom Viridiplantae; phylum Streptophyta; class Magnoliopsida; order Lamiales; family Orobanchaceae; genus Orobanche; species Orobanche coerulescens. The sequence goes on from CM065803.1 coordinate 14,769,375, forward strand.
CCTGAGGAACAAGCTGACTGAAAACGATCAGAACAAATATGCAATCACAAATAGCCGATTCCAGGTTAACAACGATAATGATAATATCCAAACAATCGGAATACAATATTCAGAACAGATCAATCGGAATATAATATTCAGAACAGATCAATCGGAATACAATTTTCAGGACAGATCCGAAACGAATATATATTATATATATGTGTAGATATATATAACTGATATATATATAATATATATTAGACTACATTAGGTATATATATATATATAGATATATATAACAAAATATATATATATATATATATAATATATATATATATATATATAGATAAATACCGAAAAATATATATATAACATATATATATATATATATGTATAATATATTGCACAAAAAATTCACCAAGAACACCAATATAAACCGAAATAAATAGAATCAAGAAAACCCCTTTTGTGAAAGAGATATATTAGGCTCAGATCTTCCGAACCCTTTGCAATTTGACACCAAGAAAGTTCGATTCCACGAAGGACGAACGCCGAACCACCGCCACGGCTGCTTGGCCGTAGCACCTTTTTTAACCCAGAAAACCTCAGAAAACTCAGGACACACCCGATCTCCCTCAAAGATATCACACCACAGATATCACTCTCGTTTTCACTCGGATTCTCAAGGCACAAAACGTTTTTTTTCTCTTCTCGGTGTGTTAAACTCCCATCCCCAGTGAAGTCTTTTATACCCACAAGGATGGAATCGGTCACGGGATTCCATAGACATATTCAAGAGCTCACGGGGGAGAGGAGGTAGTGAGAATCGGGAGCAAAAAACGCAGCGGGGTGGAGTTGACCGAGGTAGGTGAACTCACGGGAGGGAAGAGAGAAAAAAGAGAGACGGGAGAGAGTGGAGGCGGAGTGAAACGAGGGAGAAGGGTTAGGGTTAGACATTTAAAGGGAGATCGGACGGTCCAGATTAGGAGTAGAAATTAAGTCTGGATCGGACGACTCGATTAAAGAAACGATAAAATTTGGCCGGCACAGTAAATGGCATGGGCCAGAGGGAGATAATATTTCTGGTCCAAATTGGGCTAAAATAATAACATTTCTCCACCTTTTGGGCCAACCAGTCAAATTGCATTTTCGGGTTTCGGAGAAAACTCATCATCGCCTATCTCCGGGGTTACCTGCACATACACAAAGTAAATAAGGTAAAAGAATTCACAAAGAAGACTAACTCACAAAGAGATCCCCTAAAGAACACAAAGTTCAAAATTATTAATAGAATCAAAATTCAGTCTTTTTAAACAAGATTTAAATTTCTCGACGGGTAAACACTTAGTATCCATATCTGAAGGATTAAATTGGGAGGGTATTTTTTCAAGATAGATTATACGTTTAGCAACAATATCTCGTATGAAATGGAAACGAACATCAATATGTTTTGTTCTATCATGAAAAACTGGATTCTTGCGATTGAATACTAGGATTGACTATCCGAAAAAACTTCGACTTTATCATTTAGAAAACCAATTTCTGATACTAGTCCTTTTAACCATATAGCTTCTTTTAATGCTTCTGTTATAGCAACATACTCAGATTCTGTAGTGGATAAAGCAACTATAGGTTGTAATTGAGACTTCCAACCACTACGCCATAAATGGCCTTTAGCAACCACAATACTGTGTCACCTTAGGCCCAATTTTCTGTTGCCACAGACCCAAAATGGGCAAAGGTAACACTTTAGCTAAGTTGCTCTGTGAGCAGTAATCTTTGTACTCAAACGCAACACGATGAGCAGCCTATGCTAACATAGACTAACTCATTACCAAAGAACTCTACAGCAACGTCATGAGGATCCTACAGCAACATCAGTTCTGTGTTGCAACAGACTTTATGATTTTACAAAATATAAAAAAGCAAATGGGCCCACAAAGTGGGTCCTGTTGGTGGGCCCCACCTTAGCGGGGCCCGCATGTAGGGCCCATTTTGCGGGCCCCTTTGGTGGGGTCACGGGTAGGGCCCACATGTGGGCCCACTTTGTGGGGCCACCTTGATAGGGCTCGCAGGTAGGGCCCACTGTCCGGGGTCCACTTTGTGGGCCCCACAAGATATGCAAATTTAGTTATTCTACTATAACACCTATTTTACCAATGACAATACCCTGTGTGTTGCCAATGCAAGGCATTGGTAACACATATATTATACCTAAGGTAACACCTTAGTTTAACAAAATAAAAATATAAAATTTAAATATTGCATTTCCCATTAAAAATACAAACAAACCAATTCAAAAAACCATCCAATCATAAAACCACCAACTACTTTAGTTCAAAACCAAAACCCATATCCGCCAACTCCAACTTTAAGTACTAGAACAAAAATAAAACATAAACGCGATAAAAGAACCAACACACTAGTTCAAAAGGTACAAATATATGAAAGTGGATGTCTAAGCGCTAGGGCCGCCGGTGATGGGAGTACCATCTCCTAATGTGTCGCTAGAAATTGTGGCACAAATTTCACCAAAATTAATTTGCAAGGTGGGGTTTGCTTCAGCCAATTTTTTCAGGACCAATGTCAAGTTGTCCTGTACCGTCTGATTCACCTTGACATCCACTTCTTCATTGACCTTCCTGTTTACCTTTGCGTCCATTTCGTCAACAAGGTCCTGCCGTATCTTTTTTGTCAACTCTTGAATGTATGAATCACTGAGCCGGAGCACGAGCACAGGTAGAAGTTTTGACAACCTTTGAATCATGTCTGACGATAAGCCAACTCGGACCATGGGATTTTTTTTCACCTGAAACTAGTTCCTCAATTCCATCAAGTCCTGATGATGACTTGAGTTTGGTCTTAATCGTAGCCTACAAAATAAACCAACATCGCATATGGAAATAATTAGTCGACAGAGGAAGATAAAATATGGATTCAAGGAATTGACTAAAAAAATAATTACTTACAATTCTGAACTTCATCACTTCAGAATTAGTCTGGTATTTGCGTCCAGGCTTGCGCTTTCGAGTTTTAGCAAAAACTTGTGCATCACATAACGTATCACCTGACTTCTTTTCCTAGCAAAAAAACAAAATGCAAATCACCTAATATTATATATGTTCATACCAATTATTTTGATATGAGAATAGCTATTTAATTATTCAACAAATAAATAAGATTGATTTATTGAATACAGCAACAGACAGCCATTAATTATAACATTCAACTATAGTCATATTTTTGTGAGAAAACTATAATCATATGCTTATTGATCAACATCCAGATCGTTAAAAATTCACATAACTATATTGATAAAACTAATTACAACAAGATTTTTTACATGTAAATTTTGCTTTACTCTACAGGTTTTGACTCGCAATGTCTATTGAAGAAATAGATGCCGGAAATTATTTAGTGCCACATGACCAGGACAATGCAGACTTGGAACTTGTTCAAGAAGAATATATAGAAGAACAAAATCTACAGGACAATAGACATGAACAAGGCGAATTTTCTCTACAGTGGATGAAGCTTATCATTATTACAATACTTACGCGCTACATAAGGGATTTGGAATTCACATTGGTGACTTAATCAGATCAAGAGCCACTAAAGAGGTGATAAGAAAAAAATTTGTATGTTGTAAGGAAGGGAAATTTCATTAAAAATGGTGAATGGATTGTTGATAAATTCTATGATGTACTTAAAAAGAAGAATTACATGTACTATACCACCAGATACTACGAATTTTGAGCTCTTTAAATCGTCACTGTATTAACTTGGATTTAATGCTTGTTTGAGACGAAAGCAAAAATAGTCATCTTATCAAAACGAGCAATGAGAAAGAAGAGACAGAAGTTATAGTATTACACCGTACAAATATTTTGGGAATAAAATAACTGGAATAGTCAGATGTTGTAAAATGAGTATACTAAAATGAGTACATCTGCACAGCACATACGAACGTACCATTTTGTATCGAACTTGGGAAAATAGTTTTGGACCAACAATGTGTGTGTCTTTGTACATGCTACGACTTTTAGCATTTTTCTCGGCCTTCAACTACAAAAACAAATATGAAAAAGAAGCACTAGTTTATGTCACTGGAAATTGATTAAATATCAAATTGTCAATAAATTTTACATATACCTGATCTACAAAAACAAACATGAAAAAGAAGCACTAGTTTTTTTGTCAATTAAAATTATACATATACCTGAACTTCAGGATCTCCCCAATACTTTAAGAGCAACTTGAAATCCTCAAGCGGAATTTCTTGTGGCTTATTTTCTATCCTCTCCTCATCAGTTTCATAAGGCTTATAATATTTCCTCTTTATTCGACTCTTGTACCCCTTCCAAGACTGTTGTACTGTCTTCAATGCCCATTTTCGACATTCGTCGGGAATAATATAACGTTGCTTACATAGAAATTAAACATAAAAAGGAATAAATAAATCTTGAATGCTATTTGACCATTATTTACGTAAGGGTAGTTAAAATTTACTGATTGCCTTAGTATAATTCCACAAGATGTCCTTTAGGTCTCCAGGAACATGATCCCAAGATGCATAAGTCATTGGCACACACTTCTTTAGTGTCCCCAGAAAGTTACTCAGTTCAGAAATCCTTCGATCATCATCTGAAACAGGCTGGAACTTCTCGTTTACTGAGATGACAACCCTTTTGTCAAACGTCCTTGCATGTACTTTATCCATCCTGGTTTTCCCTCTTAGTTTTTTTAGGAACTACAACTTTACGTACCAAGTTTATAACACATGGACAAAGATTCAGTTAAACCATGACACTATACAAACATGAATATAGTAGATCCAAATGTATGCAAACATCAAGTTAAGTAAGAGGCCCAAACCTGGTTCAACTTCTTCATTTTCGGTGTATGGCAAGTCTGCTTCCGGAACCCTATCAACAGTCTTAGTTCCACTTCCACTTGCAACAGCATTTGCAGCTTGTTCTCGTTTGCGTTCCAGCATAGCAAGGTAATCAGCCATTGATCCTATTCTCCGTTAACTTTAACGGCTTTATTGGAGATGGAAGTGGCGGTGGAGGTGGAAGATTTCCAACCTGCACATAATCAAAAGAAACAAATATTGTGTCAACTTGCAAAAAATTTAGAACACTGATCACACCGATCACGTAATCAAAAATATTGATTCAAGTCTTTTAACCTGAATGTCATTCTCATCCATATCCTCATTTTCATCCCTTGAATTATGTAAATCCAATTTCCTCCGAATACTTGCACACTTCAGAATCTCATTTTCATCTATGGCTTGTTGATTATTCATCGGTTTCGACTTCCGAGCACTCCTCGTTTCAGTTGACTTAGGGCACTGGTTGCTTATCATATCATTGATTTCTGGCCTAGCACTTGTCAGCCGTTCCGATCTCCTAGCACTAGTGACTTCAGCATTTTCACTTGACTTTCGATAACTCTCGACTTCAGTTGGAATCTTCACTTGTGCATTATTCAGCCGTGCGGACTTCCTAGGACTGTATACTTCAGTACACTTCTTATTTCTTGCCTGCTGTCGCAATTGATGAGTGGTCACGAACTGACATTTCACTTGTTTTGGAGCTGCAGCAATTACATTTTAATTATCAGTACAATTGCATTAGGATAAACAATACATGCATGATCTAATAACTAAATACTTATATTACCAACATAAGATGATGCCTTCACGAACTAATAACTAAACATAAAGTTTAATACCTTCAAATACATTAGGCCTTGGTCGTATTACTACATGCGGCTGCATCTGCGGTACTGGCTCAATTTTAGTATTGACAACATTGTCAATATAGAAATCCACGTGGTCATCATTCTGAGTTTCTTTAACTAAGTCAAACAGGTCCTCATCATTTGCCACTAGTTTCCACCCCCTGCCTCATTACCATTTCTTTTGTAAACTCCTCCAATTTCAGTGTATTCAAGATCATTCATAACATGTTCCATCAGCACCGGGTAGGAAAACAAGTCAGATTCTACGTTCATTATCTCAGTCTCTTTTCCGCCAACATATTGTCCATTCTGAAATTTTCCCATGTGGTAAAATCTGAGATTAAGTAACCTATCTTCCATCCTATAAAAATAGAAGAAAATTACATTAGGATCGATACAAAAAATAAGTGAGTGCAGCAAATGCAAAGTAAAAACAGAAAGAAGCAGTCCAACAAATTACAAGTAAAAGGTGCCCAATTAAATCATAATAAAAAGACACTAGACTTCACTAACTTATGAGGCAGTAATAATAAATAAAGCAGTAAACACATAAAAAGTTCTTCTCTAGCAATAATACTAAAAGGCAATATGATGCCTACTAACTTTAACTAAAAGGCAGTAAATACTAGACTTCACTAATTTTAACTACTAAAATTTATTATTACATAAAGTAGTAAATACATAAACAGTTCTGAATTATGTGAAAACAGTAGATGATTTTCTTGACTTATTTTGGCGGGATGACAATTTTCGTTGGCGGGATGTCTTCTCTAGCCCAATTCACATGAATAACTTGATTTCCTGTTCCACAACCAAATTTCTATATCATGTAAAAGCTGGATCACCCCATCATTCTCATTCCCATTTTCACTTTCGACATCACACCAGCCCTCGGTAACTGCTGATAACGTTATGTAATGTCTTCTCAGTTGGATCTTTTATATAAAAGACTTGTTGAACTTGTGAAGCCATCACATATCGATCAGTTTTTTGGACCAATCTATTAAAATTCACCCGAGTCAGCCCATACAAATCCTTTTCTGCATAGTACCAACAGCACTTGAATAAGATCACAGTGAAATCTCCCCAATAGTCAATTTATAAGATTTCTTCAATTGATCCATAATAATCAACAACACCGACATGTGGATTCTGATCTTTCGAACTTGCAAAGCTAGTGGTCAAGGAAGACAAAAATACACCACTATTCTGTGTTGTACACTTAGCATCTCTAGCTTTTGTAAAGAATCGGCATCCATTAATAACATATCCACTAAACCTCTTAGCTGCTCGATTAGGGCCCAATGCAAGAAGTTGTAGTTCCTTCGAAATGTACTCTTTCTCCACAACTTCTTCCTTCATCCAATTCCAGAAATCTTCCATATGTGCCCTCTCTCTTTTATATCTTTTCGATATTGCATGACCATCAATTAAAGCTCGATGTTCCCTACAATAATTACCTAGTTAATATTATCAAGATAGAAGCATTCTAATTCTTTTTAAAACAAATTAGACATTAAAACTTACTCGATTAAACTCTCAACATCCTTGTTACCACAATTGAATAAGATGTACCGATGACATGCCATCCATTGAGATTCTTCGAGTTGAATAGGTTTTCCATCTTTATTTCTTCTTGTGCCAATTGGATATTCCATCATTTGTGGACAACTCTCGTATTTAGGTACTGTGTCACCGCTTAAGAATCTTGAGCGGAACGTCAAGCATTCTTCTGCAAGGTAGCCTTCGGCGATGGAACCCTCTGGTTTAGACTTATTGCGCGCATAAGATTTCAGCTTACGTAGATAACGCTCAATTGGCCACATACATCTCAAGTGTGCAGGTCCCCCATATTCAACTTCCTGGCACAAATGAACCAACAAGTGAATCATTACGTCAAAGAATGCCGAGGGAAAAATCATCTCAAAACTACAAACAATCTCAACAATTTCTTGTTGTAGCCTCTTCGTATCACGCAAATCGATTACTTTGCTCCAAAGACCTCTTAGGAATGCACCAAGTCTGATCAAAGGTACAGCAACCTCAGGTTTCAATGTTTTTTTCACTGCAAATTGTAACAAGTAGTGAAGAACAAAATGAGCATCGTGGCTCTTATACCCCGAGATTACCCTTTCCTTTGTGTGAACATACCGACTGATATTAGCTGCGCAGCCGTATGGAAGTTTGGCCTTCTCCAATACTGTGCAGAATATATCTTTCTCTTGTTTCGTCATGTCAAATATGGCAGCCCTAATCTCATGATATTTTCCATCACTTGATTTAACAGGATGAAGGACCTTCCTGATGCCCATTTCTTGTAAATCAAAACGAGCATTTAAATGGTGTTTCGACTTACGGCCCATATTCAGCAAAGTACCGAGTATATTGTCACATATATTTTTCTCGATATGCATAACATCAAGGTTATGCCGCAATAAATTGTGACTCCAATACGGTAAATTAAAAAATATTGATTTTTTTAAAGGGGAATCCCTTTTACGCTTTATACCCCTTTTGCCCTTTTTCTTGATTTTGGCGTTTCCAAATTCATTTTCGTAGCCCGAAAATAATTCAAATACATCATTAGGTTAAAATTGGTGGAGCTGTCCCATTTCAACTTCACCATTGAATCTTCTTTTGTCAAACCTCCATTTGTGATCCGGATCCAGAAATTTTCTATGATTCATGTAGCACATTTTTTTACTATGTTTCAAGTACATTGAAGATGTCTCATAATGGCATATGGGACAGGCTAATTTACCCTTTGTGCTCCAACCGGATAATATTGCATATCCCGAAAAATCGCTAATGGTCCACAACACGCTTGCACGTAGCCTAAATTTCTTATCAGTTAAGGCATCATAGGTTTCTATGCCTATATCCCATAATTCTTTCAACTCTTCGATTAGAGGCTGCATAAATACATCAATGCTATTTTTCGGAGAACCTGGACCGGAGATGATTGTCGAAATAATCAAATTTTCAGGCTTCATGCATAGCCAAGGTGGGAGGTTGTAATTTACCAATACAATTGGCCATGTTGAGTGAACTGAAGTCATTGTACAGTAAGGACTGAATCCATCAGCGGCCACACCAAGTCGGATATTTCTATTTTCTATTGAAAAATCAGGATACCTTGCATCCATTGCCTGCCAAGCCTCGGCATCAGCTGGATGTCTAAGCTTCCCATTTTTTTTTCGTCCGACGGCATGCCATAACATAAGTTCAGAATACTCCTTGGACATAAACAACCTTTTCAGCCTTGGTTTTAGTGGAAAATAGCGCATAACCTTCGCCGGAACTCTGCGAATCACCTTCTCTGGGTCATTGTCACTGTTGCCTTTTTTTTTCAACTACTGCCCATCTCGAAACACCGCAAGTCTTACAAACATCTTTATCCTTGTTTTCTGCCCAATACAGCATGCAATCATTTGGACATGCGTGTATTTTTTCGTAATTAAGCCCTAAATCTTTAATGATATTCTTTGCAGAATTAAAAGATAAAGGTATATAGGCCAGGGGGAAAGCCTCTCTCAGCAACTGTAGTATATCCCCGAATGCAGCCTCCGTAATTCCATGTGAACATTTTAATGAATAAAGCCTAATGATAAAACTTAATCGCGAAAATTTTGAACAGCCAGGATATAATGGCTGCTTTCCGTCTTCGAGATGGCGAGTGAACCTATTAGAATCGGCAGTTGGTACATTAGTGTGCTCATCCTCACCATTCCGCATTCCATGAGTACGGTGCAACATGTCACCTAGATTGTCTCCAAAATCTTCCCCACCCTCACAATCCATGTCTTCGTCACTCATTCGTCGAGAAACCTCACATATCCATTCCATATACAATGGAGATGGACCATTGTATATGAGATGGTTGTATATTACATCTTGACGATACCACTTATCATTTTTACATTTCTTGCAAGGGCACGTTATTTCATCACCTACAGCAAACCTAGAAACTGCATTTTGTATAAAAGCTTTTACCCCGCTAATATAGCCATCACTAAACTTTGGAAGCTCTATCCATGAGTTTCCCTCGTCATCCATCCCTACATTTATCAAGCACCAGTATATTGACTATATTAACATAACAAGACAAGTGTGTGTGTAAATAGGCCTGAACCTCGTCGAGGTGTTTATTCAGGCCAACCTATCTATTTTTAAATTATCGTAAGTCATATATAGCTAACTATCAATTACTAATTAATTATAGAAATAATTATATTACATATACATTAGCTTAAACACGTTAACAAGAAAAGGACAGAACATGCCGTTTATGGTACAACATTGCGGATATAGGTTTTGTACTAAAAACTAAAGTCAAATACCACACTTCAATCAATATAGCAGCCAAAACACAAAGTCCGTCACAGTAAACAACATTCAATGTAAACACATAGTAAATGAACACATTTTACTGCAAAACCATACAATATATCAAAAACATTAAAAATTTAACCTTTCGGGTCAAACAAACGACTCTAAATTAGCATATTTCTTAATCAAAGCTAAACACACCAAAATACCAAACACCAAAAGAGTCAAAACACACCACCCCCAAACTTGAAAAAGAAACTGTCCTCGGTTTTAAAAAAAAATAATAAAAAGCAAGAGAAAAAAATACTCCCTGTTATGAAAATTGATGCTTGAGCTAACGCCTTTTTGGATCTGCATGAAAAAATATACGAGGCAAACAACAACAAAAAAAATAATAAAATATACCCGGAAGTATAACACAATTTTTAAGATGCGCTCCAGGAAAGTCCGAAGAGTCGCCTTACGCTGCCATCAATGCTTTTATTAAAAACAAAAAAAAATTACGGCAATAAAAATAACAATACATAAATCGCGAATAGATGCGCGTCAAGAAATCAAAAAGAAACTCCTTAAGCTGCCATCATTTAGCACGATTTTTACACAAGACAGAAAGTAAAAATAACAAGAGGTCTGATATGGGGTATCAAAGGGAGAGGAATGAATCCACTTTTCGTTTTCTCACGGTGAGATCTTCCATCCAGACAATATTAGCTAGAGCTGGATCTGGTTGAGGAACAAATTCAATGAGTTTTTTGATTAGCTCTTCTGGTGTTGTTGCAATGACTATGATTCGTTTAGCACGTTCGGAAATAAAACCTTTTTCAGCAGAGTAGTCGATGAAAGATAGTAAACCATCAAAGAAACCATTGACATTAAGCAGACCTATTGATTTTATATGAACATTTAGCTGGGCTCTGGTAACCACATGAAAAAGTTCCTCAAGAGTACCAAAACCACCGGGAAGGGTGATAAAGGCGTCAGAATCATTCATCATGTGAGTTATGCGATCTTGCATATTTACAGCTCTAAACTCATCTCCAATAGTTGCCCCAGTGATTTTACTTTCAGCCAGAGGTTTTGGAATTATTCCCAACACTTTTACTCCTTCCATATAGGCAGAAGCAGCAGCGCGTCCCATTAATCCTAGGCTTCCTCCTCCGTAAACTACATGAATGCATTTTTCTCCTAGGGTACGGCCCAATTTGTGGGCTGCTTCAGTAAAGCATGCCTCTTTTCCATAACTAGCTCCACCAAAAATGCAGACTGAGTTAAATCTTTTTGTGGAAGATGATGATTCCATTTTTGAAAAAAAACTAATTTGAGAGGAAAAGAGAAAAGTACAAGTTTGAGGGATGAAAAAACAAACAAGCACAATGTTTATTTATAGAAGAAAAATAAGATAAAAATATTTAACAAATCTGTGATTGCGTTAATTGCGCTTCAACTACTCAATAGAATAATGAATGCATTTATTGCGTATCACTTTTTTTATTCAGAAAATCTCACCATACGACAAAAATAAAAGATACTCACGTGTATGTACAGTAGTTGTGATTGTGGCTCACATCTTCCTCTGATTTTACGTTCAGAAACGGACCAAACTCCTTCTATGAGTCGGGGAGAAGCTTCCCATCCAATTTTCTTACAAATTGGCAAATAGGGTCTTTTAACATCAGATTCCCAAGACGTTGTTCATATTCTGGTTTGAATTTATTCCACAAACATCGAATTCCATAATGTATGAGTCCACTAGGATGCGTGTCAAGAGAAATTTCGATGTTATCTAAATTCTCTTTATTCAGACCATCCTTAATGAACTGAAGTTTATCTTCTCTGTTTGTAGATGGAATTCCTAAAGAACGACATTTTGAATTACAGTTCCATCTAGCACATTTATAGCAAACGGCTATTATCTTTGCTCGTCGTTTCTTTGCATATGAACTTTTTCCAAGCCCTGGTAAAAATCTAGTAGGTGTTTCTGTGAATTCACCTGCTATTCTCACTTTGGCTTCAATAATGAATCTAATGTCAAAAGGTATTCTTTTATTCATAAGCAATCTCATCCTTTCAAGTCTTGTTTTGTAAATTTTTAAAATGACTTTTTTGCTAAGAAAGGGAAATCTCTTTTCAATACTACTCAAAGTTTCTTCCATGATAAAAAAAAATAAAATAAAAAGAGAAAATATTAACAAATATTAGTTGTTGTGGGAAACTGAAAAATCCGACTTTGATAGTCACGGAGTACCGTTATCCGCCACTTGACCTATTAAGAATAAAAGATGCAGAAATAAAAAAAGATAAAATAACAAGATATAAACAAAAATATACAAAAAAATTATATTTGGCCTAAAACAATCCCCGGCAACGGCGCCAAAATTTGATCGACAAAAAACTTATCCTAAAAATAGGAGTTTTTGAGTCGCTCGCAAATATATACGAGGTAGAAGTAGTTGTGGTAAGATCTACCAAGGTCTTTTCTCTCGAGGATTGTTCAACAGGGCTTCGTATAATATTTTGTATAGATTGCAAGAAATAAATACTAAAATATTCTAAAATATATTTTTTGGTTTTTAAATTAACTAAATTAAAATTCACTATTTTTTTTATTTAAACAATGGTGGAGTTTTTCCTATCACGAAAGATATTCATCCCAAGAATGCGCTTAGCATCACCAAGGTGTTTCATGTCAAACTTCGCACTTAAGCATTTAATGACATGATCAACTGTTTTCACACAAGGGCTCACTAAGAGCATATCATCAACATATATGAGTAAGAAAACAGGATTTTTGGAATCATTTTTGTAATACAAGCAATGATCATAATTATTTCTTGAAAATTTAAGTGAGAGCATGTATTCATCGAACTTCTTATTCCATTGCCTAGGTGATAGTTTTAAACCATAAATTGATTTTTTAAGCAAGCAAACATGATTAGGGAGCTTGGGATCAATAAAGCCTTTAGGTTGACTCATATAAAGTTTTTCTTCAAGTTTACCATGTAAAAAAGCAGTTTTGACATCTAATTGTTTTAATTCCCAATCAAATTGAGTAACTAGAGCAAGCATGATACGCACAGTAGTGAACTTAACAATCGGAGCAAGGATTTCAGTGTAGTCAATACCTTCTTTCTGGGTGAAACCCTTAGCAACGAGTCTAGCTTTGAATCTGACCGACTCATTTTCTTCCTTAACTTTGAAAAGCCATTTACAGTCAACCACCGAACAGTTGGGCGGTCGGGGCACAAGAGCCCAAGTTTCATTTGAATGCAATGAAGTCATTTCTTCATTTATTGCATTAAGCCACTGTTCCGAGTGTTCAGATTTCAAAGCTTCATCATATGTTTTGGGTTCACAATTATCAATAGATTCAAACATATTGAATGCATATGATGCCATATGATAATCATTCAAGTGAGAAGGTCTTCTAATTTCTCTCTTAGGCCTATCTCGAGCAAGTTGATAATCATGGAAATTATCTTCAAGTACTTCTTCTGTTTCATCATGCACATCAGCATTATCAAGATTATCAAGAATAGTTTCTGTTTGCACATTATCCATATTATCTAAAGAAATGTGCAGCTCCACCTCATTAGGAGCAGGGGGGTTTTCTGGAGCCGGTAAATGGCAAGGAAATTCATTTTCGTTGAAAACAATATCTTGACTAATAATGGTTTTGAAACCGGGTTGGGCTTTCAGCCAAACCCTATAGCCTTTTACCCCTTCCGGGTATCCCAGAAACACACATCTCACAGAACGAGGCTCAAGCTTATCATTTTTCTGATGCACATAAGCAGAGCAGCCAAATACACGAAGATTAGAAAAATCAATAGATCGTCTAGACCAAACACATTCAGGATAATTACCATTCAACGGCACAGAGGGAGATCTATTTATCAAATAAGCAGCAGTAAGTAAAGCCTCACCCCAAAACTTTTTCGAGAGCCCAGACATAGCCAACATGCTTCTGACCCTTTCTAGCAAGGTTCTATTCATGCGTTCAGCCACCCCATTCTGTTGGGGTGAATAAGGGACAGACTTATGTCTCTGAATACCAGATTGAGCACAAAGCTCATCAAACATTTGGTTGCAAAACTCAAGGCCATTGTCGGTCCTTAAGATTTTAATTTTCTTCCTAGTTTGATTTTCAATCAACGTTTTCCAATTTTTGAATTTCTCAAATACATCAGATTTGTTTTTCAGAAGGAACACAAAGACCTTACGAGAATAATCATCAATCACAGATAAAAAATATCTATTTTCACCGTGTGTGGGTTCACTAGATGGCCCCCACACATCAGCATGCAAATAATGCAAAGTGTCATAAGTAGTAGGAGTTCTAGGGGGATGGGGATTTGGAAATTTAACACGATGTTGTTTACCTACCACACAGGAGTCGCAAAACGGCACATAGGACAATTTATCTTTCCCAAACACTCCTTGTTTTTGCAAAATTTCCAGAACCTTATCACTAATGTGGCCTAGGCGTTTATGCCACAGATCTGTTGAGTCACCTTGGACATCATTCACAAAAGAATCATATTTTGCAATTTTCACATAGAGGTTATTCCGTTTTATTGCTTTGAAAACACACAAGTTTCCTTTAAAGATTTTCATATTCCCATTACCCCACTTACCTTCATACCCCTCATCATCAAGGGTACCACAAGAAACAAGATTGTGATACAAATCAGGAACATGCCTCACGTTCTTTAAAGTTAACAAATAACCAGAGTCACATCTTATCTTAATATCTCCTAAACCATGAACTTGACACTTTTTCTCATTAGCCATAGAGACAGACCAATTTGTCACTTCTCTATATTCAGAAAATAGCCTTTTGAAAGGCGACATATGAAACGTACAAGCGGAATCAACAAGCCACTCATTTTCACACAAAGTGAGAGTATGCACAGTATTAGCTTGTTCACAAATTTCAGAAACCATGAAAACTTCATCTTCACGGCCATTTTAAGCCACAAGGTTGGCATTATCATTTTGATAATTTTTCTTAGGTTTAGTGCACTCATGAATGTAATGACCAGATTCACCACAATTATAGCACTTACGGTTCTTAGGTCGAGACTTTGACCTACTCTTCCATTTGCCCTTCTTCTTTTCAGAAAAATTACTCTGTAGATTTTGACTTGATGAAGGTTTCAGTTTTCGAAAGCGGTTTTGAGGCCTTCCCCTCAAAAAATTAACCTCACCTAGAGATTTATTCCCCTTATTGTTTTTCAAATCCAATTCTTTACTTTTCAAACCGTTTATAACAGTATCAACAGTTACTTTATCTCTGCCGTACTTAATAGCAGATTTAACATCACTGTAAGAATCAGGGATGGCATTTAAAAGAACAATAGGGGTGTATTCATCAATATTTTTATCACCGATTTGTTTGATATCCTGGATTAATTTTGTAAAAGTGTCCAGGTTATCATTTATATCCTTTGAAATATCAAGTTTGAACCGGAAGAATTTTTCAAGTAAAAACAGTTTGTTAGTCAAGGAAGTTTCAGTATAAGTCTCTTCCAATTTTTCCCATAAAGCCTGAGCTGTATCATGTTTACCGATTTTCCGAATTACATAATCGGACAGATTTAGGATAATTGATGAATACGCAAACTCATCTGCCTCGGCCTTTTTATCGGTAGCAGTGTTGTCAGAAAAAGATTGATCAATAGCTTTGAAAACTTTTTGTTGAATTAGAATGCCCTTTATTTTTGTTGCCAAATTTGAAAATCTCCTTTACCATCAAAAGGTGCAATGTTAAAGACAGAGAAAGAGCCCATTGAAACACACAATATAAGGTAATCACAAAGACAACCGCAAATCACACAGAAAAAGAAGCACACAGCTGATGAGAATCAAAATTCAGGGACTCGATTTGATTTTTGATATTAAAACCCGTTTAAATTAAAACCGGGATCCTCAAGCTCTTGACAAAGATCCGAGGGACACTTTCGGTCCTGGCAGCGCAAGATTAGTGCTGTTTTGGATTTTAAGGTTTTAATTTGTTTGAGTTTTAATTAAAAAGGAAACAAGAGTCGCCCGAAAACTGAATCCAACCAGATAACACAGAGATAGGCCGCGGCAAGCAAACCGATAATAAACAGTTTTAAGGACAGCAATTTGACAATAGAACCGAAGCTAGCAAAAATAATAAAAGAGAGATTCAAGCCGATATACCTGAGCGGAAACCCGGATGGGTTATTCCGTATCACCAAGAAGCCAAAGAACCCGACACCCGACAAACGGGCTCCGATACCACTGTTGGGTATCGGGTCGTACAATAGCTAAAGACAGGATCGATAATACAAGCGGATTAAACGAATAAAACAATTACAATTATAATCTACGGGATAGGGATTAAGGATTACAGGCCAACTAGATAAACCTATAATTATAACCAATATAATTATTGCAATAATCCTGAGGAACAAGCTGACTGAAAACGATCAGAACAAATCTGCAATCACAAATAGCTGATTCCAAGTTAACAACGATAATGATAATATCCAAACAATCGGAATACAATATTCAGAACAGATCAATCGGAATACAATTTTCAGGACAGATCCGAAACCAATATATATTATATATATGTGTAGATATATATATATATAACTGATATATATATATATATATAATATATATATTAGACTGCAGTAGGTATATATATATATATAGATATATATAACAAAAATATATATATATATATATAAAATATATATATATAGCATATATATATATGTATAATATATTGCACAAAAAATTCACCAAGAACAGCAATATAAACCGAAATAAATAGAATCAAGAAAACCCCCTTTGTGAAAGAGATATATTAGGCTCAGATCTTCCGAACCCTTTGCAATTTGACACCAAGAAAGTTCGATTCCATGAAGGACGAACGCCGAACCACCGCCGGCCGGCGCAACAGCCCGGTAGCACCTTTTCTTACCTAGAAAACCTCAGAAAACTCAGGACACAAACCCGATCTCCCTCAAAGATATCACACCACAGATATCACTCTCGTTTTCACTCGGATTCTCAAGGCACAAAACGTTTTTTTCTCTTCTCGGTGTGTTAAACTCCCGTCCCAGTGAAGTCTTTTATACCCACAAGGATGGAATCGGTCACGGGATTCCATAGACATATTCAAGAGCTCACGGGGCAGGGGAGGTGGTGAGAATCGGGAGCAAAAAATGCAGCGGGGTGGAGTTGACCGAGGTAGGTGAACTTCACGGGAGGGAAGAGAGAAAAAAGTGAGACGGGAGAGAGTGGAGGCGGAGTGAAATGAGGGAGTAGGGTTAGGGTTAGATATTTAAAGGGAGATCGGACGGTCCAGATTAGGAGTAGAAATTAAGTCTGGATCGGACGGCTCCAATTAAAGGGCTGCCAATGGGCTGGGCCGGCACAGTAAATGGCATGGGCCAGAGGGAGATAATATTTCTGGGCCAAATTGGGCCAAAATAATAACAAAATGGGTTCACGGGACTCCGTCACTTGGAACGTAATATCAGATGCTACGTTGAGAACAAAATGGTTGGAGATGCACAACAACTGTTCGACAAAATGCCTGAAAGAACCTCCATTTTCTTTAACATCATGATCCTGGGTTATATAAAATTTGAGAAAAAAACTCACATTTTGTAGTAATGCCCGACAAGGACGCGGTTAGCTGGATGGCTGTTGGGTTATGTGGGCCAAAATGATTTTAAATATGATGGCTCAATTTATTATCTCCTGTAGCCAACCAAATGTGTTGACCCAGCCCGACCCATGGAAGCAGCCCAACCCATCATCCAAGGCTGGATTAATCTCAGCCATCTGTTGGCCTCAATTAATCCTGGCCCTTGGATTTGTGTGTGCCCCCTTATAAGACAAGCCACCTAGAAACCCTAGCCCCCATTTACTCCCTGCCTCCTTCCCTTCTCTGCCCGTTCCTCTCTCCCCGTCTCTCTCCTGTTCGTTGCAACCCCCCCGGTCTTCCGCCATGGTAGCACCGGTTGCAGTTCCGTTTTCCCTCGGCTTAGCCTACTCCGATATATCTATAAATACCATTTTCGGGAGATGTTAAAAAAACACAAAAAACGAGTAAAAAGTAATCTGTTTACTCTCTATGATTTCTTTTTCGTGTGAACTGAAATCGGAGATCTTTGTGACGGTCTTTGAGGCTTTGATCTGAGGTTGGTGTTCAGGGTGGGTCTTCGGTTCGAATCCTTGCTGAGGAGCAGCTTCCGGTAGGTTTCGGGTCTCGTTTTGGTGCTGGCCGCGGCTATTGAGTCCTGGACGTGGGCTTTTGAGACAGAGGACTGAGCCGGGTTGTTGTTCAACTAAGTGACTCCACTTCCGAATCATTTTGATTCATTGGTTTGCATTCTCTATTCCTATTTTATCTTTTAATTCTTGCATTTTTTAGAAGTTGTGTAAACCCTAATCCTTATCCGGTAAGTGAATTTTATAATAGGTATATTTGTTATAATATTATAATAATTCTTCACCCGATTCGGACCGTATCTCTACATTGGCATCGGAGCCTGGTTCGGATCTGTCTGAATCGGGTCAACCCGGGGGTTCCGAAACCCTACTAGGGGCTTCGCTCAGGTATAACGACTTTACCCTCTCTACTTACTATTTTTTTCTGTTCGCTATTCTTCGTGATATTTTTCTGTTCGCTGTTCTTCGTGATACTGTTCTTCGTGATACTGTCCTGGCGTTGTTGCTTCTGCTGCGTATGTTGTTTGATGCACTATTGGTGATATTCTGTGTGTTTATTAGTTCGATATTACTTCGTGTTTATTTTGAATCTGGAAATTTTCATAAACCGGCATTGAAACCCTCCTGCCTGGACCACTTAAGCGTCCTCCGATCTTGTAGGGCCTGGTGTTGAATTTTTCGGATTCCTTTAATTTTATTTACCTGTGTGATTTTGTTAGTTCTTGTTACTTTGTGTTTCTGCGTTTTGATAAAACCGGAGGTCTCCTTCTTATCTGTGTTTTTCATAATTTTTCAAAAACTTCGTTTATTTTGAAAATTGAAATAGGAACTATCGCTGCCTTCTCTGTGGCCCCATTTGATGGAAAATGTGATTTTGTCATTTGACAAGAGAAAATGAAAAACATACTCATTCAACATAAATCTTTCAAAGCTATCGACAACTCTTTCGCATCTAATGTGACTGCGGATAAAAAAGCTGAATTTGATGAGTTTACTTACTCTGCAATTATCTTGAACCTATCTGACTCTGTGATTAGAAAAATAGGTAAACATGGTCCGGCTAAAGAATTATGGGAAAAATTAGAAGAAATGTATACTGAAACTTTCCTGCCCAACAAACTATTTCTTCTTGAAAATTTTTCCGCTACAAACTCGATCTGAACAAAGACATCGACGCTAATTTAGACGTGTTTACGAAATTGGTTCAAGATATAAAGTTAACTGGAGACAAAAACATCGATGATTACACTCCGATTGTGCTTTTAAATGCTATTCCTGATTCTTACAGTGATATGAAATCTGCCATTAAATATGGTAGAGATCAAGTGACCTTAGATATTGTTGTTAACGGTTTGAAATGCAAAGAACTAGATTTGAAAAATAATAAAGGTGCCGCTCTTAAAAATATTGGCGAAGTTAATTTTGTCAAGGGAAGACCTCAAAACCGTTTCCAAAATAATAAGTCTTCCAACAATCAAAATAACCAAGCCACCAAGAAAAAGGGCAAAGGGAAAAATCGGTTTAAACCTAGGCCGACTAATCGTAAATGTTACAATTGCGGTGAATATGGTCACTACATTCAAAACTGCACTAAACCTAAAAAGAACCAGCAATCTGAACAGGCAAATTTAGCTGTCAGTAAAAACTTAGGGGATGTCTTGCTTCTCATGTTATTGTGCAGGTAGAGCGCCATGTTTCATTGCTATCTGCCGCGGGGCTTATTTCTTCAGAGTTCTGGTCGGGGTGCTCGCCTCCTGACCGTTTCCAGCGAGCTACTTCCTCTCCCGCTCAGACTCATCGCCCTGTTCCGGTGGTTTGGATTCGACCCGAGCCCCTTTGGATCAAGCTAAACACGGATGGCTCCTTTGATAGAGATACTCATATTGCTGGTGGTGGAGGTCTGATTAGAGATCATCACGCAGAGCTACTCCTTGCTTTCCACTCCTCTTTTCAGGCATCTTCGATCTTTGATGCAGAGATCCACGCGCTTGCTATTGGACTGATTTTGGCTTCCCATAGATCGAGACATGTTTGGATTGAGCTTGATGCTGCTGCTGTGGTGACCCTGCTTTCATCTCTCCATCGGGGCTCTTGGCAGGTTCGTCACACCCTTATGCGTATCCGACACATTCTCCGAGACATTCAGCACAGAGTCACCCACATTTTCCGGGAGTGCAACAGGCCGGCTGATTATCTCTCTGAGCTCGGCATGTCGTCCCTCGGTATTCAGACTTATTCATACGATACTGCTCCTCCGTTTCTTCTCTCTCTTATACGGATGGACCAGCTTGACTACCCTTCTTTTAGATTTAGGTAGTATTTTTTCATCCGATTTTTTGCTATGGCCCCGCACATTAGCTCACGTCTTTAGTGGTGCACCTTGTATTTTTCCAGCGGGCTGCTGGCATTTTAGTTATTAGGATCCGGTTTATGGCCCATTTTTGGTCATAACTCGAAGGTGATTTTTTACCTATCGGTCCACACATTAGCCCACGCCTTTAGTGGTGCAGCTTGTACTTATTTAGCGGGCCTTAGGTACTTTGTTTTTTAGATTTAGGATCCGGATTATGGCCCACTTTTGGTCATAATTCGAGTTAGATTGTTTGTACTCTTCATATTTTCTTTATCTCACAGGTTGGTGGGTCCCGCCTCAACCCCTGTCCAGTATGGACGTTTTTTTTTTTTTTTTTTTTAAAAAAAAGTTTGTGATGTTTTCATGTTTAAATTATTGGTAACCAATTAACATTATGTACGTACGACTATGTCTATGTGGTGCATCATGTACCCCATACTCTTTATTTTTCAGGCACATCATATGTATGCTGCAACTGTAGTGTATTTATACTCCACTTAAAAAAAAATACTCCACTTCGTATATGTAGTTGACAGTATATTTTGATATATTTTAGGTAATGATTGATACAAGTAATGGCGGTAAATGTGTGGTGGAGGTTAAAAAGTGAAAATTATTGATGATAAATGTATGGTGAAGATTAAAAAATAAAATGTGATTGTTTGATTTGATCGTGAAAAATGATACATGTAAACTTATTAAAGAAACAATTTTTTGATAAAAATATAAATTTTTGAACGAGACAGAAGGACTATTACATTATGCTTCAACATTAGCATACGACTCAGAGGTGGAGAGTTGACTATAAATCATTTCAACCGTGCATTGATCCATATTCTGCGGGTGGATTTTTTTAATTGACTATTTATTGTTTATTATTTTAGTTATTTTATTATTTTTTATGAATTTTTCATTTTTTATTTTAAATTTCTCATTTAATTTTTACTCTATGATTAAAAAACAGTGATCAAATGGAAATACTTGTTTTATTGATATTTGACATGATAAGATAGAAGTTAAAACAAAAGAAAAAACTTTGTTAAAAACTTTGTTAAAAACAAAAAGATAGAAGTTAAAACAAAAAGACATTCAACTTTGTTAAAAACTTTGGATCTCTTTGAGAGGCTCGTGTTGGTTTGATATAAACCAAAGTAACTTGCTTTATTTCCGTTTCTACCATAAACATGTTTCCTTCTTGTTGCTTCTTTCTGTTAAATTTGAATGACTGATTCACATCAAGTCCTTCATTTGAACCCAAGAAATGCCCCACTATGGTTGTTAAAAAAACCCCAAAAACCGAAAAACCAAAAAATCGACTTGATTCGTACCGCATAAATGATTAATCGAACCATTTGGAGTGAGCGAGGTGGATATAGGAGTAGGTACTAGGGGTGGACTCGGTTCCATTCGGTTCGGTTTTTGACCGAAACCGAGAGTCGAACCAAATATTCGGTTTCGGTTTGGTTCGGTTCTTTTTGAAGTTCGGTTTGGTTAAGTTCGGTTTTTAAATATTCGGTTCGGTTTTGATTTGGTTTGATGTTTTTCCGGTTCTTCACAATATAAATTCAAATATTATATGCAATAGAATAAGTTATATATAACAACAAGCCAACAAGAGTTATATATATATATATATATATATTCAAGATAATTTAGAGTTGCATAGAATTTCCAAATATCTCAAAATATATAACAATCGTAAATCACAAGAAATTTCATTCTCTCAACCTAAATTAATTGAATCACAAATTCATGAGCATATTATCGGTCCTTCTTGGACCCATGAGGGTCTTACAAAAGGAAAACGCATTATACTAAAATTCGAAACACACCAAAATCACAAAAACAAGGTCATTTTAGTATGTTGAAATTTGACTTCGGTCCATTTCGGTCCGGTTCGGTTCCGCTCTACCCCGAACCGAGAACCGAACCAAATTAGTTCGGTTCGGTTCTGTTTTTTTGTTTTTCGGTTGGGTCTTCTTCGGTTTCGGTTTTTCGGTTATTTTTTCGGGTTTTTCCGGTTCGGTATTGGATTTTCGGTTCCGAAATGCCACCCCTAGTAGGTACACATTGCAGTTGACCGATTCACGGTTCTCATTCTTGTGAACCGACGGGTACTCGAACTATGGGGCTATTTCATATTTCTATATTTCTTTGTATGAATAGACTAAAGAACTCTTATTTTGCTTTATTTTACATTGTTGTTGTGTTATTATGGGGATATGATAAAAACTTGAATTTAGTTCCATCTATCAACATTTTAATACCTTCTCAAAATAATATAAAATTTAGTGATATTTTTCTTATTTTTATTTATGTTTTATTTTAAATATTATTTTTGTTATGATGGATCAAGTCGAGTATCTGGCGCCTAATCGGTTTTGCCGGTAACTAAAAAAACAAATATTTATGATTTAAGATCATTTGAGGACCAAATTTTTTTTACATACCAAGGGACTAATCTCCACCCTTCATCTTCCCTCCATCTTTATTTGATCTAATGGATGAGATTAATCCCAACAATTTAAAAAACCCACTTTCATCATTTTTTTCAAATATCAATATCTTTCAAACCGTTAATCGTTAACTCAAAAAAAATATACCGTTACGACGAGCATTTAATTATCTTTCTATAGATAGTCACTTTGATATACTTTCGACAAATTTTTTTTTCCGCTTTTTTCACGTTTTTTTTCGTGGCCGAAAAAATCACATATGATATATCATATATGATATTACATATCACATATGATATTTTCGGCCACGAAAAAAAACGTGAAAAAACGAAATTTTTTTTTTGTCGAAAGTATATCAAAGTGCCCGTCTATAGAAAGATAATTAAATGCTCGTCGCGATGGTGTAATTATTTTCGCTTAACGATTAACGATTTAAGAGAAATTTAAATTATAAAAAATGTATGAAATATTAAATACTTTTAATCTCAACCATTGATTTCTTTTTAGATGGATGGTGGGGATGAGTCCCTTAATATATAAGAAAAGTTTGATATTTAATATAACTCTACTCAATATTTATATTATATATGGACTGATTCATAATCCAATTTTTTTGTCATCATGTAACATATAAGGTTAAATTGCAATTTAATACAATAACTAAACGAGGATTACTACAATGGTCTTGCAAAATCGTAATTTACGGAAAAGTCCCGTAAGTTCTAGTCTTTGGGTGTCGAAAATAGAAAAAGCTTGCAACAAATATCCAAGCAAGGACACTTCCCGTAGATTCGTTGATCCGACAATAAGTTCGACAAAAATTCTAAAGTGATTTTATAAATTGTGATTTTTCATTTTTGCATGACTGATATACATAGGCGGATCCAGCATTCGAAAATTACTGGTTCACCGATGTACCATAAAAAAAGTAACGGATGGGCAGATTTTTTTTTTTTAATTTTCCACTATTTTTAATAAAAAAAGCTAAAACGACGTCGTTTGACCAAAACGGCGTTAAAACGACGTCGTTTTGGTACAATTTTTTTTTTTTTTGGTTCGAGAAATTTCTGGTGGTGCACGTGCACCACCAGGCTTAGGGTAGATCCGCCCTGCTGATATAATCAATCTACATACATACAAGACATAAAATGAAATTTAGCAATATACCATATGAAAGAACTAGAAATTATATTAATATAAAAATCAAAAAATTAAATTAATAGGATGAGATTTGCTTTTTTTTTTATCAGTAAGAGAAGTTAGTTCAGAAAGGGTATAAGAAATACCCAAGAAATACATCTTATAAAAATACAATGATTAACAATATACAATGATTAACAATCTAACATCCTTCTCGGATTTACAAGCCAATCATTAAAAGAAAAATTAGAATATCATATCTTATTATATAAAACCAACTCTATAATCTACACTTAGTATCTTCAACTATTCAATCAATAGAGAACTCTATGCCGTTAAAAATCACATCATTCCTACCTTTCCACAATCTCCAAATTACACATAACCAAATCGTTACGATCACTTTCTTCCCTACTTTGCCTCTCAAGCTACGAGTATGAGCAAAAAGATTAAATAGAATGCGTGCATTAGAGTGGTAACTCCCAACCAATTAAAGCATCCGTAACGAACTTCATACCCTCCCCACCCGACGACTTCATACCCCCGCCATTTAAACGTAACGAACTCTTTGAATCCCGGGTGAGATAACCAAGCATTAATACTTCTAAATGGCTTTGGTCCCCAATCTTAGCATTAATTTCGAGCATGATAGGGCAATGATCCGAAGGTAATGAGCTTCTGATGTTCTTTCCCGAATTCCCTTCACAGCTTGCAAATTATTGCGACCCATATGTCCATGGACATGTTGATAGCATCCTCCCCCTTTTACAGTGATCTCGTGCCCTACATGTTGGTCAATTTGTGTGCATCTTGAATCAAGATTTGCTTATTAGGGTCTATGCTTAGGACCAATATTGTAAAAATCGGTAAACTCGAACGAGTACTCGAGCCATTATTCAGATATCGGTATCAATCGAGTCGAGTTGAGACTACTCGAGTCAAATATCGATTTTGACCGAACTCAAGTGAAACTCGATTAAAATCGGTCAAATCCTGACTAATCGCGATAGTACTCGGATTGCATACTACTTGATTTTTTTTTTAATTAGAGCAAATTAAGTGATAACTCTGCCTGTGGGTGTCTTCTTGACATCCATTGCCGGTCCCAAGCCCGGATAAAAGAGGAGGGTTGCGGTAGGTTAGTGGCAGCCAGCGTAAAACTCGTCACATTCCATGGACATGAATCAAACATTCAAATCGTTGGGGCGTCTCCTCAGAAGCGACGCGCTGCATTTTATAGGCCCGGGTGCAGTGATAAGTATGCGAGGGTTGCTAGGTCGTCGCCCAGAAGCGGCGCGCCACCTTTACATCTGAGGGTGGTGTCAAATGAGCAAGGATGCGCTACACTTCATAGGCCCGGGTGTAGTGGAAAATATGCAAGGGTTGCTAGGTCGTCGCCCGGAAGCGGCGCGCCACCTCGAAGTATGGGTGTGGTGTCAAATGTGCAAGAATCCTTGCAGCGTGGACGGGGACAGACAGAGAAGTTAGTTCTTGCGGCTAGTAAGGGTAGTAAGGTGCGGTTTGGAACTTGGAACGTTGGCTCTTTGACGGGGAGATCAGCAGAAGTGGGGGAAGTTATGAAAAGGAGGATGTTGGGAAAACAAAGACCCTGTATCGAAACAGCCGGGATATCCGATCCCTGTATCGAATGGTATTTGATAAAAAGGTTTTGACATATATGCCAATCCGCATACGGTAAAGGAAACTGTATCGAAGCTTTGAGGTATTATCCTGTATCGAAGACCTACCTCGAATCAGCATATAGTGAAGCCCTTCAGTACAGCAAGAAGTCTCATAATAGACCAAGTATGGAAACTGTCTCGAAACTCAAATACAGTTATCCTCCATACAGCTCACAACAGGACAAAGAAGGAATCTCCAGAAGTCAAGTCCCGTTGAATAAAGAAGTATTTAAATACTCAAGGATAAAGTATTTAAATACTGTCAGTCAACAGATCTTCAAATCCCGCTATATCCGGATCGTGCTATAATCCCGTTGGAACGGAATCTCATTCAAACGGATATGTCTCAACGGATATATAGTTCAGAGACTATATATATCTCATGTTGACATTGAAGATCAGTTACCAAAAAAACTCAAGCTATCAAAGTTATCATCAGAGCAAAACATATCTCCAAAGCTTACTGCAATTAAGATCAAAAGAGATATACAGTGCTTCTCATTCTGGACAACACTTCATCAGCTGAAAGCTCTTAAAGTCAAAGTTGTTGTTCACCATCTGTTCTACTTGAACAAACTCAAGATCAGCCCTGTGTGGACTGAACAATCCGTGCTTCTCCGGAACTGTGTGTGAAGGATTTGCATTGAAGAAGACGAAGCTTCAGAACTGTGTGTGAAGAAGCAAGTCGAAGCATTAGCTCAAAACCAATCTGTGTGAACGGTTGAAGCTAAGATCTTTATATCAATCTATGTGAACGATATATTGATTGTGTGTGTTGTTATAATTACGTAGTTGTGTACGTAGTAATTATAATAAACTTTTTACTCCTGTGTGGAGGACCAGTGGACGTAGAGGGGTTTACCTCGAACCACTTTAATTACTGTGTTATTTACATTCAACTTTTACTGTTTTAATTACTGTGATTAATTAAGTATACTCCATACATTTAGTTGCTGTATCTACAGCAACCTACTGTATCCAAGACTTCCGCTACGCACTCAGATTTAAAATCCATATAGTTTGTTGTTTAAACTATTTCCCAAACTGTGTCCAATATACTTAGTGGCCAACAAGTGGTATCGGAGCGATTGATTCTAAAAAGAATCAGTCGTATTTTTAACCGAATCAGATCCAAATCACTTATTTTCAAAACAGTCTCTTTCATTCCTGTATTATCACATGGATACTTCTATGATTAACAAAGTCCCTATGTTCTCTATTAACGAATTTGACGACTAGAGAATTAGGATGGAGGCTCATCTTGCAGCAATGCACGAAGATATGATTTTTGTTATACAGGATGGTCCTATCAAGATCATGAAGGTAAATCCGGCCGCAAGGATTGAGGGCCAAGCCCATGCTGAAATGCTCGAAAAGGAACGCGAGCAATGGACCACAGATGAAAGAAAGCGAGCAAACCTTGACAATGTAGCTAAGAACGTGTTATTTGTCACTCTTGACAAAGGCACGTTCTCAAAGGTAAAGAGCTGCAAAACAGCCAAAGAAATCTGGAATAAACTCAAGTTGATTTGTGAGGGAACTGAGCTCTCAAAAGAAAACAAGATTTCAAAACTGACTCAGCAATTTGAATCTTTCGAAATGAAACCAACTGAGACGTTTGAGGAACTTGACCTCAGATTCACTGGTATTGTTGGTGAACTTGAAGCGTTGGGCAAAATTTACACCCAAAAGGAGAAGAACTTAAAAATTTTCAGATCTCTCCCAGCCCGATGGGACATTAAGACCACAGCTATGCGTGTATCTTGCAATCTTAATGAAATATCTACTTTTGATCTCTTCTCTCACCTTAAAGCTTTTGAGTATGATATTGACAGAAGAGAGAAAGCTGAAGAATCTCCTTCAAAAGTCACAGCACTAGCCGCTGTATCGAACCGTCGACACAGCATGCCCAGTTCATCGAAGCCTAGTCACAAGAATGCTGACAGTGACGACGACATCCTGTCTCAAGATGAAATGGCACTTCTAATGCATAAATTCAAAAAGTTCATCAAACAGTCTGGAAAGACTCCCTACAGGCCCAAACCTTTCCATAAGGTAAGTACCGAAACATCATCTGGTGATGCTAACCTGTGCTATAATTGCAGGAAACCAGGGCATTATGCAAATAAATGTCCTCATCCCAAAGTCCAAAAGTTGCCTGAGGCCGAGCAACAAGAGAGAGATGAAAGAAGACGTGCTTGGAAAGACAAGCTCAAGGCCCTGATTGGAGAATCAGAAGCCTCCCCCACACCTTCCAAATCAGCAGAATGTCTTCAGGTGGTCACTGAAAGTGATTCATCTGATGATGAGTTCAATGATAAAGCATATATGTGCTTTATGGCCAAAGATGTTCCAGAAGGTGAAGACAGCGACGATGAGGTAAGTTCAACCTCAGCTATTCCGTCAAATGCATCTCATACTTTCGAAAACATGATGGATGAATTTAAAAACATTCAAAAGGCCCATGAGACTCTGAAAACTGAGAACATACAGCTTCAATTAACTAATTTAGAGCTGAAAGATGAAAACGATTTGCTGAAAATAAATTACGAAAATATGTCTCTTGAATGTGAAACCAGCAAAGTCGATTTTGAAAAACTCATGGAGAACAATCATCAACTTGCTCATGAACTAAGTGAGGCTAAAACTCACAACGAGAGCAAGACAAATGATTTGGTTCTACTACAAGCCAAAATCACAACTCTTGAAAAGCGAGAAACTGAACTTGAGACCACTCTGAAATCGTTCGAGAAATCGTCCAAAAGAATGGAAGAAATTCTAAGCACTGGGCAACATGCCCATGATAAAAGTGGCTTAGGATATAGCTCATGTTCAAACAAAGGGAAAACTAGTACAGTGTTCGTCAAGAGTGTGGAACACATTCCAGAATCGGAAGATACTCCCAGTCCCATGAATGAACCTGCTGTACCGAGAAAACCAAAGGCTGCTATTCCGCCCCCGCAATCCTATTCCAGACAGCGGAATCATAAGCCGTTCCAACCCGTGAGGCGAACTCAACAACATGCTCCCAGAGCATATCAACAGCACCAACACTGCTCGGAAGGAAGGTCAGATCCAACTACCAAAGGCTCGCACGGCAAGATTATCAAGACAAAGACGCCGAGGTATTGGATACAGGAGCCCCGTTATCCCTCGAGACAGCAGATGCCGGTTCAGTATCAACAACAGCATTGGGAATCCAACTGGAGACCCAGAAGGCAAGCTGTTAGGCCTAAGAAAATGGCTCCACCTCCAAGACGGCACTCGTACTGGAATAATAATAATAACCCTGAATTTTACATGCATAATCATTATCATGATTATAACGACTACGGATATGCCCCCCGTAGATATCGCAACACTGTACCGAGTATGTCCTACAGTAAACCAATTACTGCCAGGAAAACTTGGGTACCAAGAGGAACAAACAATCATGGACCCAAAAATCAAAGGGGACCTAAATCTACTTAATTTCTTTGTAACAGGACATTCTAGAGGAGGATACTTGGTACTTTGATAGTGGATGCTCTCGACACATGACCGGTGATAGGAGCAAACTATCTGATTTTGTAGAAGGTCGCGGTCCAAAAGTTCGTTTCGGTGATAAGTCTAAAGGAAGAACAAGAGGGAAAGGAAACCTACTTGTCGGGAAATTCAAAGTCACCAATGTTGCATATGTTGAAGGCTTACAGTATAATCTACTTAGTATTATCCAGTTCTGTGATAAACAGTTCTCGGTGAAGTTCTATATAGATCGCTGTAGAGTCAAAAACATCCAAACCAAGGAAGTTGTGCTTACAGGAAGCAGATCAGGTAATATGTATATTGCTGACTGGAAGCCTATGAGCTCCTCAATTCCATGCTTTGTTGCCAAAGGACTGCAGATCTTAGCTGGTTATGGCACAAGAGGATGTCTCACGTCAACTTCAAGTCGATCAACAAGCTCTCAAGACAGGGAATGGTTAGAGGTTTGCCAAATGTGTCATTCAAGAAGGACATCGTCTGAGGACCATGTCAGAAAGGCAAACAAATCAAGTCAACCCTGAAGAGCAAATCCTACCTTTCAACCCAAAGAGTGTTGGAAATGCTACACATGGATCTCTATGGTCCTGTAGACCCAGTAAGTTTGGGAGGTAAGAAATACTGCATGGTTGTTGTTGATGATTATTCCAGGTATGCTTGGACGATCTTTCTTAGCAAGGAGAAGGAAACAACATCAAAGCTGCCCGAGCTCCTGAGAAAGTTGCAAAACGAAAAGGCGTTAAGTATCGTATGCATTCGTTCCGACAGAGGTACAGAATTTACTAACCGCTTTATAGAGCAATACTGTTCGGAGAATGGAATACAGCACGAATACTCAGCTGCCCGTACACCTCAACAAAATGGCGTTGCCGAGCGAAAAAATAGGACGTTGAAAGAAGCAACAAGGACAATGATTGCCGCAAGCAAATTGCCACAGCGTTTCTGGGGTGAAGCAACCAATACAGCATGCTACACTCAAAACCACTGTATCGTCAACAAACACCACAACAAAACAGCATATGAGGTATGGAATAACAAAACTCCGTTAGTTTCGTATTTCCACATTTTTGGATGCAGGTGTTATGTATTGAATAATGGGAAAGACCAACTTAGAACCTTTGATGAGAAATCAGATGAAGGAATATTCGTAGGATACTCCTCCGTCAGCAAAGCTTTCAGAATCTTTAATAAAAGGAAGCTGACGATCGAGGAATCAGTTCATGTAGTGTTCGACGAACCACACCATGACTCTACAGGAGTAAATGATATCACTCAGAACATTCACCATCTATTTATCTTGGATCCTCCAACTCCCATAGAACCTGTCGTTGATTTAGAAATCAACCCCGCAGCTGTAAGAATCAAAGTGGACGAATCCGACGCTGTACAAGCTGAAGCTGTATCCACAGAATCTTTCGATACAGTACGGGATCCTGAATTAGAACCCGACCGAAGATGGTTGAGAGATCACCCGCAAGAGCTGATCATTGGAAACATAAATGCTGGTGTCTCTACTCGTAGGAGAATACAGAGTACACAAGGTAATGTACTTTGTGCACAAGAAGAATCTGATGTTGAGATATCACACTTTCCTGAATGGAAATCTCAATCCGAGTTTAGAAGACTCAATATGTGCACTATTGTTGTATTCTTAGCCCAGTCCGAACCTGTTTCGACCATAGACGCTCTTAATAACTCTCATTGGATAACATCTATGGAAGAAGAGCTTAACGGTTTCGAAAGAAACAATGTATGGTATCTTGTACCCAGACCAACACATCAATTGGTTATAGGAACCAAATGGGTATTTCGAAACAAAAAGGATCGAAATGGACTTATTATAAGGAATAAATCCAGACTAGTAGCACAAGGCTATAGTCAGGAAGAAGGAATAGACTATGATGAAACCTTCGCCCCTGTAGCGAGACTAGAAGCCATTAGAATATTTTTAGCCTTTGCCGCCCATAAGAGCTTTATCGTATACCAAATGGACGTCAAAAGTGCTTTCCTGAATGGAGATCTTGCAGAAGAAGTTTATGTTGAACAACCACCAGGGTTTGCCAACACAGATGGTATCGATCTAGTTTACAGGCTAAGGAAAGCGCTGTATGGACTTAAACAAGCCCCTAGAGCCTGGTACGAAACCCTGTCCCAGTATCTAACCAACAACGGATTTGAGAAAGGTGCTGTGGACAAAACCTTGTTCAAAATATAGGAAGGTGATGACCTTCTTATGGTGCAAATCTATGTGGATGATATTATTTTTGGTTCAACTAACCTTGCTCTATGTCGAAGGTTCTCTCATCTCATGCAAAGTAAATTTGAAATGAGTATGATGGGGGAACTTAGTTATTTTCTAGGTTTGCAGGTAAAGCAGATGCCTACAGGTATTTTCATCAACCAAGAAAAATACAGCAAGGAGCTTCTCAACAAATTTGGAATGAACACTTCCAAATCCTCGCCAACCCCCATGAGCACTTCCGTGCAAATTAGTGCTGATGAAGCCGGAAAGCCGTTTGACCAATCACTCTACAGGAAGCTCATTGGTTCGCTCCTGTACCTAACGGCTAGCAGGCCCGATATCCAGTTTGCTGTTGGAGTGTGTGCAAGATATCAAGTTGCACCTAAGGAATCACACTTCAATACATCTAAACGAATCCTGAAATACATTAAAGGAACAGTCGATGCAGGACTATGGTATCCTAAGGAAGGCGGATTCGATTTAGTTGGATACAGCGACTCGGATCTCGGAGGCTGCAAGCTAGATAGGAAGAGTACAAGTGGAACTTGTCACTTTCTTGGACCTAGACTCGTTTCTTGGTTCAGTAAGAAGCAATTGGCTAATTCTCTTTCCACGGCTGAATCAGTACTATGTCTTTGGTAGTTCTTTGTATGCAGATCCTTTGGATGCAGCAACAATTGTCAGACTATGGAATCGATGCTAGAGAGACTCCAATCATGTGTGATAGCACGAGTGCAATTGCAATCACGCACAATCCTGTATTGTACTCGCGCACTAAGCATATCAACATGAAGCATCATTTTATAAGGAATCACGTCGAGAACAAGGATGTTCGCCTTGAAAAAGTTCATACAGACGTTCAGCTGGCCGACATCTTCACCAAGCCTCTCGACACAGCAAGATTCAACTTGCTCAGACAAGAATTGGGAATGCTACAGCCAGACTCCCTGTAAGTAATTTACTGTTTTTACTCAACAATTGAGGGGGAATGCTGTAAGACCCATGAATACAGTATCCACCGTTAATTATCTGTACACTCCGAACCGTCAATACAGCACTGTAGTGAACAAAGAACTATGAATCCTACAGCTGACGTGTGCAATAATTAAGGGGGAATACAGTAGGACCCATGAATACAGCATTAATCCAACTATTGCTGTATGGAATTTAAAACCTATAAGCACCTTTTTAAGGGGGAACGCTGTATCGACGCGGAAACAGCACATGTTATAGGATTTTGATTCAGTATATATAATATTATTTCCTTTCAAAATAATTTTTGTCCACGTGCCCTGTTTACGTCAAACATCACGTACATTAAATGCCTTACACGACATCTGGACAACTGAATCTCAAAAGCCGTGATGTTTTAAATTGTTTATTGTTTTAAAAACCGCCGTTTTAGGCATTTAGGGTGACACAAATGTCAGAAGTGGGACCCGCTCAATTTTTAAACATTTTAATGGATTAGCGTACTAGTTACACTCAATTCATCTTGACCGTTGATTTCAAAACCGGTTTCCATCCCTTAAAATCTGACCATTCATACTCTGCAAAACCCTATTTCGCCGCCCAACTATAAAAGGACTGAATCTGCCATTAGAGACTCTTTACGCTTTCTGCAAATTTAAGAGTTCTCAAGCAAAAACAGCCTACATATTTTTCTGCATTTTACTGCATATTTCGATTATTTTCCTGCACCTTTGTATTAAGAAATCATCAAAATGGTTGGACAATCTTCTTCTCCTGTTCTGAAGAAAAATGCTAACATCATTGATGGCCGGATCTTTTCAAAACCTGTTGTCATCGAACGTGTTCTGTCAGAAACCAACGACGCAGAACCCATGGAGTATATCATAACTTGTCTTCAACAACAAGGCCTCTATCGCCTTGGTAGCAAAACCGCTGATAAGTACGACGCTCATCTGGTTGAGGAATTCTACCTCAACGCAGCCGTACGCTTTCTCTCATTGGCCCAAGGAGGTCATGTCGCCGACATCACTGCTACAATCCAGGGAGTTAAGATCTGTATTAATAACGATCTGCTCCAGAAGATCTACAGGCTACCCGCTGATGGCCTGACTATGGATCAACTTGAGACATTCGGGTCTCAAGAGCTGATCACTAAATTTTTTGGACTATTCACTGGCTCCAAAGTGGTTGACATGGTTCAGACTACATGTCACAAGAAAAACTTCTGTCTTCCTTATGTATATCTTCATGATTTTTGCTGTAGGATAATTGAAAATCAAACCGGTGCGTTCGAAATGTGTACCAACTTGAGGTTCAGGATGATGGTGGCTATTCTGACCTGTGAAAAGGTCAATTGGTGCCAGATAATCCTGAAGCGCCTACAAGAGGAGGTGTGCAAACCTGCCACCCAGAAGAAATCTTTTGGTTTAATGTTGAACCATATCCTGACAAAATGCGGACTGACGCAATCCGCCGATGCGAAGAAGAATAGCTCGAGGATATACTTAGGAGGCGTCAAGCCTACTGCGTATAACCAGAGCACCTTGTCTTGCAACCACCCGAGAACCAGACATATGCCAATTTCTGATAATCCCAGAGATGAATCCTTGAAGTTCCAAGAAGTGGAATCTTCAAAGAAAAGAAAGAGATCTCACAGCAAGAAACCCACTGCTGGTGAGAAGCCCAAGAAGAGACTTAGGAGGCTTTCGAAATTCAAATCTGCCAAGCCCTCCGAAGAAGTCTCCCCCGTGGCTCAACCCAATGACGAAGAACCCCAGGGTCCAACCCCTGTGGAAGAGGTGTCTCCTACTGTATCGACAGTAGATCCCAAGCCTTTGGCGGCTAGGACAGATAATGAGACATCTGCCAACGAACAAGACTTTAGCGAGTCGGCTGCCCATTTGGAGCCAACAGCTACTTCTCCTCTGCGGGATCCCACACCCGTACAGGATCCATCTTCCTTCAGGGTACCATCCCCTGTAAGGAATCCCACTTCCATACAGGATCCCACACCTGTACAGGAATCCCTCGCTACAGCGTCTCCAGACGTTGTACGCAGTCCCTCCCCTGATTCGATTATTAATCAGACCCTTCTTTCTGTTCAAATTGAACATGCTTACGAAAGATTTTTGCAATGGAAAGGCTACAAGATAGCTCCGTACGAAACATTGTACAACTGGAGAGATTGGATCCAAGAGGAAAGATACGTCTCAGAAGTGACGGACTCAACAGAAATTGAGGCCCTGATCCGATGGGACAATCCCTCCTGCAAGGAACTAATTGAAAGTCATCTTCTGCACAAATCTGACGCCCGGAGAAAAGGAAAGAACAAGTCAGAGGACTCTCCCACTAATCCAAAAGACGACGAAGATCATGACTCAGACGACGACGACGATGCTTTTCAAGCAGGTCTGAGAATGAGTCGTGAAGAAGCTGAAGCTAGAGACGCTTCTCCACCAAAAGGCGACGAAGGGCCTTCTACTCAAAGCAATCCCCCCTCGCCACAGCATGAGGAAACTCCCGACGAAGAGGAATCAGTCCCTCCAGTCGAGGAAGTAGAAGAAATTTTGGAACAGGCACCTGAGCCTGCTGCGACTGAAGTAGTTGTACCTGAAAGACAACAGGAGGAATCAGTCCCTCCTGTATCCATGTCTACTGAATATAATTCGCAACAGGAAGCCACTCAACCCTATGCCGCCGAACCAGAACCAACTGCTCCCGCCCCTTCAACCGTGGA
Organism: Orobanche coerulescens; assembly: GCA_033398695.1. Taxonomy (NCBI): domain Eukaryota; kingdom Viridiplantae; phylum Streptophyta; class Magnoliopsida; order Lamiales; family Orobanchaceae; genus Orobanche; species Orobanche coerulescens. Next base: position 14,804,755 of record CM065803.1, read on the forward strand.
ATCCGAGGACGGTATCGAACCTGAGGATGTCCAACTTACTTCACGCCCATCCGTGAATGTAAGAAGGTTGAACAGCTCTAGAGACTTTGCTCAACCAGATTCTCCGATTTCTGCCACTAGGAAAGAGCGCCTGCGTGCACTTGGTCTTCAAACTGTATTCATTCAGGATGCAGTGAATGCTTTGTCTTCTGTTGAGAAAGCACTGAATTGGATGCATACTTCTGCCGTAGAGGAGATGACGACTCTACAACATGAAGTATCTCGTGTTGTCGAAGCATTCGTTATTCTGCCAGAAGTTTTCAAACAAGCTTTGAAAATCATTGAAGACAAGCAGGAGCAACTCCTGAAGGAAGAAGCAACAAAAACACGAATAGCTGAAGCCAAGACCGCATGTCCCATGATTGAAAACAACTCTCAGCTGCGCGCCCACGACAAATGTATCAAAGACATGTCGCAGACGCTTTCCTCCCTCGTAGAGAGAATGTCTAACATCGAGACAAAACATGATGCTGCACTGGAAATCCTAAAAGGTCTTGATGAAGCCAAAAAGGGGGAAGAGGCAAGAGAAGCTGCTAGGAGAATCAGGCTACAGCAAGAAAGGGAATTTGAGGCTGCTCAAAACAGCATCACTGCCGAATTAAACAAGCTAGCCCCTCCCTCCCAAAGTTTTAAGATTTCAGGCTCCCGACCGGAATTTCATGACCCAAATGTTCCGTGGCAAAGCCTAATTCAAAGACCTTCTGAGATTTGTCTGCCGACCAACCGCCACCCTACTGCCGACGAAGTGAAGCAATGGAGGAAAAACGAACTGATGAGATACTTTGTCAAACTCATCAGGGAATCCGCCATCTTCAAGAACTATAAAACGTTAGCGGAGGCCGCAGACAAATTTACGAAGATGTTAGAAGACGGAAAACTCTCTCTCCAAATCGACATGAAATCCAAACACAGAAGAGGAGATCGGATCACCCATCCAGAAGACTGGATTCTTACCTTTGATCGATCCTATGAAGGAAGAGCTATATACCAGGATCGAGGCAATGAATCCCTACAGAACTGGTGGCGTGGTACCGAGAATGACCCAGGGAAAAAGCCATGGAGGCATGCAGACTACAGATAGGAGCTGAAATCTCTGTATATTATTTTGTAACTTCTCTTCGAAACAGCAAACTCTGTACTCAATTCATTTTGAATATCAATAAAAATGCTTGTTTGTTTTGAAAGATTACAACTCGTAATCTACTATGTTCATGTATGATTACTTAAATTGTTTGATAAACTATCTCAAGTTTACAAACTTGATTAATAAAGCTGTACGAACTAGTCTACGAACAGTTCATGATTTCAGTTGTAAACTTAGAATACATTGTAAGATTGTGCCTGTGCGCCAATCATAAGCTTAAGTTGTAATAATCATTAAACTGTTTCGAACTTGCCTGCGAGCAGTTCATCATTTAGACTAAGTCAGACCTTTTGACAAAAGACCGAGAAATCTGCCAGAAGACCTCAAAGAAGATCTCTTCATGAAGAAGGTTTTGGCATCATCAAGAAGACTTGAAAAGTTAAGAAAGTAAGTCTTGGCAAATTGTCAAAAAGGGGGAAATTGTTGGGAAAACAAAGACCCTGTATCGAAACAGCCGGGATATCCGATCCCTGTATCGAATGGTATTTGATAAAAAGGTTTTGACATATATGCCAATCCGCATACGGTAAAGGAAACTGTATCGAAGCTTTGAGGTATTATCCTGTATCGAAGACCTACCTCGAATCAGCATATAGTGAAGCCCTTCAGTACATCAAGAAGTCTCATAATAGACCAAGTATGGAAACTGTCTCGAAACTCAAATACAGTTATCCTCCATACAGCTCACAACAGGACAAAGAAGGAATCTCCAGAAGTCAAGTCCCGTTGAATAAAGAAGTATTTAAATACTCAAGGATAAAGTATTTAAATACTGTCAGTCAACATATCTTCAAATCCCGCTATATCCGGATCGTGCTATAATCCCGTTGGAACGGAATCTCATTCAAACGGATATATCTCAACGGATATATAGTTCAGAGACTATATATATCTCATGTTGACATTGAAGATCAGTTACCAAAAAAACTCAAGCTATCAAAGTTATCATCAGAGCAAAACATATCTCCAAAGCTTACTGCAATTAAGATCAAAAGAGATATACAGTGCTTCTCATTCTGGACAACACTTCATCAGCTGAAAGCTCTTAAAGTCAAAGTTGTTGTTCACCATCTGTTCTACTTGAACAAACTCAAGATCAGCCCTGTGTGGACTGAACAATCTGTGCTTCTCCGGAACTGTGTGTGAAGGATTTGCATTGAAGAAGACGAAGCTTCAGAACTGTGTGTGAAGAAGCAAGTCGAAGCATTAGCTCAAAACCAATCTGTGTGAACGGTTGAAGCTAAGATCTTTATATCAATCTGTGTGAACGATATATTGATTGTGTGTGTTGTTACAATTACGTAGTTGTGTACGTAGTAATTATAATAAACTTTTTACTCCTGTGTGGAGGACCAGTGGACGTAGAGGGGTTTACCTCGAACTACTTTAATTACTGTGTTATTTACATTCAGCTTTTACTGTTTTAATTACTGTGATTAATTAAGTATACTCCATACATTTAGTTGTTGTATCTACAACAACCTACTGTATCCAAGACTTCCTCTACGCACTCAGATTTAAAATCCATACAGTTTGTTGTTTAAACTATTTCCCAAACTGTGTCCAGTATACTTAGTGGCCAACAGAGGAGAATTCACATAATGTGTCTACAAGAGACTAAGTGGGTTGGCGAGAAGGCAAGATTGTTAGCTCCTTGGGGTTACAAGCTTTGGTACTCTGGAAAGGATAGAAGTAGAAATAGAGTGGGTATCGTCATTGATAAAGAATTCATTGATGATGTGGTGGAAGTGTCAAGAAAGAGTGATAGAATAATGAGTATTAAGCTTGTGATAGGGGATGAGTTTCTAACTATCATAAGTGCTTATGCACCACAAGTAGGATTGGATGCATCGATCAAACAAGAATTTTGGGAAGATTTGGAAGAGGTTGTCGAACGAATTCCTATGGGTGAGAAATTGATCATTGGTGGTGACCTCAATGGGCATGTCGGTGTTAGCAGAGATGGCTTTGAGAGCATTCATGGTGGCTTTGGTTTTGGGGACAGGAATGAAGCAGGAAATGGTATATTGGATTTCACATTACCTCATGACTTGGGTATTATGAACACTTGGTTCGAGAAAAGGGACTCTCATTTGGTGACATATAGAAACGGAGGTAATGCAAGTCAGATTGATTTCTTTTTAGTAAGGAATGTTTGGAGGAAAAGTTTTACTAATTGCAAGGTGATACCCGGTGAGAGTGCTGCAACACAGCATAGGGTTGTGGTGCTTGACTTTCGAGGTAAGAGGCACTTAAGAAAGATAAGACCACAAGTTGACCCTCGAATTAAGTGGTGGAAGCTCCAAGGGGAGAGTCGACATACTTTTGTGGCTAAGATTGCTGATAGTGGTATTTGGTCCGATTGCACGGAGATGGATATAGATTCGATGTGGAACTTGTTGGAGCATAACATAAAGGAAGTTGCAAAAGAAGTCCTAGGAGAATCTAAAGGAAACAGACCATCAAGTAAGGACACATCTTGGTGGAATGATGAAGTTAAGTAATCGATAAAGACCAAACGTGAATGTTATAAGGTACTGGGTAAATGCTCGAGCGATGAGAATTATGAGAAGTACAAGAAAGCTCGAACAGAAGCTAAAAAGGCAGTGCGAAATGCCCGATCAAATTCAATCAAGAATTATATGCAAGATTAGATACTAAAGAAGGGGAAAAAGATATCTATAAACTTGCTCGAATGAGAGAGAAGAAGACGCGAGATATTGGAAAAGTTAAATGTGTAAAAGATACTGACAAAAAAGTTTTGGTTCAAGATAAAGAGATAAAAGAGAGATGGAGGTCATATTTTGATACCCTATTCAATGGCCATCAAGAACAAGATATTGGGAATTTAAACATCCCCTCAAGTATAGTTAACCGAGAGTTTAAGAGAAGAATTCAAAAGGGTGAAGTGACAATTGCATTGAAGAAGATGGGGTCAAAGAAAGCAGAAGGACCAGATGGTATACCTATTGAAGTTTGGAGGTGTTTGGGGGAGAGAGGGATCGAATGGGTAACTATGCTTTTCAATAAGATTTGGAGAAGCAATAAGATGCCATCAGCATGGAGGAAAAGTATTCCCGTCCCTTTGTATAAGAACAAAGGTGATGTTCAAGATTGTTCTAATTATCGCGGAATTAAACTAATGAGTCATACCATGAAGTTGTGGGAACGAGTGATTGAACAAAAGATCAGGAAATGTGTGAAGATAACAGAAAATCAGTTTGGATTTATGCCTGGAAGATCGACCATGGAAGCAATTTATATTATCCGGCAGTTGATGGAACATTATCGAGATAAAAAGAAAGATCTGCATATGGTTTTTATTGATTTAGAGAAGGAATATGATAAAGTACCAAGAGAAGTACTTTGGTGGGCCTTAGCAAAGAAGGGTGTATCGCGGAAATATATTGACATTATAAAGGACATGTATGAGGGAGCTAGTACAAGTGTACGTACTAATGTTGGGAGGACAGAAGAATTCTCTATTACGATTGGGGTCCATCAAGGATCTGCTCTTAGTCCTTTTCTCTTTGCCATAGTCATGGACGAATTGACAAGAGAAATTCAAAATGACGTTCCGTGGTGTATGATGTTCGCAGATGATATTGTGTTGATTGATGAAACGAAGGTTGGAGTGCAACAGAAATTGGAACTTTGGAGGGATACTTTGGAAGCTCGAGGCTTTAGGCTGAGCAGAAGTAAGACTGAATATATGGAGTGTAGGTTTAGCGAAAACAGTGATAGAGAGGCGGGGATGATTACATTTGATGGGAAAGTTGTTCATGGATCCACTTTCTTTCGGTATCTTGGATCTATTATCCAAAAAGATGGAGAGCTAGATGGCGATGTGGCTCACAGAATAAAGGCAGGGTGGTTGAAGTGGAAGAGTGCCACAGGGGTTTTATGTGATCCTGGCATGCCTCATAGATTAAAGGGTAAATTTTACCGCACGACAATTAGGCCTGCGCTATTATATGGCACCGAGTGTTGGGTCAGAAATGTTGTCACGTTCAAAAGATGAATGTGGCAGAGATGCGTATGCTACGATGGATGTGTGGTCATACAAAAAAGGTTCGGCTCAGAAATGAGGTGATCAGAGAGAAGGTAAGAGTTGCGTCTATAGAAGACAAGATGATGGAGAATCGATTACGATGGTTTGGTCATGTGAGAAGAAGATCTATTAATGCCCTAGTGAGGAGGCTAGAAAGTTGGGGAACAAGTAATGTTGTGAAAGGTAGAGGAAGACCCAAGAAAACTTGGATAAAGATGATTGAAAATGATATGCAGTTTCTTGGAATTGGAGAAAGTATGGCGATGGAGAGGCAAATGTGGCGGGAAAGAATACGGATGGTGGATGGAGTCTGATTCCTTTTTTTTTATTCCTATTTTCTTTTATTTCATGTTATCTTTTAATTTATTTTTCAGGATTTTTTTTTTAACATTCATTCTCTATTTTTATTTGCTTTTTTCTCTACTTTTTCCCTCTTTTTTCCTTTTATGTTATTTATGTAACGATTATTGACGGTTTCAAAGTTTGATTCATGTTAGCCGACCCCAAACCATTTTGGGACTAAGGCTTAGATGTTGTTGTTGTTGTTGATAGCAAATTAAGTGATCTTTTACGGTGACAATATGACTATACATATCAATTACCATAATAAAAAATATGACAAAAAAAATTATATTCTACTAAAATTATTTGAATAACCTTAATATACTCAAATATAGAGATAATTAATAATTTTATATATACTCAAGTCATTTAATATTTCTATTTATTATTACTTTAAATTATTAAGCTTTATCCATTTACAAATAAAACTGAAATAGATTATAATGCTTAAACAAATAAGAAAAACTTATTGTTTTTATTAATATATATAATAAATTAAAAAAATTCATGTCAATTAATTTTTTGAGTACTCATTTCAACTACTCATTTCAAAAGTGGCGGACATTGTTTCGGACGTGAAGATTTTGGGTTTTCTATGGTATAAGAATAGAGCGGAATGGGAAACGGTGGTTTGGGAAAAATGGTGTAATTTTGATATAATATAATTTGTTCGTTCGTTTTTGAGCTCGTATTCCATCTTGGTATACTAGTCTTTTGATTGTTTGAATGAAAGTCGATTCTTCACAAAAAAAAAATTTACTTTTAAAAATACTTATTTTTGAAAACCAAATTGAATGACTTTTACTACTTGCTTAGGACGGTAGGAAATTACTATCGGATATTATTATTAATCCCGAGGCAAAGAGCCTAAAATAGTCAAAGTAAAAGAGAAGAAAATTATGAGAGAGAATCAAAGCGTAGTGTGGGCCGAAAAGCTTAAGACACAACACAACTGAGGAGAAAGGGTCCCGGGCCCGACATAGAATTCCTTGTAAAAGCCAGACAGCATCATGATCAAGCAAGCAGCAACACCGCCAAATGGGCCCATTATCTAGTCAGACTCCCTCTTTTATATACTTTTATTTATTGTTTATTATACTAGCATTATAACATGTGGCTCCTCTCTAATCTTAAAGTCTTAGGACTTGTAATGTGGGGTGAAAAAAATTTTTGCGTTTTGTATAGAGCAATATTCTTTTTTGTCCCAAATTTAGTAATAACTCTTTTGATACTCAAATGGTCGAAATTGACCTTTACTCGAATAAAATTCGAGTCATATATTGTAATTTCGAGTAACATAATTTCGTAGGGGTGGGCATGGGACGGGATGGGTCGGGATTGGGCGAATCCCGTCCCGTCCCGAAAATAAATTACCGGGACGGGACGGGACGGGATTGCGTATTTTGAAATTCATCCCGCACGTCCCGATCCCATTCGGGTTCGGGTCGGGATCGGGACGGGACGGGATATCCCGCACATTTATTGACCTTGACAGAAACTGTGAAAAAACGAATGAGACAACTATAAATTTTAGAATTATCAAATGAACGAGGTAGAAATTAAAAAAAAAAATCAAACTAGTCATTCCAAAAAAAAAGTGACTCTCAATATCCATTAGAAACTTAAAAAATACACAACAAAATAGATAGTAATGTAAACACGCACAAAGGACAATAGATCAATAATCCAAATGCATAGTGCATATTACATCAAAATCAACACGTGAAGATAAAATTCAAATTGAAAGTGCAGAAAACTTCAACTTAAAACTGAAAATTTAAAACTGAAACTTTGATGTTTCATACATCATACATCAATTTAGGGTTTACATGTTTAAAAGATATATAAAAAATTGATTATATTAAATATTACGGGACAGAACGGGATTGATCGGGACAGTCCCGATCCCATCCCGTCCCATTTGAATAGTAACAGAGCGGGACGGGACGGGATGGGATTGCCATTTTAATAAACTATCTCGTCCCGTCCCGCTAGTTTTCGGGACGGGATCGGGACGGGATCGGGATTTCGGGTTCAAGTGCCCAGCCCTATAATTTCGAGTCAACTTAAAAAAAAACAATATCGAGAAAGGTTGAAAATATGGGTTACCGAAATTTTGGGTTACACGAGTCCAATTCGTGTCACCCGAATACAATTCGGGATATGTAAATAAAAAAAAAGTCTCCCGAATTCATTCGGGAGATGTAAAAAAAAAAAAAAATCGGGCTACACGAGTCCAATTCGTGTCACCCGAATAAAAAAAAAGTCTCCCGAATTCATTCGGGAGATGTTAAAAAAAAAAAAAAAAGTCTCCCGAATTCATTCGGGAGATGTTTAAAAAATTAAAAAAAAAGAGGGTCTCCCGAATGAATTCGGAAGATGTATAAACTTTCGGGTAACATGCTTGCACAAATATTTTTTTTTTTTATTTTTCCTTCCTGCCAGCAATTCGGGTGAACTCATAAGTTTTTTTTTTCCTTTCTGCCACATTCGGTAACTCACAAGTTTTTTTTTTTCTGCCACATTCGGGTAACTCACAAGTTTTTTTTTTCTTTTTTTTTTTCTTCTGCCACATTCGGGTAACATGGCATAACATGTTTTTTTTTCTTTTTTTTTTCTTTCTACCACATTCGGGGAACATGCTTTTTTACTCAAAATTTCGGGCAACAAAATTCGTGTGACACGAATTGGACTCGTGTAACCCGATTTTTTTTTTTTGCATCTCCCGAATGAATTCGGGAGACTTTTTTTTATTTACATGTCCCGAATTGTATTCGGGTGACACGAATTGGACTCGTGTAACCCGAAATTTCGGACTCCGATAACCCATATTTTCAACCTTCCTCGATATTGTTTTTTTTGAAGTTGACTCGAAATTATATTACTCGAAATTATAATATATGACTCGAATTTTATTCGAGTAAAGGTCAATTTCGACGATTTGGGTATCAAAATAGTTGTTACTAAACTTGGGGCAGAAAAGAATATTACTATATGCCAAAGGGCAAAACAAGCTATTTTTTTTTTTTTGATACCGAGGTTCCAAGCTTACACCTGACTAGTCCTCGGGATAACAGCTCCGGCCCCACAGTACTGCTACCAGTTAAATCGCGAGATGTGTATCTGGCTCCCAGGTTCTTAAATATCCTCAACTACCGCGCACAAGGAGTCGTCCCCCAAGTGATTGCTCCATGCTGGACCCCCCCAAATCCAACCGCAGGTTCTCACCGAGATCTGGCCTCCCACACTGCCGCTTGAAGCCCTCAATATTTAATTGTTCCACCCGCATTCTGGAGGCTAGGTTCTAACCCTTAGTCAAAGACTAAGGATCATCGGCCAGAAATTCAATTCCAAAGTGTTGCCACTAGGAATTGAACCCCTGACCTCCAACTAAATTGAAGGTCAGGTGGCCAACTGCACCGAGGCAGTTGGTTACAAAACAAGCTATTTCTACTGTAATGTGAGATGGTGTCACATTAGGATAATTTTCGATTAAGAAAGCAACACTTTTTACTTCTTGATAAAAAAAAAAGAGTAGCAAATATCACGTATATATTAAATGTAATATGGTAATAATACTTTTTTTTTTCTTTCCCATGTCCCTAACGTGAGAGGCATTAAACCATACTTAAATTTTTTTTGTTGAGTAGAGACAGAAAAATTCCCCCACCTGTATCAGAGGTTCTTTGACCAGGCGAATGTTAAATCGAGGGATGTGCATTAATGGCAGCCCTGCAAGGGAGAGGACCAACGAGACACGAACCCAGCAACAAACCTTGCAATATTTCAGTATAATATTGTCACCACACGAATTCGAACCCCGATATCGGAGTGTTTCCACCTAATCACCTACCATCGATCTTTACCCCTGGGGACCAACCATACTTATATTGATATTGATTTATATCATATTGTCTCCCCCCCCCCCACCCCGTTAAGGGGTTTCAATTTTCTCCAATTATTACGAGTTACCAATTTAGAATTTGATTTTTCAATTTTCTTCTTGACATATTATTCACTTTTTAAAATAGGATGTTTTATTTTTATTTTTTTTAGTTCCCAAAAATAATTTATTTTTTTAATATTATTTATTTTTATACATAAATTACACATATTCAATAAATCATGGTACCTCATAAAACACAACATTACAATTATTTTTAGACATATTTTGACACAATATATTTCCGACCCATTTCAACCCAAAATGTCATTTTCAACCCATTCTGCACAGGAGCGCATTTCAAGCCATTTTGCCTTGTAGCGTTGTTTTCGACTCGTTCTACCTTAGGACGTCATTTTCGACTATTTTCACCCCATGACATTATTTTCGACTTGTTTCACCCGGGGACGTCATTTTCGACCCATTTATCATCCGGCTCACTCCGATCTGAGAAGTTATTTTCGACGCCATGAGATATTATTTTCAACCCGTTTGTTAACGAACATTATTTTCGATGTTTTTGTCCCGAGATATTATTTTCGACTCAAGTTACGCTTGGGAACGCCATTTTCAACCGTTTTCGTCCCAGGGCGTCATTTTCGACCCATTTCGACCCGTCGTTATTTTCGATCAATTTTGTTGCGGGCGATATTTTCGACCTATTTTATCCTGGGACGTTATTTTTGCCTTGTTTCGCCCTAGGATGTTATTGCGACCCGTTTCGCCTTACTTTTAACCATTTTCGTCTCAAGACGTCATTTTCGATCGATATATCCCCAGGACATCGTTTTTGACATGTTTCGTCCTGGGACGGCATTTTCGATCAGTTTCGCCACATTATTTTTTACCCTTTTCGCCCTGAGGCACTATTTTCGACATATTTTGCCCGAGGACGTCACCTTAGACCCGTTTCACCCTAGGACAATATTCTCAACGAGTTTCATCCCAGGACGACATCTTCGATCCGTTTCATCACAGATTATTATTTTCGACCTCTTTCACCCCGAACGTCATTTTCGGCCTATTTCATCCCTATACCTTCAACTGTTTTCATCTCGAGACATAATTTTCGACCCGTGTCGCCATATGACGTCATTATGACATGTTTTGTCCCGACATTTAGATCAGTTTTGCCCCGAAATTTTATTTTTGATCCGTTTCGTCTCGGGATACTATTTTCGACTTGTTTTATCTTGGACATCACTTTTGACCCGTTTCGTCCCACAAGATCACTTTCGATCCATCTTGCCCCAAGGTGTCATTTCTGACCTGTTTTGCTAGGGACGATGTGCCATTCTGCTTCGTCACACGATATTATTTTGGACACATTCCCCCCTGGACTATTTTGGACATGTTTCGCCCCGAGATAATATTTTCGACTCATTTTATTCTTGGGGAATCATTTTAGACTCATTTTAAATTTTTTGACCCGTTTTACCATGTGACGTTATTTTGGACTACTATTGCCCCGAGACAAAAATAGTCCATAAGACGTCTCGGGACAAAAACAGTCGAAAATGACGTTTCAGGCGAAACAGGCCGAAAAGGATTTTCCCCGTGATAAAAGGACTCAAAAGTACTATCATAGGACAAAACAGGTCGGAAATGTTGTCCCGGGGTGGAACAAGTCGAAAATGACGTCCAATTAGAGGTGGCCAGTGGGTCGGCTCGGCCCAGCCCACGACCGAGCCCAGCCAACCGGGACCATCGGGCGATCCCAAACTCCCAAGCATAGGCCCAGACCAGCCCGGTCCGTCCTCTAGACCAGACCCGCCCGACACCCACCCCTCCAGCAGCCCGGCCCCCAGCCCACCCGCTAGCCCGACCCACCCATCAAGCCCACTCCAAGCCCACCATTCAAATGTTAACATATTTTTTTCCTTTTTCTCTCTATTTAATTGTTAACATATTTAAAACTTTAAATGAATTTTTTAAATTAAATTTTTAATTTAATATTAATAACCTTTTTTGTTTCAAAACATATATTTTTAAATTGATTTTTTTGATTAGTGTTAACTATTTCTTTTTTTTTTTTGCAAATTCAAAACACACGTTTCAAGTTGATTTTTTTTAATTTAATGTTAACATATTTTTAAATTCAAAACTTATTCTTTTAAAATTTGTTTAATATCTGGCTCGAGCTCAGCCCAGACCGGCCCATCCTACCACAAATATAGGCCGATCCTGGGCTCCGTAGTCCCAGCCCGATCCACTCAAGCTCGGCCTGACCCATGGCCACCTCTACATCCAATAACAAACAGGTTGAAAATACTATCACGTGGCAACTCATGTTTAAAAATGACCATATGACGAAATAGGTCGAAAATGACACTTCAGGGCGAAACGAGTCGAAAATAACATCTCATGACTGGTGGAATCTTTTATTCCATACAAATATATAAAGTATTTTGGTGATGGGTTGGTGATCAAGAAAAACAACAATTAGACAACATCAGTCGAAGACTCAAGAGTCAGACATAAATTTAAAAGAAAAGTAAAAGAAAAGAAAACGGATAATCATGACTATGATGAAATGATTAAAACAAAAGAGAAAGAAACTCGGTAAAGCAAAAGCTGATGGAATGATTATTGCAACGAACATTTTTGACCGTGATAACAAACTCTACGGAGGATACGCGACGAACCAGAAGTATTCAAAGCACTGAAGCTAACGTACACAACATGGCAATAATAACGTACGTAGCACTATGGAGTTTGGAATAAGAATTCAAATATCAGCCCGTTGGAGGACTTTAAAAGGTCAACTGATACAACAGATATATACGCTTAACGCAGGCTAAGTGATGGACTTAACGTACGCAACCTTTACAAGGTTAATGTACGCTATAATATGATTTTAACAGCCGCAATGATGATGCAAATTCAAATAATCAATCCATTGGATTGATTCTAGAAGGTCAAACTGATACAACGGCATATGAGCGTTAACATACGCAACACAGAGAAGCTAACATATGCAAGGCAAAAAACGTAGCTACTAGACTATATTGGAATGACATTAACGTACATAACAGTATAAGATTAACATGAGCAAAGAATCTGACGTACGAAAATGATCGAAAATAATGTCCAGACGAAACGAGTCAAAAACAAATTTTTGAAAAAATGGACCAAAAATGACGTCCCTGAATGACACTAAAAAATATCGTCCTGGGGCGAAAGGATCAAAAATAATATCCTGGGTCGACAAGACGAAACGAGTTGAGAATAACGCTCCGGAAAAATGTACTGAAAATGATGTTCGAGGACAAAAACAATAAAAAAAATGACATTCTGGGGCGAAACAAGTCGAAAATCACGACCTAGAAGGAAATGAGACGAAATAATTTCATGGTGCTAAGATAGTCGAAAATAACTTCCCACGATGTAACGAGACGAAAATGACTCTTCGAGGCGAAACAGGTAAAAAATAACGTCTCGGGACGAAACGGTCTAAAATAGTAGTATGTAATATTGTTGTGAAGTACAATGATTTGTTGAAATATGAGAATTTGGGTATAAAGATGAATATAATTCAAATACAAATTTTAAAGATGAGAATTTGGGTATAAAGATGAATATAATTCAAACGAGTCAAAAATGAATTTTCGAAAAAATGGACCAAAAATGACGTTCCCGAATGAAACAGATCGAAAATGACGTCCCTGAATGACACTAAAAAATATCATCCTGGGGCGAAAGGATCAAAAATAATATTCTGGGTTGAAAATATCATCCCAAGACGAAACGATTTGAGAATAACGCTCCGGGAAAATGTATTGAAAATGACGTTCGAGGACAAAAACAGTAAAAAAATGACATTCTAAGGCGAAACAAGTCGAAAATGACGACCTAGAAAAAAATGAGACGAAATAACGGTTGGGATTCGATGCCTAAAACGAAGGCCCAGCGGAAGCGGTAAAACAAAAATTAATTCGATACGAATCTTTACGAGGATCGATCGAGCTACGTATATACGAATATAAAACGAATCACAAGAAGATACGAGAAACATACCATTGTAGTCCGTTGATTAAATGGTGTCCTTCTATTGAGCGATTCCCCAAGCTTTAGTTGATCTCCACGAATCCAATCCGCTCCAAGCACTTGGATGATCCAATGCCGAAAGAACCACGTCTCTACTTGCCACGCGCTGGAGAAACGAACGGAATGACGATCACCCAATTAACCTCAAAGGTTACGGCTAGAATCGGATGATGAAGCTATCAAATATGAATATTACACTCTAAGTGTATAACTCACAAACTCTCAATTGATCTCTCGATTTTTCTCCAAGAATAATCAAAAACTAGTGAGGAAGAGGAAGAAGACTTGGAGAAGTCTCTCTCTCTCTCTCTCTCTCACACACACACACACACACACACACACACGAACCGTATGAAATGCAAAAGAATGAAGTTAGGAATGTCAAGTCTTCACTTCATTCTTTATACACCTCCAACCAACACCTACAACTCATACACATGAGATGTCCCTACAAGTCATTATCTTCCATTATGAAATGGAAACAAAAGTCTAGAGAAGGTTGGTGTGTGTGTGTGTGTGGGGGGGGGGGGGGGGGCATTATGAAGAAATCGGACTAGTTAGGTTCGTTTCGGACTCCCGTGAGTCCAAACAGATAAACTCCAATTTCGTTCCGATGTATTTATATTAATTAATTAATCCAATTAATTAATCATATCAAATACAAAATAACATAATTAATTTCTCCAAGAAATAATTATATTTATGATATAAATTAATCACCCAGTAATTTATTTATCATTAGGCCATAAATTAATTTATCCAATAAATCAATTTAGACATCCAATGTCCCAATAAATTAGATATCTAATATTTAATATTAATACTGAGAGAATAAGCTCGATTCATTCCATCATCAATCCTATTGCGCGACTCGGTAGGTCCGCCTCAGTTAGCAATGGGAGGAACCAAAGAGTATTAGCGCCACCTAGCCAGCCTGACAGCCTACACCGTACCCCAACTGAGAACAAATGATTGGGATCATTCAAGAACCATTCAGTTGTGAATACCAGTATACATATAAACCCTTCTTTCAAATGTCCCGATCAAGTTATAGGGTCACAGTCGGTCAAACCCTATCTGTACTTGACGCTATACATGAGTTAATGTAAATCGAGATCATCGAGATCTCGTTTATCCAATACAACTAGCTCCACTGCTTTGGCCAAAGACTTATGATCTCATCTACCAATAACCGCATAGGACATATAACCCGTTCACTAACAGGAGAAAGAATTATATCTTGGTATTCAGTAGGACCTGCTACTTGCCCGTCAAGACGCACGTCGAGGTTGCCCCCTGCCTTTCGGTTTACAGGATCGAACTACTCTAATGAAAATCTTGACGTCACAAGTACATCCCTACTAAATCCTCAAGTTGAAGGTTCACGAATACCTATCACAACCTTTCGATTCCGTCATTGACTGTCGCTGAGTGAAATCCGTGTGACGAATCGAGGGTGAGTCGGTTCGAGTATACTAATCCAATTAGCATACCTATAACGTGTGCTCCCACTAACCATTAGTGTTCGACAGGCGCTCCTCATGTCAAAGAACACGTCATACAGGTCTTCACATAAACTTATGCCCAGTCAAGTTTTTATCGACTTGCGAACGATTAAGTATTTGAGCTATAAACCTTTCCAGTACCGACCCCCTTATCCAATAAGGAGTGGAATGTTTTGCGGACTAGTTTCTATATATATATTTACGAGTTAGGAATGCGAGTAACTACCAGTAAATAAAGAAACATCCATTTGCCTTATGATAATGAATCACATAATAACAAGTACAATGCCCCCACTCAACATCCCATGAGTGGCATTCGAGGGCATACTCCTAACAATAACGCCCCGTGATAAAACAAGTCGAAGATGACGTCTCGGGACGAAACGAAAAATGTCATTCGGAGATGAAACAGGTCGAAAATGACTTCTCGGGCTGAAAGAGGTCGAGAATAATGTCCATGCCGAAATGGGTAGAAGATGACGTTCGAGGCGATAATTGTACGGGTCGAAAATAATTTCACGGTGCTAAGATAGTCGAAAATAACTTCCCACGATGTAACGAGACGAAAATGACTCTTCGAGGCGAAACAGGTAAAAAATAACGTCTCGTGACGAAACGGTCTAAAATAGCAGTATGTGATATTGTTGTGAAGTACAATGGTTTGTTGAAATATGAGAATTTGAGTATAAAGATGAATATTATTCAAATGAAAAATTTATTTCAAAAATTGAAAAAGTAAAATCTCCCACTAAATTGAAAAGGAGGGAGTATTTCATAACGACACCTCAAGCGATCCTCTGAAAAAATGTATTATGTGACATGGATTTTAATTTCTTTTCTATGTGCTGTGTAAAAGGGGAAGGGGAGAGAGTCATCCCCAATAAACCTATCCATCAAGATATTCATATAGTCCATTTATATTGTCTAAAACATATTTAGATTTTAGCTCAAATCTTATTTGTTCTAAAATTTAAATTGCAAACATAATCAATAATTTTTACACATCTTATATTTACTTATGTCATATCATCTATCTTTTCTCTTTTTATATTTATAAAATATAACTAAATATTATATAATACAATATCATTTTTCTCTCTTTTTTAATCTATAAATATAAACTAATAATATATAACAATACAATGTCATCTCTCTCATTTTCATATCTTTAAATAATGCAACTAAATAATATAATAATACGACATCATATCTCTTTTTTTATCTGAAATAATAAAACTATGTTGAGGGAAAATAAAGTCGATAAGAAGTAGGGCAAAAGATGTGTACTATTCTCATTAATGATATCTCTATATATAAGGAGAAATTACAATACATCAAGTCTAATCGTGCCCTTACTAGGAAAGCCCGCAACTTGCATATTAAGGCACACAAAAGTATAATTCATTTAACACTCCCCTTGTATTGAGTCTATTAGCGAATGTCATATTGCCTCGTCAAAACCTCGTCAAGCAAAAATCTAGTGGGAAAAATATCTTGATCATAGGGAAAAGAGTAAAACATCTAGACATGTAAGGTTTAGACTTCGCCCTTTTAGTCTATCCATCTATATCATCATTATATCGACCATATCGCTCTAAGGCGACCATTCCGTCGATCCCTAAATCGATACATCTAGTTACCCTATTAAAAATCCTTCCAACTGATAAATCCTTTGAAAAAAATGATCCATGAAGGGAAAAGAGTATAACGTAATATGTGGATATTAGACTTGCCCTCAAGTCTACATCTCCTCCTGATTTGTATATCAATCAAGAGGTCATTGTCTCGTTGAAAACTTCGCGAAGTAATAAAACACAATGGAGAAAATCTTGATCAAACAAAAGAGTACAATTTAAGTTTCTTTATAAATCACCCATTCATCGATCTCGAAGGTTGAAAAAATCTACAGCTCCCAATAGTTCTTACATTCATATATCATTGTTTCGTTGAAAATATTGCCAAGTAACAAAACTCAATGTGAATAATAAACATTGGTCTAAAGAAAAAGAGTGCACTCTATGTGAGTATATTTCCTTTTATCTCACATATTTTTTTTTTACGATCCTTCGATCGATCGAGGGATACACAAATTACATTATTAACTTTTTATAATTTTACTAATATATAATTAAAGTTAGTAGCGGTAAAACTCTGTATTGACAAACGTGAAAAAAATCAAATTCTTCCAGTTTTAAGAAAACAAATGAAATATACCCGGTAATTTAACCTCATTATTTGTCTATTTCCTAATTTTATGTCGTGGGGGTGGGGATAGCTCTAGTTTTGAATATTCTGACCTTTTTTTTTTTTTTTTCAATCATATAAAGCAAAAACAAGGACGTGAATAAGGAAGATTTCTGGTTTAAAAATGCAACGTAAGTGTCCTAACAATTGTGGGAATCCCTTCCCAGATCTTCAAAACTAAATATCTAAATGAAGACAAGAAATTTGAACATTAAATTAATATATAACCAGGTGACCATGTTAATAATGATGTGTTATGGAGAGACCAATAAATTAATTAACTTTGTTAATTAAAGATTCGTTAACATAAATATAAATTAATACTCTTACATAATATCACTTTCTTATTTATTTTAGAAACAGTCAAATAGAATAAAGTTGCTCGTAACATGCAGATCAATAGTTCGCCTTTATATATAATATACGCATATACGCATGCATAGACGACAATTTGGACCAAGATTATGCTGCTTTCATTTCATGCACCTTACAGGCTAATTATCTAATACCTCCATATAGTATTTTTTATATAAATTATTCGTATTATATATATGATGAATTAATTTGTTATGCACTTCTCTTAATTTTTTTTTAATGCAACTGTATAAAAATTGGGTTCAGGGTTTATGTAGATGAGTGAGATAAAGGTCGTGTTGAAGGTCACCAGTGAGAAACATTTATGCCTTTTTAGGGGGTTGGACCTATTGGCGATGATCAATTGATCTCTAACTCCATCTTGGTTATTCCACGCACCTTTCATGGTAGAACGGTAGATGTCGGGAACGAAGGCCGATGTTGCTCCTTAAGTATAGTTGGATGTAAGCTTGAAAATTATGGTTTTAAAGATCGAAGTTTATGTAATATCCAAGGATCCTCAAGAATATGAGGACTGAATCTCGATGCAAATATGTGGTTGTAAATATAGATCACTAAGAGCGATTAGTTGGAGACGACCTTTTTGTACGTTGTATTGGGATATTATAAGTGATGGAACCGAGCTGATCGGTCACCAAGAACCGGGTTAATCTCAAAAGTTTATCTAAGAAAATCCAAATATGTGAAGTGCTTCTCTGTCTCTAAATGCTTCTGATTGCTTAGCCTTTGGAAGGAAGACTTCTACCTTATTTATAGAAGGGAGGAGCAACCTCTCCCTGAGACCATTTTCCTAGTTTGAGGGGAAATCCCTGATATTCGGGGATTCAGGCTGCACCGCCAATCCCTGGATATCTGGGATTTCGGCTGCAGCTATCAATCCCTGGATTTCTGGAATTTTGTCAGATAGATAAAATCCCACCCTTTCAGGGGCGACCCTTCCAGATTGGGATGTAGGTCGGACTCTTTCATGAGGGGACTCCCATTGTCGGGGCATTCCTTTCTTGACAAGAGATCGATATGTCTGTCAGTCTTCGCTGATATTCGCATAATGTCTACCGAGCTTGGGATAAGCTCAGTCAGGTCAGACTCCTTTTGTCAGGGCCTCCCTTTTTGCCAAGAGGTCGGTAGGTCTGCCAGTTCCTGGGCTCTTTAGACCGGGTTTTTGGGAGGTTACATTTATCGTCCTATCAACCAGTCCCCCCTACTCTAGTCGAGCTGTAAGACCAAGTAGAGTAAGACTTATTTCAGATAGGCGACCTTGATATGATAATCCCTTGGGATCTGGTTCCAAGGTAGACCTGGCAAACGGGCAGGCTTGGCCCAAATGGGCCAGGCAAAAAACGGTCGGGCCTTTGTTGGGCCGGGCCAAAATTATTAGACCCGTGGCCCGCGGGCCTCAATTTTTTTTTTTTTAAAATATTCGAACCCTGGCATTGGCTTAGCAGTCGACCAAGCGCCATGGTCAAAGCTCAGCTTCTTCACCGCTCGAGAACTCACGAACTGAAGGAATCCTAAAGCACTTTTCTGACTCACCTGCTCCCAAGGTGAAATGCCATAAGTAAGTAAAAGGCGGCTATCTTAATAACGACGTTCTTCAAGGTTGGAGAGCCCGAAAGAAGACTTTCTAATGTTTTCAAAAAGCGGGATGGAAGAAGAAATCTATCTATGGAGGAAGATAGGTAAAGCCCTGCAAAGTCTATCCCTTCTTTTCATTGCTTCTAATATGTATTGTCTCCTCATTTTCTGAATAATTATACAAATATTTTTCGATCCTCAATTATTATATTATTCACCATACAACCAATAATTAATTATTATATTATTCAATATACTATCAATAATTAACATATAGATGTAATATAATATAACAACTAAGATTTTTTTTAAATATTATAATTACATATAACATAAATAAATAAAAAAACTGGACCGGGCGGGCCAAATCTGGGTCCGGCCAAAAAGACCCATTTTTTTGGGACAAAAATATGAAGCCCAATGCCCGCCCAAAAACGGGCGGGTTGGCCCGGCCTGCGGGCCTGAGCCTATTTTGCCAGGTCTATTCCTAGATAATGATGATTCGCTTCTGAATTCGTGCGCATTTATGACCGGTCCGCTTCTTCTCTCAAATCTCGTTCCCCAACCGTCGCACCTTTATACCTAGGTCCACGTGTCATTCTGCTATAGGTCTGCCAGGGCAGTGTTGGATCCGGGCCGTTCCTTTGAAAAGATCATCGGACGCTCCAGATCGTCCATTTTCTTCTCGATTTCCGTCCCTCTTTCCTATAAAAAGAGGGCTGCCTGCTTCTGGCTCATTTCCGCCTCCTGGTTTTTCTCAGATTTAGAATTCGCAACTTCACCGGTGATTTTTGATCGTAGCTACCGTCTCCGACGACGTCCTCCTTCTCCATCTCCGGCGATCTTCTTCATGCCCAGCTCATGGATATGTTTATCTGAGTACCCTCACCTCTTTCCCTCTTTTATTTTTGGTGTTTGAGAGCTGGTTATACACGCACACATATATATTGTTTCTCCCCCCCCCCCATTTTTTTCCCTTTTTACGATGTCATCTGCTTCCGACTCCCAAAATATCTCTGGTTAATCAGTCGTGGATTCTTTTTTGGAAGGTTTATCTTCTTTCGATGGGGATTCAGGTGGTAGGTCGGAGCGAGCTGTAGCCTCCTCCCTTTGTCTCGTAGACGAGCCTATCAGTAATGTAGACTGATCACAGCTAGGTGATATAGCCCTTAATATTCCTTCCGGCATCCCTTTAATTATTGTATATCCCTCGTCCCCTCCTCCTTCTGGAGAGTTGACTATTAAGCAAGCGCGGGGGCTACACGTGTCCTTCCTCCCTGTTGGGATAATCCAACCTGTATCGAGTTTTGATAAAGTTCCAACATACAGCAAGCTGCTGTCCCGAAGTCAATCATACAACAAGATGTGTGTTTTGATAAAGTGCAACATACAACAAGTTGTGGATTCGTTTTTGGAAGGTTTATCTTCTTTCGATGGGGATTCAGGTGGTAGGTCGGAGCGAGCTGTAGGCTCCTCCCTTTGTCTTGTAGACGAGCCTATCGGTAATGTAGACTGATCACAGCTAGGTGATATACCCCCTAATCTTCCTTTCGGCATCCCTTTAATTATTGTATATCCCTCGTCCCCTTCTCCTTCTGGAGAGGTGACTATAATCAAGCGCGGGGGTTACACGTGTAATATCCGCATTTGTCTTTCCCTTGTATTTTTCTTTTCGGTGTATTTCTCGGTCGTAGTGACCCTCGTGTACCTTACAGTGTATCTTCCCGTCATCTATTAATCTGATTCTCGTTATTGTTGTTCGGAACTGCTGTTTCGGGGTTGCCGTGGATTCATTCTATGTTTTGATGCGTATTGAGATGTTCCGTTTGATGTTTCGTCCATATTCTGGTGTTTTGGGACCGTTTATATTCTGTACCTAGCGCACGCTAATTTTTATGAATAGCGCACGCTAGAAGTCCCTTTGTAGCGCACGCTACGTTTTCTTAAATGGCGCTAGAGTTAGCCACAGGAGTGGCTGTTCTGTTCCCAGCCCTCTTGAATATAGGATTTGCGCACGCTAACTTGTCTAGCGCACGCTAATGTCGGGAGACTAGCGCTCGTTAAGTTGTGCGGTAGCGCGCGCTAAGCGTGGTATCGATCTTGGGCGATTTACTCACGAACCGGCCAGTGCGAGTTAGCGCACGCTACGCTTGTATGGTAGCGCACGCTAACGGATCAGGTGAGTCCTGGACAGTTTGTCACTGGACTCGACCGATGCCCAGGTAGCGCACGCTATTGGTCGATAGCGCGCGCTACTGATAGGTTATTAGCGCACGCTACATTTGTAGTAGCGCACGCTAACGACCAGAAGTCTGGCTACTGGACTGGACGCTAACTGTTTAGCCTGTATTTTTTTTATCCCGTTAGCGCACGCTAACCTTGAGGATTAGCGCGCGCTAACACTCCCTGGATATATAAACCAGGGAGTTGACCGAGATAATCATAATTTCTCATTTCTTCCTCTCTCCGCGACGAAGGCGACTCCGGGGCGATTTTCTTGGTGATTTCTTCCTCCAATCATCTCATCCAACATCTTTCTTGAGTTCTTGGAGTATTATAACAACATCAACACGAATCTTTCATCCCAATCCACGGTAAATCTCTTAGAACCCTACTTTTGGGCGATTTGGGGGTTTTGGGATTTTCTTCCGATCCGTTCCGTTTTGTTGGTGGATTCATGATGAATATGATTAATCTTGTTGGTATAATTAGTTTTCCTACGGATTCATGGTATATTTTCATGGTTTTGCGAAATCGAGAGGGTTTGGTTGTGGTCCGCCCTCGTTGTTATTTTTGTACGAATATACATGAATCGTAGGCGGGTTTTCGGGTGTATTCCATTTCCATAATCGTTTAGGATTGGTTGTGATTGTGTTATTCGAATCGTTAGGTTCATTCGTCGGTTCCTCGCGGTTGTGCTTGATTCTTCCGTTCCATTCTTGTCACCGTCTATCAACCGAGGTAAGTATCCTTATGAACTTACAATCTTGACATAGTAGTTTTGTGTGAGAATTGTGTGTGTGTGTGTACTCACTACGGGTTAGATCCGACGGGGTCTCGGTAGGGCTCCACGAAGCTGTGGAACCGCGAGTTGCTTTTAACCACTACGGGTTAGATCCGACGGGGTCTCGGTAGGGATCCACGAAGCTGTGGGTCCGCGGTTAATTGTGGTGCATTTTACAAATGTGGTTTGATTATTGGCATTTCCGGAAATGAGTGTTTTGGAACTATGATTTCTCGATTGCATGCATTAGTATATGTGTAAGATGTAAATTGTTCATTTGGTTACTTGTACTAGCGTAATTGCTAACCCCTCTGGGGACCCGTTTTGGGGAAATTCGTTTTATGAATTTCAGGTCAGGTTCATCGAGACGAGCGGGTGCTGGACCAGTACACGGATGATGGCCGTGCGTGATGATTGTGCACGAGTGACGTCTTAGTGTCTTTTATCTTTTCATCTTTTGTGGATTTTGAACTAATAGTAGTACTCGAGTACTTAAGAATTCTTGTTCGTCCGGATTGTATTGTTGTCTATTATGTTTGTGTTGGATGATGGTGTTATGTTTGACCGGTTGAACCGGGTGGATTATTCTGTTTTGCGTCTTTATGACGAGGTGATATTTTGTCGTTCCTGTGAGTCGATGAGTATGATGTCTGTTCAGCCTGGTGGGTCCCATATAGGGATTTACGGCGCTGTAATATACCTCGAATATCTTGGGGGTGTTACAGAAAATGGTATCAGAGCACTAGGTTTATGGATACCTAGGCTTGTCGGTTTATTGGGTCTTGTGGTGTTTTGTTTTGCACATCATCTTCACGCTGCCATGATTTCGGTACTACCAGTGCCCGTAAGTTTCCCTTCCTCTGCTCCTTATTTCCCTGTATCGTACCTTTGATTCTCGAATTGTGATCGTTCTTTTCTTGTACTTACCATCGTATGGCTTTTGCTACTTATTTAACTCCAGTATGGATGCTGGAAGAGGTCGTGGTCGCGGTCGTGGTCGTGGACGCGGCCGGGGACGTGGGGCAGCTGGTGGGGCGGCCACGTCGCAGTCTTCGGGAGCCGGCAGTACCGGCGACCGTCATAGTCATGCTTCTTCTAAGGAGCGTGCCGACCTTGGTATTGCGGCCGTTATGCAGCAAATGGTGAACCAAATGGCGGCGATAGCTCAGGCGGTTCAGAACCCGGATCAGGCCCATGCTAATCGGGGCGGAGCAGATCGCTGGCTTCAGGATGTCATCAAGATGCATCCTCCTCAGTTTTCGGGAGCTTCGGACCCGATCGGCTGGGAAGGGTGGATCAAGGAGATATCTAAAGTCTTCACTGCTACCAGCTGTTCCGAGGACCGTAAGGTCCCTATTGCCCAGTACTTTCTCACTGGGGACGCTACGAATTGGTGGGAGGCCGTTGGGCCCAAGGACCATGTTGCTTCGTGGACCGAATTCCAAGAATTGATGGAGACCGAATATTGCCCATGGCCGGTCAGACAGGATCGAGTGCATGCCTTCTATGATTCTCAACCACGGGATATCCCCGTATCTCAAGCTATTGCCGATTTTAACAAGGAGTTGGGCTATGTGAAGACCCAAGTTGTCGAGGAGAGCGACAAAATTTTCCATTTTTCCAGGCGGATGAAATTGTCGATTCGGGACTATATGTCGGGGCTCGTCTGTACTACCTTGAAGGATTACCAGAGTAGGGCCCTTGCTTACGATATGTCAGTGACAGCTAGCGAGGCGGCCCGCGAGTAAGAAGCGTAAGTCCGCGGAATTTTCGGGCCACAAAGGTGGGGGTCGTGAAATTTGATCTGCTAACTTTTCCATTGGTGGTGGCCCATCTCGATCTCTCGGGTTTCCCGTAGGCTGCGGTGCCCCTTCTCGAGAGGTGAAGTGCTTTAAGCGTGGCGGCGGGCCACATCGGTCGTATTTGTCCGAACCCTTTCTTTGACGTGTAATCAGTGTGGCCGGTAGGTCACAAGGTGCTTCAGGCCGAGAGGGAGAAAATCCTTGGTGCTCGGGCTTCCATTCCAGCGCCTAGGGAACCAAGTGTGAATCAAGGATCGTTTTCTCCTCAATCTCCGCCGAGTGCTAGTCGGGGGAGAGGTCGGGGTCAGCCCTCTAAGGGGGGAGCATCCAGTGTCGGCTCAGCCCACCCGCGTGTCTATGAGATGCGGAGAGCCGATGACCCAGCGGCTACCGTGGCGACATGTACCATTTATATTCTTTCTCATCCTGTCAATGTGCTTTTCGATTCCGGTGCTACGCATTCGTTCATATCTTTGGATTGTGTGCGCCGTTTGAGTCTCGACTGTTTGATGCCTTGTGAATCCTTCATCGTTAAGCTTCCTAGCGGTGATAGGATCGTTGGTGATCAGGAGGTTCGAGACTGTTCTGTGCTTATTGGTGAGAGGACTTGGCCCTCTAATCTTATTGTTGTCGGTATCGAGGGTGAAGATTTGATTCTCGGGGATGATTGGCTCGAGCGGCATGGTGCAATCATGAACTACCGCATGAGGATCATCACTATGTTAGCCGAGGACGGCACCGAGCACTCTTTCGCGGGGCGAAAGAGGGGAAACCAGAAGTTAGTTATTAACGCCTTGAAGGCGATGAGACTCCTGCGAAAGGGATGTACTGGCTATTGGTGCTACGCCTTGAAGGCGGAGAGTGGTGGAATTGAGCTGACTTCGATTCCAATCGTTAGTGAGTTTCCTGATGTATTTCCGGACGAGTTACCGGGATTGCCACCGGATCGTGAGGTCGAGTTTGCTATAGAGTTAGAGCCGGGCGCAGCTCCTATTTCTAAGGCGCCGTATCGCATGACACCTTCAGAGATGTCCGAGTTGAAGAAGCATTTGAGCGAGATTCTTGAGTCGGGGTATGTTCGACCGAGCGCCTCGCCTTGGGGTGCACCGGTCCTGTTTGTGCGGAAGAAGGATGGTTCACTACGTTTGTGTATCGATTATCGCGAACTAAACAAGGTGACCATCAAGAACAAGTATCCTTTGCCGAGAATCGATGACTTGTTCCACCAGTTGCAGGGAGCTACGGTATTCTCGAAGATTGATTTGAAATCGGGGTACTATCAGCTCCGGGTGAGAGAATCCGATGTGCCGAAAACAGCTTTTCGGACGAGATACGGACATTATGAGTTCGTAGTTATGCCGTTCGGGTTAACTAATGCGCCGGCGGTGTTCATGCAGTTGATGAACAAAGTCTTTATCGAGTATTTGGACAAGTGTGTCGTCGTCTTCATCGACGATATTCTAATTTATTTGAGGAGCGAGGAAGAGCATGCCCATCATTTGCGGGTAGTATTAGACATTTTGAGGACCGATCAACTCTATGCAAAGTTCTCGAAATGTGAGTTTTGGCTGAAGGAAGTGATGTTTTTAGGTCACGTGATTTCAGCCGAGGGGGTTCGTGTGGATCCGCAGAAGATTGAGGCAGTGTTGGATTGGGCACCGCCCAAGAATGTGAAGGAGCTCCGTAGTTTCTTGGGTTTGGCTGGCTACTATCGTAGGTTCGTCGAGGGTTTCTCGAAACTAGCTCGGCCACTTACGCAGTTGCTCCAGAAATCTGAGAAGTTAAATGCGGAATGACGAGAGCGATTGAGTTTTGAGGAACTGAAGAAGCGTTTGACTTCAGCCCCGGTTTTGGCGTTGCCATGTGGCAACGAGGGTTTTGCCGTTTATAGCGATGCTTCGGGTCAGGGTCTTGGGTGCGTATTGATGCAGCACGACAAGACCATTGCCTATGCGTCGCGACAGTTGAGGCCATATGAGCTGAACTACCCTACTCATGATTTGGAGTTAGCGGCAGTCGTTTTCGCACTCAAGATTTGGCGTCACTATCTTTTCGGCTCTGCATGTCAGATTTTTACCGATCATAAAAGTCTGAAATACATATTTACTCAGCGGGAGTTGAATATGAGGCAGAGGAGGTGGTTAGAGCTGATTAAGGATTATGACCTCGAAATCCTTTATCATCCGGGCAAGGCGAATGTCGTGGCCGACGCCTTGAGTCGGAAATCGATTGCATTGCGAACGCTTGAGATCCTTACGTCTCAGTCTGAGCTTCGGCGGGCTTTGATCGAGTTAGATGTTGAGGTTTTGTTGCCGGGAACTGTCGGGCAACTTTGTGCTTTAGAGATTTCGTCGTCGTTGATCGATGAAATTAAGCTGAAGCAGTTAGAGGATCCGATGATTACTCAAATCCGAGAGAATGTTCTTAAAGGAAAGTCTCCTGGATTTGTGATTCACGAGGATGGTGCTTTGAGATTCCAGAGTCGGATTTGTGTGCCGAATGACTCAGAGTTGCGACAGAGTATTTTGCGTGAGGCCCATGCTACACCTTATTCCGTTCATCCTGGTTCGAGTAAGATGTACAAGGACCTGAGAAGGAATTTCTGGTGGAATGATATGAAGGAGGAGGTCGCGCAGTTTGTAGCGAGGTGTTTGACTTGTCAGCAAGTCAAAATCGAGCATCGGCCATTTGGGCTTTGCGATCACTTCCGTTAGGAATGGAAATGGGAAGATATATCGATGGATTTCATTACGAGTTTGCCGAGATCGAGGTCGGGCATGAATATGGTATGGGTGATTGTTGATCGTCTGACCAAATCGGCACATTTTCTGGGCATCAAGGACACTTGGGGCCCGGAGAAGTTAGCTCGTGTATTTATCGCGCAGATTGTGAGGCTTCACGGTACTCCGAAGTCTATCGTTTCGGATCGTGATGGCCGTTTTGTATCGCACTTCTGGCAGGCGGTACATAAGGCGTTGGGTACCCGTTTGCGTTTGAGTACCTCTTTTCATCCCCAGTCAGATGGACAGTCGGAACGCACTATCCAGACGTTCGAGGATATATTGCGTGCTTGTGCTCTCGATTGGAGTAGCGATTGGGAGGAACATTTGCCATTGATCGAATTCACGTACAACAACAGTTGGCACGCATCGATTCGGATGGCACCATATGAGTCACTTTATGGGCGGCGATGTCGATCACCGATTTGTTGGAATGAGGCGTCCGATTTGGTCGGGACCGAGCCGGATGTCGTTTTAGAGACGAGGCGGAAGATAGAATTAATTCGGGAACGGATGTTGACTGCCCAGAGTCGACATAAGTCGTATGCCGATGTCCGTCGTCGACCTTTGGAATTCGAGGTGGGGGACCACGTCTTGCTAAAGGTGTCGCCGACGAAGGGAGTTTTTCGTTTCGGGAAAAAGGGGAAGTTGAGTCCGAGATTTATTGGACCCTTCGAGATTCTCGAACGAGTCGGTGGGTTGGCATACCGTCTGGCGTTACCTCCGGCCTTGAGTCACGTTCATAGCGTTTTTCATGTTTCCCAGCTGAGGAAATATGTCCCGGATCCTAGTCACGTCATCGATTATGGTGAGATTGATGTCGCCGAGGATATTACTTTTGAGGAGCGTCCTTTGAAGATTTTGGAGCATCGTGAGAAACGACTGAGGCATAAGACAATCCCTTTGGTCAAAGTGCAGTGGTCGAGACACGGTGTCGAGGAGGCAACTTGGGAAACCGAGGATAGCATGCGTGCTAGGTACTCTGAGTTGTTTGTTTCTTAAGTTTCGGGACGAAACTTATTTTTAGAGGGGTAGAATGTAATATCCGCATTTTTCTTTCCCTTGTATTTTTCTTTTCGGTGTATTTCTCGGTCGTAGTGACCCTCGTGTACCTTACAGTGTATCTTCCCGTCATCTATTAATCTGATTCTCGTTATTGTTGTTCGGAACTGCTGTTTCGGGGTTGCCGTGGATTCATTCTATGTTTTGATGCGTATTGAGATGTTCCGTTTGATGTTTCGTCCATATTCTGGTGTTTTGGGACCGTTTATATTACAGACCTAGCGCACGCTAATTTTTCCGAATAGCGCACGCTAGAAGTCCTTTGTAGCGCACGCCACGTTTTCTTAGCGCGCCAGCGAAGTTAGCCCCGGGAGTGGCGCTCTGTTCAGCCTCCGACTATCGGATTAGCGCACGCTACCTTGTCTAGCGCACGCTAATGTCGGGAGACTAGCGCACGTTAAGTTGTGCGGTAGCGCGCTAGCGTGGATCGCCCAAGATCGATGCTTACTACCGAACCGGCCAGTGCGAAGCGCCGCGCTACGCTTGTATGGTAGTGCACGGTAGCGGATCGTGTGAGTCTCGACGCTTTGTCACCGACTCGACCGATGCCGTGTAGCGCACGCTATTGGTCGATAGCGCGCCATCGATAGGTTATTAGCGCACGCTACATTTGTAGTAGCGCACGCTAACGCCGTAAGTCTCGCTACCGGACCGACGCTAATCGCTTAGCTCGTATTTTTTATCCCGTTAGCGCACGCTAACCTTGAGGATTAGCGCGCGCTAACACTCCCTGGCTATATAAACCAGGGAGTTGACCGAGATAATCATAATTTCTCATTTCTTCCTCTCTCCGCGGCGAAGGCGACTCCGGGGTGATTTTCTTGGTGATTTCTTCCTCCAATCATCTCATCCAACATCTTTCTTGAGTTCTTGGAGTATTATAACAACATCAACACGAATCTTTCATCCCAATCCACGGTAAATCTCTTAGAACCCTACTTTTGGGCGATTTGGGGGTTTTGGGATTTTCTTCCGATCCGTTCCGTTTTGTTGGTGGATTCATGATGAATATGATTAATCTTGTTGGTATAATTAGTTTTCCTATGGATTCATGGTATATTTCCATGGTTTTGCGAAATCGAGAGGGTTTGGTTGTGGTCCGCCCTCGTTGTTATTTTTGTACGAATATACATGAATCGTAGGCGGGTTTTCGGGTGTATTCCATTTCCGTAATCGTTTAGGATTGGTTGTGATTGTGTTATTCGAATCGTTAGGTTCATTCGTCGGTTCCTCGCGGTTGTGCTTGATTCTTCCGTTCCGTTCTTGTCACCGTCTATCAACCAAGGCAAGTATCCTTATGAACTTACAATCTTGACATAGTAGTTTTGTGTGAGAATTGTGTGTGTGTGTGTGTGTATACTCACTACGGGTTAGATCCGACGGGGTCTCGGTAGGGCTCCACGAAGCTGTGGAACCGCGAGTTGCTTTTAACCACTACGGGTTAGATCCGACGGGGTCTCGGTAGGGATCCACGAAGCTGTGGGTCCGCGGTTAATTGTGGTGCATTTTACAAATGTGGTTTGATTATTGGCATTTCCGGAAATGAGTGTTTTGGAACTATGATTTCTCGATTGCATGCATTACTATATGTGTAAGATGTAAATTGTTCATTTGGTTACTTGTACTAGCGTAATTGCTAACCCCTCTGGGGACCCGTTTTGGGGAAATTCGTTTTATGAATTTCAGGTCAGGTTCATCGAGACGAGCGGGTGCTGGACCAGTACACGGATGATGGCCGTGCGTGATGATTGTGCACGAGTGACGTCTTAGTGTCTTTTATCTTTTCATCTTTTGTGGATTTTGAACTAATAGTAGTACTCGAGTACTTAAGAATTCTTGTTCGTCCGGATTGTATTGTTGTCTATTATGTTTGTGTTGGATGATGGTGTTATGTTTGACCGGTTGAACCGGGTGGATTATTCTGTTTTGCGTCTTTATGACGAGGTGATATTTTGTCGTTCCTGTGAGTCGATGAGTATGATGTCTGTTCAGCCTGGTGGGTCCCATATAGGGATTCACGGCGCTGTAATATACCTCGAATATCTTGGGGGTGTTACAACACGTGTCCTTCCTCCCTGTTGGGATAAACCAACCTGTATCGAGTTTTGATAAAGTGCCAACATACAGCAAGATGCTGTCCCGAAGTCAATCATACAGCAAGATGCGTGTTTTGATAAAGTGCAACATACAACAAGTCTTCACGTTGCCAACATACAGCAGAAGTATAAAGTGCCACCATACAACAAGAAGCTCATTAGTCAATATGATACCAAGTATGGAAGATGTCCTGAAATATTCATACAACGTCTTTCTATACAGCAGCACTAAGATAGCCTACAGCATAGAACCTACAGCTACAGCAGTATAATCGCAACATGTTGGATACATCAAATATGCTGTAAGTGTTGAGTCCTTCAACACTTATCCAACATGACTGAAGACTATTGGAACGGAATCTGCTTTATACGCTAAAGTCAAACCACCATTTGAAAAGAAATATTTAAATACTGACTGGATAAAGTATTTAAATACTAAGCCGACAGAGATCTTCAGACAAGGAGCAAAATCCGGTTCTTGAATTTTTGCAAGTCAATCAACACGTTGGAATGAATTTATTCCCAATGGATCTATTCCAAAGGCTATATATACCCCGAAGTTTGAAGATCAGATATCAAGATATATACAACAAGAACGCATATACACAAATATACGAACATTCATAAGATCTGAAATCTGAGATATACTGAGATACATTCGTAAACATCTCAAGAACAGTATATCAAGAGCAAACATATTTCTTCAAGCATACTGCCAATCCTGCGAGAAGAAATACACAAGTGCTCAACCTTGAATAACACATCATTAGCTCAAATCTCAAGAAAGTCAAGCTGTTGTTCAACCCATGATCTTACATTGAAGAAAACCATCCAGCCCTGTGTCGACTGAGAAAGCCTTGCTTTTCCTGAACTGTGTGTGACGGATCTGCATTGTAGACGAAGCTTCGGAACTGTGTGTGAAGAAGCAAGTCAAGTGAAAGCTTTGACCAATCTGTGTGAACGGTTGAAAGCGACAGTCTTTATATCAATTTATGTGAACGATACAAGGATAGGTTTGATTATAAACACGTAGTTGTGTACGTAGTGTTTATAATAAACATTTTCACTCCTGTATGGAGGACCAGTGGACGTAGAGGGGTTTACCTCGAACCACTTAAATATCATGTCATTTACCTTCTGCAACTTACTATTTTCATTACTGTAATTATTTTATAAGTATACACTGCACTGCATATCCTGTACGCACCAAGAAAACAGGAGAAAACCCAGTTGCTGTATTTACAGCAACTTACTTTAAACAGACTTCCGCTACGCACTCCTATTTGAAAATCGTACAGCTTGTTGCTTAAACACTTTCCAAGATGTATTCTGTATACTTAGTGGCCAACAAGTGGTAACAGACAGGTTGATTATAAAAAGAATCAGTCGTATTTTTAACCGAATCAGATCCTTAAATCACTTATTTTTGAAAACTTCTTTATCTTTCCTAATCTTAGACATGGATACCTCACTGATTAATAAGGCACCAATGTTTTCTATTAACGAGTTTGATGACTGGAGAATTAGGATGTAGGCTCATCTTGCCGCCATACATGAAGAGATGATTTATGTCATCCAAGAAGGCCCCATAAAAATCATGAAGGTAAATCCTGCCGCAAGGATTGAAGGCCAAGCTCATTCCGAGATGCTCGAGAAAGAGCGCAAACAATGGACCACAGATGTTCGAAAACGCACCAACCTCGACAATGTTGCTAAAAACGCGCTATTTGTCACTCTTGACAAAGGCACGTTCTCGAAGGTAAAGAGCTATAAGATAGCCAAGGATATTTGGGAAAAACTCAAGATGATTTGTGAGGGAACTGAGTTCTCAAAAGAAAACAAGATTTCAAAATTGACTCAGCAATTTGAATCTTTTGAAATGAAACCAACTGAAACTCTTGAGGAACTTGACCTCAGATTCACTGGCATTGTCGGTGAACTTGAAGCGTTGGGCAAAATTTATACCCAAAAGGAGAAGAACTTAAAAATTTTCAGATCTCTCCCTGCCCGATGGGACATTAAGACCACAACTATGCGTTTGTCATGCAATCTTAATGACATATCTACTTTTGACATCTTCTCCGACCTCAAAGCATTTGAGTATGATATTGACAGAAGACATAGCATGCCCAACACATCAAAGCCTGCCTACAAGAATGCTGACAGTGACGACGACATCCTGTCATAAGATGAAATGGCGCTCCTCATGCAAAAATTCAAGAAATTCATCAAACAGTCTGGAAAGACTCCCTACAGGCCCAAGCATGTTCACAAGGTAAGTACCGAAACTTCCTCTGGTGACGCTAACCTGTGTTACAATTGCAGGAAACTAGGACATTATGCAAATAAATGTCCTCACCCTAAAGTTCAAAAGTTGCCGGAAGCCGAGAAACAAGAAAAAGACGAAAGAAGATGTGCTTGGAAAAACTAGCTCAAGGCCCTGATTGGCGAATCAGAAGCCTCTCCCGCACCTACAAAGTCTGAAGAATGTCTCCAGGCAGTCACTGACAGTGACTCGTCCGATGATGAATTCGAAGATAAAGCATATATGTGCTTTATGGCCAAAGACATACCGGAAGACGAAGATAGCGATAATGAGGTAAGATCAACCTCAAATACTCTTGTAAATGTATCTCATACCTTTAAAAACATGATGAATGAATTTAAAAACATTCAAAAGGCCCATGAGACATTGAAAAATGAAAATATACAACTCAAAATTTCTAACTTAGAACTGAGGGTAGAAAACGACTTACTGAAAGTAAATTACGAAAATATGTGTGTCGATTGTGAAAACAACAAAGTCGATCACGAAAAACTCATGGAGAGTAATCATCAACTTGCTCACGAACTAAATGAGGCTAAGTCTCATAGTGAAAGCAAGACAAATGATTTTGTTCTGCTCCAAGACAAAATAAAAACTCCCGAAAAACGAGAAGGAGAACTTGAGACCATCTTGAAATCTTTCGAGAAATCATCTAAAAGGATGGAAGAAATTCTAAGCACTGGGCAACATGCTCATGATAAAAGTGGCTTAGGATACATCTCATTCTCCAATAAAGGGAAAACTAGTATTGTGTTCATTAAGGGTGTGGAACCCATTCCTGTATCGGAAGAAATCCCAAGTCCTTTGAAGGTACCTGTTGCACCGCGAACAGCAAAGGCTGCCATTCCGCTACCACAGTCATATCACGCAAAGGCTGTACCCAAATATCAAAGGCCCGCACAGCAGTACTTCCAATAGTACAGTGCGCCCAGATATTGGATACAGGAGCCTTGTTATCAATCGCGAAAGCAGGTTTCCGCACAGTATCAGCAACAGCTTTGGGAATCCAACTGGAGACCCAGAAGGCAAGCTGTAAGGCCGAAGAAAATGGCTCCACCTCCAAGACGGCATTCATACTGGATTAATAATAATAACTCTGATTTTTTCATGCATAATAATTATCAAGGTTACAGCGAATACGTGCCTGCCCCACGTAGACATCGCCAAAATGGACCGAAAGTAACCTACAACAAACCAATTGCTGTCAAGAAAATCTGGTTACCTAAAGGCACTAACATCCATGGACCCAACAGTCAAAGGGGACCTAAATCTACTTAAATTCTTTGCCTACAGGACATCTTAGAGAAGGACATCTAGTACTTCGACAACGGATGTTCTCGGCACATGACAGGAGACAAAAGCAAGCTGTCAGGTTACGTAGAAGGTCGCGGTCCAAAAGTGCGCTTCGGTGATAAATCAAAAGGAAGAACAATAGGGAAGGGAACCCTGCTTGTAGAAAAATTCAAAGTCACCGATGTAGCTTATGTTGAAGGCTTACAATATGATCTACTTAGGATTAGCCAGTTCTGTGACAAACAGTTCTCGGTAAAATTCTATATAGATCACTGTAGAGTCAAGAACATTCTGACCAAAGAAGTTGTGCTTACAGGAAGCAGATCAGGTAATATGTATATTGCTGACTGGATGCCTACGAGCTCCACAATTCCTTGTTTTGTTGCCAAAGGCACTGTAGAATGGCACAAGAGGATGTCTCATGTCAACTGCAAGACGATCAACAAGCTCGCTAGACAGGAAATGGTCAGAGGTTTTCCCAATGTGTCATTCCAAAAAGACAACATTTGTGGACCCTGTCATAAAGGCAAGCAAATCAAGACCACCCTGAAAAGCAAATCCTACCTTTCCACTCACAGAGTTCAAGTAATGCTACATATGGATCTTTACGGTCCTGTAGACCCGGTAAGTTTGAGAGGTAAGAAATATTATCTCGTTATTGTTGATGGTTTTTCCAGGTATGCTTGGACAATCTTCCTAAGCAAGAAGAAGGAAACAACATCAAAGCTACCCGAGCACCTGAGAAAGCTTCAAAATGAGAAAGGGATGAGTATCATGTCCATTCATTTTGACAGAGGTACTGAATTTACTAACCGCTTTATAGAGCAATACTGTTCGAAAAATGGGATACAATGAATACTCGGCTGCCCGAACACCTCAACAAAACAATGTTGCCGAGCGAAAGAACAGGACGCTCAAAGAAGCAACAAGGACCATGATTGCCGCAAGCAAGTTGCCACAACGTTTCTGGGGTGAAGCCACTAATACAGCGTGCTATACATAAAACCGCTGTATCATCAAAAAACATCACAACAAAACAGCATACGAGGTATGGAACAACAAAACTCCATTAGTTTCGTACTTTCACATATTCGGATGCAGGTGTTATGTTTTGAACAACGGGAAGGATCAACTTAGAAGCTTCGATGAGAAATCGGATGAAGGGATATTTCTAGGATATTCCCCTGTCAGAAAAGCTTACAGGATCTTTAATAAACGGAAGCTGACAATTGAGGAATCAGTATATGTAGTGTTCGAGGAACCTCACCATGATCCTACAGGAGTAGAAGATCTTACTCAAAACATCCAACAACTCACTATTAATGACCCCCCAACTCCTATTGAGCCTGTCATTGACTTAGAAATCAACCCAACAGCTGTAAGAACAGAAGTAGATGAAGCTGATGCTGTATAAGCTGAAACTGAAACTACAACAACTCTAGATACAGTATGGGACGCCGAATTAAAACCCGACAGAAGATGGTTGAGAGATCACCCACATGAGTTTATCATAGGAAACATTGATGCTGGTGTATCTACCCGTAGGAGAATACAAAGTACACAAGAAAATGTACTATGTGCGTAGGAAGAACCAGAATATGAGATATCTCCATTACCTGTATGGAAGTCTCTAGCTGAACTTAGAAGACTTAATATGTGCACTATCGCTGTATTCTTAGCTCAATCCGAACCTATTTCTACCATAGAAGCTCTAAACAATTCACACTGGAATTTATCTATGGAAAAAGAACTTAATGGTTTCGAAAGAAACAACGTATGGTATCTAGTACCCAGACCTGAGCATCAAGCCATAATTTGAACAAAATGGGTATTTAAAAACAAGAAGGATGCAAAAATACTTGTTATTAGAAACAAATCTCGTCTAGTCGCACAAGGCTACAGACAGGAAGAAGGCATAGACTACGATGAAACATTTGCCCCTGTTGCCAGACTAGAAGCCATTAGGATATTTCTAGCCTTTGTCGCCCATAAGAGCTTTATTATATATCAAATGGACGTCAAGAGCGCATTCCTGAATGGAGACCTTGCCGAAGAAGTCTATGTTGAACAACCACCAGGGTTTGTCAACACATAAGGCGGATACCTTGTATACAGGCTACGAAAAGCACTGTATGGACTTAAGAAAGCCCCTAGAGCGTGGTATGAGACCCTGTCCCTGTATCCTACCAATAATGGACTTGAGAAAGGTGCTGTGGACAAGACTCTATTTAAAATACAAGAAGGTGATGACCTCATGATGGTTCAAATATATGTAGACAATATTATATTTGGTTCAACTAACCTTGCTTTATGTCAAAGGTTCTCTCATCTCATGCAAAGTAAATTTGAAATGAGTATGATGGGAGAACTTAGTTATTTCCTAGGATTGCAAGTTAAGCAGTTGCCTATAGGAATCCATCAACCAGGAAAAGTACAGCAAGGAGCTTCTCAACAAATTTGGGATGAACAACTCCAAATCATCGTTAACCCCTATGAGCACTTCCGTGCAAATTAGTGCTGACGAAGCTAGAAAGCCGGTTGATCAATCACTCTACAGGAAGCTTATTGGCTAACTCCTATACCTAACAGCTAGCAGGACTGATATCTAGTTTGCTGTAGGAGTGTGTGCTCGGTATCAAGTAGCACCTAAAGAATCACACTTCACAACAGCCAAACAAATCCTAAAGTACGTCAAAGGAACAATCGATGTTGGACTATGGTATCCTAAAGAAGGCAAATTCGATTTGGTTGGCTACAGCGACTCGGATCTCGGAGGTTGCAAGCTAGATAAGAAGACTACAAGTGGAACTTGTCACTTTCTTGGACCTAGACTTGTGTCGTGGTTCAGTAAGAAGCAATTGGAAAATTCGTTTTCCACAGCTGAATAAGAATAATATGCTACTGGTAGTTGCTGTATGCAGATCCTTTGGATGCAACAACAACTGTCAGATTATGGAATCACTGCCAAAGAAACACCGATCATGTGCGATAGCACGAGTGCAATTGTAATAATGCAAAATCCTATATTGCACTCACGTACTAAGCACATCCATAAGCATCACTTCATTAGGAATCATGTTGAGAACAAGGATGTTCGGCTCAAGAAAGTTCATACAGATATCCAGTTAGCCGACATCTTTACCAAACCTCTCAGTACAGCCAGATTCTGTATGCTTCGACAAGAATTGGGAATGCTACAGCCGACTCCCTCTACATTTTTAATGCTTTTACTCAACAATTGAGGGGGAATGCTGTAAGACCCAAGAATGCAGTATCCACTATTAATTATCTGTACACTCAGAAAATCCGACAGCACTGTAGGAATAAAAAGACATGAGATTATCCTACAGGTGACGTGTGCAATAATTAAGGGGCAATACAGTATGACCCATGAATACAGTATTATTCCAATAATTGCTGTAAGAATTGAATCCTGTATGTACCTTTTAAAGGGGAACGCTGTATTTTAGCCGATACATCACATACTATGGAAATTCGATTAATATTATATTAATATTATATTCATTTTAAAACAGATTTGAGTCAACGTGCTCTGTTTTAAATCAAACGTCTTTTGCATTTAATGCTTTACATGACATCTGGACTATTTTATCTCAAACGCCGCGATTTTTTAAATTATTTAATAATTTCAAACCGCCGTTCGGGCAATAAGGGAAGTCGAAATGTCAGATGTGGGACCAGTTATCATTTCAAAATCGGATGGATAAGATGTACCTATTACGCTCGATTCATCCTGTTCGTTCATTTAAAAACGAAGGTTCCTATCCCTTAAATCTGACCGTTCACTGTCTGAATTCCCTAATCTTTCCCCACCCACTATAAAAGGACTGTTTATTGCTCCCTTCGACTCTTTACGCTTTCTGCAAAATTGAAGAGTTCTTGAGAAAACAGCCTACAGATTTACTGCATTTTTCTTCATTTTCTTTGAATCTCACTCACTTTCTTTTCAAGAATCACTATGGCATCTTCACAGACCTCCTCTCCATCTCTCAAAAAGACCACCACCATCATCAACGAGCGAATCTTCGCCAGACCTGTTGTCGTTGAACGTGTTCGTGCTGAAACCGACGACGTTGCCTCTATGGAGATCATCGTCTCAAGGATTCGTCAACAAGGCCTCTATCGCCTTGGTAGACACACTTCTGAGCTCTACGATGAGCACATGGTTGAGGAATTCTATCTCAATGCGTCTTTTCATTTCTTCTCTCTTGCACAAGGAGGAAACGTTTCTGACATTACTGCCACCGTCCGCAGAGTCGAGATCCGCATTGACCAAGCTTTATTGCAGAATTTGTATAGGCTGCCTACTGATGGCCTGTCTATGGAGGAACTTGAGGCCTTTGGGTCCCAAGAGGTCCTCACCAAATACTGGGGATTATTCACTGGCTCGACATCGAACGTGACTGTTCATGCTTCATGTCAGAAGAAATGTTTTTGCTTACCATTTGTTTATTTACACGATTTTTGTTGTCGTGTGATTGAGAACAGGACTGGTGCTTTCGAGATATGCACCAATCTTCGATTCAGAATGATGGTCACCATCATGTCTGGTGAAAAGGTCAATTGGTGTCAAATTGTCCTCAAAAGGCTGCAGGAAGAAGTCTCTAAACCTGCTACTTAGAAGAAATCTTTTGGTCTTATTCTCAATAATATTCTAACCAAGTGCGGTGTTCTGCAATCAAAGGAAGCAAAGAAGATCAATCAGCAAAAATATATTTTAGGAACCAGGCCCTCCGTATTCAACAAATATCATCTGATTGGGTCGAGACCCTTTATCAGAACTCTGCCCCTTTCTGCTGATCCCCGGGACATAACTTCAAAGTCCGGAAGCGAGGAGACCTCGAGGAAAAGGAAGAGATCTCACAGCAAAACTCCCCTTGTTGTCGAGAAGCCGAAAAGGAAGCTAAGAAGGCTTTCCCAATCTAATACATCAGTCCAACCCACTGTATCGAACCCCCAGGGCGCAACCCCTGCGGAAGAGACAGCTGCTATTGTTCAAAGAGTAGATCCTGAGCCTTGGCGGCAACGACGGATAAACAGCTATCTGCTAACTTTGAAGACTCTGGCGAGTCGGCTGCCCCTTCGGAGCCAAAAGCCACATCTCCTGCACGGGAACCCATGCCCGTAAGAGATCCATCTCCCCTCAGGGTACCAACCCCTGTACGGGATCCCTCTTCGATACAGGCTCCCACACCTGTAGTGGAACCCATGCCTATAGTAGACCCATGTACTGTACGCAGTCCCTCTCCCAACACCATAATTAACAAAACTTTGCTGTCAGTTCAAATTGAACAGGCTTATGAACGGTTTGTTCAATGGAAAACCTACAGGGTCGCTCCTTACGACACTTTGTATAACTCGAGCGAGTGGAGAGAAGAAGAATTGTTTGTCCTGGAGATAACATATTCTCCAATTGAAGTCCTAATCCAATGGGACAATGCATTTTGCAAAGAGCTAAATCTCGAGCTATTTCAAGAATAAGGCTGACGCTCGTTTGAAAGGAAAATCTGTCTCCGAAGACACTGTTCCTATTAGTCCCAAAACAGACCACGACTCATACAACAATGACGATGCCTTCCAAACCGGTCTGAGAATGAGCCGTGAGGAAACCAGGGAACAGGAGTTCTCCAGAATGCAACAACAACAGGGTGAAGGGACCTCCAGACAACATCAGTCCCCTCCCCAACAACAAGGAACTGCTCAAGACAGCGAGGAATCAGTCCCTCCTGTCGCCGAAGCCCCGACAGTTTCTCATCAGGCATCCGAGCATGTCGTCGCTCAACAGGAAGCTGAGAGACAACAGGAGGATTCAGTCCCCCTGTATCTTTGTCTACAAAAGCCCATCCGGAATAGGAGGATTCAATCCCCCTGTCACCGAGTCCGAACAACCCGAACAGCCACAAACTGCAACCGCAACTGATGCCCCTGCTGCATCTCTAACAGTGGAATCCGACGATGGTTTATTACCCGAGGATGAACCACAACGGCCACACACTCATGTGGTCTTCAGACAGCTCAATGGAGCTAATGAAGAAAAGCCAAGCTCTCCAGCCAGACACGAGCAACTTCATGCTCTCAGTCGCCAAACTGTTTTCCTACAAGATGCTGTGAATGCCCTGCACACTGTGGAAAAAGAGATCAATTGGTTGCTGATTAGTGCATAATTGATCTAAAAATTCATATACAAAATATTCCTTTTACGGGCAAAATCGTACTGATTTGTGATTAAAAATACATATTTTACAGATATGTCCAAACATGAGCTAAAAATGGTTATTTTACAGATTACTGACATGAAGCATCAAAAAGGACGGAAAACAAGATCAAATCCAAACGACGGGAATTTTTCAAGGCAAAACGACCATACAACACGGCGCAAAATGGACCGTGTTATGTAGGCCGTTTCACATACGACGCAACAAGGGCCGTGTCTTGGGCCATTTCACACACGGCCGGCATTTAGCGCCGTGTCCTCGCGCGTATTCCAGAAGAGACCGAGTCACCACAAAACGGCGCACAACACGGGGCAAACTGGGCCGTTTTGCATCGACGTTTTCAGGCTGATATTTGTGGAATTTTCCACATTTAGCATCTTGTGAGCTCAACAACTATGTATGAAGTCAATGATCTGAAAATCAAGACATGCAAGGAAGATCAAGTGTGAATCAAACACCAAAGACTTGTCAAAGATGCCACAAATTAAATAATCAATTGTATTCCTGAAAATCACCTATAAAAGGACATCTTCATCCATTGCAAAATCATCTCCCCTTCTTGCAAAGAAACTCCCCTTTCTTTTAGCAAGATATTTCTCCTTTGAACTCTCACTTCACTTTGTATTTTATTTTTTTTTCTTTCATTTAGTTTGTAATTGAAAAGTGCTTGATCAATAAGCACTTAGTATTTTACTTTCAATTTTTGTAAGCTTGTAACCTTTAAACAAGTTTGAAGTTATATTTTGAAGTTTGTTTCTTGCACTTTGATTCATCATATTCAAATAAGTTTTACCTATTCTCATTAAGTTATAGTAATTAAAAGTTTGGGCGATTTACATCTGACTACCTTTTTAGATAGCCTAATTACAGTTTAGTCCCTATTGTTTCAGATATTACAATGAAGGACAAATTTTGCACTGTCCAGAAACTATATTTACAACGAAGGACAAAAGTCAAACTTTCAGATGATATCACTGGAGAGAGAGTACTGATATTTCGAATTTGCCCTTCTATCTTTCCTTTTCTTTTTTACCCATATATTTTTCGCCTCACGTGGGCGGTACATGCTGGACCTCGTTGTAATATATATAATACTTTTGGACTTCAGTGTAATAAATTTTCAAGCTTTCTAGAAAAAAAAATTTTCCAAAAAAGAAAGTATTTTATGGAAAAAATATATAATTTTTCGAAAAAATAAAAAAAATATTTTCTGGGAAAAAAATTATCTTTTCGAAAAAATATTATTTTATAGAATTTTTTATTTTGTTTGTAAAAATAAAAAAATATTTTCTGGAGAAAAAATTATTTTTTGGCAAAATAATATTTTTTGGAAATAAAATTATTTTACGAAAAAATAAAAATATTTTTTGAAAAAATTAAAAAATATTTTACGGAGGAAAAATATTTTTGGCAAAATAATATTTTTGAAATAAAATTATTTTCTGGAAAAATATATTATTTTTGAAAAAAGTAAAATTATTTTCTAGAAAAAAAAAAAAAATATTTTTTCGAAAAAATTAAAAAATATTTTCTGGAGGAAAAGGTATTTTTTGGTAAAATAATATTTTTTCGAAATAAAATTATTTTCTTGAAAAAATATTATTTTTTCGAAAAAACAAAATTATTTTCTGGAAAAAAATAATGTAAGATATTTTTGCGAAAAAATAAAAAAATATATTTTCTCGAAAAAAATTATATTTCAAAAAAAATTGTTTTCTAAAAAAAGAATATTTTTTAAAAGAAATTTATTAGCCAAACACTTTAATAACTTATAAGCTATTTGTTTCATATGAAATGTATTTTAAAAGAAATATTTTATTCAAGTAAATAGAGGGGCATTTTCGTCTTTTTAATGGAAGTCAACACCAATTCAGATTTTTGTCCTTTGCTGTAATTTATGAAACAATATGGACTAAAGTGTAAAGAGACCATCTAATAGGGTAGTTGGCTGTAATTTCCCCATATATATATATATATATATATGAATATATTAAATCATATTTCATTTTGATAGTTTGGTCATAAATATGTATATTTATCATTATAATCATTGTTATTATTATTATTTCTATTTTTCATCCCCATTTCTTTGAAA
The DNA here is from genome assembly GCA_033398695.1 of Orobanche coerulescens. Classification (NCBI taxonomy): domain Eukaryota; kingdom Viridiplantae; phylum Streptophyta; class Magnoliopsida; order Lamiales; family Orobanchaceae; genus Orobanche; species Orobanche coerulescens. Next base: position 14,846,714 of record CM065803.1, read on the forward strand.
AGGCGAAAAATGGAAACAAACAACACTCCTCAGACAACGATCGAACGAAAAAGTATTGCCCGAAATTAATGGACAATGGTTTATTTTCTTCCTCGAAAAACTATTGTCTGATCCATATTCAGTACAACGGTTTAGTGAATACTGACAAAACCCTTGTCTAAAATTTCGAATCAGACAAGTCTTTGATTGTGGCGTTGTCCATATGAGTGGGTGTACACAAATGTTTTAAACTTATATTGTTTTAATAAACTTCAAACAATGTGTCTTAGGAACCGTTGTTTGACTTGGGCGCAATTAGACAAGTGCTTTTGGCTATGTCATATTTAAGTAGTCTTCAAACAACGGTGGTATGATAGTATTGTGTAAATGATATCTGTCACACAACTGTTTTTGTAACATTCTATTCTTTACTGTCAGACAAGTGTTTGGTCTTTTAAAATCGTTATATGATATAAAGTACTTTAAAAAAGTATATCTATAACACCGTAATTAAATTTAGTTATTTCTTAAAGATCCAATCATACGGATGTCAAGATTTACATATTTTAGTCGTGCCTTAAAATAATTAATTGGTTTTGAGTTGATTTCGTATATTTTTTTAATATAAAACTAATCAAAATTTTAAAAAAATAACATTTTCGTCTTTTTGAGTTGATTTTGTATTTGTTTCTAATATTTTTTCGACGATCCAATCGTATGGATGTTAATATCTAATTATTTTAGTGATGTGCAAAAAAATCTAAAAAATTTCAAATTAATTATATGTTTTTTTAATAGTCAACTACTAAAAATACTATTTAGTCAAACTAGTCTAATTTAGACTCCGTATTTTTTTAATTTTTTTGACGATCCAACCGCACGGATGATAATATGTAATGAATTTAATGAACTTAGTGATGTGCAAAAAGAACTAAAAAGTTTCAAATTAATATGATATAATTTTATAATATAAACCTCTCAAAAGTAATAATCACTCTAACTAGTCTCGTCCCGATTGAACATAATATTTATTTTTAAAATATTTTTTCGATAATCCAACCGTACGGATGTTAATATCTAATTATTTTAGTGATAGGCACAAAAATTAAAAAACTTCAAATTTATTTTATATATTTTTTTAATAGTCAACTACTAAAAGTACTATTTAGTCAAACTAGTCTAATTTAGGATTAACTCCGAATTTATAAATTTTGTTGACGATCCAACAGTATGGATGATAATATGTAATGAATTTAATGATGTAATCACGAACGTGAAAAACACTAGTTACTATTACTAATCAATTTAGTAGTGGTTTGTTAAGATCTCAAACTAAATTAATTTTTTATTTTTTGAAAGTTTGGGAACATCACTCAATTAGATATATGTTGACATTCGTATGGATCATGGAGAAGTATTTTTAGAAAAATAGAAATGAAAATCCGCGAGAAAGCACTAGTTAGGAGTACTAGTCAATTTAGTAGTGCCCTACTAAGATGTCACACCAAATTAATCTTTTATTTTTTAAAAATTTAGGAACATCACTCAATTAGATATATCTTGAAATCCGTATGGTTGGATCGTCAGGAAGTATTTTTAAAAAATTGAAACAATAATCCGTGATAAGCACTACTTACGAGTACAAGTCAATTTAGCAGTGGTTTACTAATGTAACACCCCCATAGTCATCCAGGAATATTACATCACCGTGGGCCCCGAGACGGAACACACAAGGTTAAAAGACATTTTCGCAAATATTTACAAACGCCCAAGAGGCTAACGACGGTACTGTAAGACCCCCAAAACCATAGCCCCTTTTCACGAGGGTCTACCAGGCTAAACCTTACAAAACGACCAAAAGTTTGCCCGGCCAGGGTCAAACAATAAAATAATACAGACCGTTAAGGTCACTTACGCATGAATACACAGACCGATGATGTCACACAATTCAATCAACAGATCTGACTAAAACAACATTACCCACACAGGGGTCGAAACACAATATAGCGGAAGACTGAAATCAACTCTGACAACACAACGAAAATAAAAACAACTCTCAACTCTTGATTAGTATCGCAGCTCGTCATCCTCCTGTGCCAATCCTATGACTGCTCCCCTGAACCTGCATGTACCTGGACGCAAAACAGACATCGGGGGTTAGTAAAACTCCACTGTTTTACTAGTGCAAGTATAATACGATACGAAATGTAACAAGTAAATAGCAACCACGAATTTACCACGAAAGTCAACTATCAAAATGTTCCCGAGAAGTTTTAGGATTTCGAACTCAAGCAAGCAATAATTGAAAAGGAACTCATTAGCTCGGGGATTTTTAAAGTAGAAATGCTTTTGGACCTCAAGTGCCGATTTACCAAACCTTTTCGAAAACGTTAGGGCCTCAGCCCGATTCTCATTTCAAAACACACTAGTTAAGATATCATTATGAGTCCGTGACCCATGTTATAAAACGTTATCCAAACAATCACTGTCACACGATCACTGTTCGTACACATCATGTACCGAACTCTAGAGGCCTCGACGGACCCTACCTGGACAACATACATCGTTCGTACACATCATGTACCGAACTCCAGAGGTCTCGACGGACCCTACCTGGAATACACATCTTGTTCGTACACATCATGTACCGAACTCCAGAGGCCTCGACGGACCTTACCTGGACAACATACATCGTTCGTACACATCATGTACCGAACTCCAGAGGTCTCGTCAGACCTTACCTGGAACACACGCATCATCACAACACGACCCATATGATCAACTCAACATATCACCACAAGCATCACACATTATTATCAATATGTCAAACCATTCAACAATACACCATAATACATATTCAAATATGTAATCAAATCAACACACAAATATCATAATCATCACGATAATTCAACTATGACCAATCACGCACGACACGAACCATATGATTAACACAACCAACACAATTCCACGACGTTAACCAAATGAGAACATCATCACTACCATCAATCGTTCACATTTATAAAATCACGCGAAACATATTCACGAAGGCAAAACAATTCATCATAAATCTAACACGAAGTCTCTATCCACAAGACACAATTCGTATAGCAAGATACTTGCCTCAATAACCGCTACCGAACACTCCAAAGAACACGGTTCGACCGGGAAGCTCGGACCCCAAAGAAGACAACGAACGGGAGGGTTCCGACTCGATTTCTTTACAAGGGTTTCGTCCCTAGGTCATATCAATGATAAATCAACAATCGTACGATGAATAATAATCGCATAACGCCTGAATCCCCCTCTAAGGCCTTTTATCGGACACCTTCAAGGCGTCGATTAAGAACTCGACCAAAATGACGAATCTATACAATCCAACCATGGAATAACAAGGGAAATGATAGAATACATCTAAATAATCATCAATACATCACAAATCTAAGTTATTACGGTTAAATCGGACAAAACGAACAAAACCCCTAATTCACCCAAAAGTAGGGTTTCAAGAATTTACCTTGGATTAAGGATGAAGAACAATTGTTGGTGTTGTTAATCCACACCAAGAACTTGAAGAAGATGAAATTCTCTGGGATTGATGATGCGAAACGCCCAAAAATCGCCCACAAGATCGCCCAAGAGGAAGAGGAATGAAGGAAGAGATGAAATGAGCATTCATCTCACAAAATCCGCAGAAATAGGCTGATCTGCACTGTGTGCCGCGGCACGGGCCGAGTGTGCCGTGGCCCACGGCCAAGAAAATCGCCAAAGATCGGGCTTAGTGCCGCGGCCCGGCCAAATAGGGCCGCGCCCTTGATCTGACCGCTCCAAAGATAAAAAGGCACACGGTGCAGTCTTAGCTATTTCGACCATAACTCCTTCGTCCTGACTCCGATTGACTCACCGTTTGAACCATTAGAAATCCAACTTGATGATCTATAATACTGAAAAGATTCAAAATTTTTGAAGTTTCCAAGAATTGATGGTGATTTTACAAAGTCGAACTCATACTTGGAAAAGTCGTTTAATAACACTGAAGTCAACAAAACGACACCGAAACGAACTCGGATGACAAAAAGTGTAGAATTAGTCATTATCGGAATGACGAAATGATGACAATAGAGTCTCTAATATGGACTTCTGCCAAAAAAATAAAATTACCGAAAATTGAAATCACGGATATTACATACTACCCTCCTTAAAAGAAGTTTCGTCCCGAAACTTAAAACAAGTAGGGAGAAGAAATATCCCGCCAGGAAAACTGAACGAGATACACAAGAAACGCGTAACTTACGCCCAACGGCGAAACGTTACAAGCAACGCAAAGGAACATACGGCGTGAAAACACGTTCCACGACGACCAACACAACGCCACTGGCTATGATTCAAAACATTAACGAGCAAATAACGACACATCACATACCACATCACATGCACACATTTACTCAAAGAAACGCACGCGACAACTAGTCGCACCCGACTAAAACGGCTATGCGGTTGAAACAAATAGAGTATCACGATAGAAATCACTCCGATTCTCATCAACAAGAAAATATCCGACGTCAAAACCCAAACAATTCAAGATAACGGAAAACGAGAATACCGGATATTACATTCTATCCCACTAAAATAAGTTTCGTCCCGAAACTTAAAATAAAACATCAGGGTAGAATACAAACAAAACCAAAAAGTTTACGCAACAAATATCAATCTCTACACGAATTACAGCACGAAGTACGACACACAACTACATCACTGGACACCACTGGGTCCTCCAGAAGTAGGAACGGGACTCCGGTCCCCTATCATCTTGGCAAAAATCTCGCAGTACTGAACTCGATGCCGCTCGCGTACACAATTATAACAAGTTACTGGCAGTTTCTTACAATGCGCGCGTTCATGGCCCAGAACGTTACAGTTGAAACACCTAGGAGCATTACCAGAACTCAGAGACACCGGCTTGGGTTTTTTAGATTCTCTAGCTGACCGAGAAGGTCCCATACTCGACTGATACGAGGGTCGAGGTTTAGGAATCCCAATTCCCTCACTTCCCGATGCGTCATCGTAATTCTTGCTCCTTCGCTACCGATCTGCATCTGTAGACATCATAGCCATTTCAAATGCTAAGGCTCGATCTTGATAGTCCTTCACAGATTGTACATAAAAGGGGTCATACACTCGCCGAACACGAGGTTTCATACGCATATCAAAGTAACGAACCTTATCTGTCTCACTTCGCACTTGATCTCGAACGTAACACGGTTGCATCGATTGTAATCGGCTATTGCTTGAGATATCGATACATCTCTGGGGCGAGCGAGAAAACTCGACAATTCTACGTTCCTTAACAGCGGCAGACAATACTCGGCCTCTATAGCGGTCTTGAATTCGGCCCAAGTAGCGGTACGATCACTGGCGCTACGGCCTCCCACGGTCTGCAGCTTCGCCGAAAGGTGTATTGAGCAATAGGCACTCTTCTCTCATCGGGACAAGCTATGGCATCAAATGTTCTATCCAACTGGAAGAGCCAGTTCTCCCAACCTAACGAGTCCGAAGAACCTACAAAACGGGGCGGGTGCATTCTCATCACACCTCGTAACCACATACTAGCTCCATTATCCTCATCTGGGATCCCATCCCGGTGTATGGTCTAATTCATATGTGCCAACTGGTCAACCACCTGATGAAGGATAGTGGCGGCGCCAATGTCAGCATTTTCCCCAGTTGATTGCCTCTGCTCACACGATTGATCATCTCGACCACCTGTACTGAGCTCATTGGCGCTTAATAATGAGCGAGTCGCCCTCTCATGCACCTGATTCCGACCTCTACCACAACCACACTCTCGACCTCTACCTCTCAGCATACTAAACGGCCACCGATCAGAACAACAAAACAAATATCACATAATCAACATAGGGCAACAAACAGCAGCACAATAAAGTATTCACTCCAAATCATCACACGAGTACACGAACTAACACTGTAATAATAGATTTAAATTGTAACTCACACGGTTACACCAACAGAGGTGCACGACTTTTACCAAAGTAAACACAGTCAAGACCACAAACATGTCATTAAAATCAGGCACTTGTCACATTCTTTAAAAATAAAAATTTTCCCGAGGTATTTGTTCAAATGATAATATTTTAAAATTTGAGAGTTTGAAAGATTTTGCAGAAATGAAATTTTGAAAACACTTTGATTAATACCTCGGTCATTTAACCAAAGCCATGGACCCATTATCAAAACTGCTCTGATTTGAAATCACTTGCACAACAATACGTTGAAATATCAAGTCCACTCTATAACCGATGTCAACAAAATGACCTTATTAATATCTGCCAGCACACTAATCATTACCATAGGTAAGCTATCATGTCCAGGATAACGTCATAGAACAATACAATTAAATTAGACTATGTCGTCACAACACTCAAAGACATAACATTTAAATTCCGAAAATTAGAGTCGTTTTGCAAAACAGAAATTTTCCAAAAATCCTTTCGATCGTAATAAAAATGACGGTAGTATTTTGCAATGTCCGAAGTATTTTTAAACACATTTTCCAAATACCGATTGATGGTGCTATTTGAAAATACATGACCAACTTGTCACAATTCAACCGATTTCAAAATCCACACAAACCGTTGTTTAACCGTACCATCAAAATATTTTCAAAATTTTGATTTCCACAAAAATGCTTAAACCAGTAGAGTCTTTTAGGAAAAACGTTTTCAAACCTACCCACAGCGGGCATATTTACAGCAATCCAAAAGAGTCGAACTTAGAACCACGTGCCCAAACGGCAAACGGGGTCACCAATTCAATCAAATGCATCTCATGGGCATCAAGTTAAACATACAACGAAACCATCTATCTGATTCTCTCACAAACTCTACAATCAATACCTTTTTTTTTTCGGAACGATCAAAGTTTACACCTTTCACATTATACCACCCCACATGGTGATTCAACGTCAAAACGTCAATACGTCCAGTTCTATACACATACAATGTATCACAAGTATCGAATATAAACTCCATTACAAAACACCGTGCAAATGACGTCATGCACCACAAATATCACACATAAATGAAATCATGAACACATATATTATGCATAAAAGAGGAGACTTACGTCTACAAACCGCACGGAGATGACAGTCGCCCACGATACTAATCTCATCCGACAACATAACCGACACATTGTGACTACGCACAACTCAACTTGTCACCCGACATCTCAAATGACAAAACCACATAATACTCGACAAATCACGACTCGACTTGACCCGCCAGCCTAGGTTTCCGCAACCTAAGCTCTGATACAATAAATGTAACACTCCCAAAACCATATGGGAATATTACACGCCATAGGCCCATTTTCACGAGGGTCTACCAGGCTAAACCTTACAAAACGATCAAAAGTTTGCCCGGCCAGGGTCAAACAATAAAATAATACAAACCATTAAGCTCACTTACACATGAATACACAGACTGATGAGGTCACACAATTCAATCAACAGATCTGACTAAAACAACATTACCCACACAGGGGTCGAAACACAATACATTGGAAGTCTGAAATCAACTCTGACAACACAACGAAAATCAAAACAACTCTCAACTCTTGATTAGTATCGCAGCTCGTCATCCTCCTGTGCCAATCTTGTGACTGCTCCCCTAAACCTGCATGTACCTGGATGCAAAACAGACATCCACCCCCCGATTACTCGGGGGTTAGTAAAACTCCACTGTTTTACTAGTGCAAGTATAATACGATACGAAATGCAACAAGTAAATAGCAACCACGAATTTACCACGGAAATCAACTATCAAAATGTTCCCGAGAAGTTTTAGGATTTCGAACTCAATCAAGCAATAATTGAAAAGGAACTCATTAGCTCGGGGATTTTTAAAGTAGAAATGCTTTTGGACCTCAAGTCCCGATTTACCAAACCTTTTCGAAAACGTTAGGGCCTCAGCCCGATCCTCATTTCAAAACACACTAGTTAAGATATCATTATGAGTCCATGACCCATGTTATAAAACGTTATCCAAACAATCACTGTCACACGATCACTGTTCGTACACATCATGAACCGAACTCCAGAGGCCTTGACGGACCCTACCTGGACAACATACATCGTTCGTACACATAATTTACCGAACTCCAGAGGCCTCGACGGACCCTACCTGGACAACATACATCGTTCGTACACATCATGTACCGAACTCCAGAGGCCTCGTCAAACCTTACCTAGAACACACGCATCATCACAACACGAGCCATATGATCAACTCAACATATCACCACAAGCAACACACATTATTATCAGTATGTCAAACCATTCAACAACACACCGTAATACATATTCAAATATGTAATCAAATCAACACACAAATATCATAATCATCATGATAATTCAACTATGACCAATCACGCACGACACTAACCATATGATTAACACAACCAACACAATTCCATGACATTAACCAAATGAGAACATCATCACTACCATCAATCGTTCACACTTATAAAATCACGCGAAGCATATTCACGAAGGCAAAACAATTCATCATAAATCTAACACGAAGTCTCTATCCACAAGACACAATTCGTATAGCAAGTAACTTGCCTCAATAACCGCTACCGAACACTCCGAAGAACACGGTTCGACCGGGAAGCTCGGACCCCGAAGAAGACAACGAACGGGAGGGTTCCGACTCGAGTTCTTCACAAGGATTTTGTCCCTAAGTCATATCAATGATAAATCAACAATCGTATGATGAATATTAATCGCTTAACGCCCGAATCCCCCCCTTAGGCCTTTTATCGGACACTTTCAAGGCGTCGATTAAGAACTCGACCAGACTGACGAATCTATACAATCCAACCTTGGAATAACAAGGGAAATGATAGAATACATCTAAATAATCATCAATACATCACAAATCTATGTTATTACGATTAAATCGGACAAAACGAACAAAACCCCCAATTCACCCAAAAGTAGGGTTTCAAGAATTTATCTTGGATTAAGGATGATGAACAATTGTTGGTGTTGTTAATCCACACCAAAAACTTGAAGAAGATGAAATTCTCTGGGGTTAATGATGCAAAACACCCAAAAATCGCCCACAAGATCGCCCAAGAGGAAGAGGAATGAAGGAAGAGATGAAATGAGCATTCATCTCACAAAATCCGCAGAAATAGGCTGATCTGCACTGTGCGCCGCGGCACGGGCCGAGTGTGCCGCGGACCACAGCCAAGAAAAACTGCTCAGCACTGGCTTAGTGCCGCGGCCTGGCCAGCAGGGGCCGCGGCCCGCGGTACAGCCCGCTCCAGCATAAAAAAGGCACACGGTGCATTCTTAGCTATTTCGACCATAACTTCTTCGTCCGGACTCCGATTGACTCATCGTTTCAACTATTGGAAAGCCAACTTGATGCTCTATAATACTGAAAAGAATCAAAATTTTTGGAGTTTCCAAGAATTGATGGTGATTTTACAAAGTCGAACTCATACTTGGAAAAGTTGTTTAATAACACTGAACTCAACAAAACGACATTGAAACGAACTCGGGTGACAAAAAGTGTAGAATTAGTGATTCTCGGAATGACGAAACGGTCACAATAGAGTCGCTAAGATGGACTTCTGCCAAAAAATAAAATTACTAAAAATCGAAATCACGGATATTACAGGTACTATCTTTTAAAAACATTCGGAGACTTAATAAAATCCGTTTATCAAAACCGTCGTGAAAATCTCATTTGAAACGACAAGGCCCGAAATGCCAACACTCAACAGTTCAAAAGCATACGTTAAGACATAGCTTAAAGTACTCAATTCACAAACGCATGTCATAGTCAGTATCCTCCGGGAAGCTCATCTCTCCACGACCGCTACAAGCTCGATATCCCAAGAATCTAAAAAAAGAAAGCCCACGACGGGGTCAACCATAATACTCAACAATGATAACAGTCACATCACATCAATAATTACATATTAATGAGAAATAAGTAAAAATACTACCAGTGTAATCTTACCACCATAACCTTACCAAAATTCACATCTCGTATCCTCAACAACACGATACGCTCATATCTAAACATCTGTACTGTATCTCAAACAAAACCCAAAGTTCTCAAAACATCATCATAACTCACTGTTACGAAATCTACTATCTCGGTCCAACCCAATCCATCGGGTAATATCATCACATCTCAATACGATAATCGATTATCCATCGAAAGATAATTACCAAAGGAAATACGGACATACCTCGAGATGCACAAACCCAAGACAATCATGTCAGTCTAATCCGAGATTAGATCAATACATCATACGTACACGGTCCTAACACAAGACCTACAAATGTATACTCATGTGACAACGTCAATATGCTCAAAATAATAACAACAATGTATACTCAATGGAAATCCCATGATCCAACGCCCATCAGCATAGATCCCAAGATGATCCTACTAAATCAACGCGAGGTGGATAACCAACAATATACATATGCACAACAACAACACATGGTAAAACCAACGATGCGAATCCACATGATTCCATCAACACAACACAGGGTAATCCAACGATCCAGCGCCCTCAGCATAGACCCCAAGATGATCCCGTCGGACCAACACGAGGTGGAAAACCCGTCCAATGATCCAGCACCCTCAGCATAGATCCCAAGATGATCCCGTTGGATTAACACGAGGTGGACATCTGATCCAGCGACCTCATCGGATCAACACAACACAACACAATTACGACTATGCATACACATATGCAAATCAATATGTTCATCAACATGAACAAAATATGAATCAATAACATGAAAGACACTATGCATGATCGAAATCATCAACATTAAAACAAAAGTCAAACAAGACGCTTGTCCCGAGTCCTTCGGGAGCAATCTCGATGTCGAAACCATCACCGGCGATTATCCTCAATGTTCGATGATTCAAGATACCACGGACAATAGATAACTCATATCCTCGTCTTTATCACAATGTATCCTCGATACCCAAGCATACCAATAACAAATGTAAATCATATACATTATGATTTAGATTCCCAAATTCAGAAAACAACGTACAATCCCAAATTTCCAGAGTTCACAATTATAATCATTGCTATACGAATTATAAACGAATGAAACTGAAACCATTCATTAAGTATTATAAATTGTGCAAGTAATAACTTACCTCGATACCGATGAAACCATTACCAATTCCTTGCCGTCGTCTACAAGTTCCTCGGCCCTGATCAATGCAATCCACGAGCATCCTCTAACTTGACCGTAAGGCACGGTTCTTATCAACGATCAATTATCGTAACCTATTGCAATAATAAATTAACAACAATCCGATAACAATCAACAACCGACACGACCAACCAATCAACTCAACTATTCAACGATATCTCGATCATACACAAAACCAAATAATCCAACCCAACAAATACAAACTCATATCTACAATACAAACCGCAACTTGATGATCATAATTAACAATCAATATATCCGATCAACAAACTCAACGGTTCCACAGTATCCCGATTAAACATAAATCCGAACAACCCGAATCAATCAATCACGAATTCATAACCACAATATGTTTCCATAATTCGATAATCATATCAACAATCAACTCATCTCGATAACAAGGATGACATAATGTACTCTATTCCGAATTCATATGAATTAATAAGATTCCTCCTTGTTTATAATTGTAAATTTCATAGTAAGATAATAATATCGGCATAATCGACAATCCGAACTACCCAAATAGTTCAATACCATTGAGGATCTTGTTATAAGATTAACTATAATCTTTCCGGATTAAAAATTGTTATCATGATTTGTATTTCGTCAAGAACATACGAATTCTACCACTACAATCAAAATGGCATTGGTTTCAATCCTCAAATCCATGATTATACTTAAAAATCATTATGTATCCTATCACATTTTCCTATTTGATGTGATAAATATACCAAGATCATCAAGAACACCATGATTCCATAATCATAATTATAACAAATAACATAATCGAAGACATAAATCATCGTATCCTCCAACGTACGATTCACATAACATCAAGAATCACAACAACAATGCCATAATCATCTTCATACGAATTATTCAACAACAACAGCATCAAAAATCCGAATTCAAGGTGTAGAGTTGGTCAACATACCTCAAGAACATGAATAACACAATCAAACTCTTCAAGAATGATCAATATCTTCATATCCAAGCCTCAATTTCATGTTTCCAAGCTTATAACCAAGTTAGAAAAGGTTTATCTTCACAACATATGAAGGGGGACGAATCTGGGAGGAAGGAATGGTTTTGTTCTCGTGAAGAAATGAAAAACCGATCCTCCATTTATAATCTGCAGCGCTCATTACGTACGTTACCAATCCATATTAACGTACGTAATGCTCCTTACATACATTACAGGTCCTTTATAGCGTACGTAACATCATTCCAGAACTCACTGCCTCAGTTCGTATCTTGCATAACGTACTTAACACTTGTTCCATACTGTACGTAATACGTACGTTGACTTGCTACAATATATGCTCATATTACGTACGTAATATGCTATGCATAGCGTATATAATACCTAACTGACTTATCTTTTGGCACGCCAGCCGATACTTGGGCTCCACATGGCAGGTATTGATTCCTCTGTCCGATTTCTCTCATTACGTACATAATGCGTTATACATAGCGTACGTAACACTTAGCATCTTAGCGTACGTTATCTCATAAACTTAACGTACGTTAAGGGCTCTGTACTTAGCCATTTTCATCTATTCTTGTCCAAAGTCTCGACATATCGAATACGAGCATATGGTATACCGAATACATATACTTATCCCAATAACATTCTCATACGATACCCAATATCCTCAAATGCAATTGTCGACCAAATACGACAATTACACCAATACATATGTCTCAGTCCTTCATTTATTTTATCCATATTGTACCGGTTCCACATTGTACAATATAATTCGGATAAAATAACATTAAATAATCATAGTAGAAATTTAAGATGTTACATACTACACCACTTAAAATAAGTTTCGTCCTCGAAACTTGCAATCCGGTCTCAATCAAAAATTCAACCACAATATCCAGAATCATCACGAAACCGATCAATCGTCATCATAAGGCAATAACCAAAACAGTATACTTGCAAATATATAAAGTCGATGATCTCCTGTGATACTAGCAATTAACTCCCATTTAAAGCCTCAACGTGCTTATAATCGTAATTTCACGAATTCACAAAATGCATCATCTCAGTATGAAATAATCTATCCGTGTCGAGGCCTGTCTGTCTGATTACACAATCAAGTCTCAATCCTGATAAAACAAATAATACACGATACATCTGTGGAACAACTGCCCAAACAATGGCAACAAATCACGAAATGTCAACACAAAGTCCGAATGCTCGGATGATCACCAACCATGATCAACCAATAAATTAACCAAGAATATCATCGACATGACAAACTCTAATGCGACCAACCAGAGGTCAAAACACAACCGAGAATATCATAAACATGATAAACTCTAGTATTACTAACGAACGATCAACAATAATCGAGAATACCCTCACACGGTAAGCTCCAACACGGTCAACACAGAACCACAGAAACAAATATACGAAAGAATAACATTCTCAAAACATTACACAAATCACATACAGTGGAGTGGGAACGACTAGTCCATACGGATCAAAATTTAAAAAAACGCAATAGCACAATCACGCTGCCACCACATCAATAGAGTAACGTAGCACATATGCTCCATTTTCACAAAACTCAAAATTCCAAAATCATTTCTGTACTAAATCTGCAGTACACAACATATTCCTCTTATTCGATCAATCAACCGATCATCCCTGGATAATCAAACTACCATACTAAAGTCCGATCTCTTTTCATCGTACCATACTGATGTATTATCCAGTTCGTGAGTCACACTCATAACATCACCAAGATATGCACTATGCACTAAATGCGTATGTATATCAATCATATTTTCAAAACCAGTTTGAAATCATATAGTCTTGTCAAGAAGACAAATTTTCAAAAGTTATTTCAAAAATTTCAAAACTCAAAACATAAATTTTCGTAAGACCACGAAATCAATTTTCAAAAAATTAAATCGGCTTACTTACGTCAAGTACTCGATGACAATCCTTTTCGAATACACACGATTAAGTAAAATGGAATTATGCAAATGATTAACCACATCCATACTCCTGTATACCAGTCCGACTTGTCACAAAATCCACTGATATTCCATCGGAAAACCACACGATAGAGTTCCGGAATCTTAATGTATAAACTCCGATAAAAACTCTTTTTTCCATATATGACTCGCAATGTCGACCATCAACCCATCCTTGATCACCTCAACTATGCTATGACAAAAATTGAATAATCGACAAATCAAACACAACGAAAGACTACCCGAGAAGTTTCGTTTAAACAAATAAATCAAAACCCCGAAAGGTAGTAATAAAATAGATAAACGATTGGTAAAGTGTTTTACAAATCTCGAGAGTTCTTTTGAAAACAGAAAAGCCTTTTAGAAACATTAGGGTCTCAGCCCAATCCCATTCCACGTTACAAGAAGTTTATAAAGTACAAAACCCTTTTGGACCCCAAGTCCTGAGTTATAAAATTATTTCAAAATTAATTGGGTCTCGGCCCAAAATCGTTTTCCGTAAAACATTCATTTTGAAAAGTATCATTTTCAAATGCTCAAAAACAATTTCATATATCTCAAAATGAACTAACATGACTACATGTTCTCCTCATCAATCCACAATATTTCTCCCAAATGTACAACTCCGTTCCAAAATTTAACCGACATATTAATTTCCAAAATCATAGCTTCTTAAGATCATCAATCCTATCTCAACTCTGTCACCTCATACTGTGACGCATAATATCTTTCTGAATCTCAAAGCATATCAACTTAGAACGGCAATAAATCTCAATGAAATTCAAAAATCCAAATACTTACAGATCGTGAAGCTGACAATTCCCCGTGATACTGGCACATGTCTCGACTCAAGAAAATACTCGATACCGATAATTTCAAAACACACATTTTGCAAACTCAGTTCAACTCGAGAACACAACACATCTCTATCCGAAGAAACACGTTAATACCATTTGGAAAAGTTTACAACAACCCCAGTACAACACTGGTAAATCACATAACGCACAAGCCCGAGTGAACAACAAAACCCAGGGCTCTAGAATTCGTCAATCGACAACTCGAATGATGCGACAAAAGCACGACTCGACTCGACCCGACTGCCTAGGTTTTCTCAACCTAAGCTCTGATACCATATTCTGTAACACCCCCAGAGTCATCCAGGAATATTACAGTGCCGTGAACCCACAAGGCTAAAAGCCATTTTCGCAAACATTTACAAACGCCCAAGAGGCTAACGACGGTACTATCTTTTAAAAACATTCGGAGACTTAATAAATTCCGTTTATCAAAACCGTCGTGAAAATCTCATTTGAAACCACAAGGCCCGAAATGCCAAAACTCAACAGTTCAAAAGCATACGTTAAGCCATAGCTTACACGCACTGACAAAATAGTTTAGAAAATGATTTTACAAAGTAACTTAAGTTACCAGATAACGACAGGTCATTTAAAAATACTCACGCAACGGAAACGACACAATTAAAAATACTTTAGCATCAGAATACAACAACTAGTTAAAGTACTTGATTCACAAACACATGCCATATCCAGTATCCTCCGGGAAGCTCATCTCTCCACGACCGCTACAAGCTCGATATCCCAAGAACCTAAAAAAAAGAAAGCCCACGATGGGGTCAGCCATAATACTCAACAATTATAACAGTCACATCACATCAATAATTACATATCATTGAGATACTAAGTAAGAATATTACCAATGTAATCTTACCACCATAACCTTACCAAAATTCACATCTCGTATCCTCAACAACACGATAAGCTCATATCTAAAAATCTGTACTGTATCTCAAACAAAACTCAAAGTTCTCAAAACATCATCATAACTCACTGTTACGAAATCTACTATCTCGGTCCAACCCAATCCATCGGGTAATATCATCACATCTCAACACGATAATCGATTGTCCATCGAAAGACAATTACCAAAGGAAATACGGACATACCTAGAGATGCACAATACCACGACAATCATGTCAGTCTAATCCGAGATCAGATCAATACATCATACGAACACGGTCCTAACACAAGGCCTACAAATGTATACTCATGTGACAATGTCAATATGCTCAAAATAATAACAACAATGTATACTCAATGGAAATCCCATGATCCAACGCCCATCAGCATAGATCCCAAGATGATCCTACTAGATCAACACGAGGTGGATAACCAACAATATACATATGCACAAAAACAACACATGATAAAACCAACGATGCGAATCCACATGATTCCATTAACACAACACAGGGTAATCCAACGATCCAGCGCCCTCAGCATAGATCCCAAGATGATCCCGTCGGCCCAACACAAGGTGGAAAAACCCGTCCAATGATCCAGTGCCCTCAGCATAGATCCCAAGATGATCCCGTCGGCTCAACACGAGGTGGACATCTAATCCAGCACCCTCAGCATAGATCACACGATCCCATCGGATCAACACAACACAACACAAATACGACTATGCATACACATATGCAAATCAATATGTTCATCAACATGAACAACATATGAATCAATAACATGAACGACGCTATGCATGATCGAAATCATCAACATTAAAGCAAAAATTAAATAAGACGCTTGCCCCGAGTCCTTCGAGAGCAATCTCGATGTCGAAACCACCACCGGCGATTATCCTCAATGTTCGATGATTCAAGATACCACGGACCATAGATAACTCATATCCTCGTCTTTACCACAATGTATCCTAGATACCCAAGCATACCAATAACAAATGTAAATCATATACATTATGATTTAAATTCCCAAATTCAGAAACAACGTACAATCCTAAATTTCCAGAGTTCTCAATTATAATCATTGCTACACGAATTATAAACGAATGAAACTGAAACCATTCGTTAAATATTATAAACTGTGCAAGTAATAACTTGCCTCGATACCGATGAAGCCGTTACCAATTCCTTGCCGTCGTCTACAAGTTCGTCAGCCCCGATCAATGCAATCCACGAGCATCCTTGAACTTGACCGTAAGGCACGATTCTTATCAGCGATCAATTATCACAACCTATTGCAATAATAAATTAACAACAATCCGATAACAATCAACAACCGACACGACCAACTAATCAACTCACCGGTTCAACGATATCTCGATCATACACAAAACCAAATAATCCAACTCAACAAATACAAACTCATATCTACAATATATTGTTACCCAAAATATTATCTGGAGATAATGTTGCTGGAATGATCGAGTAACAAACAAATGCGAGAATACTTCCGTGGGAAAATAAAATAACACAAGGTTTGACGGGGTTGTTAATCCCGGGCTTGAATGCTCTCGCGAGATGTTATTAATATAGATACTTTGGAATACAAATATTAATGTTAGAATCTATTACAATGAGTGTAAAGACTTCTATTTATCTAAGCTGTAGAGCGTGTAGATTGCCGGAAGAACCATATATGAAGATCTGTGAGTTCTTGCTTTAGATGTTCTGTAAGTGTGTATGAATATCACTATGAATGTGTAAGTAATTGCCAGATGAGTCTTTATCCTCTCTCTGTGCCTTTTTCACTGTATTCACGATTATTTTCTGGGCCGATGTTGGAGGCTTGCTATTTATAGGGGACAAGGTTGCTGGGTCCTCTCCGGCGATCGCGGGCGACCGCCGTATTCTATATTAGAATAATGTGGGCGATCGTCCTATCACGTGGGGCTGTTTCCTTAAAGTCCGAGGATGTTGCTGGCAGCCAGCTGTGCAAGCCAATGAGAAGCCTGCACGCGTCCTGAGTCGCTGTCTGGGGAGGACCCACTTTGTACCTTTCGGCGGGCCTGTCGGTAGGTGAGGTAGGTGACAGGCTGGGGTCAAAGGCTTTATCTGTCGGCGCCTTTCGTGGATCTGCACGTGGGTCTCCATCCAAGATTCGGTCTTTGACGTCTTTGATGGATGCTGGATTCATACGTGACACGAGACGATCGTCTATGGTCGGATATCAAAGGCGATCGCCAGATACCAAAATACGATCGCCATGGGCGCCGACTGCTGGGTTTTTTCCCAGCGTATGTCTTCTATGGTTGGCTCTCAGACCATTATGCCGATCGCCACCGAGGCGTATTAATCGCCGCACAACAATTGCCCCCCAGCTCGCTTCGATGTTGAAAACATGGGGTGAGGTGGCACTGTTGGCGATCGCCAGTGTTTAGATGGTTGGCTCATTTGTTTATGACAAGGACAATCGTCCGGACGATCTGATTTCAAATTTGGACGATCTCCTTTTGCACTGGAATCAGCGGGAAACGGAGGCGGGCTCTTGAAACGTTGCAAGGACACGCGCCGCGCTATCATTGGGGGAGTCCGTCGGTTTTGTCAGACTTGTCGTATGGCGTGCCCTCGAAAAGACGCGTACGCGGGTTTCGAAGGCTGTATTTAATGTGTCTCCTCCCGACGGTTGCACTCCGTCCCTAGGGATTTCGCCAATTTGCACAGAGACCCCTGCTTCCGCCTATAAAAGGCGCTAGGGATACTTCATTTCCACTCTTCACGCACCCTTGTTATTCAGTCGAGACTCTGCAGAATTTTTCGAAGATCTGTCTGCCGACCGTCCTTCTTTTTAGGTAAGAACACAAATATTCTCTCCCCTTTACTTTTTAAGAACATGTCTGGAGGATCAAAAACATTCGAGGCCGGTAGCACCTCCGCCGCCGCGGCTTCACGTGACCGGGAGGAAATTTCCATGGGTCTCCATATGGAAACGGCCGTCGAGGCCATTCGTGCGGGGATAGCACCCGCCGAACTCGAAGAGCTCTTCAATGAGGCCGAAGTGGCGAGATCAGCGGCGGCGGTGGAGCGGGGGGACTCGCCGGTAGATGAAGATGAAATGGTGCGTCTGTCTTGGGAACGAGATAGCGTATTTGGCCCTGCTTATATGGATTTCGCTAAGCTTATGGAGGGGAATACCGGACCCTGTCCAGAATTTGATTTCGAAGCCTATTCCACCGCCCACCCTTATGAGACCGTGAATCGGAAGGCGTTTCGGGCCGCTGACCCCTCTCTGTGGACTCTCGGTCAGATTCGGAGCACGGCGATCAAGAAAGACTTGAGTCGCTGAAGGGCAAAATTCCATATTCCCTCTGACGTCTCGCTGCACGTGCCCTCGGAAAATAAACGTGCCGATCAACCTCCCGAGGGTCTGTCGCCGTTAATGAGATGATTATGGAGGCCGGCCTGTGGTTCCCCTTGCCGTTCGACGTGTCATATTTATTGATTGCCTGGAATTTGGCGCCGCTCCAACTGACGCCGAACGCCTGGCTACAGATCATCTGTACTTTGACACTTTTCGGCGGTCACCGGTTGTTCCGTCTCCTTTCTGCGATGGAAATGAACTATCTCTTCAAACTGGCTACGCAGAAAGGGTTGGTCGGCGGTAATCACATTCAAGGTTGAATGGGAAGAGTGGTCCTCGGTGTGCCGAACAAGACCCGGGGCGATCTGGCAAAATGGTGCTGGGTCGGCGGAGCGTGGCGATAGGCGTCGAGTGATAGGCCGGAGGAAGAGTTGGAGATCCCCACCAATTTTCGGGAGAGGAATCCGAGTAAGGATTTTAACTCTCCCTTTGATCGGATACGTCTTGGACTGATCTAATTTTGTTTCCTTTTTGCAGGACTCCTTGTTCCAGCGATCGACGATCTCCCCTTTGATTTCTTGATCGTCTGGGAGCGAATTCGTGCCTTGCCGGACTCCTACATAGACGTTCGCTCACTCGGTCACGAACTTCATCGGTTGGGGGCTCGATTGTTTCGCTTCCCTTGTCATCTGAAAGCTCCAGGTATGGATTTTTACCTCCTCTTTCCTGCATGACGATCGCCTGATTGAGGTAGATGCTTAACTTGGTCTTAATTTCTTCTTTGACAGAGATTCATTTTCCCCGCTACGCCGAGCCACCGCAAGAGATCGCAATGTCTAACCCTGGTCTCATCGGTCGTCTTCATCAGGGAAGGAAGATGGGTCGCATTCCTGCGACGACGTCTCGCCCCGTCCCTGCGGTGAGGCCCGCTGTGGCGCCGGTCACCGAGCCGGAAATTCAGGAGGAGGAACAACTCCAGCGCACCCGCAAGAGGTAGAGGCCGGAGGGGTCCCTGCCGACAGCTGAGGCGGACGTATCTATCTTGGAGCCGCCGCTTGCCGCTCCACCTATCTCCGCTGTTCTGATGGTGGAGGGGTCTGGCTCCAGGCCATCGGCCAGCTTCTTGAAAACTACGGCGATCGCCGAAGATGAAACTCCTCGGGGCAAGCCCTTTTTTGGCCGCGACCCCGAGTTGGTCAACAGGTAGGACCAGTATGATTTTTCTTAGTTAGGCAATTTGTGTAAGGCATATACTAACTCCTTTGTTTCTTTTGTTCGTGTTGCAGGGTCCGTCTTGCTGATCTGGACGTCTCGCCGATGATGTTGGATTTCCTGGCGAGCAAGTCTCCGCGCCAGTCCGTCGACGTCCCTTCTTATGACTCCAAGGCCATCGCCTCTCTGCCTAAGGCTTGGACGACCGACCTCGACGCGATTGCTCGTCGGAGGTCTGGAGATGCCATGCAGGCGACCATCGCCCTGACTCTCCAGGCGGCGACGATGGCCGTCCAAGCCGCCAAGGATTACGAGGGGCGACCCTCTAATGCTCGCCTCCATCAAGATCTCGAGGCCGCTCGGAACAAAAACGTCGACTTCTCCAACCGGATCCACGCCATGGAGAAGGAATACTTAGAGACGGCCAAACGAGCCAAGCAGAATCTCGATCGGATGAAGTAGGATCTTAGCCGATCCAAGGATGTGGCCGATCGGTTCCGTGACCAGGTGACGGAAGCTCGCCGGATGCCATTCGGCCTCGCAAGAGGAGGCGGCCGGACTGAAGGCGATGGTGGATCGGCTCAACAGCGAGCTGGATATGGCGAAGGGAGAATTGGCCACCAAGGTGGTCGAGCTATCGGATCCTGAGAAGGCGACCTCAGATTTGAAAGGGCAGATCAGGGCGATTGAGACCGATCCCTACCTTAATGTGGCACTCGTCGGCGAGTTCGCCTACTATATGGCCTACGCCGATGCTGTCCGAGCCGCCAAGAAGGTAGGGATCGAGATCGGTCCTATGATGGAGAGCTTCAAGGCCTACGCACTCGAGCACCCTTTGCATCCAGAATTTTCCCTGCCGATCCTCGACCTCACCGACTTGGGGATCGACTTGAGTTCGTATCCTTTCCCGGATAAACTCATTTATCCTGAGGCCGGTGAGGGAGCGCGTGTCGATCCGCCACCTGGGGGTGAAGACCAGCTGGGGGGAGCCTGAGCGATTTTTATCTTCCTTCGCTTTGTATTTTTCTGCTTTTTCTTTGTATTGCCTTCGAGCTTTGTATTATACGAACTTCTTGATTTGAATAAAATACTCTTTTTCGCATCTGATTCTTTGTAAGTATGATCGCCTTTGAAAGTTTGCATGCGAATTTATACAAGTGTGTATATAATTGCTTCTGATGCCTTGTTCGCCTGATCGATTGTTTGAATGTTTAATGTATTGAAATGCTTGGAAATTCTTACTTGTAAATACTGTCGAACAAAACCGATCATCCTGTGTGTGTTTGAACGAAGCCGATCGGGTACGGTCCCTTCTTTCCGATCGCATTTAGGACTAGATCCACTTCTTTGCCCCTTGTTTTTGTTTACTTATTGTAAGTAAGGGAACAAAAATAGTATGTTTAGGAGAAAGGCGTGAACGGTCGCGGAGTTCGATGGTCCGACCTCCGTAGCCTTGTCTTTATGTGCGAGGGATTGCCCCGCGACTCACTTTTTTGTTAGGGTCCTCCGTTAGGCTGCGCCTGCCTTGTATTTAAACGAAAGACGAGCGGTCTTGGTCTGGAGGAGTCCTTGCACGGGGCGTCGTCGGTTTATTCGACTCCACGTCCGTGGCTCGTTAGCACTTTTCTACCTCGGGTCGGCATGTTAGATGGCGACCCTCGACGGTATACGTTGTGATGGGATAGGGACACGCCGCCTTGTCCGGGTACATCATGTTAGATGATGTACTTTGAGTGCGTGCGAACGTGTCCACAGATTAGTTTGGAGGGTCCTTCGGCTATGCCCGCCTTGTATGTAAACAAAAGGCGAGCAATCGCAGCCCAAAGAAACCTTGCATGGGCGAATCTTTCGGTTCCATCGACCTCCAGGACCATGGCTGCACTGTTTCTATCTTGGATCGCCATGTTGAACGACGATCCTCGATGGTATACGATGTGCCTGGTGGGGCGATCGCTCGAATAGATGGGATAGAAAAAATCTCATTATATTCTTTGTATATTGGGTAGTTGAAACTGAATACAAAGTTTTCACTGGTAGTATTTCTTCAAATGTATGGCGTTCCAGGGATATTGGTCCAGAGTGCCGTCAGGATGTTCAAGTTCGTAGGCTCCCCTACTTAGCCATTTAGATACCCTGAAGGGGCCTTCCCAATTTGGTCCAAAGACTCCAGTGTGGGTCTGGACCCTTTTGAGAACTAGGTCGCCTACTTGGGAAACGTCTTTCCTTGACTTTCGAATTGAAGAACTTCTCGGATCTCCTTTTATGGATTGTGTTTCTCATTTCTGAGGTCAGTCGTCGTTCTTCGAGCATGTCAAGGTCGACTCGTCGGGTCACATCATTGTCCGTCGTCATCTCTTGTTCGGTTCGGTGGCTGAGGACGGCGATCTCCGAAGGGATCACGGATTCTATTCCAAAGGCTAGGGCGAATGGGGTCTCGCCAGTCGAGTCTCGGGTCATCGTTCGATATGACCACAAAACATCTGGAAGCTCGCTCGCCCATCGTCCTTGTCTGGATTCAAGTCGCGCTTTGATTGTATGCTTGAGGATCTTGTTGATAGCCTCTACCTTCCCGTTCGTCTGAGGATGGTAAGGGGCCGAGAACAAATTTTTGATTCCCCACTTCTCGCAGAATTACATGACTTCCAAACCGTCGAACTGCTTTCCGTTGTCGGAGATGATAGTCTGGGGCAGACTGAATCGACATATGATGTTCTTCCAGATGAACTTGATTACTTGTTCTTGGCCGATCTTGTTGAGTGGCTCGGCCTCGGCCCATTTTGTAAAATAATCGACCCCTACGATGGCAAACTTGCAACCCCCAGGTGCTGTCGGCAAGGGACCTATGAGGTCGATGCCCCATTGGGCGAACGGCCATGGGCTGTACATTCAGGTGAGCTGCTCGGGGGAGAGCTTGATGTTTGGGCCCATCACTTGACATCTGTGACACGATCTGGCATAGGCGATCGCATCTTTTTGTAGTGTAGGCCAGAAAAACCCTTGCCTGGTTGTTTTATGGATGAGAGCTCGCCCGCCGGCATGGTTTCCACAGACCCCGTCATGGATCTCGGCTAAAACGAGCCGGCCTTCCTCCGGCGTGATGCACTTGAGGAGGGGAAGGCTGAAAGCTCGCTTGTAAAGCCGGTCGTCCAATAGGGTGTATCTGGTCGCACGGAGCTGGAGTTGGCGAGTTTTGATACGGTCGTCAGGGACCGTTCCGTCCTTTAAGTATTTGATGAACGGAGTCATCCAGTTCTCCTCGGCAACGGCAACTGTGGTAACCAGGTTTCTATCGATCGCCGGCCTTGCTGATTTTGTGATTTGGATATTAGAGAAATCGGCTGCCCCATCTGACGACGCTAGCTTGGATAGGGCATTGGCCTGGGAGTTGTGCTCTCTCGGGACTTGTTCGATTAGCACTTCCTCAAATTTCGTGCACATTTCGGCGACCAATTCTTGATATTTGACCATCTGTTCGCCGCGCGCCTCATATTCTCCCTTGACTTGGTTCACGACCAAGAGGGAGTCCATGAAGATATGGAGGCGACGAACATCTAGGGCGAGGGCTAGATCGAGCCCGCCTATCAAAGCTTCGTACTCGGCTTCATTGTTGGTCGCACGAAACCCAAAACACACAGCATTTGTGAAACTTTGCCCATCGGGGCTGATGAGGACAATCCCTGCCCCAGCTCGTGAGTTGGTCGCCGAGCCATCCACGTACAGCTTCCAGGCAGGGCGGTCGATCTGGGTCGGACTGTGAGGGAATGTTAATTCCACCACGAAGTCTGCCAGAGCCTGGCCTTTGATCGCTGTGTGAGGAGCGTATGTGATACCGTATTGGGCGATCTCCAGTGACCACTTGAGGAGTCGCCCGTTGGTGTCCGGTCGGTGTAGAACTTGCCTTAGAGGGAGAGTTGTTAGAACCTCCACTTGATGTTCGAAGAAGTAGGCTCTTAGCTTGCGAACACTCATGACTAGAGCGTAGGCGATCTTCTCCAGAGGTGTGTATCGTGTTTCCACGTCGTAGAGCGCTTGGCTAACGAAGTAGATTAGTAAGTGGACTTGTCCCTCCGCTCGTACCAAGACGGCACTAAGTGCGACCTCTGAGTCCGCCAGGTAAAGGAATAGTTTCTCGCCGGGGATCGACTTTGCCAAGATCTGGGGGTTAGACAGATACTTCTTGATTTTGGCGAACGCTATTTGACTCTCCTTCATCCATGTGAACTTCTTGTTCTTTATGGTCGCGAAGAAAGGCTTGCTTTTATCCCCGAGCCGAGATATGAAACGGTTGAGGGTAGCCAGACAACCTGTGAGGCGTTGCACCTGCTTGACATTCTGTGGCTCCTGCATGTCGAGGATCGCTTGAATTTTGGTGGGGTTTGCCTCGATCCCCCTTTGGCTCACGATGTGCCCCAGGAATTTTCCGGAGCTCACCCCGAAGTTGCATTTCTTGGGGTTCAGTTTCATGTTGAACTTCTCGAGGATGGCGAATGTCTCAGCAAGGTCATTGAGGTGGTCTTCCTTCTTGAGGCTTTTGACCATGATGTCGTCAATGTAGACCTCCATGGTCTTGCCGATATGATTGGCGAACATTCCATTGACTAGTCGCTGGTAGGTTGCCCCTGCGTTCTTCAAGCCGAACGGCATTCGGACCTAAAAGTATATGTCTTTTTCCGTGTGGAAGGATGTGTGCTTTATGTCTTTCTCCGCCATTGGGATTTGATGGTATCCGGCGAAGGCATCCATGAATGACATCATTTCGCAACCTGATGTACTATCGACCAAGTGATTATATGAGGCATCGGAAAGTGGTCTTTTGGGCATGCCGCGTTGAGGTCGGTGAAGTCGATGCATAACCTCCAGGAGTTGTTCGGCTTTTTAACGAGCACCGCATTGGCTACCCATTGTGGTTCGTCTGTAGCTACTCCGATAAGTTTGTTGTTGAGTAGCTTTTTGACTTCTAAGTCGAGCGTTGCGTACTTCTCAGGACTGAATTTCCTACTTTTCTGGTGAACAGGCTTCCTTGCCGGGTCGATCTTTAGATAGTGGCAAGCGTGTTCAGGACTTATGCCAACCATATCTTGATGCGACCAGGCAAAGACTCTGATGTTCTTACGTAGTAAATTGATCAGATCTTCTTTTAATTCGAGGTCGACGCTCGTGCCGATCTGTACTTCCCGCTCCGGGAGAGCTGGATCTATCATTACACTTTCCAACTCTTCAATGGGGACGGTCGCTTCTCGTTTGGAACAATTTCCGGACTCGATCCTAGGATCGATGTCGAGACTTGGCTCGAAACCGATCCTTGGCTCGATGTCGTCCGTCAATCGATGTGAGATGGCGTCCCCTGAGTCGGGTTGGTACGATGTGCTTGGCTTGTCGATCTCCATGGGTTTATTGTCGACCGTTTCGATGTTACAAATAGCATGGGAAGTATTGAAAGAAGTTACAACATAGGAGTAATTCAAACATTTCTTTGCCATTAGCTGATCTCCTTTTACAGTACCGACCGTCCCATCGGCAGTGGGGAATTTGATACAGTAAAAGAAAGGAGAGACGACCGCCTCAAAGGTTTCTAGAAATGGACGACCTAGGAACCCATTATAGATGCTGGGCCTATCTACGATTACAAAATTTAGGTTCCTAGTAATCCTAACCTTGGGATCGTAGTAGCATATTAGCTCGACAGAGAGCTTGATCCTTCCGTAGGCTTGGACTGTGCTGTCGCCGAACCCTTGGAGCACGGTGTCGAACGGCTTGATGAACTTGGTCAGGTTGCCGAGCTGGTCAAAAGCGGATTTAAATATGATATTGCAGAAGCTCCCGTTGTCAACAAGCACGCGATCGACCATTTTCCCAAGGATACACGCAGAGATCACCAATGCATCCTCTTTGGGGCACTGTACTCCCTCCCTATCCTTGTTGGAGAAAGTGATGAGCGCGTCTTTGGAGATGGTCGGCTTTGGGGGCACCACGACATGGAACCCGGCGAACGCCCTCAGTTCGGCCTTCCGCTTTCTATTAGACATGGTGGAGACCGGGGAAAGGCCCCTGAGGTTTCCACCTCCCGCCTGAAGCATATTGATCCGGCCGCCAGGGTTGATCGGAGGAATTGATTCGTCGGAATACTCCGGCTCGTTTTGCTCGATCCAGGTGACCGGATTGGGAGGGATTCCATCGTTCAGTCGGCGCTCGCGCCCTCCGGTCCTCTCTGTCCGAGGTTCTGGCTTGGTGACCAAGTTATCCAATTTGCCTTCCTCAAACAGTCGCCAGAGTTGTCTGAGGAGGTCGCGGCACTGGCTTGTGTTGTGGCCGGGACTTTTATGGTAGGCACAGAATTTGCTGCGGTCAAGATGACCGTTGTCCCTTATCGGCTTTGGTTTGTTGAGCCATTCGCGCCCCTTGATGGTATTAAATATGTGGGCCGGAGATAGATTGAGGTTGCGGAGGAGGTGAACTTCCACATCCTCGAAGGCTTTGAACTCCCCAGGCGGCTCTGCGACCGCCTTTCTGGGCTTGGCGACCGCCTTCTTCTGGATGTGGGACGGTGCCTTCCCTTCTCTGGCAGATCCCTCGCCTAAGCGGAGGCTGATCATCCTCTGCCTGGCCAAGAAATCAGCGACCCTGACGCGGAAGACCGTGTAGGTCGGGGAGATATCCTTTGTGAGGTGCCTGAACATGGGCGAGTGGCCATAGAATCCCCTCAGGACCGAGTGGAGAGCGAGATCGTCGCTAATAGGCTCGCCGGTGAGGACTATTTCGTCCACCCGATCAATGTAGTCTTCATCGGGCTCGTCCTTCCCCTGCCTGATTTTTATCATGCGGTGGGGGCCTTCCAGCCGAGCAACTTTGGCGGTGAAATACGACGTGAAGTCGTTCGCCAGCTTCTCGAAATAATCGATCGAGCGAGGCGGTAGTGAGATGTACCACCTGTGGGCGAGGTCGCCCAATGTCAATGGGAACATTCGGCATTTTGTCGCGTCTGATGCTCCGCATCCGGTCATATAAATCCGAAATTTTCTCAAATGGGTCTCAGGATCCGATCTCCCCTCATATAGAGGTGTTTGAGGGGGAGCGATCTTCGGTTGAACTGGGGCTAGCTCGATCTGGATCGTGAGTGGCTCGCTTGGTCCAGCGATCGATCTCCTGGCGCCTGCCCCAGTTTCCAGGAGCGCCTTCATTTCATCGAGCTGGCACTTCATGGCGGCCATCGTTGTGGCCTGACTTCTCGCTGATTGACTCCCGGAGTGTGAGCCAAGGCGATCGTGTACCGGTCTCCTGGTCCCGTGGTAGGTGACAAGTTCCCTGCCATCGGGCTCATTTCTTGGGCGAGTGGGGGCCCGTTGGCCGGCCTGTCTTCTGGGAGTCGGATATGCCGAACTCCTGGTGACGGATTCAGACTCCGATGCCTCCCGACTGGGGCCTGAACGCCCGGGTCGCCATGAGGGATCACTCCCTAGGCGGCTGAAGACGGAGTCGTCCCGCCTTACGAGAGCCTTTGCCTGCGGCTCGGGGCTTTCTGTCGATTTCTCAACATATATCCCCTTGAGCTTCTTGCACCTTTCGGCGGATGGGTGTGAGTAATGGTGGGCGAGTCGCATGCCCTCCGTCGCTCCACGAGGATGGATATAGCCTCCTCAACTGCTGATGCAGGCCCGGATCGAGTGAGAGGCTGGGACCATCCCTCGGGGGCGGGAGTGAGAGCCTAGCGTCGCCGCGGACACCTTCCGCTGTAGGATGGGATTCGGTTTGGGCCGGAATGAGATTTCCGGCAGATCGCAGGGTGGCTCTTTTGGAAGTCGTGGCAGATGTCATGTTTCTGAAGGTTTTTCTTTGAAGAACAGTGAGTGTTTCTTCAAGTATATGTCCGGAGAACAGTGAGTGTTCTTCGAGACGGTAGGAATAAAAATGAAGGTTTAGATGCCCTTCCTCTAGCGCCAATTGTTGTTACCCAAAATATTATCCGGAGATAATGTTGCTGGAATGATCGAGTAACAAACAAATGCGAGAACACTTCCGTGGGAAAATAAAATAACACAAGGTTTGCCGGGGTTGTTAATCCCGGGCTTGAATGCTCTCGCGAGATGTTATTAATATAGATACTTTGGAGTACAAATATTAATGTTAGAATCTATTACAATGAGTGTAAAGACTTCTAGTTATCTAAGCTGTAGAGCGTGTAGATTGCCGGAAGAACCAGATATGAAGATCTGTGAGTTCTTGCTTTAGATGTCCTGTAAGGGTGTATGAATATCACTATGAATGTGTAAGTAATTGCCAGATGAGTCTTTATCCTCTCTGTGCCTTTTTCACTATATTCACGATTATTTTCTGGGCCAATGTTGGAGGCTTGCTATTTATAGGGGACAAGGTTGTTGGGTCCTCTCCGGCGATCGCGGGCGACCGCCGTATTCTATATTAGAATAATGTGGGCGATCGTCCTATCACGTGGGGCTATTTCCTTAAAGTCCGAGGTTGTTGCTGGCAGCCAGCTGTGCGAGCCAATGGGAAGCCTGCACGCGTCCTGAGTCGCTGGCTGGGGAGGACCCACTTTGTACCTTTCGGCGGGCCTGTCGGTAGGTGAGGTAGGTGAAAGGCTGGGGTCAAAGGCCTTATCTGTCGACGCCTTTCGTGGATCTGCACGTGGGTCTCCGTCCAAGATTCGGTCTTTGACGTCTTTGACGGATGCTGGATTCATACGTGGCACGAGACGATCGTCTATGGTCGGATATCAAAGGCGATCGCCAGATACCAAAAGACGATCGCCATGGGCGCCGACTACTGGGTGTTTGCCCAGCGTATGTCTTCTATGGTTTGCTCTCAGACCATTATGCCGATCGCCATCGAGGCGTATTAATCGCCGCACAACACAATACAAACCGCAACTCGATGATCATAATTAACAATCAATATATCCGATCAACAAACCAAATGGTTCCACAATATCTCGATTAAACATAAATCCGAACAACCCGAATCAATCACGAATTTATAACCATGATATGTTTCCATAATCCGATAATCATATCAACGATTGACTCATCTCGATAACAAGAATTACATAACGTACTCTATTCCGAATTCATACGAATTAACAAGATTCCTCCTTGTTTATAATAGTAAATTTCAGAGTAAGACAATAATATCAGCATAATCGACAATCCGAACTACCCAAATAGTTCAATACCATTGTGGATCTTGTTATTAGATTAACTATAATCTTTCCGGATTCAAAATTGTTATCATGATTCGTATTTCGTCAAGAACATACGAATTCTACCACTACAATCAACATGGCATTGGTTTCAATCCTCAAATCCATGATTATACTTAAAAACCATTATGTATCCTATCACATTTTCCTCTTTGATGTGATAAATATACCAAGATCATCAAGAACATCAAGAACACCATGATTCCATAATCATGATTATAACAAATAGCATAATCGAAGACATAATTCATCGTATCCTCCAACATACAATTCACATAACTTCAAGAATCACAACAACAACGCCATAATCATCTTCATACGAATTATTCAACAACAACAACATCAGAAATCCGAATTCAAGGTGTAGAGTTGGTCAACATACCTCAAGAACATGAATAACATAATTAAACTCTTCAAGAATCATCAATATCTTCATATTCAAGCCTCAATTCCATGTTTCCAAGCTCATAACCAAGTTAGAAGAGGTTTATCTCCAGAACATATGAAGGGGGACGAATTTGGGAGGAAGGAATGATTTTTTTCTCGTGATGAAATGAAAAACTGATCCTCCATTTATAATCTGCAGCGCTCATTACGTACGTTACCAATCCACATTAACGTACGTAATGCTCCTTACGTACGCTACATGTCCTTTATAGCGTACGTAACATCATTCCAGAACTCACTGCCTCAGTTCGTATCTTGCATAACGTACGTAACACTTGTTCCATAGCGTACGTAATACATACGTTGACTTGCTACAGTATATGCTCATATTACCTACGTAATATGCTTTGCATAGCGTACGTAATACCTAGCTGACTTATCTTTTGGCACGCCAGTCGATACCTGGGCCCCACATGGCAGGTATTGATTCCTCTGTCTGATTCCTCTCGTTACGTACGTAATGCGTTATACATAGTGTACGTAACACTTAACACCTTAGCGTACATTATCTCATAAACTTAACGTACGTTAAGGGCTCTGTACTTGGCCATTTTCAACTATTCTTGTCCAACGTCTCGACATAACGAATACGAACATACGGTATACCGAATACATATACTTATCCCAATAACATTCTCATACGATACCCAATATCCTCAAATGTAATTGTCGACCAAGTACGACAATTACACCAATACAGATGTCTCAGTCCTTCAATTATTTTATCCATATTGTACAGGTTCCACATTGTACAATATAATTCGGATAAAATAACATTAAATAATCATAGTAGAAATTTAGGATATTACAGCTAAGATCTTAAACCAAATTAATTTTTTATTTTTTGAAAATTTGGGAACATCACTTAATTAGATATATATTGACATCCGTACGGTTGGATCGTCGATAAATATTTTTTAAAATAGAAACAATAATCCGGGACAAAGCACTAGTTACTAGTACTAGTCAATTTAGTAGTGGTTTGCTAAGATCTCTAACCAAATTAAGTTTTAGTAGTGGTTGGATCGTCGACAAATATTTTTTAAAAAATAGAAAGAATTATCCAGGACAAAACACTAGTACTATTTATATGCTGTCTGGATCTGTTATTAGTGGACATACAGGATGTTTCAATCTATTATACAAGGAAGGCTTTATTTATTTACAAGCCTTTATTATAGATAGTCCTACACGACTTTCTATATACAAGTTTAGGACCAGTCACACGGGACTTTCCTTGAGTCGGAAGTGTGAGCCTAGCACACTCGCCTTGAATCCGATGATTGTTCCGTCGCCAATCCTCTTCTTGTGTAGACGCCACTTGTAGCCTAGCGGGATTGTGCCTAGAACATTCTTAAGTAGGTCCCATTGGAACTTCCAAATGATCCCCTCCATTTCTTCCATGAGGAGATTCATCTCATCGCGGATTTCTTCCGTCCAGAAGGGAGCATCCTTGCCTATGAAGGCTTCCTCGATCGTACGAGGATCATATACTGTGTCTTCAAAGTCTGGGCTATCGACCTTTGCCTTCTTGGTTTGGTGGGAGTGGTCAATGCCTCCGATGTCGAATGTTACCTCCAAAGAATCCCAGAGTTCCTTCGAGGTGCGGCAACCTGTAACCATGACGTAGATAGAAAAATTAAGGTGATAAAGAATTTAATTACAACATTCAAAATCACCGTTACTCCAGACGGTTATTCTGGTGAAGTTGAGGTCGTCAGAAACCTCCGGTTGGGCAGCAAGTGGGTATTCCGTTAGGAATCGATCTATGTCGAACGTTGTGAGAAACAAAATCATTTTGTCCCTCCAACGACAGAAATCAGTTCCACAGAATTTCGGCAACCTCCTCGTATAAATAGTAGACTCTATCTTCTAACATAAACCAGTCTAGAAAACAGCCTCATTACAGCCCCTTGAACACAAACCTCTGGACCTCCAAGTTCGATCTCAAATTTATATAGATACCTTATGAAGTTATCATCCAAAATTCAAGACGATCCAACAGTTGAAACTCCGGGAAACGTCAAAACATGATGGCTGACCTGGCCAGAAAATACCTGCGAATTTTCTGTTATGTTTTCTATTTGATTTCGAATTTTGTCTTACGATTGTTATTTGTGGGTGTTGGAAATAATGAAAATATATAAATACACGGAGAACAAATAATAGAAATGAAAACTTATGACGTAAATGCCGAGGCAAGAATTGGATTCTCTCTCCGTAAGACAAAATTGCTCCGCACTTTTGCACACGGTCTATAGCAAATGTCCCCAAGATGGAACGACAAACTTTGAATACGAAATACTGCACCGCAGTTCATAGTTCCGGTCGAACAATATAGATACTCGGGACTGAGTATAGACTCCTAGACTTCCACTAGGACGATGAATGAACCGAATAGACTAATATGAATGTAATGCTCGAATTTGTAGACGAATCTATGTTCGAATGAGTGTGTTCGAATTAACGAATGTTTAATCATCACCTCTAGGGGCTTATTTATAGTCATAGGTGACTTTTCGCGAAGTGGTGTGACATTTCATCCCACCTTTAATCATCAGCTAATGTGTTTGTTCATGAAAAGGTGTGATCCTTCATCCACCATTAAACATGAACCAATACGACTTTTCATGAAAAGGTATGATCCATTTTCCATAATTAACCACCAAATGTGGCTATTCGCGAATGGGTGCGACCTTGTAACCACCAAACATTATCTTGTTTCAAGTATTATTATTTGTAATTTAATTGCTCATTCATCTGAATTTGGATATGAACAAATAAATACGTAAAATATATCTACTCGAAATAAATACCATATTATAATATGGTTCTACTAGGATTTTCATATCAAAATTTTCAAAAAGGTTTAGTTATTGTATTAATTTTTTATTTACATTCTTATGCATCTGTTCCTGGGTCGGCATTATTACTAGATTGTCTACCACGACAAAGAAGGCTTTATTTATTTGAAATGGATGTCCCACTAACTGCTGAAGTATAGCAGTAGCTCCTGGGTCGGCGTTATTACCCGACGACTGGCCCTGACTAACAGATAAGTCCGGTTGCCCATCGGAACTCAGGGGCAGAGTATTCGGCACTGAAAGCGAAGCCGAATCTACAGACAATTGAGAAAGTGGAACTTCCTCACTATTGGCACCAAGACCACGGCCTCGGTCGCATCCCCTAGCTGTTCTACCACGACCTCTCAACATACTGAAGAATAAGAGTAGAAGAAATAAGATCAACACAACTCACAATTTCAAAGTTGGTATCCCAACTCTCAATTCCAATTCACGCAAAAGAAATAATACAAAAACGTAATAATTGAGGAGACTTATAGCCACGGGTCGCATGAATAGATGGTAGCACGACGATATTAGGCTCAACAACTTACTCTAACGACACGACTGATAGACCCAATTTAACCGACAACCTAGGTATTCACAACCTAAGGCTATGATACCATAAATGTAACACCCCAAATCTCGTAAGGGACATTACACGCCGCAGAACATTCATCAAGGTCTATTAGGCTGGCACGTAACACAGATATAATGAAAATCTCATAACGACACACTAATAATAATAGTAAGGATGTGGACTCGGCTAAAACATTGTAATTCAACTTTAGAAAACAGAAAGTAAATCAAGTTCATTGCCAACGCAGGGGACTTAACAACTTCCTCAAGACACTAACAAGTTTACTAGACTAACTCCATCAACCACACAGACATAAAAACAACATAAATAACATAGACTCGAGCCTCATCATCATGCTTGAACATCCTTTGCATGCGGCTCCCGTTCTGGCTCCACAGCTCGCCCGATACCTGAAATGCATGAAATGCATTTATCCTATTTAAAGGGTTAGCATTCGAATAGCTAGTGCAAGTACACAATTACACTACATCATATACAGACACGCTTCGCAATCAATTCTTTGGAAAACGCTTGAAATCAATATTCCAGAATATCACATTTGCATCAAAACAGTATATTAACACGTTTCAACATCACAACTATCCACACTTGCTAACCCGGGGCCGTAACCATTAGTATCGACCCCCAGAGGCCCCGTCGGACCATCCCCGGGTGGGAAACCACTTTCGCAGACGTACCCATTAGTATCGCCCCCCAGAGGTCCCGTCTGTAATATCCGTGTTTTCTATTTTTGGTAATTTCTATTTTTGGTGTATGTTCGTTTCGGACAACTCGCTTAGCACTGTTTTGGAATTCTGAATCTATTTTGTTTTTGGAGTTTTTCCGTCTGGATGAGTTTCGAGGATGTTTTTGCATAATTTCATCTTAATTTATATCTTGTCGTATGCACGTTCGATTCTCGTAAAACTTGTTCGTTTCCGTTGTTTCTTGATTTGTATAAGTTTGTATGGTTGATTTGGTCGTGTTGAAATTTTCGGTTTGTTAATCCGACGTTGCATCGTGATTTTTCGGGCTCTTGGGCCGTTTTTGAAATTTTCATAAGTTCGGGGAATTTCGCTTCATTTGCTTCATTTGAGACTCTCTAGTGATCGGGATTATATTTTCTTTCAAAACTCAGCTTCGTTGTTTTGGATACCCCATGTTTATACTCTTGACTCTATCCTTGTGTTGCGTTTCGTCGTTGTATCGACTGTGCTGAGCTAAGTGTTTAGCAGTGCTGAACTGCTGCATGCATAACGTACGTTATGCATGCTCCTTTACGTACGTTATATAGGTATCATAACGTACGTTATACCCCATTGGTAACGCGTCGTTATGGTTTCGAGAAAATGTCCAGATTGTTCGTTACGCACGTTAACTGAGAGGGTTACGACGTAACCTTCATAACGTCACGTTAACAATAGGCGTTAACGTCGTAACTCGTCAGTCTTTTAATTCCCGACTTATTTCCGTCGACTTATTTCACTCCTTTTCTTTCTTTCTCGCGACGTGAGTTTCCTTTGGGCGATTTCAAACGATTCATCCGGTGCAATCCATAGGAACCTTCTAAAGATCGATTTTTGCATCCCAAGCAAGGTTTATCATCATCATCATCATAATCATCCTCCATCCGTCCGAATCGAGGTATACATCGATGAACCCTAGTTTTTTTTGGGGATTTCGGGATTTTTGGCAAAATTCTTCCTTTTAATCCGTTTTGGCTTCGACGACTGGTTAGATTACGATTGTGTAGTCGTAAATCCCTTGTTTCCAGTATAGTTTAATGGATTTAACCTAGTAATTTCTTCATTGTTAGATTATAGCCATCGTGGACTTCGTATTTTCCGACAAATCGTTCCGAGGGGTAGAATTAGGATTAATTCTTACCTTTCCGCATTATTGAGACTTGTGTATACCGTTATTGTGTTAGGAACGGATTTGGGAAGATTGTTCGGACCGAAACCTATTCCTTCGTCGTTTCCTTCGTTTCGTTTCATTCAAGGCAAGTACATGTATTACATTTCGTTATGTATGTTGTGGTTTTCAAAATGAATGATGAATTGTGATTTTCGGGTGCGTGAGTTGTGTTCCTTCCACCCGGAGTGTCCGACGGGATGTCCGGGGTCGATACTAAGGGGTACGGCCGCGGAAGGGAACTTGGGTGCGTGTGTGATTGAACTTCCACCCGGAGTGTCCGACGGGATGTCTGGGGGTCGATACTAAGGGGTACGGCCGCGGAAGTGGTATCCCACCCGGAGTGTTCGACGGGATGTCTGGGGGTCGATACTAAGGGGTACGGCCACGGGATACGATTGTGATTTTGTGATATCGTGATGATTGAATCGATTTGATTGCCAATGTAGTATTAGGAATATATATATGGCAAATGATTTGATTGAGATGATTGTGCTAAAAACCGTATTTTTGTATATAATGTTGTGTAATTGTGTACTTGCACTAGCTATTCGAATGCTAACCCCTTAAATGGGGAAATGCGTCTTATGCATTTAGTGCACCGGAGAGGCGAGGAGCGAGGCACGGGACACGCACGTAAAGGATGGTGGCTTGATGATGTGGCTCAGTGCTGTAATTTTATGTTTTGTCATTGCATTTGTCGAGTCTTGGAATTAAACTGTCTACTTTTAAACTTGGTTTAAGTCCCTGCGTGGGCAGCAGTTGGTATTTATTTTATGTTCATGTACTCCGTTAAAATTGTTTTGGCGAGGCCACGGCCTTATTTACTTTTGAGTGCATTGTTTGGATTTGCATTGTGGGTTTGTGTCATGTGTTAGCTTTGGTAGACCTCACGAGGGTTCTACGGCGTGTAATGTCCCATTTGTGAATTGGGGTGTTACATTTATGGTATCGAGCTTAGGTTTTGAATACCTAGTGTCGGTGAATTTTGGAGTGCATCGGTTATGTCGTTAGAGTCGAGTCGTTGAGCCTAATATCATCACGCTACCGTCTTTTCGTGCGACCGTGGGTGTAAGTCTCCTCGAACTCTTATATTTACGTAATTCGTTTTCTTGCGTAGTTCGGAATTGTGACTTGTGCTACCAACTTTGTGAATTGTGAATCTTTCGATCTTGATCTTTTCGTATTTTCTTGATATGTTGAGAGGTCGTGGTAGACCGGCTAGGGCGCGGCCGAGGCCGTGGTCGGGTGCGATAATGAAGAGGGCTCACTTTCTCGGTCCTCTGCAGACTCGGCCTCTCACTCGGTGCCGTCGGGTAATAATGCCGCAGCCAGGCTCTGCCGTACTTGGCGATTAGTAGCCCGGCTTACTCGAATAGCTCGGGGTGGGCCTTGAATCCACCCCGACACTGAAGAGGAAGCTAGTAAGTGGCTTCAGACGGTGACTAAGATGCACCCTCCTCGTTTCTCCGGATCTTCTGACTCCCTCGGTTGGGAGAATTGGCTCTTTCAGTTGTCCAGGACCTTTGATGCCGTAGCTTGTCCTGAAGACAGGAGGGTACATATTGCCCAATACCTCCTGGAGAAGGAAGCTGCGGAATGGTGGGAGGCCGTTACGCCCAGAGACCGTCGGGCCACTTGGGATGAGTTCAGGGCTGCTATGGAAGCAGAATATTGTCCACCGCCAGTTAAAGAGCGCAGAATTGTGGAGTTCTTCACCGCTACACCTCAGGATGTGCCTATTTCTCAGG
Organism: Orobanche coerulescens; assembly: GCA_033398695.1. NCBI lineage: Eukaryota > Viridiplantae > Streptophyta > Magnoliopsida > Lamiales > Orobanchaceae > Orobanche > Orobanche coerulescens. The sequence goes on from CM065803.1 coordinate 14,884,040, forward strand.
CCATCATTACTTACAATCAGCAGTTGGGTTTCGTGAGAGATCAGGTGAGGACGGAAGCTGATAAAATCCGTTACTTTAATATGCGTATGAGACCGCATATCAGGCAGAGTATGGCACCGCTCATGTGTGCCACTTTGAAGGAGTATCAGGATCGCGCTCTAGCGATCGAGATGGCCGCACCAGAATCAGAGTTAGGTGCCGAGGCCAAGAAACAGAAAACAGTTGGCAACTTCTCAGCCGGCAAGAGTGGCCGATTTTCGAGAGCACAGTCTGCCCCTACACCGGGGAAGAGGCCATTTCATCAGCCGGGGATCTCGTGGTAACTGTTGATTCGATCCGTTGCTTCTGGTGGCAGGGTTTGTTTTAACTGCAACCAGTATGAGCATTTGATGAAGGATTGCCCTTTTCCTCCAGTTATTTGCTTCACTTGTGGGCAGACCGGGCATCGGGCGACTCATTGTGAGAGGGCCACCAGGGCTGTTAGAGTTCCGACTACCACTACCGATCAGAGGGATCACAGCACTCCAGCTACTTATGTTCCGCAGAGTTCGAGTCGTGGTAGGGGACGGGGTCAGCCGGATCGCCGTGCAGCCTCGAGTTCGGGTTCAGTTCACCCCCGATTGTATCAGATGAGGCGTACAGAGGAGACAGATGTTCCAGTGGCGTCAGGTACTACTCAGATCCTTACTCATCCAGTGTCAGTGCTTTTTGATTCGGGTGCTACCCATTCATTTATTGCTTCGGATTGTGTGAGTCGTATTGGTTTTGACTGCTTATTTGAGTGTGAGCCATTTGTAGTGGGTACACCCAGTGGGGATCGTATGGTTGGGGACCGGGAAGTTAGGGATTGCCCAGTGAGGATCGGGAGCCGGGATTGGCCCTCGACTCTCATTGTTATAGACCTTAAGGGTGAGGATTTAATCCTCGGAGACGATTGGTTGGATCGTCACGGTGCTATCATGAACTATCGGACTCGTACCATCTCGATAGTTGCCGAGGACGGCACCGAGCATACTCTCGTCAGCTGTAAGCCGGGTAGATCGGGGAGTGTGATTAGCGCCTTGAAGGCGATGAAACTTGAACCGGGGTTGTGTCGGCTCTTTGGTGTTTCGCTCTGCAGGCGGAAGATGGTGAGGTTGACATATCGTCGATTCCGGTTGTTAGCGAGTATCTGATGTATTTCCGGACGACTTGCCGGGATTACCACCACATCGAGAGGTGGAGTTTCCTATCGATCTTGAGCCGAATGCGGCCCCTATTTCTCGAGCACCGTATCGTATGGCCCCGTCGGAGATGCTAGAGTTGAAGAATCAGTTGGGAGAATTGTTAGATAAAGGGTATATTCGACCGAGCGCATCGCCAGGGGTGCGCTTTGTACTTTTGTTAAGAAGAAGGATGGATCGCCGTTTATGTATCGATTATCGAGAATTAAACAAGTTGACCATCAAAAATAAATACCCTTTGCCCCGGATTGACGACTTGTTTGATCGGCTTGAGGGCAGTCTTCAAGATTGATTTGCGATCGGGCTACTACGATTGAGGATTCGGGGCGTCAATATTCCGAAGCGCCTTTCTGACGAGATATGGCCATTACGAGTTTGTGGTTATGCCTTTCGGGCTAACCAATGCCCAGCGATGTTCATGCGATTAATGAACAAAGTTTTTATTGAGTACGGACAAATTCGTAGTCGTTTTTATCGACGATATTCTTATCTATTCACGGAGTCGGGAGGAGCACGCCTTACATCTTCGGATTGTATTAGACACTTTGAGGGCCGAGCGGTTATGCGAAGTTCTCTAAGTGTGAGTTTTGGCTCGAGGAAGTGACGTTCCTCGGGCATGTGATTTCGGCGGAGGAGTTCGGGTAGATCCGCGAGAAGATAGAGGCGATGATGGCTTGGGAGCCGCCTAAGAATGTGAAGGAGGTGAGGAGTTTTCGGGTCTTGCCGGTTATTACCGTAGATTCGTTGAGGATTTTCTAAGATCGCTAGACCACTCACTCGGTTGCTCCGTAAAACTCGAGAAGTTCGAGTGGGTGCAGACAGGCGGGGCGGTTTTGACGAGTTAAAGAGACGTTTGACTACCGCACCCGTTTTAGCATTGCCTCGGGAACGAGGATTTCGTAGTGTATAGTGATGCTTCGGGCCTTGGGCTTGGATGTGTTTTGATGCAGAGAGAGAGTGATTGCTTATGCGTCCCGCCAATTGAAACCTTATGAGGTAAATTATCCCACGCACGATTTGGAGTTAGCTGCGGTCGTTTTCGCCTTAAAGATATGGAGGCATTATCTCTATGGGTCGTCGTGTAAGATTTTTACGGACCACAAGAGTCTGAAGTACATCTTCAGCCAGAAAGAGTTGAATATGAGGCAGCGTAGGTGGTTAGAGTTAATTAAAGATTACGACCTCGAGATACTTTACCATCCGGGTAAGGCCAACGTAGTGGCTGATGCGTTGAGCCAAAAACCGATGGCTTTACAGATGTTATAAGTACTTACTCCGCAGAGTAGGATCCAACGAGATCTTATTTGTCAGAATATTGAGGTTTGGGTTCAGAGAGTTCAGGGCCAGTTATGTGCATTAGAGATCACTTCGTCCTTGACCGATGATATCAAGGCGAAACAGTATGATGATCCGTGTTTGGTCCAGCTGAGGGAGGATGTGAGGCAGGGGAAAGCCCCTGGATTTGTGGTTCAGGATGATGGCGTTCTGAGATTTCGCGGCAGACTATGTGTACCGAATGTTGTTGAGTTGAGACAGAAGATCTTGAGTGAAGCTCATACCACGCCTTACTCCATACATCCTGGTACGAGTAAAATGTACAAGGATGTGAGGAGTAACTACTGGTGGAGTAATTTAAAGACAGACGTTAGCGAGTTTGTGTCGAGGTGTTTGACCTGTCAGCAGGTTAAGATCGAGCATCAGCGACCCGCGGGGCTTTTACGACCACTTCCTATCCCGGAGTGGAAATGGGAGGATATTTCTATGGATTTCATTACCAGTATGCCTAGGACTCGGACTGGAATGAATATGATTTGGGTTATTGTCGATCGTGACCAAATCAGCTCATTTCTGGGTATTAAGGACACTTGGGGTCCAGAGAGACGCACGAGTGTTTATTGCGAGAGATCGTGAGATTACATGGGACTCCTAAGAGTATTGTTTCGGATCGTGATGGCGGTTTGTATCACATTTTTGGCAGTGTTCATCGAGCTTTGGGGACCGAGTTGAGACTCAAGACGTCTTACCACCCTCGGGGACGGGCGGTGAGCGGACGATCCAGACGTTGGAGGATATGTTGAGAGCACGTGCCCTAGATTGGAAGGATGATTGGGAGTCGCACTTGCCATTGATCGAGTTTACGTACAACAATAGTTGGCACGCCTCGATCAAAATGGCACCATTTGAGGCATTGTATGGGAGGAGGTGCGGATCGCCGTTGTGTTGGGACGATGCGTCCGAGCTGATTAATCTGAGCCCGATATGGTAGTTGAGACGAGGGAGAAGATTACTCGATTCGTGATAGATTGTTGACGGCCCAGTCGGCAAAGTCTTATGCCGACACGCGTCGCCGCCGTTGGAGTTTGAGGTGGGAGATCATGTCTTGCTTAAGGTGTCGCCGACACGGGGAGTTTACCGCTTCGTAGGAAGGGTAAACTTAGTCCGAGATATATTGGGCCGTTTGAAATTTTAGAGAGAGTGGGAGAGCTTGCCTATCGGTTGGGTTTGCGCCGTCCTTGAGTCACGTTCATAACGTATTTCATATTTCCCACTTAGGAAGTACGTATCGGACCCTAGCCATATTCTTGATTTTGGAGAGATCGAATGGGGCCCGACATTACCATTGAGGAGAGGCCGATTGATTTTAGAGCGTCGGGTGAAGCAACTTCGTCATAAAACCATTCCTCTGGTTAAAGTTCAATGGTCGAGACATGGATCCGAGGAAGCCACATGGGAGACGGAGGAGAGTATGCGGTCGAGATACCCCGAGTTGTTCGCGTTGTAAGTTTCGGGGAAACTTATTTTTAGGGAGATAATGTAATATCCGTGTTTTCTATTTTTGGTAATTTCTATTTTTGGTGTATGTTCGTTTCGGACAACTCGCTTAGCTTATTTTGGAATTCGAATCTATTTTGTTTTTGGAGTTTTTCCGTCTGGATGAGTTTCGAGGATGTTTTTGCATAATTTCATCTTAATTTATATCTTGTCGTATGCACGTTCGATTCTCGTAAAACTTGTTCGTTTCCGTTGTTTCTTGATTTGTATAAGTTTGTATGGTTGATTTGGTCGTGTTGAAATTTTCGGTTTGTTAATCCGACGTTGCATCGTGATTTTCGGGCTCTTGGGCCGTTTTTGAAATTTTCATAAGTTCGGGGAATTTCGCTTCATTTGCTTCATTTGAGACTCTCTAGTGATCGGGATTATATTTTCTTTCAAAACTCAGCTTCGTTGTTTTGGATACCCCATGTTTATACTCTTGACTCTATCCTTGTGTTGCGTTTCGTCGTTGTATCATTGTCTTTGAGCTAAGTGTTTAGCGATCTTTGAAGCTGCATGCATAACGACGTTATGCATGCTCCTTTACGACGTTATATAGGTATCATAACGCACGTTATACCCCATTGGTAACGACGTTATGGTTTCGCAGAAAATGTCCAGTTATTGTTACGTCGTTAACGAGAGGGTTACGTCGTAACCTTCATAACGTACGTTAACAATAGGCGTTAACGCACGTAACTCGCCGTCAGTCTTTTAATTCGACTTATTTCCGGTCGACTTATTTCACTCCTTTTCTTTCTTTCGCGACGTGAGTTTCCTTTGGCGATTTCAAACGATTCATCCGGTGCAATCCATAGGAACCTTCTAAAGATCGATTTTTGCATCCCAAGCAAGGTTTATCATCATCATAATCATCCTCCATCCGTCCGAATCGAGGTATACATCGATGAACCCTAGTTTTTTTGGGGATTTCGGGATTTTTGGCAAAATTCTTCCTTTTAATCCGTTTTGGCTTGACAGTGGTTAGATTACGATTGTGTAGTCGTAAATCCCTTGTTTCCAGTATAGTTTAATGGATTTAACCTAGTAATTTCTTCATTGTTAGATTATAGCCATCGTGGACTTCGTATTTTCCGACAAATCGTTCCGAGGGGTAGAATTAGGATTAATTCTTACCTTTCCGCATTATTGAGACTTGTGTATACCGTTATTGTGTTAGGAACGGATTTGGGAAGATTGTTCGGACGAAACCTATTCCTTAAATGCGTTTCCTTCGCTTCGTTTCATTCAAGGCAAGTACATGTATTACATTTCGTTATGTATGTTGTGGTTTTCAAAATGAATGATGAATTGTGATTTTCGGGTGCGTGAGTTGTGTTCCTTCCACCGAGTGTCCGCGGGATGTCCGGGGTCGATACTAAAGTGCGGCCGCGGAAGGGAACTTGGGTGCGTGTGTGATTGAACTTCCACCGGAGTGTCCGACGGGATGTCCGGGGTCGATACTAAAGTGCGGCCGAAGTGGTATCCCACCCGAGTGTTCGACGGGATGTCCGGGGTCGATACTAAGGGTACGGCCACGGGATACGATTGTGATTTTGTGATATCGTGATGATTGGGCGATTTGATTGCAATGTAGTATTAGGAATATATATGGCAAATGATTTCGATTGAGATGATTGTGCTAAAAACCGTATTTTTGTATATAATGTTGTGTAATTGTGTACTTGCACTAGCTATTCGAATGCTAACCCCTTAAATGGGGAAATGCGTCTTATGCATTTAGTGCCGGGAGAGCCGAGGAGCAGGCACGGGACACGCACGTAAAGGATGGGCTGGCTTGATGATGTGGCTCGAGTCTGTAATTTTATGTTTTGTCATTGCATTTGTCGAGTACTGGAATTAAACTGTCTACTTTTAAACTTGGTTTAAGTCCCCTGCGTGGGCAACGGATTGGTATTTATTTTATGTTCATGTACTCCGTTAAAATTGTTTTGGCCGAGGCCACGGCCTTATTTACTTTTGAGTGCATTGTTTGGATTTGCATTGTGGGTTTGTGTCATGTGTTAGCCTGGTAGACCTCACGAGGGTTCTACGGCGTGTAATGTCCCATTTGTGAATTGGGGTGTTACACCGTCGAACCATCCCTGGGTGGAAGAACAGCGACACACACACGATATCACAGTTCACCATTCGTATCGAAACCGTAACACACACAACGGAATGTAATACATGTACTTGCCTCGATTATTACAATGCGATGAAACGGTGAAAAAAGGACTTCGGTCCGTATACTCTTCAAAATTTTGTTCCTATCACATAACAATATACAATCAACCTAAACATTGCGGAAACGTAAGAATTCACCCTAAATTCAACCCCTTGGGACAATTCATAGGACACTATGAGATCATGATCGATCCTAATCTATTAACGGTGAAAACCTCGAAGTACAATCCACAAAACTACAAGAAAAGCAAGGAATTACGATTACACCATCGTAATCTAACAACCATTTAAGCCAAATCGGACTAGACGGATGAAATCATATCAAAACCCCAAAATCTCCAAAAATTAGGGTTCTAGGAATCTACCTTGATTTGAAGACGAACCACAGATGATTTGGTGCTAGGGTGATGTTATGATGCTCGAGTATACTTCTCCAATGGAGTTTGGATGAAAATCGGACGAACCCTAGCCTGAAGAATCGCTCCCGTCGTGCAAAAGAAGTAGAAAGGTGAAAATGAGGAAGAATGGCCACTGCCAGAATATATATTGGCATACATTACAGCCGTAACGAGACTAGCTTTACGGCCATAAGTGGGCGGCCAAAATTTCTGGACAAGATGTGAAGATTCTTTATGTGCGTTATGCAGAAGGTATTACGGCCGTAAGTTATCCTTCCTTATGGCCGTAATTGTTCATCCTTACGGCCATAACTCGGCCCTGAAAATAGGTCAGACCTGCTTTGATATAATGGCTCGACAACAACCGAAATGAGAGTATAAGGGCAGTACCAATGGATATACGAAGGTCTTATACTGACGAGACAAGCATAAAATCATCACATGACTCCGGCCATTCGAAGATCAGAAGAAACAAATATTAACATCAACTTTCGGATTAACAAACAACCCAAACATACGGAAAAATCTATACTCTAGTTCGAATAATCATACTCGAGTCTATAACATGCTGAAATGTATCAAACGAACCTGCAGGAATGACAAAACAACAATTTAGAGTAAAACTATACCGCTCAAGCTTAGATACGGATAAATCATCGAAGTACACAATTTAAACGGAACGGAATACTACCGATAAATATCTTCAAAACATCAAAGGGGGTGATAAAGAGTTGTCAACATAGAACGATATACAAGAAAATGTAATTATTAATTATAAAATGTACAATTATTACACCCTCGTCGTCTGAAGAAGTGAATGTGAGCACCTTGACGCAAGGATTATAGCCAGGACTACTTCGTACATCTCTCGCTAAAAAGCTGGCCCGAACATATGTCGAGGTCCTAGCTCGATGTTCCAAATACATCAACGTCGAAGAAGTCGAGAAAGATATGGAAGAATCACAAGAAAAGCCCGGGGAAGGAGAAGGAGGAATAAGTAGGATAGTGCAGCACGAGGTATATACCATCCGAGGAAATCTTCCTCGAGGAGAAGTACTCCGTGGAAGGACAGATCAAAACACGATCGAAGGAAGAGCGAGATCAACCTGAAATGACTAAGGTTAGACCAATATAGACCACTGACAATGAGAAAGGTGCAAGCCCTATAAGCGGTCGAGGGCAAGATGGGTAGGGTTATTGGTTGGCCTACATCTCGTTTCAATGGACCCACCAACCAAAGTTAGAACTCTATTGTCGATTCCACAACAATTATGGGCATAAGACATACGAATGCAACCACCTCAAGAATGAGATCGAGAGGTTGGTCCGAGCAGGGCATCTAATGGAGTTCACGTACCGACAAAGGAATGGAGGTCGGAAAAAGCCATCCGTACCCCAGGGAGGTACGAGGATGAAAAGGGAGGCTCCTCGAGGGCCCCCTACCCCCAGCTAAGAAAGGAGTGATTCATATTATATCAGGGATACCAACCGATGGAAGGTCCAATCAGGCCAGAAAAGCTCACACGCAAAAAGCAAAATATCTCCAGTTTAAAGAGGTCGCCTCTGTAAGCAGCGTACCCGTCATCCAATTTGGTCCTACAGACTATAACAGAATACACGTGCCCTATAATGACGCACTTGTCATCACAGCAGATATTGCTAGTTATGACGTACAAATGGTCTTCATTAATACGGGAATCTCGGTGGATATATTTTTTTATGACCGTTTCAAACAAATGAATCTCGATGTGGAATTAACAAAGGTGGATACGGCACTTTACGGGTTTTGTATGATCAAGGTACAGTCAGTAGGGGAAGTGGTGCTTCCAGTGGCATTAAGCTGGGTACCTCACCGGAAGGTTAAGACAATCAGGTTTTTAGTAGTCGACACTAAATCGGCCTATAACACCATTTTGGGGCTCCCAGGCTCAACAAATTTGAGTCAGTAGCATCTACTTCCCACATGAAAGTGAAATTCCCTGTGGGAAGCGAGTTAGGGGAGGTAGCTGGAGATCAATTTGTTTCCCAGTCTTTCTACCAGACAACAGTGAAACATGGGGTGTAAAACAATAAAAGAACGCCCGAGATAAGAGGCTCGGATCTAAAATGAAAAAAGGATTAGAAGTTAAAAGCGGCAGTGAAAGCTCATGAGGGGGGTGTCAAGCCTAATGAAGAGTTAATGGAGATAGAATTAGTCCAGGAAAGCCAGAAACAAAAACTTGCTTGGGAAGTCGGCTGGATAACGGGCTAAGAGAAAGTCGGGTTCACTTGTTAAGGAAATTTGTGGACGTCTTCGCATTTGCAGCTGAAGACTTGGTAGGGATAAGTCCAAAAGTTGCCGAGCACAGATTAAACATTGACCCGATGATAAGTGTCATTTTTGTACACTTATCCATGGTTTGTATCGATAAAATTCACCCATAATTGAGCTAGTCTACTCGTTTTTTGCTTTTAATTTATTAGTTTTAATAATTTTATTTTTATCGGATGATGATCGGATTAAATAACTGAATTACTCAAGAAACAACATGTTTAATAAATATTCTATTTATTGAATTTTGATATATTCATGTTGTAGGGCTTTCCGAGAAGAATTCGGCAGTCTTTCCGGATTCAAAATCAGAGTTATATATCAAAAGTTATCATCCGAAGAAGATCTGGGGCAAAAACGCAAAGTCTGAGGAATTCGGGGCTTAAAACTTAACTATCAAAGCTTCAAATGAGCAAATTTACGAAGCCACGTTACGGCCGTAACATTCAGGGGTTACGGCCTTAACACACCCAACTTACGGCCGTAACTCCTGAATGTTACGGCCGTAACTCTTGACAGATTGCTATGATTTGTCTAATTTTTATACTTTTGTGTATTATTGAGGGATGGTGGCATTGATCCGATATAATGTAATAATGCTGTAGTTTTGGAGCTATTAGATGACTTTAGGTGTATAAATAGACCCTTAGATCCTTCATCATTCACCATTCATCATATAATTTTCCATTTTTTGTAAACTTTTCTTTTTGTGTGAAGAACACACTTGTGTTCTTGAGTGATCTTTGTAAGTGTGGTGTAGTACATGTTGTTCGAGAGTTTATTGCTTCTATCTCCTTTATCTACTAAGGAGTTAGGATCAATTCTTTCTCTTGATTCAACTAAGAATGACCACCAAAGCTTGTAATATGTGTAATAAACCCTTTATGGGCTAAGTTTCTTAAGTTGGGATTATAAACAAGGTTAGTCATGTTATTTATGTTTGTATAAAGATATATTATGAATTACTTATTATTGTGTGTGATTTTCATTGTTTTAACAATCTTTATTTATTTGGCCAATTAATGAAGATATTTATGATCTTCATATGTTTCAAAGAAAATATGTTTGATTAGATCAAATGATCTTCACTCTAAGTTGTTCTAGGGGATAGAAATATACCCCTAGTCCTTAGATGATTCATTGAGTTATTTTCACAAATCCTAATGCTATGTATTGAAGCCAATCAACATAGAAATATAGTGGATTGATTCAATATGTAAGGGGCGTTTTATAGTTCGAAAGAGAAACCGTCTTTTTAAGGAAAATCGAATCTACACAACATAATAAGTAAATTCATCTTATGATCTCCAATACATCTTTTATAACTAATGACGAACTAAGTTTGTAATCCCAACTATTTCATTTTATCATCAATCAATCTATTAATATTGCAATCTTTTTATTTCCTTATAATATTAGAACTATTATTGCAATTTCTTTGCAATTATTAAACCAAACTTTTTAATTGTGTGTTTCACTCATCTTAAGTATCTATAAAAATAGACTAATAGTGTATAATTCAAATTATAACATAACTTCCTTTTGGGATCGATAAACCGGACTCAAAAAGTCCACTTTACTACTTGATACGATATCGTGCACTTGCGATAGTTACACAAAAAGCGTGTCAAGTTTTTGGCGCCGTTGCCGGGGAGGTATAAGTTATATTTGAACTCTTACATTATAAACTATTTGTGTAGGTACAAATTTCTCGACGTTGTAACTTAGTACTAAATTGTGTTTGTCCGGTCAAGTGGCGGATAATGGTACTCCGTGACTATTAAAGTCGGATTTTTCAGTTTCCCACAACAACTGATATTTGTATATATTTTTTTTTTATTTTATTTTCATTGTCTTTTTATTTTTTGTTTTTTTTTTATCATGGATGAAACATTGTTTAAAATTGAAAAAAGATTTCCCTTTCTAAGCAAAAATGCAATTTTAAAAATTTACAAGACAAGGCTTGAAAGGATGAGGTTGCTTACGAATAAAAGCATACCTTTGACATAAGATTCATTATCGAAGCCAAAGTAAGAATAGAAGGTGAATTCACGAAACACCAACTAGATTTTTACTGTGGCTTGGAAAAAGTTCATATGCAAAGAAACGACGAGCAAAGATTCTAGCCGTTTGCTATAAATGTTCTAGATGGAACTGTAATGCAAAATGTCGATCTTTAGGAATTCCATCTACAAACAGAGAAGATAAAATTCAGTTCATTAATGATGGTCTGAATAAGGAGAATTTAGATAATATCGAAATTTCTCTTGACACGCATCCTAGTTGACTTGTGTATTACGGAATTCAATGTTTGTGGTATAAATTCAAACGAGAATATGAACAACGCCTTGGGAATCGGCGTTAAAAGACCTGTTTGCCAATTTGTAAGAAAATTGGATGGGAAGCTTCTCCCGACTCATAGAAGGCGTTTAGGCCGTTTACGAACGTAAAATCGAGGAAGATGTGAGCCACAATCACAACTACTGTACATACGCGTAAGTATCTTTTATTTTTGTCGTGTGGTGAGATTTTCTGAATAAAAAAATGTGATACGCGATAAAAGCTTTCATTATTCTATTGAGTAGTTGAAGCACAATCAAACGCAATCACAAACTTGTTAAACAATTTTTACCTTCTTTTTCTTCTATAAATAAACTTTCTTCTGGTTTCTTTCATTCATCCCTCAAACTTGCACTTTTCTCTGTTTCTCTCTAAATGGAGTCATCATCTTCAACAAAAAAATTTTACACAGTCTGCATTTTTGGTGGATCTAGTTCTGGAAAAGAGGCATGCTTCATCAAGCGACCACAACTTGGGTCGTACCTTAGGAGAAAAATGCATTCATGTAGTTTACGGAGGAGGAAGTCTAGGATTAATGGGGCGAGGCTGCTTCGCCTATATGGAAGGAGTAAGAGTGTTGGGAGTAATCCCAAAACCTCCGGTGAAAGTAAAATTACCGGGTCAACTATTGGAGATGAGTTTAGATCTGTGAATATGCAAGATCGCATAACTCACATGATAAATAATTCGCGCCTTTATCGCCCTTCCGGTGGTTTTGGCACACTTGAGGAACTTTTTCATGTGGTTACCAGAGCCCACTAAATGTTCATCAAAACCAATAGGAGTGCTTAATGTCAATGGTTTCTTTGATGGTTTACTGTCTTTCATCGACTACTCTGAAAAGGGATTTATTTCCGAGCGTGAAAAAGCGAATCATAGTCGTTGCAACAACACCGTAAGAACTAATCGAAAACTCAATGAATTTGTTCCTCAACCAGATCCACTCTAGCTAAAATTGTGCAGGTAGAAGATTTTACCGTGAGAAAACGAAAAGTAGATTCATTCCTCTCCCTTTGATAACCCATGTCGGACCCCTTGTATTTTTACTTTTGTCGTGTGTAATAATCGTGCTAAATGATGGCAACTTAAGGAGTTTCTTCTTGATCTCTTGACGCGCATCTATTCACGATTTATGTATTTTTATTTCATTACGTAATGTTTATTTCGTGTTTTGCTTTTATAAAAACTTTGATGGCAGCGTAAGGCGACTCTTCGGACTTTCTTGATGCGCATCTAAAAAATTATGTTATACTTACGAGGATAGTTTATTTTCGTTTGTGTGTGCCTCGGATATTTATTCTCTTGCAGATTCTAAAAGGCGTTAGGCTCAGACATCAACTTTCTTAACAGGAGTATTCTCGCTTTTCTCGCATTGATTTTTATTTTATTTTTAAAGCGAGACAGCTTTACTTTCAAGTTTGGGGGTGGTTTGTTTTAGTATTTTGGTGTGTGGTAATTTTGGTGTGGTTTGTTTAATAATTTTGGTGTATTTTGGTTGATTTGGTTATTTGCCTTAATTTTTTTTTTTATATATATATATTTATATATATATTTATAGTATTTTGATTTTTGAGATTTTTAGATCTGGCCATAACACCAATAAATTAGCTATATACAAACTTCTAAAATCGTTTTAACCGGTAAAAAAAAAAAAAAAAAAAAAAATAATTGTATATTCCAAATTTTTTGAGCCTTAATCTCTCTTTCCAAGCCTTGTAATTATCATATAAAATCGAGTCATTCGTTACCTTGAGAAAAGAAGAATCAATTGGTTAATGAAAAATAAAACTGAAATTTACTTAATTTGTGGAGTTTTTGATTTTTCATGCTTAACTAAAAAAATGATTTTCTGCAAAAATTCTATTCCCTAAAGAAATAAAAAAAAGGAGTCATTGGTGAAAAGAGCTACACGTTAGCAAATAACGGTGTGAAAGCTATCACCTAAAAAAATAAATGACGAAAAGGAGAAGTGTTGAGCAAAGAATACCGCCTAATTTTGGAAGTCTTAAATTTTGCAAAAATAAAGGACTAACCATTCTTGGTGCGTAGCCGCGTCTCGAAAAATTGGTGAAAAGAGCTACACGTTAGCAAATAGCTGGTGAAAGCTATCACCTTTTAGAAAAAAATGAGATAGAAATTATGTTAGTGAAAAGAGCTACACGTTAGCAAATAACGGTGTGAAAGCTATCACTAAAAGGGATGTAGTTTATGAGCAGATTTGAATTAATTAGCAGCTGAATTTCAATACACTCAATTTTGTAAAAATCACAATATTTGATGACGCCAATGAAATTCTTCTTCATATTGAGTCGAAAAATAAACGAGTGATCGAGAGCAACCATTAAAGGGAGTCGTGTGTATCACGAGTGGGAAAGAAATAATCAACCTTTTGGGGGGAAAACCTTATATTTTGGAATTACAAAATAAAAACCGTGTTTTAACTTCAAAAACATTAGTAGATTTATTTTGAATCTTGATTCATTTCTATCTACTGTATAAAGCTGGTTGTTGTTTATTAATGGCATTTTGATCTCCTTTTTTTTTTATATTTTAATTTATGTGTGTATTAATTTTCTTATTTTTTTTTATTTTTATTTTTATTTTTGGAGTGTGAATAATAAAGAGTCTTGCTCGGGACTAGCAAGAATTCAAGTTTGGGGGTGTGATAAGTGTCATTTTTGTACACTTATCCATGGTTTGTATCGATAAAATTCACCCATAATTGAGCTAGTCTACTCGTTTTTTGCTTTTAATTTATTAGTTTTAATAATTTTATTTTTATCGGATGATGATCGGATTAAATAACTGAATTACTCAAGAAACAACATGTTTAATAAATATTCTATTTATTGAATTTTGATATATTCATGTTGTAGGGCTTTCCGAGAAGAATTCGGCAGTCTTTCCGGATTCAAAATCAGAGTTATATATCAAAATTTATCTTCCGAAGAAGATCTGGGGCAAAAACGCAAAGTCCGAGGAATTCAGGGCTAAAAACGTAACTATCAAAGCTTCAAATGAGCAAATTTACGAAGCCACGTTACGGCCGTAACATTCGGGGGTTACGGCCGTAAGTCACCTACAATTACAGTAGTAACTCTGAATGTTACGGCCGTAACTCTTGACAATTGCTATCATTTGTCTAATTTTTATACTTTTGTGTATTATTGAGGGATGGTGGCATTGATCCGATATAATGTAATAATGCTGTAGTTTTGGAGCTATTAGATGACTTTAGGTGTATAAATAGACCCCTTAGATCCTTCATCATTCACCATTCATCATATAATTTTCCATTTTCTTGTAAACTTTCTTTTTGTGTGAAGAACACACTTGTGTTCTTGAGTGATCTTTGTAAGTGTGGTGTAGTACATGTTGTTCGAGAGTTTATTGCTTCTATCTCCTTTATCTACTAAGGGAGTTAGGATCAATTCTTTCTCTTGATTCAACTAAGAATGACCACCAAAGCTTGTAATATGTGTAATAAACCCTTTATGGGCTAAGTTTCTTAAGTTGGGATTATAAACAAGGTTAGTCATGTTATTTATGTTTGTATAAAGATATATTATGAATTACTTATTATTGTGTGTGATTTTCATTGTTTTAACAATCTTTATTTATTTGGCCAATTAATGAAGATATTTATGATCTTCATATGTTTCAAAGAAAATATGTTTGATTAGATCAAATGATCTTCACTCTAAGTTGTTCTAGGGATAGAAATATACCCCTAGTCCTTAGATGATTCATTGAGTTATTTTCACAAATCCTAATGCTATGTATTGAAGCCAATCAACATAGAAATATAGTGGATTGATTCAATATGTAAGGGCGTTTTATAGTTCGAAAGAGAAACCGTCTTTTTAAGGAAAATCGAATCTACACAACATAATAAGTAAATTCATCTTATGATCTCCAATACATCTTTTATAACTAATGACGAACTAAGTTTGTAATCCCAACTATTTCATTTTATCATCAATCAATCTATTAATATTGCAATCTTTTTATTTCCTTATAATATTAGAACTATTATTGCAATTTCTTTGCAATTATTAAACCAAACTTTTTAATTGTGTGTTTCACTCATCTTAAGTATCTATAAAAATAGACTAATAGTGTATAATTCAAATTATAACATAACTTCCTTGTGGGATCGATAAACCGGACTCAAAAAGTCCACTTTACTACTTGATACGATATCGTGCACTTGCGATAGTTACACAAAAAGCGTGTCACCCGACCGTAAGGCTGGTGAAGTAGAAGAGGAGGCACTTTGGACTGGAGATGGATGGAATCATTGGAGAAGAGGTTGACAAACTCCTCTGAGCTGGACACATAACGGAAATCCAGTTCCCGGAGTGGCTATCCAACGCTGTCATGGTAGGAAAGAGCCAAGGGAAATGGAGAATGGGCATGGATTTTCGAGACTTAAACAAGGCATGCCCCAATGATCACTATCCATTGCCCCGCATAGATCGAATGGTCGACTCAACCTCGGGGTGGAATTGCTCAGCATGATGGATGCCTCTCAGGGATATCATCAAATCCCCTTAGCACCAAAAGATAGAAAGAGATTCAGCTTCGTGGTATCAAAGGGAACCTTCTGTTACGTACGCATGCCTTTTGGGTTAAAAAACGCGGGATCCACGTATCAAAGGATGGTCGATAGAATCTTTAAACCCCAAATCGGTAGAAATATGGAGGTCTATGTGGATGACATGCTAGTAAAAAGTGTAAAAATAGTGGAGCGCAGATACGTGATGAAGCTCAACCCATCAAAATGTTCTTATTGGGTGAAATCGGGGAAGTTTTAAGGGTATGTGATCACGGAGCAAGGAATTGAAGTCAACCCGGAGAAAGTAAAATCAGTATTGCAAATGAGCCCTCCAAAAAATATCAAGGATATCCAGATATTGACAGGAAGGATAGCAGGGCTGAGCCGATTTATCTCTCGCTCGGCCGAGAAAGGATTCCCATTTTTCAAGCTCTTGAGAAAGGGAAATAAATTCGAATGGACCCCCGAAACACAAGTAGATTTTGATAAATTAAAAATAATATTTAGCTAAACTACCCATGCTCACCAAACCGATACCAGGACAGGAGCTAGTACTATACTTATTCGTTGGAAAAGGGGCGATTAGCTCGATCCTATTAAGAGAAGAAGCGAACCAACAAAAGCCTATCTATTATACTAGCCGAATTTTACAGGGAGCAGAGCAGAACTATTCCGATTTGGGAAAAGGAGTCCACGCACTAGTAGTTACAGCTCGACGGATGAGACCCTATTTCCTGGCCCACCACATAAAGCTACGAACTAACTTACCCTCGAGAGAAACACTAGAGAGACCCAATGCATCAGGTCGCCTAGTAAAATGGGCGGTAGAAATGGGGGAATATGACATGGAGTACGAACCAAGAATCGCGATCAAAGCTCAAGCTTTGACAGATTTCATTCAAGAAGGGGCTACACTGTCACTGCTGGAAGGTCAATGGCTTTTACATGTTGATGGATTAGCCACGACAGGTGGCTCTAGAGCAGGGATAATTCTCACTACCCCGGAAGGAAAGCAATTGGAGTATGCCGTGAAGTTTAATTTTAAAGCCTCCAACAATGAAGCCGAGTATGAAGCCCTAGTTAAGGGAATGCAGCTAGGAATAGACTTAGGTGCGCGACAACTCAGCGCTTACTCTGATTCTCAGCTGGTCACACAACAAGTAGGAGGAAAATTTGAAATTAACGACGAACGGATGAAGAGGTACATCGAGGAGGTGAAAGAGGCCACCAAGAAGCTAGGAGAATGGGAGTTGATCCATATTCCTATGGCAGAAAATGTAAGAGCCGATTATTTGGAAAAAATGGGAAGTTCCTTAGTAAATTGTCTCTCACGAACAATAACAATTTTGGGAGCAACTTAGAATAGCATCGCGAGGCATGTGATGGAAATAAACGAAATAGCGGATTGGCGAGCTCCCTTATTAGCATATCTAAACAGAGCAGAGCTGCCAAATGACAAGCAGGAAAAAGTCAAAATCGTGCGCAGGTCAGCAAGATTTTGTTGCATTAATGGTGAACTATACAAAAGATCATACCTCGGACCATACCTGAGGTGTGTCTCGGAAGAAGAAGAGGGGGACATACTAGAGGAAATTCATAAAGGATGCTGCGATGATCACACCAAAGGAAAGGCATTAATCAGCAAAACATTAAGGGCTGGTTTTTTCTGGACGACGATGAGCAAGAAGGCGGTCGAGATGGTTAAACTGCGCTAAAAGTGTCAAATATACTCACCACTAATACACATACCAGCAGAGACATGATCACTATGGGAGCACCCTGCCCATTTGCTAAATGGGGGATCGACATTATGGGACAATTCACAACTGGCTCAGGAGAAAGGAAGTTTTTGGTGGTGGTCATCGATTACTTCAGCAAATGGGTGGAGGCCGAGCCAGTAGCCACCATCATCGAGCAAAGGATCATAAGCTTTTTGTTTAACAACATTTGCTGCAGATATGGGGTGCCCCAAATACTCTCTCGGATAATGAGATGCAATTCAATGGGAAAAAATTCAATCATGGTGCGAATGAATGCACATCAAACAACGATTCGCTGCGGTAGCCCATCCACAGACCAACGAACAGGTAGAAGTCACAAATAGAACAATCTTACAAGGGATAAAAACCTGCCTGGACAAAGCATGGGGGAGGATGGGTTGACGAACTCAGCTCGGTGTTATGGTCTTATAGAACCACACCTAGGTCGTCAACGGGGGAAACGCCATTTAGTACGGTGTATGGATCTGAAGCAGTAATCCCGACAGAGATCGAGGAAATGTCACACCGAGTTCGATGATTCAATGAAGAAGAAAACGAAGAAATGATGAAGAAAACACTGGATATCATAGAGGAAATAAGCGAAATAGCTGCGGCACGAACTAAGAAATACAAGAATTTGACAAAATTAGCTTATGATAAAAAGGTAAAGAGAAGACAGTTCCAAGTAGGCGACTTGGTACTCAGACGAGCTGACGCTCTCAAAAAAACGAGGAAGCTGGAACCAAACTGTGAAGGTCCTTATAAGGTAATCCGAATCTACGCAGGGGGAGCTTACGAACTAGAAGATATAGAAGGATACCCCATTAAGAGAGCTTGGAACATATGTCATTTGAAAAAATAGCCCGTGTAAAGGAATGTCGGGAAAAGTCTGTAATGTTTTAATGAAAGTCCATTACCAAATGAATCCAAATGTGCAATTCGAACGAACTTAAAAATCTGAACGGGTGAAATGCCCTCAGACTCAAACAAGGGTCTGTCCTTAACAATCTAAATGGGTGAAATGCCCTCAGATTCAAACAAGGGTGAACTACCCTTAAAAATCTGAACGGGTGGAACGCCCTCAGATTCAAACAAGGGTGAACTACCCTTAAAAAAATCTGAACGGGTGAAATGCCCTCGGATTCAAACAAAGGTGAACAACCCTTAAAAAATACGAACGGATGAAACGCCCTCAGATTCAAACAAAGGTGAATTGCGCTAAAAAAAGATTGAGATATATTAGCTTTGAAAGGTTGTTAACTTCAAAGAGTTTTTTGAAGTAGCCGAGCTATATTAACTTTGAAAGAGTGTTAAACTTTAAAAAGTTTTATGAAGTCCGAGCTATATTAACTTTGGAAGGTTGTTAAAACTTTAAAGAGTTTTTTGAATTAGACCGAGCTATATTAACTTTGAAAGGTTGTTAACCTTTAAAAAGTTGTCTGGAGTAGCCGAGCTATATTAACTTTGAAAGGTTGTTAAAACTTTAAAGAGTTGTTTGAAGTAGGCCGAGCTATATTAGCTTTGAAAGGTTGTTAACTTCAAAGAGTTGTTTGAAGTAGTCGAGCTATATTAACTTCGAAAGGTGGTTGTTAAAACCGATCTACGTTAAACTTTAAAGAGTTGTTTGAAGTAGGCCGAGCTATATTAGCTTTGAAAGGTTGTTAACTTCAAAGAGTTGTTTGAAGTAGCCGAGATATATTAACTTTGAAAGGTGGTTGTTAAAACCGAGCTACATTAAACTTCAAAGAGTTGTTTGAAGAAGCCGAGCTATATTAACTTTAAGAGGTGGTTTTTAAAGACGAGCTATATTAGAAAGAGGCTATTCTCATAGCCGAATTGCATTAACTAGGCATATCAGTATCTGACATATCCGAGATACATTCACATTAAAAGGTTTTTCACTAAAAACATCTACGCCAGTACAGACAATGAGAAGAATAAATATAAATACAAACAAAACTAAACTACGTGCTGCAACTCGGGAGATCGGGGAGAAGATGAGGGGGAAGCCTTAGGATCGCCCCCCCAACCGGAGCGTCAGGAGCATCAGCCCTGCCAGATGGGACAAGGGGGATAGCTGGCAGCTACAAATCCAGACCGGATCCGGTTATGGACTCCCCAAGAGCGGCTTCCCACCAAGCAGCATCGAGGGCCTCGTTCACATCGCCAGACCAACCCAAGGGGACATGAGCTCCCTCCCTATTCAGCTCGCCCTCAAAACCTAAAGCCGCTAGCTGCTCAAGTGCACGAGATAAAGCAAAATCGAAATACTGCATCGCAGCGGGAGCAAGTCAGACCAGGTAGGCGGTTGAGTTATGATAGCGTTAGACCTGGCAATTCGTTCGTGTCGTGTATTTTCGTGTCGTGTACTTTCGTGTTTCGTGTACCAAAAGTCCAAACCCATACACGACACTAAATAAATTCGTGTCATGTCGTGTCGTGTACCGCGCAAATTCGTGTCGTTTCGTGTCGTGTTTTCGTGTCAGGCACATAATATAAAATAAATATTAAAATATTATAAAAGATAATAATTTTATTATTATAATTTTATTAGTAGACGAAATAAAACGAATGACAATGAAAACACGAATGTTTACACGAAATTTATGAAAGTTCACATTATATTTTGAAATTTTAAAGTTTAGTATAAACAGAATTCATAAATATATATTTTTATTAAATTAAATATAAAATATTATATATATATATATATTTAGTTACTTATTTATTTATTTCGTGTACCTTGTGTCGTGTCGTGTACCCAAAGGGTAAACACAAAACCGACACTAAATCTCGGTCGTGTACTTTCATGTTCGTGTATTTTCGTGTCGTGTACTCAAAATACAAACCCAAACACTATATTTTCGTGTCGTGTTTTCGTGTCGTGTGGTAAATTACCGGGTCTAGATAGCGTGCAAGAAGGGATGAGCGATAGGCCCACAAGAAGGATTACCCTACATCGGTGGTCAGGAAGCGGGTGGCCATCCAAGACTCCGCGCTCATAGGTCGAGGACCCCTCAGATCTAGCCTTCGCGAGTTGAGTTTCGAGCTGCGCAATCCTCTCAGATGCGGCCTTGGCCTCTACAAGCTGAGCCTTGAGGTGGATGACCTTGTCAGATTCAGCCTGGGACTGAGTCTTCGCAAGCTTTAGCTCTTGGTTCAGTTGAAAATTAGCCATTTGGGCTCGCTCCAAAACCATTTCCCGCTCGGAAATCTTTTTTAGGGTAATATCCAGACGATATTCCCTCTCAGCTATCCTCGACTCAAGATCTCCTTTCGCCCCCAGGACAGCCTTAAGCTCGACCGAGATCTGAGCCATTTGAGAAGAAGAGGAAGCTCCACTCTTCCGCTCTTCCACCAAGCACACCAGGGAAGAGCAAAGCTAAAAGACAAAGGATGGTTTCATAAAAAAAATATATAAGCAAAGATAAAAACAGTGCAGAAGGGAGAAAAATAAGTGAAGATAGTTACCTTCCCAAAATACATCATCATCAAGTTCAGACGGGTATCCTTCGAAGAATTACTCAGTATCTCCCTGTCCCTATCAGGGACCACTGAGCTGAAAAGAGGAAGGAGTTTCTCAAACTCCTTACAGCCCAGCAGGGTATCCATACCCAAACTGGAAGAACTCATAGTCTTCAGCCGCTTAGAGGGAGCTGGGGAGCTTGGAGAACGGGCTCGCTTAGTGACCTGCAGCCGTAGAGAAGAGCTCGCCGGATCCCGCCCAGTGGTTAAGGGGGAGCCAGGTCAGAAAGCAGGGTTACCCCGACCTTGGCCACCTTGGTAGAAGAAGGCCTCTGCTTCGGTTTAGATGAGCCCTCCGCCCTCTCTTTGGGAGGATTCACCGATCTAGGAACCTTGTCCTTCGTAGGCTCGGTAGGCTTGGTAGCATCATATTGACAGGTCCGCATAAAATGATCTACAGAAAACAATAAAACAGGTCATTAAATCATCCTCGTACGCCAAAAAATGACGACAGAAATATAATAAACAAAACCGTTAAAACCTGCCAATATCGGGAATAGACGGATAAGGATTCGAACTCAATCCACAATAAAATAATAGGTCGTGAAAATGTGTCAGCTGGAAGGTATTGTAGGAAACGACATTCTATTCCTGAACCTTATTAACCCACCTAGCTCGGATAGAGCTGCGTTGAGGGTTCAGAGCCTGACTTGGGGTGGCTTGCACCCATTCCATGGGAAAGCCCCAGGATTCGCCAGAAGAAAGATGAATAAAAAATAAGCATGTCCTCCAATCCTTCACGTTGGAAGGGAGGTGGGTAAAGAAATGGGGGTCATTTTGAGAAGTTAAATAGAAAGAGCCTTTAAAGCTATTCAGCCTGAAGTAAAACTAAAAGAAATCTAGGTCAGGTTCCCCATTCTTATAATGACACAACACAAGAAAACCGACCATATAACAAAAGGAGTTCGGGGAAAATTGGTTGAGAGGAAGATTGTATTTAGTATAAATAAGAAAAAAGAAAGGGTGAAGAGGAAAGCGAAGGCCACTGTTCACCTGATCCACAACCAAGTGATATGGCCTGGCGGAGGGTGATCAGGACGTCAAAAGCATGGGGTGTGACAAAATCCCACCCTGGGGGGAGCCTAAGAAATCTTACAAAGCTCTCTAGTGCGGCCGGTCTGGTCCTAGATAAAGGATGGGGAGTGTTGGTCACTAAGTATACAGAATACAGCTTGGAAAGTGTTTAAGCAACAAGTTGTACGATTTTCAAATAGGAGTGCATAGCGGAACTCTGTTTAAAGTAAGTTGCTATAAATATAGCAACTGGGTTTTCTCCTGTTTGCTTGGTGCGTACAGGGTATGCAGTGTATACTTATAAAATAATCACAGTAATGAAAACAGTAAGTTGCAGAAGGTAAATGACACGATATTTAAGTGGTTCGAGGTAAACCCCTCTACGTCCACTGGTCCTCCACACAGGAGTGAAAATGTTTATTATAAACACTACGTACACAACTACGTATCTATAATCAAACATATCCTTGTATCGTTCACACAGATTGATACAAAGACTGTCGCTTTCAACCGTTCACATAGATTGGTCAAAGCTTTCACTTTACTTGCTTCTTCACACACAGTTCCGAAGCTTCGTCTACAATGCAGATCCGTCACACACAGTTCAAGAAAATCAAGGCTTTCTCAGTCCACATAGGGCTGATGGTTTTCTTCAATGTAAGATCACGGGTTGAACAATAGCTTGACTTTCTTGAGCTTTGAGCTGATGATGTGTTGTTCAAGGTTGAGCACTTGTGTATTTCTTCTCTCAGGATTGGCAGTATGCTTGAAGAAATATGTTTGCTCTTGATATACTGTTCTTGATATGTTTACGAATGTATCTCAGTATATCTCAGATTTCAGATCTTATGAATATTCGTATATTCGTGTATATGCGTTCTTGTTGTATATATCTTGATATCTGATCTTCAAACTTCGGGGTATATATATCCTTTGGAATAGATTCGTTGGGAATAGATTTGTTCCAACATGTTGATTGACTTGCAAAAATACAAGATCTGGATTTTGCTTCGTGTCTGAAGATCTCTGTCGGCTTAGTATTTAAATACTTTATCCAGTCAGTATTTAAATACTTCTTTTCAAATGGTGGTTTGACTTTATAGCGTATAAAGCAAATTCCGTTCCAACGGTCTTCAGTCCTGTTAGATAAGTGTTGAAGGACTCAACACTTACAGCCTGTTTGCTGTATCCAACATGTTGCGATTATACTGTTGTAGTTGTAGGTTCTACGCTGTAAGCTATCTTAGTGATGCTGTATGGAAAGATGCTGTATGAATATTTCAGGATAGCTTCCATACTTGGTATCATATCGACTGATGAGCTTCTTGCTGTATGATGGGACTTTATACTTTTGCTGTATGTTGGCAACGTGAAGACTTGCTGTATGTTGGCACTTTATCAAAACACACATCTTGTTGTATGATTGACTTCGGGACAGCAGCTTGCTGTATGTTTGCACTTTATCAAAACTCGATACAGGTTTGTTTATCCCAACAATTTTCCCCTTTTTGATAATGCCATAACTTCTTGATGATGCCAAAACCTTGATGCCAAAACCTCTAAAACATCTTTGATATAGAGAGGCTTTCTTCTTGGTCTTTTGTCGAATGTTCTGGCCTTCAGCAGAATAAATAAATGTGAACTGCTCGCAGGCAAGTTCTAAAATTATAGCATCTAAAAGGAAAGTGTTTTACAACTTAAACTTATGATTGGCGCACAGGCACAATCTTACAGTTTGATCTAGTTGAATACAACTTAACCTATGAACTATTCGCAGACAAGTTCTTACAGCTTTTATACTTGACAAGTTTCATGCTTGTTATTTTGCACTAAATAAGTTAATTTCGTAATCAAGTAACACAGTAGTAGATACGAGTTGTAATCTTTCAAGACAAAATTAGATTTTATTGATTTTTGGCAAAGATTACAAGAAAAACAGAAATAAAGATACATAATTTTATGCTGTTTTCTAAAACTAAGATACAGGAAGGATCCTCCATTGCTAGCTCCTGTATTGAGCGTGTCTCCAAGGCCTTCTGGGATCATTCGATTCCCTTCCACCAATTTTGTAGGGCATCCTTGTTTCAATTCAAGTAGATGGCTTGTCCTTCATATGATTTTTCAAACACAAGGATCCAATCTTCAGGGTGGGTAACCAGATCGCCTTTCCTATGCTTGGATTTCATCTGAAGTTGCAGGGGGAGCTTTCCTTCATCCAGCCTTCTTTTAAATTCCTCGGCATCTTCCTTCAGTGTTTTACAATTGTTGAATATGGTGGATTCCTTGATGAGAACTACAAAGTATCTCAACAGTTCATTTTTCCTCCAATCCTTTATTTCATCGGTTGTAGGCTGTTGGTTGGCCGGGAGATTCATTACTGGCGACTTCTGCACATGGTTTTTCCACGGAAAGTTAGGATCATGGAATTCAGGGCGAGCACCCTGTATCCTAACAGAATGGGAAGGAGCTGACAGTCGATTAATTGTAGCAATGACACTGTCTTCCAATGCAGCGTCAAACTCCTTTTCTTGCTCAAGCCTCCATTGCCTTCCAGCTTCTCTGGCTTCTTCCCCCTTTTTGGCCTCATCAAGATAAGAGACCTTCTCATCAAGGCGTTCCAGGATTTTCATTGCATTATCATGTTTGGTCTCCATACTTGACATCTTATCAATTAGGGATTGAAGCACCAGCGACATATCATCTATTTTTCGATCGTGTCCTCTGAGCTGGGAGCCTGTTTCCTGTAGGGCAGATACAGTTTTGGCTTCAGAGATGAGGAGCTTTTCTTGTTCCTCCATGAGAATCTGCTCCTGGCGTTGTTGGAGTTGATGCAGAGCTTATCTTAAGACGTTGGGCACCATGCGGAAGGCTTCTTCCACTTTGGAGATTTCTCTTTTGACACCAGTCATTTCGTCAATGGCAGTCTCATGCAACTGATCGGTCAAAAACTTATCCTAAAAATAGGATTTTTTGAGTCGCTCGCAAATATATACGAGGTAGAAGTAGTTGTGGTAAGTTCTACCAAGGTCTTTTCTCTCGAGGATTGTTCAACAGGGCTTCGTATAATATTTTGTTATGAATTGCGAGAAATAAATACTAAAATATTTTAAAATATATTTTTTGGTTTTTAAATTAACTAAATTAAAATGCATTATTTTTAATTTAAACTATTTTTAATAAGAATATTTTAACAAGACTATTTATATTAGACTATTTATATTAAACTATTTTTAACTAGACTATTTGAATAGGATTAAAATGAGTTGGGAATTTATAAAATCTAGGGGATTACGGGTTCATTAAATTAGGTTTTTAATTAAGTATAGGAATTGATTTACACGGATATAAAAGAAAAAGGAATGTTTATCGAGTAATCAACTTTTCACCTCATAACTTTCGTATTCAAAGGTGTCTTAACAACTTTCGCGATCTTAAGATGTTGATAACAAGATTAACACTTGATAGATTGAAAAGATATGTTTCCAATTCACTCAAAAATCAATCAAGGAGGTTTCATTAGTAGAAATAGGATATGATCAATCTCTATTTAAACCAATTAGTCCTTTTTAATTAAAATAGTGTAAATCAATCAAATACTCAATATATAACCTAATAGAAATCCCCCTTCCCCTAGGAAGAAAGATTAGCTACTCATTGGTTTATACAAACTAAAATTATAATAGAAATAATTGATATACATAATATATATATATATATATAAACTTTTAATTACTAGAACTTAATGAGAATAGATAAAACTTATTTGAATATGATGAATCAAAGTGCAAGAAACAAACTTCAAAATATAACTTCAAACTTGTTTAAAGGTTACAAGCTTACAAAAATTGAAAGTAAAATACTAAGTGCTTATTGATCAAGCACTTTTCAATTACAAACTAAATGAAAGAAAAAAAATAAAATACAAAGTGAAGTGAGAGTTCAAAGGAGAAATATCTTACTAAAAGAAAGGGGAGTTTCTTTGCAAGAAGAGGAGATGATTTTGCAATGGATGAAGATGTCCTTTTATAGGTGATTTTCAAGAATACAATTGATTATTTAATTTGTGGCATCTTTGACAAGTCTTTGGTGTTTGATTCACACTTGATCTTCCTTGCATGTCTTGATTTTCAGATCATTGACTTCATACATAGTTGTTGAGCTCACAAGATGCTAAATGTGGAAAATTCCACAAATATCAGCCTGAAAACGGCGATGCAAAACGGCCCAGTTTGCCCCATGTTGTGCGCCGTTTTGTGGTGACTCGGTCTCTTCCAGAATACGTGCGAGGACACGGCGCTAAATGCCGGACGTGTGTGAAACGGCCCAAGACACGGCCCTTGTTGCGCCGTATGTGAAACGGCCTACATAACACGGTCCATTTTGCGCCGTGTTGTATGGTCGTTTTGCCTTGAAAAATTCCCGTCGTTTGGATTTGATCTTGTTTTCCGTCCTTTTTGATGCTTCATGTTAGTAATCTGTAAAATAACCATTTTTAGCTCATGTTTGGACATATCTGTAAAATATGTATTTTTAATCACAAATCAGTACGATTATGCCCGTAAAAGGAATATTTTGTATATGAATTTTTAGATCAATTATGCACTAATCAAATACCCCACACTTAATCATTTGCTTGTCCTCAAGTAAACCTCAGATATGGTATGATTGAACGTACCAATAATTTTACCACATCTCAAGGGGTAAATTAGACCAAGTTTTTATAATTTTGTCAAATCTCAAGAAAGTTTCCTTTTTAAACAAAAAGCATGAATTCATAGAACTCGCCGGATAAGTGTATCGCTCACTCTCAAGTGTATATGGGACATATTTTCGCTCAAGCTTATTTAATGAAGTGAAAATTTCCATAGGCGTGCAAATCGTCTTTTATCTCTACCACTTGTGTGTGTAACGTTGTGAATCAAAAAGGACTTTAAGGTTGTAATGTCGGCTCTTTAGTTGGGGTAGGGAAATATGGATAAAGTGACTTGAAACCGAACATTAGAAAATATTCTGAATCGAGTTTTATCAACTGGTAAGCACTTTAGAAGCTATTTAATTAAGCTTTCTATCAATCCCCTTACTTATGCTTCGATTTATCTGAGCTCTTTTTCTTGCTTTTCAATCAACCATTTTTCCCCCTTTTTTTCTTTTTTTTTTACTTGGGTTGTTTATTATCTGTTTTACGCGAATGTAAACGATGGGTCACATGAATACACCCGGTTACTAGGATAAAAAACATACACAAGCTGCTTTTATGCATACTCATATCTAAGGTAACTTTTTTACGCGAATGTAAACATGGGTCACATGAATACACCCGGTTACTAAGTTCCCAAAAACAGCGGAGTAAATATTTTCTCCATTTTTCAACACTACCAACAATATATATCACCCAATGTTACCACACAATATCTTCATCCTTGTCAAAAATAATTTCTAACTGTTCAAGTATGGGTCAAAGGGTTTATAGCAATGGAAAGCTCAGTATGTGGTTAACAATAAAATAGGCAATAAGCTCAATTGGGTTAACGAGGGAATTAGTAATTTTTGGGGTGGGCCGAAAAAGATTGAAAGGCTAAATAAAAAAAATCGCCTAAAATCACTTTCACTATTTTGCACACACTTCGTAGTTTTGAGTAAGATACCAATGCACGTTCTAGAGTTTCACAACACAAATAGCGCACTCAATCAAAGGAGATTTTTGCATGATAGCAAGTAAACAACGGCTCAAAAGCTCACAAGGTTTTAAATATATATGTTTCATGAATTCACACAAAATATTTTTTTTTTGGAACAATTGAGTTTGACCTTTCATCGAAAATTCAAGTTTTAACACATGGTCATTTTACCGCACCAAATTTTTATAAACAAGTCTCCCGAGGTGAGTAGTAAGACATATTACAAATTGACTGTTGGAGATAATTTTTTTTTTTTCATTTTAAAAATTCATATATTTCCGATATCACCCCACACTTTAGAAATAAGCATTGTCCTCAATGTATTGAAAAGATAGAAGAAAAAGGACTCCCCTATCGTGTGGTACGGTTGATCCTCATAGCAATCCCTAAAAAGAACTTTGAAACAAAAGCAGAAAACCATGTTGAAATAAGTTAAATAAATAAAGACAAAATCCATAATTGCAAGAAAAAGAAAAAAATACGCAAACAGTCTAAACAAGCCAAAAAGAAAAGAAGTCAGAAAAATAACACAAATAAAATAAAAAAAGTAGCACTAAGCCGATGGCCCGGGTGGTGGTGATGGTGGTCTGATGCCGAAATGCTGCTGAATGCGTGCCATCTGCTCGTCTGATCTGTCGAGTCGATTGTTTACCTTTTTAAGTTCACTTTTGATAACCTCCTGGTCGTCTCTGATGCAGCCAATCGCCTCCCATATACGACGGAGAAGGGACTGGGACTGGGGATGACGGCTCGGATGGCGGGATTCGGTGGTCTCTTGTGTAGGGCTCTCGCCGTCACCTCTGTCAGTCGGAGAATGTTCCTCGTCGTCGTGCTGTGCATCCTCCTCGAATTCGATACCCATTCGGTTACAAGTAGCATGCCTCAATTTGTCCCGGTCTTTAATTACTGTGCGGTCGGTATTTGAGAAGTCAACATCCGCCTGCTTGAGTATCAACGTGATCAACCGGGGATAAGGAATGGAGTGCTTGGGGCTTTTGTTCCTTAGGAAATCACGCATGTGATTGTATATAATACTCCCATGATTCAATCCCTGTATAGCACCTAGCCCATGCACCATTTTATCCAAAAAGTATAAATCCCCAACTCGTACTTCATTTTTACTACTCGAACGAGGAAGAACATTTGTGCCGAGAAGATATAAAATGAGGCGATGCTGGTCGGAGAAGGATAAGGTCCCGATCTTCACTCCATCCTTTCGGGAAGAAGTGTACTGGATGTCAAACCGCGCCATGGCACTACTAGTGTTCCACACCGGTCCTTCTAGGGGATTGAAGGATTTTCTGAAATTTACTTTCTCCCCCTCGTCGGGAGTGTGGAGCGAGTGATTTATCGAGCTCTCGGTGATTACCACTGGTGTCCCTCTAACCGTGCTTCGTATAGCATAGTCATCTTTGCGTTTTGCCTCCACGTTGGCGTAGAATTCACGGACCAAATCTCCGTAGTAATGATCAGGGAGCTTCAACGCATTCTCCCAATGTAGGTGATTGAAGAATTGAGATAGGTTGAATTTATCTTCAACCTCCTGTGCGATATCTCTCTCGACCAGAAGTTTGGAATGAGCTCGTTGCTTAAACCATTCCGCATTTTCAGCACTTGTAAAGCGTGTAGCATCAAAGGTCCCTATGGTATGCTCTGGTTGAGAATTGTCGCTCTCGGTGGCAGAAGATGATGCTAAAGGGCTGGCTGCTCGGCGCGTGCGAGTCCTGGTTGTCCTGCACAATTATCACAAGAAGATTTCATTTAAGCATTTCATCGGACACCTTGTAATCGTGATTTAACAAGCTTCCAAATTCATCAATTTATGGACAAAATCTAACCCCCTGGTACATGAAAGCTTCAAAACTATACGATTAGCAATAGAACAATACTAATCTAAGCAAAACACCACGAATTTACAAACTTTCATCATGTAAAATTTTATAAACCAAAACCATCAAAATTTTGACATAATTTCATTTCAAGTTATCAAAATCCTTACATATAATCCAACAAATGTGTTTAATCATGAGAATAAACGTAGCCACATATCCATAAACACAATGAGAATCGAATTCGCAGCAAATATTGAAGAATTTTGAAGTAAACTTATATTGTTGCTTGATGACGAATTTCTGGAAAATTCCTAACAAATTTGATGAAAGTAGGTTGATTGAGGTGTTATGTATTGAAATAAACTAATCTAAGAAAAAGAAATTAAAAAAAAAATTGGGATTTTTATGGGAGGAGGTCGGAGGTTAGGGTGAGAAAGAAATAAGAATGAAAGGCCGACTGTGTGTTTAAAAACCCGTCTGCTCACACACGGCGCTGTAAACGGTCCATTTTGCGCCGTGTCGTACAGTGATATTTGATGGAAACTAGACACGGCGCTGGAAACGGTCCAGATTAGCGCCGTGTTGTTCGCCGTGTCGTACAACGATTTTTTTTTTTTTTTTGATTTTTTTGACTTTTCAAAAAAAAAAGAAAAACAATAAATAAATTGGGTTCCCTCCCAATAAGGGCTCGTTTAATGTCATTAGCTTGACAACTTCCTGTTTTAGTCGTGCGACGGATCTTCAAGGGTTATGCTCTCTCCGTGAGGAATTTTCTGATTTTCAAAATAAGGCTTTACCCTATGTCCGTTCACCTGAAATGACTCTTTGGTTTGAGGATTTATCAGTCTAATTACTCCATATGGAAATACTTCCTCAATCTCGAAGGGTCCCGTCCAGCATGATTTTAGCTTACCTGGAAATAATCGCAAACGAGAATTAAATAAAAGTACTTTCGTACCTGGTTCAAGGTGCTTGAGGGTAAGCTTCTGGTCATGAAGTCTCTTGACTTTGTCTTTGTAAATGAGAGAGTTCTCGTATGATTCGTTTCTTAACTCGTCTAATTCAGATATTTGTAGCAGTATTTCCTGTCCAGCTTCTTTCAATTCTATTGAAATAGCCTTAATTGCCCAATAAGCTTTATGTTCGATTTCAACTGGAAGGTGACAAGTTTTTCCATAGACTAGACGGTAGGGGCTCATTCCCAATGGACTTTGTATGCTGTTCGGTATGCCCAAAGTGCATCGACCAATTTTTCAGCCCAATCTTTTCGAGTTGGGCGCACAGTTTTTTCCAGGATCCCTTTTATTTGTCGGTTGCTTGTTTCAGCCTGACCCGACGTTTGTGGATGGTAGGGAGTTGCAATTTTGTGATTTATGCCATTTTTGGTCATAAACTTGTCAAATAACTTGTTGCAGAAGTGGGATCCCCCATCACTGATTATTGCCTTGGGAAATTCGAAACGGCTGATTATGTATTCCTGTACAAATTTAACAACAATATTAGCATCATTAGTCCTTGTGGGGATTGCCTCAACCCACTTGGATACATAATCGACTGCTAAAAGAATGTACTCAAAATTTCCAGATTTAGTGAATGGTCCCATAAAATCAATTCCCCATACATCAAAAATTTCCACGACCAAATTGATCGTGAGGGGCATCTCATTTCTTTTTCCGATATTACCAGTTCGTTGACACCTATCGCATTGAACACAAAAATGATGTGCGTTTTTAAATAAGGATGGCCAATACAAACCAGATTGGAGAATTTTGTTAGTGGTCTTTCGTCCGCCAAAATGTCCTCCGCGATGAAGTTCATGGCAAAAGGTTAGTACACTTTGTTGCTCTTCTTCTGGGACACATCGCCTCATGATTTCATCTCTGCATAATCGAAAAAGGCATGGTTCGTCCCAAAAGTAGTTTTTGCATGATGATAAAAACCTTTTCTTTTCTTGGTAAGAAATGTTAGGTGGGAGCATTTCACAAACCAAATAATTCACAATATCTGCAAACCAAGGTACCGAAGAAATTTTAAATAGATTTTCATGTGGAAAAGAGTCCACAATTTGTTCATGTTTGTTATCTATTTCTTCTGTTATTTTTAAACGAGACAAATGGTCTGCGACCACATTTTCACTTCCTTTCCGATCCTTTATTTCCACATTAAATTCTTGAAGCATTAAAATTCACCGAATCAACCGAGGTTTTGCTTGTTGCTTTTTCAACATATGTCGTAAAGCTGCATGGTCTGAATGTACAATCACTTTAGATCCTACAATATAAGATCTAAATTTATCCAGTGAGAAAACCACAGCTAATAATTCTTTCTCGGTTGTTGTATAATTAACCTGTGCATCATTCAATGTTAAGCTGGCGTAATAAACCACACGGAGCATTATATCAATTCTTTGGCCCAAAACTGCACCAACAGCTCGGTCAGATGCATCGCACATAATTTCAAAAGGTAAAGACCAATCAGGGGCAATTATGATTGGTGCCGTGGTTAGTTTATCTTTCAAGGTTTTAAAAGCGTCGAGACAAGTGTCATCGAAAATGAAGGAAACATCTTTGGTAAGCAAAGTGCAGAGAGGTTTACTTATTTTGGAAAAATCTTTGATAAACCTTCTATAAAAACCGGCATGTCCTAAAAAGCTCCTGATTGCCTTTACATTGTTTGGTGGCGGTAATTTTTGAATGACATCAATTTTTGCTTTGTCGACTTCAATTCCATGATTTGACACCACATGGCCTAGCACAATTCCACTTTCTGTCATAAAATGACTTTTTTCCCAGCTAAGAGTTAAATGACTTTCAATACAACGTTCAAGTACTTTGGTCAATTTATTTAAGCAATCATCAAAAGATGATCCAAATACTGAAAAGTCATCCATAAATACCTCAATAGAATCGCCGATCATATCTGAGAAAATTGACAACATGCACCTTTGAAAAGTTCCTGGTGCATTGCATAATCCAAAGGGCATTCTTCGACAAGCAAAAGTTCCAAAAGGGCATCTGAATGTGGTCTTCAATTGGTCCTCGGGTGCAATCGCCACTTGATAATACCCTGAAAGGCCATCAAGAAAACAGTAGAATTTGTGTCCTGCAAGTTTATCAAGCATTTGGTCAATAAAAGGTAGAGGAAAATAATCCTTTTTGGTGACGGCATTTAATTTTCGATAATCAATGCACATCCGCCACCCGGTTGTTATCCTCGTTGGTACTAGCTCTCCCTTATCATTTTCAATCACTGTTATGCCACTTTTCTTTGGCACCACATGTATCGGGCTTACCCATTCACTATCCGCAATCGGATAAATAATTCCCTCAGCTAGCAATTTTAAAATTTCCTTTTTTACTACCTCTAGCATATTGGGATTTAATCTCCGTTGTGCTTCTCTTCTTGGTTTTTCTCCCTCTTCTAGGATTATTTTGTGCATACATGTTGAAGGGCTAATTCCCTTAATATCACTCAAACCCCATCCTATTGCCTCTTTGCATTTTTTCAAAACTTCTATTAAAAGAAATTCTTCATCTTTGCTTAATTCTGCATTAATAATTACGGGTTTTTTATTTCCCTCTTCAAGAAAAATATATTTTAAATGTTTAGGCAATTCTTTAAGCTCCGGTATTTCTTTTTCTTTACTATCCATTAACGACTCCAGAGTATCTATCTTAATCCCCTGTAAGAGATTTTTGCACACTTCTCCTTCAACTTTCGGGTTAAGCTCTGAACATTCCATTACTTGTTCCTGTATAATGAGAGTTTCTACAGAATTGTCAATAATATCAACAAAAGCGCACTCCTCATATAAATCATAACTAGGAACAGGGGGCGAATTAAACACAGAAAATGTCACAGTTTCATTTAACACACTCATGGTTAGTTTTCCTCTTTTAACATCAATTATTGTTTCAGCGGTAGCCATGAAAGGTCTTCCCAATAAAATAGAATGATCTTTTCCATTTTCTAGACATTGTCCCATTTCTAAGACGACAAAATCTGCTGGAATAATAAGCCCCTCTATGTCTACCAAAATATCTTCGATAATTCCAACAGGATAACGAAGCGATCTATCAGCCAATTGTAAACATATTTTAGTTGGACTAAGTTCACCAAGATCAAGTTGCTCAAAAATATATAATGGCATCAAATTTATACCTGCTCCAAGATCAAGCATACCAGTGGCCTTCTTACCGTTTCCCATAGCGATATTTATGATGAAGCTACCTGGATCACTTTGCTTGGGAGATAATCGTTGTTGGAGAAATGCAGACATAACCTCTGAGACAATGATTTTTTCTCTATATCCAAACTTCTTTTTATCCGTGAGTAATTCTTTGAAAAATTTTCCGTATGCTGGGACACTTTTTATTACTTCCAATAAAGGAAGGTTTACATTTACTTTAGATGACATATCAAAAAATTTTAGAAATTGCTTCTCAAGTTTTTCATTTTTTTGTCGACTTGGAAAAGGTATTGGGGGTTTGTATGGATTTGTAGATTTGTGGAGTGTTGGGATGGGGACTTCTTCTTTATAATTTTCATTTGACTCCGTATCTTCGTCCTCGTTTCCTGCAATAATTGAAATATCATCATTAGAAGGGGAATCAACTTGATTATTATAAATCTTACTAGTTCTCAGCGTGGTGATAGCTTTAGCTTGTTCGGGTTGACTTGGTAACCTCCCTTTCTGGTTATTTTGCAGTTGATTTGCTAGTTGCCCGACTTGAGTTTCGACTCGTTTCACTGATGCTTCCATTGCTTCAAATCTTCGATCCGAGTTTTGGATGAATGATTGAAGTGTTTCTTCTAATGAGAGTTTTCTGGGTTGGTTTGAGGGCGACCCTTGGAATTGGTTTGAGGGCGACCCTTGGAATTGGTTTGGTCTTTGATATGGTTGTTGCAAATTTTGATGTTGAGGAGGTGGTGGTTGTTGGTGATGATTCCCACCCCAAGAGAAATTAGGGTGATTTCGCCAATCGGGATTATAGGTTTCAGAAAACGGGTCATTTCTGGGGCGTTGGTAAAAATTATTTAAAACATTTACCTCTTCAGGGTTCGTCGGGGGATTGATGTTGGGTGCATGACTATATTCACCACCGGCGAAAAATACTTCTTGAGATGGCATGACTGTGGGTGGTTGAGAAATTCCTTGAGTTGTAAGTCGTTGGACTTGTTTGGTTAGCTCGGCAATTTGCGCAGTGAGATCGCTGGTGGAATTTACTTCATTAGCTCTGACTCTCCTGCCTCGTGCACTCTTTTGCTGGGAGGATATAGCAAGTTTTTCAAACAAATCAAAAGCGGCTTGCGCCGTTAGTGTTCCTATATCTCCCCCAGCTGCATTGTCAACAGTAAATTGGCAATTATGAGTTAGCCCATCATAAAAAGTTTGACTCAAAACAATGTAAAGGATAATGATGATGGGGGCATGCTAGTAAAAGAGTTTTGAAACGATCCCATGCTTCAAAAAATTGTTCACCCTCCGATTGCGTAAAAGCCGCAATTTTGGTCCTTAGATCCGCCGTTTAATGATGTGGATAAAATTTAGACATGAATTTGTTGCACACATCATCCCAAGTAGCCAATGAATTTGGTGGCAACGTCATAATCCATGTTTTTGCTTGATCTTTTAAAGTGTAAGGAAAACACCTCATTTTTAATTGATCCTCGGTCAATTGTTGTAATGGAAAGGTATTGACAACCGAGTAAAAATCACGAATAAATCTTAAAGGATCCTCGTTTGGCATCCCATAAAAAGATGGGAGTTGGTTGAAATGAATGGATTTCAATTCATAATTTCGTGCTGTCTGGCCAAGTTGTATGCATGACGTTGTTGTACCGATCACCGGTCTAGCAAAATCTTTCAAAGTTTGTTGGTCTGCCATATGTTCTTCGTTTGACTTTTCTTCTTGATCGGAAGATTCAGTGTTTTCTTCTGTCAAAAATTCTCCTTCACTGCTAATATCTTCCAGGCTATCTCCAACTCGATAATCGGGATGAACGTTTTCGTTGTATGGTACCAAAGTTCTTGCAAGAGACCTACGGCCTTGCATAGACTAGAAAACAGTTAAGCGCACCTTATGTGAAAAAAAAATTAAGAACAAGAGGAATAAAAGATGCAAAAAATAAGAAAGATTAAATCACAAGATATAAATAAAAGTATACAAAAATTATATTTGGCCTAAAACAATCCCCGGCAACGGCGCCAAAATTTGATCGGTCAAAAACTTATCCTAAAAATAGGAGTTTTTGAGTCGCTCGCAAATATATACGAGGTAGAAGTAGTTGTGGTAAGTTCTAGCAAGGTCTTTTCTCTCGAGGATTGTTCAACAGGGCTTCGTATAATATTTTGTTATGAATTGCGAGATATAAATACGAAAATATTCTAAAATATATTTTTTGGTTTTTAAATTAACTAAATTAAAATGCACTATTTTTAATTTAAACTATTTTTAATAAGAATATTTTAACAAGACTATTTATATTAGACTATTTATATTAGACTATTTTTAACTAGACTATTTGAATAGGATTAAAATGAGTTGGGAATTTATAAAATCTAGGGGATTACGGGTTCATTAAATTAGGTTTTTAATTAAGTATAGGAATTGATTTACACGGATATAAAAGAAAAAGGAATGTTTATCGAGTAATCAACTTTTCACCTCATAACTTTCGTATTCAAAGGTGTCTTAACCACTTTCACGATCTTAAGATGTTGATAACAAGATTAAAACTTGATAGATTGAAAAGATATGTTTCCAATTCACTCAACAATCAATCAAGGAGGTTTCATTAGTAGAAATAGGATATGATCAATCTCTGTTTAAACCAATTAGTCCTTTTTAATCAAAATAGTGTAAATCAATCAAATACTCAATATATAACTTAATAGAAATCCGCATTCCCCTAGGAAGAAAGATTAGCTACTCATTGGTTTATACAAACTAAAATTATAATAGAAATAATTGATATACATAATATATATATATATAAACTTTTACGAGGAAATTACAGCCAACTACCCTATTAGATGACCTCTTTATACTTTAGTCCCTATTGTTTCATAAATTACAGCGAAGGACAAAAATCTGAATTGGTGTTGACTTCCATTAAAAAGACAAAAATGCCCCTCTATTTACTTGAATAAAACATTTCTTTTAAAATACATTTCATATGAAACAAATAGCTTATAAGTTATTAAAGTGTTTGGCTAATAAATTTCTTTTAAAAAATATTCTTTTTTTAGAAAACAATTTTTTTCGAAATATAATTTTTTTCGAGAAAATATATTTTTTTATTTTTTCGCAAAAATATCTTACTTTATTTTTTTCCAGAAAATAATTTTGTTTTTTCGAAAAAATAATATTTTTTCAAGAAAATAATTTTATTTCGAAAAAATATTATTTTACCAAAAAATACCTTTTCCTCCAGAAAATATTTTTTATTTTTTTCGAAATAATATTTTTTTTTATTTTTTTTCCAGAAAATAATTTTATTTTTTTTCGAAAAAATAATATATTTTTCCATAAAATAATTTTATTTCGAAAAAAATATTGTTTTGCCAAAAAATATTTTTTTAATTTTTTCGAAAAAAATATTTTTTTTTATTTTTTTTCCAGAAAATAATTTTATTTCAAAAAGATAGTATTTTGCCAAAAAATAAATTTTTCTCCAGAAAATATTTTTTTTATTTTTTCGAAAAAAATAAAAAATTCCATAAAATAATGTTTTTTCAAAAAGATAATTTTTTTCCCAGAAATTTTTTTTTTTTTATTTTTTCGAAAAATTATATATTTTTTCCAGAAAATACTTTCCTTTTTGGAAAAAATATTTTTTTCTAGAAAGCTTGAAAATTTATTACACTGAAGTCCAAAAGTGTTATATATATATATTACAATGAGGTCCAGCATGTGCCGCCCACGTGAGGCGAAAAATATATGGGTAAAAAAGAAAAATAAAAATAAAAGGGCAAATTCGGAATATCAGTACTCTCTCTCCAGTGACATCATCTGAAAGTTTGACTTTTATCCTTCGTTGTAAATATAGTTTCTGGACAGTGCAAAATTTGTCCTTCATTGTAATATCTGAAACAATAGGGACTAAACTGTAATTAGGCTATCTAAAAAGATAGTCAGATGTAAATCGCCCATATATATATACCGATATTTTGTATGTTTTAAATCTACCAGTTTTTCTTTCCCGTTAACGTACAGCTGATTCTGATTTTTCTATTCACCTGCTTCTTCGGGATTCTTCTGGAAGAGCGGTGGTCGGCTATTATTATTATTATTATTATTATTTTTTAGAGTGATTATAGTGATATTGATCTGGCATTTCTTTCGGCTTTGGCGATTCGTGCCTGCTTTGTATTAGTAAATAAATGTTCTGCCAGGGTTGGTTCTATTTACAAAAATGCATACTTGTTCTTCACAACGGCCTCTACTCACCTCTCTCTGCTCTATTTACGCCAACTATTTTATACTGCTCATTCTCTTTCGCACTGAGCTAGCTTGAATTTTTAACAACCTGTATGCTAGGCAGGTTGCATTTTAAATCGTGCCTTCAATTTGTTGTATGGACACAAGGTATAGCGTTCTCTTGTGTATATTATGTTCGCTTCTGCGTTGGCAGATTGTTAGCTGCGCTTGTACTATGGATTATTTTGTTCCGGATTAATCGGCGTAGTGTTTCGACTTTACCACGTGTAGGTTCGACTTTGTAAAATCACCATAAATTCTTAGAAACTTAAAAAAAATTCTGAAACATGACAGTATTTTAGAGTATGGAATTAGCTTCGCGTGAGTTCAAACGGCGGGTCAATCGGAGTTCGTATGTGGAAGTTATGAAGAAGACAATGAACATGTGCTGATTGACACAGTGTGCCGCGGCACAGGGAGCAGAAGGCCAGAAACTCAAGATTTTAGGTGTGACGCGGCACAAATAAGCCTGTGCCGTGGCCTATGCTGAAAGTGAAGTATAAAAAGGGCCCAGGTCGACGTTTTTGCCCATTTCTTTCCATTTCTTTCGGCCAAACCACACCTTTGAAGGGAGAATCGACCTCCCTTAGTCCATAACACTAAATCTTTCACTTCTAATCCATCCATATTGTTAGAAATTATTCGGGAGGCATATTATCAAGAATTTCATCGATTGGATTCGTTGTTCTTCGTCCAAATCAAGGCAAGACACTTCCTTCTTTCTATTTTGGGAATCTTCTTGGATTAGTGTTATTATTCAAGGATTGTTAGATTGATTGTTGATATCCGGAAGTCTTGATTTTATTCGGTCAATTGATTCGTATTTATTACCCTATTGTATCCAATTGGTGTTCTTCGTGTTCTTGGATATTAATCGAACTTCATGTGTTCGATATAATGTCATAAAGGGGATTCGGGCAATTTCTGACTATTCTACCTCTTACGATCATTGATTTTGATGATGATATGTCTAGGAACGAAATATTGGTGAAGAACTCGAGTCGGAACTCTTCCGTTCGTTGTCTTCTACGGGATTCAAGGGATTCCGATCGAGCTTTCCCGTTGCTTCGCGTACTTTGGACTTGAGGCGAGTA
Organism: Orobanche coerulescens; assembly: GCA_033398695.1. Taxonomy (NCBI): domain Eukaryota; kingdom Viridiplantae; phylum Streptophyta; class Magnoliopsida; order Lamiales; family Orobanchaceae; genus Orobanche; species Orobanche coerulescens. The sequence continues at coordinate 14,923,257 of CM065803.1, forward strand.
TCTCATCTATATTCTTTATAATTTGAGAATGTGATGTGTCGTGAATTTAATGTGGACTTGTTAGTGACGGTATATTTAACCGTAACTTACTTTTAAATGAAGATGTGATTTTATAAAAGTAACTACAAACGTAAACTCGAGTTTCATGAAGAATGATAACAACCATTTCATGTTATTTTGTGCTAAAACGGATAGTAAAAATGAGTAGTTACCTGAGGAATTGTGGAATCGCGTAATACTTGTATTATTCGCTAGTTAGCTGTTTCCCTGAATGATGGTGTGCTGTAAATGTTGTGCCTTTGTTGAAATTATGATGCGTTAACTTATGTGTTACGTGTTTGCGGATTGCGAGTATGACCAGACGTTGCAATTTGACCATAAGGTTATCTAATTGGGTAGGTCTGGAGAGGGCTCCGAGAATCGGCACTTGCGAGTGCGATGTCATGATAACTTATGGGGGTGCTTGAATGATGTTATCTGGGTAGGGTCCGTCGAGGCCTCCGGAGGCACGTGCTTGCGAGTACGGCCAGACGTTGCAATTTGACCATAAGGTTATCTAATCGGGTAGGTCTGGAGAGGGCTCCGAGAATCGTCACTTGCGAGTGCGATGTCATGATAACTTATGGGTGTGTTTGAGTTTATTTTTGATTAGCTAATTTAGGTGGGACCCATCGGGGCCACGGAGACATTTTGACTGCTGATTTGATATCTCTGAATTGTTTATGTTTGAATCTTGAATCCCGATTATATTGGTGAATATGGTTTTGGTCTTTGAGGTTTGGGTTGAGAATAAAATCATTTGTATGATTTTGAAAGAAAACCTTTTTGGAAAAGAAAAACATTCATATTTCATGATTTTACACTGAGACCCCCGAAGTCTCTAAATAATCTCTTAAAGTGATTTCTGGAGGGATTCACATGATTTGTTTTAAAGGAAATAATTTTCGAAAGACTTTAGACTCGGGGATCGTGTTACTACCTTGTCGAAATGTTATTCTCATAACGGTTGTATTCTTGATGTATAATTATATAGCTTGGTTACTTGCTAGCGATTTCCATCGCTAACCCCTCGTTGGGGGATTATGTTATGTTTTTTTTCAGGTATTCCGATTTGAGAGAGAGCAATCACAGAATCGGCATGGAGGATGATGTAAAGCAGCGATACTAGTCACAGTTGTAGTCGACTGTCCGTCAGTGATCTGTCGGACCAAGTATTTATTTCTAGTTTTTATCATCCTTAAGAGGATGGAGATGTTGTGTAAATGGTGATCAAGTTGTACTGCTATGTTGTATTTTGGGAGACCTAATCGGTCTACGGTTTTATGTTTTGGTCGAACCGACCACGTGTGGGTTTGTTTTGTGGGTTCTTGCCTGGTAGATCCTTGCGGAAAGGATCTAGAGCATGTAATGTCCCTAAGCGGATTGGGGGTGTTACATAAATGGTATCGGAGCTTTAGGTTTGTAAAAACCTAGGCAGTTGGGTCTAGTTGGGTCTTGTCGAGTCGTGTGTTTTCGTATCACCCGGGTGACCAATTGTGAACAAGCGTGATCATTGTGATCCGTTGGGATCAATTGTGATTCGTTGTGATTAGTATCGTGGTGCAGCCATCATTTCCATGCGGCCTGTGGACGTAAGTCTCCTCTTTTATGCGAGGTATTGGTGTTTCGTGATTTCGTGTATGTGCGATGATTGTGGTTCGTAATTTTATTTGTGTGGTGCTGTAAAATGAAATCCGTGTTTGATACTTGTGGTATATCGTGTGTATATTGAGCTGAATATATTGATGGTTGGACACTGATTGGTGCAATAAAATGTGAAAACTGTGAATCTTGACGTGTTCCAGAGAATGTATTGTCGGTAGAGTTCATGAGGAACTCATATGGGTAGTTTTGACGTATGTTTGAACTTGGTGTTCGCGAATTATATTTGGTTGGATTTGTAATCTCGTTTGCCGATTGGGCAGGTAGTTTCAGATTCGATTGCTTTTAAATAGTTGTAATTATCTCCGCTGCGTGTAGGTTTGAAAACGGTTTTCTTGATTGTAATTATGAGCCTGAGTATGTTTTAAAGAACCGATTTTTGAAAATATTTTGATGGTGCGGTTAATCAACAATTTTGCATGGATTTTGAAAACGATTAAACTTTGACGAGTTAGTCTTGTATCTTCAAATGACACCTTCAGACGGTATCTGAAGTAGGCGTTTTAAAGTATTTTGAGACATTGCAAAATATTACCGTCATTTTGGTTATGATCGAAAGGATTTTGGAAATTTTTTGCTAAGATTCGAAAGTTTCGTTTCGAAATGGAACGGGATGTTAATTATTTCAATTTTTTTTCTAGACTAAGTCCCTTCTGCTTTATGAGGAACGAAAAGTCTTCTAAAATATTTTTCACACTTTTTCAAAATTTTTAAATAAGAAATCATTGATCCGTTTCACGAAGAAGCGATAATTACAAACATTTTTGTTGTTTGAGAAGGAAATTCCATTTTTTTAATATGTACGTTCGGCACTTATGTTTGAGAGATACGTATGTTGACTAATATCATTTCTCATGTTGATGATATTCGAATTTGTGGTCATTAAACTATTTTTCATGACTCTTGTTAAAAGGTTTGAACTTTGATAAACTTCGGAAAATTCAGTGCTTTAACTCAAAAATTTTGACTTGAGATTTTCAAAAGTTCAACTGAATTAAGATGTTCTTGGTTATTTGTAAATAGATGAGTTTGGTCAACTTTGGTGTGAGAGTTTATGACTATTTTATGAACGTTTGGTTTTGTTTCAAAAAAACGGTGATAACAGTTGAGAATGGTTCGAAATTTGATGATATTGTCGTGTATGCGGTGATAGCTGCGCTTGATGCCTTGGGCATGTGTTGAATGTTTCGAGTGGTTTACTCATGTGCTTGATTCTAGTGTGTGATGACTTGGTAAATGTTATTGTCGGAAATATTCATTTCCGAATCTATGTGAACTATGAGATATGAGTTATTGCGTGAACACCCTACGGTAACTCTTGTTAGCAAGAATATTTCGGTGCTTCGCAGTGTGCCTTGTGTGGACCCTCTTTGGTGATTGATGTTACGTATTGTTATGTCTCGTTTTAACGAATGGTTGTTCAGTTTAGTATGTCGACGGCCAGAGGTCGGGGCCGTGGCAATCAGTCACGCGATCAGGATCATGCTGCCGATGACGGCGTTGGTATTGGTGTTGCTACTATAATTCAGCAGGTGGCAGACCAGATGACTCATTTGACCTAGGCCGTTCAGCGTAACACTACCGTGACTGAGAACGTCGGATCGACTCAGTGGCTTAGAGAAGTGGTTCGTATGCGTCCTCCCCGTTTTGCGGGCGTAAGTGATACTTTGGGCTGGGACGGTTGGCTTTTCCAATTGGAAAAGATTTTCAAGGCGGTTGGTTGTCCAGAGGAACGGAGAATTCCTATCGCTCAGTTCCTTCTCGATAGTGACGTTGATAATTGGTGGGAGGCCGTTGAGCCTCAGGATCATGCTGTTACTTGGGATGATTTCAAGAAGTTGATGGAAGCAGAGTTCTATCCGGAACCGATCCAAGAGCAGAGGATCCGAGATTTTTATCTAGCCGAGCCGCATGATGTAACCGTGTTGCAGACTATTATCGATTATAGTCGACCGCTCGCTTACGTGAAGGGGCAGGTGAGGACCGCGGAAGACAAAACCCGTCATTTTGATATGCGGATGAGATCAGAGATTCGACAGTACATGTCGGGTTTCACTTGTACTTCCTTGAGAGAGTATCAGAATCGGGCCATGGCGTACGAAATGGCATCATTATCTACTGGGCCTTTGCATGAGCCGAAGAGTCAGATGACGTCTGGAGATTTTTCGGATAGTGTGGGAGTCGGAACTTCTTCTCGTCGAGTTTCGCGTAGTCCTTCGATGAAACCTTCATTTTCTTCATTCGGTGGAACCAAGAGTTCCAAGTCGTCTTCTTTGTCTCCTAGTCAGACTGGGAAGTGTTTCAATTGCAACGTTGTGGGTCATGTGCAAGCTAATTGTCCTTCGCAACTGATTACTTGTTATAACTGTGGACTCGAGGTCCATAGAGTTCAGTATTGTGAAATATTCCATGAAGTTTTCCAGAATCGTGCTTCGGCATCGGTATCGGGATCGATTCATCAGGACCACTGAGATTTTGTTGGTCGTGCTTTGTTGTTTGTGACTTCACCCTTTCTTTCTTTTTAAGTTTTGGGACAAAACTTCGTTTTAGAGGGATAGAATGTAATACCCGTGATTTTCTCTTTCGGTAATTTTTCGTTTTTGGCATTTTCTGGTTTCCAGAACTCGCTTGCGGGCGTGTTAACATTTTGATAATGTTTTGTTCTTCGTGTTTGGTCATCCGAGTTTGTTCCGGGGCTGTTTTACCCGAATCCGTGTCTTGAGCGACTTTTTTCCCGCAATTTGGTTCATTTCGTGTGATGGTGGTTCGAAACTATGATTTCGTATTTCCTATAAGTCCGTTTATCTTTGTTAGACGTGTTGTGAACTTCGGTTTGTTAGGAATACTTATTAGATTTTGATGATGTCATTCTTATATATTCAAATGTAAATTTATTACTTGGCAAAATGTAAGGAAGAACCAAATGAGTATCTTCCATAGGCCAAACTGATAAGTTAGATACTTGGCAAAATGTAAAGAAGAACCAAATGAGTGTCTTCTATAGGCCACATAAGTTAGGCTTTAAAAATCGGCTAAGTACAGATCAGATAAGTATCTATCAGCCGAGTCTTGGTTAACTCACCTGTTCAGATAAGGTTGACCACAGACGAGCTATATCAGGCAACCCTTATCAGAGAAGTTCTGATCAAACAAACTAATCAGCGAAGTTGGACCAGACTGGAGTCAAGAGGAAAGTCAAGTCGTCTGAAGTCTGATCAGTCAAGCTCAATCAGGTCAGAAGACTACAGACAAGTCGGCACATCAAAGAAGTCGACATCAGAGAAGGTTGACTGCACATCAGATAGGTTAACCTCAGAGAGATCATTTAAGTGATTAGCCAAGTACTCCAGTACACGTCAGCATGCGTTGAATAGTCAATATTTATGGAAAGTCACATGCGAGCGATTAGAGACAGATTGGAGAGATTCCCGAAAAGGAAATGAATTAAGTAATTAATCCAGACCCACCACTGGAGACTTTAATCTTATTATATTCAAAAGATTCGGCGCCATCACATGGAAGTATTCACAACGGTCGGAATTGGATTAAAATATGGGAATCTAGCCATGCAACGTTCAGAAAATAAACAAAGAAATCTATTTCTCCAACGGATGGATTTGTTACAGATTTGCAAACGGCTATGAAGAAATGCTCAAGGATCGACACCTATATATCCGAAGATTTGAAGTTGAGCAGCACGATGCGAACAACACTTACAAGCAATCAAAGCAAACAAAGCAATCAAAGCAAACTATAGTATCGTGAAAGAGCAGTACTCTAAGTTCATACTTGAAGAAAGTTCTTAGTTGGAGAAGACAATCACTCGTGTATTTAAAACCTGAGTTCGGGGTACTTCACTGGTTGAAGCTCGAGAGACTGTAAAGGCATCTAAGGTTCATAGATCAAGAGGTGCAAGGCAGTCAAAGGGAGTTGCAACGGCAAGGAATTCCACTGGTTGGAAGCTATTGTAATTGGTTGAATCACTGTAATATTTATCACTGGTTGAGAATTATAGTGAATTCATCTCCAACTGGTTTGGAGAAAAGTGGATTAGTAGAGAATTACCCCACCTCTGAGACCACTATAACTGTCTGCGTGTTTTACTGCTTTCATCATCATACTAAACTGTTGCATTCATACTTAAGTGTTCCATTGATTATTTTTGTATTCGTCATCAGCTGACTTCCGCACTTACATTGACTACAGACGACTCTAGGTCTTCTGTACTATCAGCTGAGAAACTCATCCTTTGTGGAAAGAGTTTCAATAAGTCTATTCACCCCCCATCTAGACTTATTCCTGGACGACTTGTGACCTATAAGTGGTATCAGAGAGGTTGGTTCAATATTTCAAGAACCAGATCCATATATCGAGGATATATTTCAAGCTCATTTTAGAAATGGAACACATGCATTCTAGATTACCTGTTTTTTCAGTTGACGAGTATGATCTTTGGAAGATAAGGATGCAGGCACACCTATCTTCAATCCATGACGACATGTGGTGCATTATTGAAGATGGACCTTTCATATTCGAGAAGGACAACACTCCTGAGGAGATTCAGCCAGTAAGCCAGAAAAGATCACAAAGAAGAGGACGGAGCTGACCATTGAAGAAAGAAAGCTGGACAACCTTGACAATCGGGCCAGAGACGTGCTGTACCAGACTATTGAGAAATCAACAATGGTCAAGATCAAGAACTGCAAAAACGCCAAAGAAATCTGGAACACATTAGCCTTAATGTGTGAAGGAACAGAGCTGATCAAAGAAAACAAGTTGTCAATTGCTACCCAGAAATTTGACAACTTCAAAATGAAGAATGGCGAATCCATAGGCCAAGTGGACACAAGGTTCACTGAAATCATCAATGAGATCAACACCCTAGGAAAATCATATGGAAACAGGGAGATGGCGCTGAAGGTTTTAAGATCTCTCAATCCTGAATGGAGTATGAAGGCAGTGGTCATGAGAGAATCCAAGGATCTTAATAAAATAAAGATCCAAGAGCTGTTCTCTGACCTGAAGGCTTATGAGTTTGAGCTTCCAAGTTCATCATCTACCGAGCTTGCAGAGAAGGGAATAACCTTTGCAGCCGAGTCCCCCGCAAAGAGCTTATCTGAAGTCAAGCCTCCAAATCCCCTAGATTTTGAGGAAGAAGTGACGTTCATAATGCACAGGTTCAGCAACTTCAGAAAGAATTACTCCAAATACAAGAAGAACTATAAGGAGAACCCCAGGAGAAATCAAAAGGCTGTAAGCTGGAAGGTGGAGTGTTATAATTGCCACAAGACAGGACACGTCCAAATTGACTGTCCTGATCTCAAGAAGGACGAGAGCAATAAGGAGGTGAGCAGAAAAGAAGACCGAAGAAAGGCCATCATTGAAGAAGACCAAGAGCGAGTAGAATCAAGCAGCGAATTCTTCTCTGATGATGATGAAGAATATGATTGTCTGATGGCCAACCTAGTTGATGAAGAGGTAACATCCAAACCCTCAGTCTCAAATAATAACAGCTCAGACATGTCACAAGACATGGACTTACACGAGTCTGTAAATCAGCTTCTCAAAGATTTGAGAGATTAAAATCTGCACACCAAACTGTATCAGCCGAGAGGACTCAGCTGCAAGATGAGAATGGGCAGCTGAAAAATGATTTTAAAAAACTCAGCCTAGAATTGAATAAAACCAAAGCTGATCTTGAAAAGCAGGCTGCAGACAACTCTACAAACCAGGCTGATAATACCACAACTGAGATAAAATGTTTAACTATTTTGAATACTGAAAAATCAACTGCACTTGCTCATGTCAAAGCTGAGTTTGCTAAACTGACTCAGCTAACTAAAAATCAGGCGAAGGAAATAACCTCCCTGAAGGCATCTCTAACCCTGGACGAATTTTGTACGAATAAAAGGCCATTATATTCCAGATCAGGCCTTGGACATGACTCCCACACTCCCCCTAGTTCTAAAATCACTTTCATCAAGGGAGAAATAATTGTCTCGTCTGCTGAGCCAATATACAAACCTGTATTTCAAAATAGGCAGCAGCCAAGTCACAGGTCTAGGCTGCAGCCAAGGTATACTAGGCAGCCACCTAGATATGAGACTAGGCAATGGCCAAGGCAGAAGGAGCAGCCCAGACAACATGCCCATTATTATCAACGACTCCCCAAAAATAGATTTCAAAATGGGAGGGGCAAGTGGAAACCTCAAGGTTATCCTAATTTTCAAAATGAACAGGTGTGGAGACCTCAAAGATTTAACAAATGGTCTCAGCCAAGATTTAGGCATGGCCCACACCATCAGTTTTATGAGGCATATCCGGTACACAATCCTAACAGAGGATATAAGCCCAGACCTTACACACCTTATATGGGTAATAACAACAGCTTTCACAATCCCAGGAGAAACCAGTTCTCTAGGAAACCAACTAACCCCCGAGGACCCACACAAATTTGAGTACCTAAATCTCTGCTTGTCTGATTGCAGAAAAGGTGGAAGGACTACTACCACATCTCCACAAATTCAAATATAGGAGGTGAAGAATGGTTTGTAGATTCCGGATGCTCAAGGCACATAACCGGGAACAAGAAGGTGCTGACAAAATATACCAAAGAAAGAGGTCCAGACGTAACCTTTGGAGATAGCTCTAGAGGTCAGACTAAAGGTTTTGGAGAGCTGCACAGAGGAAACATCACAATATCAAAAGTTCATTATGTCAAAGGACTCAAGTATAATCTTTTGAGCATAAGTCAGTTTTGTGATGAGAAGAATCTAGTAGTCTTCACCATTTGGAAATGCATGGTGATAAATATCCTATCTGTAGAAGTGAAGCTACAAGGATTCAGAAGAATGGATGTCTCTATGATAGATTGGCACACAGGAACTCCTAATACCTGTTTTCTATCTAAGACAATAGCTGAGAATGGATGGTTGTGGCACAAGAGACTATGTCACCTAAATTTCAAAGCCATCAACAAGATTAGTTCTCAGAAGCTGGTCAGAGGACTTTTAGAAGAAGTATTCAAGAAGGAAGCTCTCTGTGATGTATGTCAGAAAGGAAAGCATCATTCAAGCCAGTTCAACCTACCACTGTTACAATAAGGATTTTAGATCTACTTCACATGGATCTATTTGGTCCAATCAAGCCAAGGACCTTAAGTGGCAGAAAGCATGCTCTAGTAGTAGTAGATGACTACTCAAGATACACATGGGTTGTGTTTCTCTATAAAAAGAGTGAAACACTAACCAAGTTACCTGAGCTGCTAAGGAGGATCCTGAATGGGAAATCTCTCTCGATCATCAAGATCAGATCAGATAGAGGAGGAGAATTTCTCAACAAGGCAATCACTGATTACAGTAATCAGAATGGGATCTAGCATGAAGTTTCTGCAGCCAGGACCCCTCAGCATAATGGTGTTGCTGAAAGAAGGAACAGAACCTTGAAGGAAGCTGCCAGGTCCATGATTGCAGAAGAAGACTCGCCAAGAGATTTCGGGTCAAGGCATTAACGCAGCATGTCACACTCAGAACAGGAGTATGATAGTAGGGAAACATGGCAAAACTCCCTATGAGGTTTGGAATAGCAGAACACCAACTGTTGCATATTTTCACATTTTTGGTTGTAAGTGTTTCATCCACAACAACGGTAAAACCCAACTAAATGTCTTTGATGCTAAAAGTGAAGATGGTATCTTTATGGGATACTCACAAAGAAGCAAGGCATATAGAGTTTTTAATAAAATAACCTTAGTTGTGGAGGAAACACCTCATGTTGTATTTGATGAAACTACTGCTGAGTACAGGAAAAAGGTAGAGCTGATAGAGAATAAGCTCAAATATGCCAGCCTAGAAGAAGTTACTGTCCATGACACAGGAATGGTGGACTCACCTGCAGACCAGCCTGAAGATCCATTTGTAGCTGATGAAGACCCAACTGCAGATCAGATAGGACCACAAAACCTACCTGATCCAGTTGCTGCTGATGAAGACCCATCTGCAGACCAGACAGGACTCCCACCTGCAGATGACAATACGGTAGCTGATTCAGTTGCAGACCAAGGAGATCAGAACCAAGCTGATGCAGAGAGAGAAGAAACCCACAAAAGCAAATCTACAGGGGGAACAGATCCTGAAGAAGAAGACATTCCTAAGTGGCTCAAAGATCATCCTATCCAACAGATCATTGGGAAGCTAACTGATGGAGTTAAGACAAGACAATCTACTCTACCTGTAGGAATGGAAATATTTTCATGCTTTATGTCTCAAATAGAACCCAAGACAACAGAGCAAGCCCTGGAAGATTACTCATGGATCAATGCAATGCAAGAAGAGCTTAATCAGATGGAAAGGAACAATAACAGACAGACCAGATCATAAGAAGGTTATTGGCACCAAATGAGTGTACAAGAACAAATGCGATGAAGATGGAGCTGTTGTTAGGAATAAAGCCAGACTTGTTGCTAAAGGCTATGCACAATGCGAAGGGATAGATTTTGATGAAACTTATGCACCTGTTGCACGATTAGAAGCCATCAGACTATTCCTTGCATATGCAGCATTCAAAGATTTCATAGTTTACCAGATGGATGTAAATAGTGCTTTTCTGAATGGAATTCTAGAAGAAGAAGTCTATGTGGAGCAACCCCCTGGTTTTGTCAAAGGAGACAAAGTCTACAAGCTTTTGAAGGCTCTATATGGACTCAAGCAGGCACCAAAAGCATGGTATGAAACATTATCCGTGTTTCTTGAAAAGAATGGATTCAGCAAAGACAAAGTGGACAAAACCCTATTCAGAGTGGAGCATGAAGACCACATATTATTAGTCCAAATATATGTGGATGATATCATATTTGGCTCAACCAACCCAGAGCTATGTGAGAAGTTCTCAAATCTCATGCAAGGAAAGTTTGAGATGAGTATGATGGGCAAGCTTAATTTCTTTCGAGGACTGCAAGTTAAGCAGATGGAAAATGGAATTTTCATCAACCAAGCCAAATACACCAGAGATCTAATCAAGAGATTTGGAATGGAATCAGCCAAGACAGCAAGAATCCCTATGAGCACAAGTACACACCTTGAAGAAGATGAAGAAAGCATATCAGTGGACTCAACCCACTACAGAGGACTCATTGGATCACTTCTTTATCTGACTGCAAGAAGGCCAGACATCTCATATGTTGTAGGAGTATGTGCACGATTTCAGTCTAAACCCAAGCAGTCACACCTGGAAGCAGCTAAGAGGATCATCAAATATCTTAAGTCTACCATCAATGTCGGTTTATGGTATCCTAAAGATGATAACTTTGAGATGTCAGGATATTCAGATGCAGATTTTGCAGGATGTAAAATCAATAGGAAAAGCACTAGTGAAACGTGCTAATTCCTAGGAACCAGACTGATATCCTGGTTTAGCAAGAAGCAGATATCTAACTCTATCTCAACAACAGAGTTAGAATATCTAGCTGCAGGTAGCCGTTGTGCCCAGATCTGGTGGATCAGACAATAACTAAGGGATTACAACATAATTGCAAATGAAGTCCCAATATGGTGCGACAATAATAGTGCAATTGCAATCACCAACAATCCGGTATTACACTCAAGAACGAAGCACATTGATGTTAAGCATCACTTCATTAGAAATCACGTGCTTAATAAGAGAGTTAGAGTTGAAAAAGTCAGCACAGAATATCAAATGCTGACATTTTCACCAAACCTTTACCAGAAGAAAGGTTTTTGGAGCTGAGCAGGGAACTTGGGTTACTAGATTGGGAATCTAGTACAGACGAGAAAGCTACCTGAAGACCAGATCAGACGAGCAAAGGAAGTTACCTGATCAGACTAGACGAAAAAAAAATGAAGGACGGACTAAGCTGACCACAGGCATCAGAACCTACCTGAAGCAGACAAGGCGAGCTACCTGATGCAGAGCAGTCAAACAGTCAACGGTCAACCAGCTAAGTTTTCTAATTTTGACTGGCTCCTAAATATTTTTTACACGTGGCAATCTCACGTTTATACTATTACACGATGACAAGCTAGCACGCTTACACGTTCACATGACCCCACTAATTCAAATTTGAACCGACTCAATTAAATTAATTTAATATTCCCAACGTCGCTTCAATTTCCTTTTAAAAACCGAAAAGGCGTTTTACTTTACCTTCCTCACGCTTACAAACCCTAGTTTTCACAGAGCAAAAACCCCTTTCGAATTTTCATACACTCAGAAGAATTTTCTTGCGCAGAAATGGAAGCATACTTCAACGGAGTTAACCTTAAGGCGGTGAAGGACCAGATCATTTTCTCACTGGTCGTCGATTTCGAAGGACTTCTCGAGGCAAACCTAGACAACGACGTGCGACATCTCATCAGATCGATGAAGGCAAATGGGATCTACCCATTTCTGGATATCAGCCCTAAATGTCTGTTCAAAGAGGCTGTTAATGCTTTTTATCGAGAAGCCCGAGTTCTCGAACCAGGCATAAGGAGCTCAATTTGTGGAGTCCAAGTGGATATCACTCCAGAATCGGTCGGGAAAATCTTTGGGATGAAGTCTCACGGAATGGCTGTCGAAGCCCTAAAGCAGAACGCAGATGACACGTGGCTGAAAATCAAGGCTGTTGACCAGCCGGCAAAGTTGAAGCTTACCGCGAAGAGGAGTGAGCTTCAGAAGGAATATAACTATGTGTTGGATATCACCAACAAGATAGTGATGGGTATGGCTGGCAGTTACGATCAATTATCGTCAGCCAAATTCATGGTTCTGGGGGCCCTTATCCAAGATCAACCGATTGATTGTTCTGATTATATCTCCAGACAATTGGTACGAGAAGTCATCAAAGTCCAGTGGCTGAAATATGAGAAAAGATTCAAAAACAAGATGGCGTTTGGAACGCAGCTTAGTTGGATGTTGGAGAAGTAAGGTGTGGCAAAGGGAAACCCTGACCCTTTCCACATCAACAAGAGGCTTGGTCACTTGGACCAAGAGACCCTGAGGAGGCTAGGCGGAGAGAGGACAGCAGCTCAGTTACTAAGGGAAATGTCTGTAGAGTGAACTCCCTACAAATACCCTTCGAGCTCAGACGAGTCAGTCGAAGATCAAGCTGCAGCCAGGGACCAACCTGCAGCCACGTCTGACACAGACTCAGACGATACACCTATCGCCCTCCGTTTCAAGAGAAGGGGACCAGTCCCTGGACAACCATCACTCATTGAATCTTCACCAGAACCATCCCCTAAGAGGCCCAGGCGTTTTGAGTTTCAAGAGGATGAGCAGCTAGAGTACTTGTCTACACCTGCACCAGATCACATGGAGGATCAGCATGATCCTACCAGCCTGGAAACTCAGATGGTTCCTGTCCTAACCCCTCACTATATATCAGAAGAAGAAGCAGGTTTGCTCATTCACATTTCAGAAGCTAATTATTCGTTCAACCTGCTTGAAAATAATTCTTTCAACTTGTCTGTAGAGCAACTTCTTTTGGTAAAACAACACGCCCTTAAACATTCATTTATTGATATTTTTGAGGAATGGAAATCTCTTAAATATGTTCCATTCACTCAATTCCAAGCCTTTATTGAAGGGAGTAGCTCGGAGTATCCCCAGGCAACAGAGGATCTACTCATCCATTTTTGCAATGAGTCAGATCTGATTTTAATACTCCAAGAAGGCTGGTTCATGTCCAATTTTAAAACAAACATGGACCAGCTACTTCATCTTATAATGTCAAGTGTTTTTGATGGTACCCTCAATGAGGATGGAGAAGTAGTTGAAAAAGAAATAAGAATCGAAGAGGTAGTGGAGGAAGAAGTAGAAGTTGAAGAATAAGAAAAAATATTAGTTGAAAAACAGGAAGAATAAGAGAGGCAGAAGGAAGAAAAAGAAGAATAAGAAGAAAATATCATAGTTGAGGAAAAACAAACTGAAGAAGAAGTGTAAAAGACTGAAGAATTGGAAGAGGAAGAAGATGAGGAAGAAGGAGAAGAAGTTGAACAAGAAAATAATGATGATGATGATGATGAAGGTGATAATGATGATGATAAAAAGGGTGAGAAGGAAGAAGAGAAGCAGGAAGATAAGGAAGAAGAGAAGGAAGAAGAGAAAGAGGATAATGAGAAGGAAGGAGAAGAGAAGGGAGAAGAGAAGGAAGATGAGGCTGAACCAGAAAGAGAAAGAGAAGGCAAGGATAACTTAGCTGATCCGCAGCATAGCCAAAGAATCCCTTGAAGAGCTGCTTACCGCAAGAATCTCACCTGACCTGCAGACAATAAATGCCAAGTTTGACATCATACTACAGAGAGATGCTCCTCAACTTCCTCCTCCCAACAATTCCAGAATGCCACTTGGCATGTCTGACTGGATGCAAAGAGTAGAGCAGCAGTTGACCATACTGGTTGATGCTGGCAAAAAGGGGGAAGGAAAGCAGGGGGAAGAGGGGGAAGTAAGAGAAGTTCAGGTTGAGGAGCTGAGAATGAAAAAGAAGCAAGATGTCCAATTACTTGAAGCTGGGACATCAAGTCTTAAGAGGAAGGAAAAAGCTGAAGAATTGCAGACTGATGATCAGCCTGCAGAGAAGAAGAGGAGGATCAGGCAAAGAGCAGAGCCTACATTAGAATGGGAAGTCAAAGAGCTGTGGTTTGCTGAGGATTTTCTACCTATCGAAGCAAGTCCAATGTGGGGATCTGCAAAGAAGCAGTTCATTGAAAAATTTTATATCTGGGAGTTACTCCAGGAGAAAAACTGCTCCCCACAGCAGACTTTGATTGACTTTACGGAATCAACACATTCAAAGCTCTGGTCCATCCTACTAAAACATGCAAAGGCATGGTGATGTAACCGAGCTGATCGGTCACCAAGAACCGGGTTAATCTTAGAAGTTTAGCTAAGAAAACCCAAAATATATGAAGTACTCTCTTTTCTTTCTCTCTCTAAAATATGCTATATTCTCAGAGTGTGTGTCCCCTTTTGAGAAACCCCCTCCCTCCCTTTTATAGGAGGAGGGTGCCTTGTTGTCTAAGATTTGTTTATAATCAGACGACCTTGACGCAATAATCCTTGGGACTCCCGTTCCCAGATAACGAGGCTCTTCGGACTTCGTGCGCTATAATAACCTGTCTTTTCCTTTCCCCGCCTCCCAAACGTCGCGTCGATGGTCAAAGCCAGGTGTCGACCTGCTATAGGTCGGATAAGACGGTGCCAAATCCCAGCCGTTCTTTCGAATAGGGCATCGGACGCTCCAGATCATCCCTATCCTTCTTGGTTTTCGCCCCTCCCTCCTATAAACGGAGGTCTTCTTCTCCCTTTCTCACTTCCGCGTTTTTATATCCTCAACCTCTGGTGCGAAAATTCTCAGGCGATACTAGCGATCACAGCTATCTGTTTCCGGCGACGCGCTTGCTCTACCTTTCTCCGGCGATCTTCCACCCAATGCCATGGGTATGTTCATCTAAATATCTCTTTAGTTTTCGATTTGTTTTACAGATATTTTCCTTTTCTTCTTCCTCCCTTTTCTTCCTTTTGTATGTCGTCTGCTTCGGATTCTCAAAATATTTCCGGCGAATCGGCCGTGAACTCTTTTTTAGAAGGTCTTTCCTCTTCTGATGGGGATTCGGGGGGTAGGTCGGGGCGAGCTACTGGTTCCTCCCTCCGTCTTAGGGATGAGCCTTTAGGTGACGTAGACTGGTCCGAGCTAGGTGACATCCCTCCCTCTGGCATCCCCCTAATCATTGTAGATCCTCCTTCCCCTCCTCCTATGGACGACGTAACTGTGACCGGCCTCTTAGCTGATCCATATCAGAAGGTTGTAGGAGCGACTCGAATTCTCCCTCCCCATACTCTATCGAGGACTAGCCCAGCCGCGTTGGCTAGTTTTATAAGATTTCTTAGACTTCCCCCGGGGTGGGAATTTGTCACACCTCAGGCTAGTGATACCCCTGATCATCCTCCCCCGGGGCATATTACCTGGTTTGTGGATCAGGTGAGCAGTGGTCTTCGCTTTCCACCCCATCCCTTCCTTGTCTCTCTCTCCGTTAAATACAATCTTCCCCTCAACCAGTTTTCTCCTAAATCTTTTCGCTACATGGTTGGTTTTCTCGTGCTGTGTCATTACAGACATGAGGAACCCAACCTGGGCTTTTTCTATTTTTGTTTTGGGCTAAAGAGTTTTAAAGGCTCCTTTTACTTGACTTCCCGAAACAACGCCCATTTCTTCACCCACCTCCCTTCCAATGTGAAGGACTGGAGGTCCCGCTTCTTTTTCCTTCGGCTCCCTACATCTGATTCTTGGGGCTTTACTACGGAATGGACGCAGGCTACTCCGAGCCAGGATCCTATTCCTAGGCGCAATTCCATCCGGCCGCGTGGTCGAAAGTTCGGGAATGGAATGCCATTCCCTATAATGCTTTCCAGCTGACGTAATTCCATGATCTTCTGTTCCATTGTGGGCTGAGCTCGAATCCCTACCCGGCTATCCCTGACATCGGTAGGCTTTATCTATATATATATATATTTTTTTTTAGATCTTTGTTATTTTGCTTTTTAGCTATTTCCCTGACCGTTTGTATTGTTTATTGTAGATCGGTTCATGCGGACCTGCCAGTCGGATGCCTCCAAGCCGGTTGAACCAATAAAAGAGAAGGTCCCTAAGTCGACGAATGCCCCCAAGGAGAGGGCAGAGGGCTCGTCCAAAGCTAAACGGAAGATCCCTTCTCGCCCCAAGTTTGGGGTAACTCTCCCCTCCGACCTGGCTCCTACCTTGACCACCGGACGAAGCCCTGCGAGCTCGTCTCGGCAGCTTCAGGTCACTCAGAGGGCCTCTTCTCCTAGCTCCCCCGCTTCCAAACGGCCGAAGACCGCGGGTCCCCCAGGTCCGGTTATGGAGACTCTTCTCCGTTGCAAGGAGTTTGAGAGATTTCTTCCTTATTTCAGCTCCATGGTCCCGGCTAAGGATAAGCTGGGATTACGAGATGCCGAGGAGGACCCTAAATTCGATGCTATGATGATGTATTTTGGGAAGGTATTCCCCTTTTCGCCTTCATACCCTTTTTGGCTATTTTTATGTTTATTATTACCCTCTGCCGACCTGATATAACTTCTTGTGCAGTTCTTCGCCACCTTTGTGACCTTCGCAGAGGATCATAAGCTCGGCGCCACGTCTTCCTCCCAGCTCACCCAGATGCAAGCCGACCTGGAGGCCGCCCTGTCGGCTAATTCTGATCTCTCTATGGCTACTACTAAGAACTTTCTTCCTCCCGAGCCAGGTGTAAACTGCCCCATGATATCGATTCCCCATTTAGCGAATGGACTGGGCGCTCCCATGGTGATCATATCCTCGGCTGGGATGTGAATTAAGGGTGCGTGCACTTGACATTTTTGGCATCGCTTAACCATTTCCACTGCTCTCTTGCTCATGGTCGGCCAAAAACCAAATTAGCGTTTTGCTAATTAGCGCTCTTCCTTTGGTATGGTCTCCGCAGCACCCTTCATGGATTTCTTCCAATATACTTCGCCCTTCTTCTTCCGAAATGCATCGTAGGTATGGACCGAGGTAGGACCTCTTGTATAGCTCATCATTAATGCAATGAACCTCGCCGCTCTTCGCACAATTTTCATTCTTTCTTGCCTCTCCTTGGGTAGTTACGCCCTTCTTAGGTATGCCAACAAAGGAGTTCGCCAACTGCTATCTCGCTCACCTCCATCACCTGTTTCATGATGCTACTCCGGCCGCTCCCGAATCGCATCGCTCACGAGCGGCAATCTACTAAGGAGCTTCCCATCTTTGCTAGGTAATCGGCTTTTGCATTTTCCGCCCTAGGGATATGGATTAACTTCCATTCCCTAGTTTTTGGACCTCTTTCACTTCCTCCACATACTTCTTCATCCGATCTTCATTTATCTCAAATTTTCCTTCTACATTGTGTGACCGGTTGGGAATCGAGTAAGCAATGAGTCGTCGCGCGCCCAAGTCTATTCAGCTGCATTCCCTTAACCAGGGCTTCATATTTGGCCTCGTTGTTAGATGCCCTGAAATCGAATATTATGGAAAACTCTAATTGCTCACCTTCCGGGGTAGAAAGGATTATCCTCGCCCCAGAACCACCGGTTGTCGCCGATCCATCCACATGCAACAACCACTGTCCTTCTGGTGGCGATGGCATGGCCCCCTCTTGGATAAAGTCTGCTAGGGCCTGAGCTTTAATCGCCGTTCTCGGCTCATACTCCATGTCGTACTCCCCCATTTCTACCGCCCACTTCACCAGACGACATGACACATTAGGTCGCCCTAATATCTCTCTCAAGGGCAAGTTGGTTCGCAGTTTTATCCGGTGGGCTAGGAAATAGGGCCTCAGTCGCCTGGCCGTAACCACTAATGCCAGCGCCCCTTTTTCTAGCTCGGAGTAGTTCCGTTCTGCTCCTTGCAAAATTCGTCTTGTATAATAAATGGGCTTTTGCTTATTCATTTCTTCTCTTAGCAAGACCGAGCTAACCGCTCCTTCTCCCACGGATAAGTAGAGTACAAGATCCTCTCCTGCATCGGTTTGGTGAGCAGGGGCAGCTCGGCCAAATACTCTTTCAATTTTCCGAATGCTGTTTGCGCTTCTGGGGTCCATTCGAACTTGTTCCCTTTTCTTAAGAGTTTAAAAAATGGGAATCCCTACTTGGCTGAGCGTGATATGAAACGGCTCAGCCCTGCTATTCTTCCTGTTAGTATCTGGATATCCTTGATATTTTTTGGAGGATTCATTTGCAGCACTGCCTTGACCTTCTCCGGGTTGACCTCGATTCCTTGTTCTGTGACCACATATCCCAGGAATTTTCCCGATTTGACTCCAAAAGAACATTTTGATGGGTTGAGCTTCATTCCGTACGCGCGCAGGTTCTCGAACGTCTCTTCTAGGTCTCTGATATGCTCTCCTGCCTTCACACTTTTCACTAGCATGTCATCCACGTATACCTCCATGTTTCTGCCGATTTGGGATCTAAAGATTCTGTCGACCATCCTCTGATATGTAGCTCCTGCATTTTTTAATCCAAAAGGCATGCGTACATAACAAAAAGTTCCCTTTGAAACCACAAAACTAACCCTCTTTCTGTCCTCGGGTGCGAGAGGAATCTGATGATATCCCTGGGAAGCATCCATCATACTGAGTAACTCGCACCCCGAGGTTGAATCCACTAGCTGATCTATGCGGGGTAACGGGTAGTGATCCTTGGGACATGCTTTATTTAGGTCTCGGAAGTCCATGCACATCCTCCACTTCCCCTAGCCTTTCCCCACCATCACAGCGTTGGATAGCCACTCCGGAAACTGGATCTCCATTATGTGTCCCGCTTGGAGGAGCTTATCGACCTCTTCCCCAATGACCCCATCCATCTCTGGCCCGAAATGCCTCCTCTTCTGCTTTACTGGTCTTATGGTTGGGTCGATGTTCAACCTGTGTTTGGCAACTGTTGGGCTGATTCCCACCAGATCCTGAGCTGCGAACGCGAAAATGTCCACGAATCTCCTTAGCAGGCTGATGAGGCTTTCCTTTATTCCCTCGTCCAACCGACTTCCCATGTGAGTCTTTGTTTCCGGCTTTCCTGGAACCAATTCTATTTCTAGTAACTCCTCGTTGGGCTTGACGCCTTCTTCCTCAGCTTACTCGGGCGCCTTCGATTGCTTATTCCTCTTAGATTCCGGATCCGGACCCCCGAGCTCGGGTGTCCTCTTTCCGCGCTGCACTCCCTGCTTTACCGTTGTCTGATAACAAGAACGGGCTACAAACTGATCTCCTGCTACTTCTCCCACCTCATCTCCTACGGGGAATTTTACTTTCATGTGTGCGGTAGAGGCCACTGCTTCGAATTTGTTGAGCCCTGGTCGTCCTAAAATGGCGTTATAGGCCGATTTGGTGTCTACCACTAAAAAACTGAGTGTCTTGACCTTCCGATGGGGCATTCGACCTAGTGCTACTGGAAGCACCACTTCTCCAACTGGTTGCACCTCGGTCATACAGAACCCATAGAGCGCAGTATCTACCCTTCTCAATTCCACTTCCAGGTTCATCTGTTTGAAACAGTCATAGAATAAGATGTCTACGGAGCTTCCCGTATCGATAAACACCCTTTGCACATCGTAACTGGCGATCTCCGCGGTGATGACCAACGCGTCATTGTGGGGCGTATGTATCCCGTTATAATCCATGGGGCTGAACTGAATGATAGGCCCACTGCCTACAGAGGCGACCTCCTTGAGCTGATGACACCTAGCCTTTCGCGCGTGGGCTTTTCTAGCCTGATTATAACTTCCGTCGGTTGGTCCCCCTGATATCATGTGGATCACTCCTTTTTTATCCGGGTGAGCAGCGGGTCCCCAAGGAGCTTCTCTTTTCACCCCCGCACCTCCTTGGGGCATGGGTGGTTGCCTCCGACCTCCATTTCTCTGTTGATATGTGAACTCCATCAGATGTCCCGCTCGGACCAGCCTCTCGATCTCATCCTTAAGGTGCTTGCATTCGTCTATTTTATGCCCGTAATCATTGTGGAATCGACAATAAAGCTCTGATTTCGGCTGGGTGGGCCTATTAGGACGAGATGCAGGCCACTCGATAACCCTGTTCATCTTACCCTCAACTGCTTCCAAAACCTGAGCTCTCCTCATTGTTAGTGGGCTGTATTGGTCAAATCTTGGTCGCCTTAGAATGATATCGTTCTTCTTTCGATCTGTTTTTCCCCGCGGCATTTCTTCCCGAGGTAAATTTCCTTGAAAGGTGTACTCCTCCCGTCGTATCAATCTGCTGGACCCCCTTTCCCCATCCTCGGGCTTTTCTTGCAATTCCTCTATTCCTTCTCGGTTTCCTCAACATTAATATATTTCGAGCATTGGGGCTAAGACCTCATCATATTTTCTGGCTGGTTTTTTAGCTAATGAGGTGCGTAGCAACCCCGGCCTCAGTCCCTGCGTCAAGGCACTGGTTTTTACTTCTTCTGATGACGAGGGTACCTCCAGACATGCCTTCGTGAATCGGGTCACATAAGCTCTCAGCGCTTCTCCAGAATATTGCTTGATACTGAACAAGGACATGAAGGTCTTTTGGTGCGCCCTGGCGCTGGCAAAGTGAGTCAAGAACGCGGAGCTGAAAGTTTTGAAGCTGGTGACTGACCTGTGGGGGTATCCGTGGAACTAATCCCGAGCCGATCACAAGGTAGCCAAGAATGCTCTGCAACTCACGGCATCCGAATATCGATGTAGTACCGCCATGTTCTCGAATCGGTATAAATGTCGGGTAGGATCTGAGAGTCCATCGTAGGTGAAGGTGACAACCCTAAACCCATATGGGAGCTCGGCCTGCAGTATGCCTTCTAAGAAGGGATGGCCTGGATGACTCTCCATGTCCTTCCCCGCAACCCTCTGTCGCAACTCTTCCAGCTCGTCCTGCATGCTGGATATCAAGGGATCCTGCGTTTTTTCCTATCTGGATCGCTCCCATATTCTTGGATAACTCTCCCCATGTTCTTCCTGCTGATCAATTTCCTCCGGCCCATCCGAAAGGATGGGTATTACTTTTCGTGGTACCTTTTGTTTTTCGACCTCCCGGCTCTTCTGGATTGCACTGGCAATTATGTCGGCTAAGGCTTCCTTCGTCAGTGTAATTGTGCTTGGTGCGACTTCTACAGGGGTGACGGGTGTTTTTTTCAGAGTCGCTTCTCCACCCGCCGCTGCTAGTTCCTCTTCTAGATTTCTGGGTATTAACTCACCTATTCTCCTCTGGTTCATTTCTTCCGCCATTACTAAACTCACGTCTCAACTCAAAGTGACTCGATGTCACACTTCCCACAGACGGCGCCACTTGATGTAACCGAGCTGATCGGTCACCAAGAACCGGGTTAATCTTAGAAGTTTAGCTAAGAAAACCCAAAATATATGAAGTACTCTCTTTTCTTTCTCTTTCTAAAATATGCTATATTCTCAGAGTGTGTGTCCCCTTTTGAGAAACCCCCTCCCTCCCTTTTATAGGAGGAGGGTGCCTTGTTGTCTAAGATTTTCCCTGATTTCCAGAGAAAATCCCGGATATCCAGGGATTCAAGCTGCGATTTTCCATCCCTGGATTTCCGGGATTGCAAGGTATGGGCTCTCAATCCCTGGATCTTAGGGATTCTGTCAGGTGAGTCAGGATCTTCTTTCCCAAGAGTTCGACCTTCCTGAGTTCGGTGGTTTTAGGTCGGCTCATTCCTATTCAAATCAGTAGGTCGAGATACCTTTGAGGTCGGCACCCTTTTATCAGATATCATAGGTCAGCGGGGCCTCCGAGGTCGGCGCCCTTCTAACAGATGTCACAGCTAAGCGGGGCCTCCGAGGTCGGCGACCTTTATCAGATATCATAGGTCAGCGGGGCCTCCGAGGTCGGCGCCCTTCTAACAGACGTTACAGCTAAGTGGGGCCTCCGAGGTCGGCGACCTTCTAAAGGACCTTGAGGTTGTCATCCCCTTATCTAAGAACCTAGGTCGGACTTTTATTGGTCCATATTTTAAACCGGGTTTTCAGGGAGCATACATTCGGCGTCCTATCACATGGAATGCATACCCGATGGTTCCTCCCTTTAGACCTGAAGACCCTCACACTTTGCAAAATAATGAATTGGATGAGCAGTGTTGCAAAGGGATATAAAGAAGCTGTGTGAAGAGCATAAGTTCTCTTCCCAAGAAGATCAAGATTTTGCCGTGCTTGTTATCAGGAGGAAGTACGGCCTAGCACCTATCAAGAAGAGACCAATCGGTGCAAAGCCTTTTAGGACTCCCAAGCAAACTGTCCGCAGAGGCAGAGGCAGATAGGACTTATTTGTACTTGTATTTTTTTTTTGTAATTTTTGATTTTGAAAGACTTATAATTTTTCTGTATTTGTTTGTTCATTCAAAGTTGATGTACTTGTAAACAAAACGAAAATTTAATATAAACAGTCATTTGAACGGAAACCTCTATTTGTCTCAAAACAAGACTGGTTTTAGTTTGTGTCTTGCACTTATATGCAGACTTGTGCATTTGATTAATTGCTTAAGTTTTGCCATCATCAAAATAGGGGGAATTTGTTAGGAATACTTATTAGATTTTGATGATGTCATCCTTATATATTCAAATGTAAATTTATTACTTGACAAAATGTAAGGAATAACCAAATGAGTATCTTCTATAGGCCAAACTGATAAGTTAGATACTTGGCAAAATGTAAAGAAGAACCAAATGAGTGTCTTCTATAGGCCACATAAGTTAGGCTTTAAAAATCGGCTAAGTACAGATCAGATAAGTATCTATCAGCCGAGTCTTGGTCAACCCACCTGTTCAGATAAGGTTGACCACAGACGAGCTATATCAGGCAACCCTTATCAGAGAAGTTCTGGTCAAACAAATTAATCAGTGAAGTTGGACCAGACTGCAGTCAAGAGGAAAGTCAAGTCGTCTAAAGTCTGATCAGTCAAGCTCAATCAGGTCAGGAGACTACAGACAAGTCGGCACATCAGAGAAGTCGACATCAGAAAAGGTTGAGTGCACATCAGATAGGTTGACCTCAGAGAGATCAGTTAAGTGATCAGCCAAGTACTCCAGTCCACGTCAGCATGTGTTGAATAGTCAATATTTACGGAAAGTCACATGCAGGCGATTAGAGACAGATTGGAGAGATTCCCGAAAAGGAAATGAATTAAGTAATTCATCCAGACCCACCACTGGAGACTTTAATCTTATTATATTCAAAATATTCGGTGCCATCACATGGAAGTCTTCACAACGGTCGGAATTGGATTAAAATATGGGAATCCAGCCTTGCAACGTTCAGAAAATAAATAAAGAAGTCTATTTCTCCAATAGACGGATTTGTTACAAATTTGCAAACGGCTATGAAGAAATGCTCAAGGATCGACACCTATATATATCCGAAGATTTGAAGTTGAGCAGCACGATGCGAACAACACTTACAAGCAATCAAATCAAACAAAGCAATCAAAGCGAACTATAACATCGTGAAAGAGCAGTACTCTAAGTTCATGCTTGAAGAAAGCTCTTAGTTGGAGAAGACAATCACTCGTGTCTTTAAAACCTGAGTTCGTGGTACTTCACTGGTTGAAGTTCAAGAGACTGTAAAGGCATCCAAGGATCGTAAATCAAGAGGTGCAAGGCAGTCAAAGGGAGTTGCAACGGCAAGGAATTCCACTGGTTGGAAGCTGTTGTAATTGGTTGAATCACTGTAATATTTATCACTGGTTGAGAATTATAGTGAATTCATCTCCAACTAGTTTGGAGAAAAGTGGATTAGTAGAGGATTACCCCACCTCTGAGACCACTATAACTGCCTGCGTGTTTTAATGCTTTCATTATCATACTTAACTGCTGCATTCATACTTAAGTGTTTTATTGATTATTTCTGTATTCGTCATCAGCTCACTTCTGCACTTACATTGACTACATACGACTCTAAGTCTTCTGTACTATCAGCTGAGAAACTCATCCTTTGTGGAAAGAGTTTCAATAAGTCTATTCATCCCCTCTAGACTTATTCCTGGACGACTTGTGACCTACACGGTTTGGTTGTTTGACCTCATATTGCGATTTTCGGACGTTTGGGCCATTTTGTAATTTCCCAAAGTTTGGGGGTAGTTACTTCCGTTGTCGTATTCTGAACCTTCGGGTAGTCGGAATTGTGTTTTATGTTAGTGCTTGAGTTCGTCGTTGTGCACTCTTCGTGTACACGTCTTCGTCTTGTGTTGTTTTTGTCGTTTCACGGTTTCGTCGTGCTCATAGTCGATGAGCTAAACTTAGCTGTTTGGAACTGCTAAGTGCCTTATGTACGTAAGATTTAACATTTCGTTTTGTTTGTAGCACTATGATGTTTTTGTTTTAAGTTTCGGGATGAAACTTATTTTTAATGGGGGAGAATGTAATACCCGGGATTTTCATTTCCGGTCACTTTGAATTAATTGTCGGTTTTGTGGATTATTTTGTTCCGGATTAATCGGCATAGTGTTTCGACTTTACCACGTGTAGGTTCGACTTTGTAAAATCACCATAAATTCTTAGAAATTTAAAAAAAATTCTGAAACATAGCAGTATTTTAGAGTATGGAATTAGCTTCGCGTGAGTTCAAACAGCGGGTCAATCGGAGTTCGTATGTGGAAGTTATGAAGAAGACAATAAACAGGTGCTGATTGACACAGTGTGACGCGGCACAGTTCTTATGTGCCGCGGCATAGAGAGCATAAAGGCCAGAAACTCAATATTTTAGGTGTGACGTGGCACAAATAAGCCTGTGCCGCGGCCTATGCTGAAAGTGAAGTATAAAAAGGGCCCAAGTCGATGTTTTTGCCCATTTCTTTCGGCCAAACCACACCTTTGAATGGAGAATCGACCTCCCTTGGTCCATAACACTAAATCTTTCACTTCTAATCCATCCATATTGTTAGAAATTATTTAGGAGGCATATTATCAAGAATTTCATCGATTGGATTCGTTTTTCTTCGTCCAAATCAAGGTAAGACCCTTCCTTCTTTCTATTTTGGGAATCTTCTTGGATTAGTGTTATTATTCAAGGATTGTTAGATTGATTGTTGATATCCGGAAGTCTTGATTTTATTCGGTCAATTGATTCGTATTTATTACCCTATTGTATCCAATTGGTGTTCTTTGTGTTCTTGGGTATTAATCGAACTTCAAGTGTTCGATATAATGTTATAAAGGGGATTCGGGCGATTTCCGACTATTCTACCTCTTACGATCGTTGATTTGATGATGATATGTCTAGGAACGAAAATATTGGTGAAGAACTCGAGTCGGAACTCTTCCGTTCGTTGTCTTCTACGGGATTCAAGGGTTTCCGGTCGAGCTTTACGGTTGCTTCGCATACTTTGGACTTGAGGCGAGTATCTCGCCTATATTCTTTGTACTTTGAGAATATGATGTGTCGTGAATTTAACGTGGACATCTTAGTGACGGTATATTTAACCGTAACTTACTTTTAAATGAATATGTGATTTTATGAAAGTAACTATGAACGTAAACTCGAGTTTCATAAAGAATGATAACAACCATTTCATGTTATTTTGTGCTAAAACGGATAGTAGAAATGAGTAATTACCCGAGGAATTGTGGAGTCGCGTAATACTTGTATTATTCGCTAGTTAGCCGCTTCCCTGAATGATGGTGTGTTGTGAATGTTGTGCCTTTGTTGAAATTATGATGCGTTAACTTATGTGTTACGTGTTTGCGGATTGTGGAGAATATTGTACCTTTGTTGTTGTGTATCTTAGTGAATTGAGATGTTATCCGGGTAGGGTCCGTCGAGGCCTCCGGAGGCGCGTGCTTGTGAGTACGGGCAGACGTTGCAATTTGACCATAAGGTTATCTAATCGGGTAGGTCTGGAGAGGGCTTCGAGAATCGGCACTTGCGAGTGCGATGTCATGATAACTTATGGGCGTGCTTGAATGATGTTATCCGGGTAGGGTCTGTCGAGGCATCCGGAAGCGCGTGCTTGCGAGTACGGCCAGACGTTGCAATTTGACCATAAGGTTATCTAATCGGGTAGGTCTGGAGAGGGCTCCGAGAATCGTCACTTGCGAGTGCGATGTCAAGATAACTTATGGGTGTGTTTGAGTTTATTTTTGATTAACTAATCCGGGTGGGACCCTTCGGGGCCACGGAGACGTTTTGACTGTTGATTTGATATATCTGAATTGTTTATGTTTGAATCCTGAATCCCGATTATATTGGTGAATATGGTTTTGGTCTTTGAGGTTTGGGTTGAGAATAAAATCATTTGTATGATTTTGAAAGAAAACCTTTTTGGAAAGGAAAAACATTCATATTTCATGATTTTACACTAAGACCCCCGAAGTCTCTAAATAATCTCTTAAAGTGATTTCTGGAGGGATTCACATGATTTGTTTTAAAGGAAATAATTTTCGAAAGACTTTAGACTCGGGGATCGTGTTACTACCTTGTCGAAATGTTATTCTCATAACGGTTGTATTCTTGATGTATAATAGTATAGCTTGGTTACTTGCTAGCGATTTCCATCGCTAACCCCTCGTTGGGGGATTATGTTATGTTTTTTTCAGGTATTCCGATTTGAGAGAGAGCAATCTCAGAATCGGCATGGAGGATGATGTAAAGCAGCGATACTAGTCACATTTGTAGTCGGTTGTCCGTCAGTGATCTGTCGGACCAAGTATTTCTTTCTAGTTTCTGTCATCCTTAAAAGGATGGACATGTTGTGTAAATGGTGATCGAGTTGTATTTTGGTTTATCAGTTGTACTGCAATGTTGTATTTTGGGAGAGCTAATCGGTCTACGGTTTTATGTTTTGGTCGATCCGACCACGTGTGGGTTTGTTTTGTGGGTTCTTGCCTGGTAGATCCTTGCGGAAAGGATCTACGGCGTGTAACGTCCCTAAGCGGATTGGGGGTGTTACATGTGCACCACCCATTGTTTCGGCTGGAATTTTTTTTTGACAATTTTTTTTGGCCTTCAATCTTGTAGGTTTCAAGATTGTTCTTTCATCGGTTGGCTTTTGCCATACATCATCACAACAGATGAGGCGTGTGAATGACATTAATTAAGTAGAAGGGTCATTTTATTCCTTCATAAATAAACTATTCCCATTTAAAATACAATAACTTTTTTATTTATTATCCATGTTAAATGAAAAATATATCAAATTAATCGTATTTTTATTAAATTGTAGATCATGAAAAGATGATTAATTTTATAAATATTTTATTTTAAATGGTTAATAAATGAATAATTTATTGTACTTTAAATGGAGACAATACTTATGAGGGAATAAAATTACCCTTCTCCTTAAATAATAACATTCGCACGTTATTTACAAGTGATGATGTGGCAATATCTGGACCCTCCTTGATCCAATGAATAAAAATAGTTCATAGTTCTCATACCAAGACAAAGTTCACTCTTGATCCAGATTATATATATATATATATATATATATATCAGAATGAATCAAACAAAATTCTATATATGTGCAAATAAAAAAAATAGTCAAAGGAAAATATATGAATACTATGAAATTCAAACTAATAAAAGAACAACACATTACGCTAAAAAAACTAAAACTTGATAGATTTTAAAGTAAAAACCTGACTAAAACTTCCACAATACTAATATGATTTTGATCAATAATAATAATGACAATAACAATAATAATAATAAATATAATAATAATACTCTCGAAAGCTTTACATTTGAGGTATATTCAAAAGTGCTTAATTAAATGATTGAATTTAATGTATTTATAAATTGTGAGTAGTAATGATGACTGAGTAGTGAAAATTAAAATTTAAAACATATTGATGATAAATGCACACTGAATGCTTAGTAATACGATTGCAATTGTTTGATTTGATTATGCAAGAGTAAGAAATGAAAACCTTCTAATGGTTCGTATTTCAAATTGAAATGGAAATCTTAAAAAGAGTATATTGGAGGGAAGGGAAGGGAAGGAAATTAGAGGTAACTATGAGCAGAAATTCAATTGCACCTTAACTGTTCTGTTCACTACTGCATCCTTGCCTTTTTTAAAACTAACAAAACAGCGTAAATCTAACTATATAAGTATTTCTATTCACACAGTAGAGTTAATTATTAGTAGAAAAACGCCCCAACTAATATTTAGAGAATATTTAAGGAAAATTAACCATTGACATTTACTTTTTAGTGTATGTCTGGTATGTTAGGTAATAGGTAACCAATATAGGACAAGCTCCTTAAATAGTGCAATTTCCTACCCTAAATTTAAAAAAAGACATTTACTCCTATTATTATTATTATATTATTATTATTATTATTATTTTTAGAAGGAAGTTAGATTTATATGTTGGAAGGTTTTATAGATTCCTTTTGTGTGTTAATTATGTTGGAAAAAGCTAGAAAATTAAATAAGAGATTTAATTTTGTAAAGCTTTTATTTGATTGTTCATTAAAAAACAAAATAGTGTATTTTGTGAGTGGAAAAGAATCCCACATGGAACAAAAACAAAGGAAATGAGCACCTTATAAGTGTGAGCAATTAAATAACCATTAATAACATGTGGTAGTGCCATGTGGATGTGAGGTGGAGGTGAGGTGGCAAATCTATGCCAATTTTCACTCTCACATCGCCGCTCGCCGGTGGCAACACCGGCGACAACGGCGCCCGGCGTCCGGCTTAGAGGCTTTGGGGGCTCGGGCTTAGAGGCTTTAGTGGCGCTTCGTAGGTGCACTTTGGCACCGGTCACGCAAATCACGTGGCGAGTCCGACGAAACGGCGCGGTCCGCGGGTTTCTCGCGGCGATTCTCGCCAACGGTTGTGCCTCTTCAATTGGTGGTTATTTTTGCTGCTTAAATGAAAAGTCATGCCTCTTCATTTGGTGGTTATTTTTGCTGCTTAAATGAAAAGTCATGTCATTTCGAAACGAACGGTTGTTTGGCCAACGGTCGTGTCGTTTGAACGAAATGGTGCTCCCTTTCGTGAATAGGTATGATTTATTTATAAAACCGAGTTCGGTTTCATAAGTGAATACAGATTTTTCGAATCACCTATTCTCTTTTCTTGAATACATATAATCCAGAAAAATCATTCTTGCCTATTTTCGGATTTCACTTTGTCTTAGTGCAGTCCGAAATTAAGACTTGTCGTATCCTGCGGTATTCTTGTTTGTGACCTTAAGACACATTTCAGGGTGCAAGAAATACTATAAGGAAAGCGCTTCCATGCGTGATTCAAGCCTCGACGTCTTTAACTTTGAAGAATTTTCTAACAATCTTATAGTATCTGTTGCAATGGCGACCGAGGCTACTGTTTCGAGTTTGAAGGTGATGAACCAAGACTTCGTCAAGTTGGACCGCTTCGATGGAACCAACTACACTCGCTGGCAGGACAAGATGCGTTTTTTCCTCACTGCCATGAAGGTCTTCTACGTATTGGACCCAATGTTGAAGCCTATCCCAGAGCCAACAGAGAAAGATTCTGAAGAACTCAAGGCAGAACGGAAGAAATGTCAAGAGGACGAGTTGCTGTGCCGTGGCCACATTTTGAACACTCTCTCCCACCGTCTCTACGATCTCTACACCGACAATCCATCAGCTATGGAGATTTGGAAGGCACTCGAGTAAAAATTCAAGGCCGAAGAAGAAGGTACCAAAAAGTTCCTTGTCTCTAGTTACTTCGATTTTAAGATGTTTGACGATAAGCCCATACTTGCTCAAGTACATGAATTGCAAGTTATTGTCAACAAATTGAGGGCTGTGAAGATTGATATTCCGGAGACTTTCCAAGTTGGTGCAATTATTGCGAAGTTTCCCAATTCCTGGAAAAGCTACCGGAAGAAACTTCTTCACTGTAACACCCCCAATCCGCTCAGGGATATTACACGCCGTAGAACCTTTCCTCAAGGATCTACCAGGCTAGTAACATCATTAAAAATATCGACAATGCCTTTAAGGCTAAAGTGACTCAGTAGACCGATTTGGTCTTTCAATAAAGATATACAACTCAATTACAAACACATACCCACGCAAGGGTCAAAATACAATAAACTCCCGTACGACGGGGAAAAGGTACTGCAGCGGAAAAGAAAATACAACTAGACCAATACGACATCAACGGATCCTCGTGTGATTAGTATCGTTCATCTTTCATCATCCTTCGTGTCGACCCTGTGTTATGCTCCAAAACCTGAATGCAAAAATAGACATCCACCCCCCGAATACTCGGGGGTTAGCAAAACTCCACTGTTTTGCTAGTGCAAATACAAGTGCAAAAATACGAGCCATACAATTCACATTCCACGAATAACAATAATCAGGAATCCTCAAGTATCCAAACGAAACGAAAAGCACTTCCCGTGCCAAGAATTTGAGAAAACGTTCCAAAATCGAAAGATCACAAATCAATGGAAAAATTTATAAAACAATTTAGAATGCCATCGAGAGTTTTAATAGAAAACAATTTAGGATTATCAAATCTTACTTTTCAAAATCCAAAGGACAAAAGGGATCACCGCCCCAAAGGTTTACTTTCCAAAAAAAATGACATTTACCAAACCGTTGGGATTTTAGCCCCAATTCCATAAAATGACTTTTACAAAACCATTGGGATTTTAGCCCCAAATCTCATCAACTCACAGTATACAAGAACGACCACAAGGTTCGTCTTCCAACGTCAAAATCCACAATTAAAGGATTTAACACAAACAACAAAATACTCTAGAGCCATCCTAGCCAAGTAGGCCAAACGAACAACTTACCTCTTACACACTTAGTCAATGCATGCAATCATGAAAACCATTCAAAAGCACTCATTTCCGGAAATGCCAATAATCCAAATCACATTGTAAAATGCACCACAATTAACCGCGGACCCACAGCTTCGTGGATCCCTGCCGAGACCCCGTCGGATCTAACCCACAGTGGTTAAAAGCAAGCTCGCGGTTCCACAGCTTCGTGGAGCCCTACCGAGACCCCGTCGGATCTAACCCGTAGTGAGCATACACACACACACGTTACTCATGCAATACTAATATGCTAAGAATGTAAGTTCATTAAGAATACTCACTAGAGATGGCCATTAACTCGACACCATTATCAAACTCTTCAAAACACAATAACAAGATTAAATACGGAATACACGACTCCATAACTTTAAACAATAGGAGTATCATCATCAAATCCTTCAACGTTCAAAATAATCAAATCATAATCAATTCCCAAACACACCGTTCACAAAACACACGCGCGTTTTGAAAGAGAGCCTTTAACGAGGCCAAACCGAAATCTTTTGAAACTTCATTTCAAACAACCAAACAAACACACCAAGACGATCACCGATCATCATATCCATAAAATAAGAAAAGTATGGGCAAGGTACTTGCCTTGAACAACCACAACGCGGAGAATCGACCGGAGTAGGTTGGCACGAACCGACTACGAACCCACCGACTCCACCGAACGCCAACTCGCAACAATGAACTACGAACGAAGACAATAACAACGAAAATGAATTCCAAAGTACGACCCAAAGCTGCTGAATTCAAAGAATGAACGACGAATGTTCAAGCGTTTTCCCCAAAATGGTCAAGAACACGATTCGTCCCGACAAAACACGAAAATGGAATTCCAAGATGAAATATGGATATACAATCCATAGAATATGTTTAACAACATCATTTAACCATAATCGATCCATCAAAAATGGATGAAAAACGAGATCGAGGACAAATCCCCCAAAAAGTCGATTTGAAGGAAATCAAGAAATATACTTCGATTCGACGAAGAACAATGGATTAAATGATGTTAAACATAAGAATACTACCAAGATTAATCATACCCATCATGAATTAATCAATAATACGGAACGAATAGGACAAAAACGCAAAAACCCCAAAATTCAAGAAACTAGGGTTCTAGGAAAGATTACCTTGATTCGCTGGATCAAAGGATGATAACGGATGATTGATTGATGATATAACCTCAATAACTTCGAGGATTTGTTGTCAAACAACATGGCTCCATGATGAGCATACCCTCAGCCGCGGAAGAGAAGGAGAAAGAGGAGAAAAATGGCCAAAACCCCGTCTGCAGGGCCATAAATAGGCTGCACAAAGGTGCCGCCTGTGCCCAAAAATGGCTCCCGGTGGTCGGTGTGCAGCCGCGTGTCGCCAAAGCCGCGCACCCTGACACGGTTTGGGCCGAAAATGCCACAGAGTGTGCCGCGGCCCACAGACGGCCGCTCGGCCGAAGCCGCCGAGCACTACCGGCCGTGACTCGGCCGGAGCTGCCGAGCACTACCGGCCGTGACTCGGCCAAGGCCTGGGCCTGGATTGCCGGCCATGACTCGCGGTCCAACTCCGACGGCCCAACGACCAAACCCGAACCTGAATACGAATCGATGATACGGTTACGACGTACTCGCAAAGACGAATCTAAGAGCTAAGAGAACACACAATTCCGACTACCCGAAGGCTCGGAATTCGACAACGGAAGTAATTACCCAAAACTTTGGGAAATTACGAAAATGGCCCAAAACGTCCGAAAATCACGATACGCGATCGAAACACCAAACCAAAGCTCGCAACATGAATAATAACATTAAATGAACTTACGAGAAACTCGAAACAACAGTTTCGGACGAGATTCGCAAGAATCGAACTCAAGTGCGGAAAAGTCGCTAAAAAGCTCGGAACCCAACAAAACGATACCGAAACGAACTCGGATGACAAAAAGTGCAGAATTAATCATTCCCGAAATGACGAAACGGTCATGAGTGAGTCGTCAAAACGGACTCCGGCCGAAAAAAGAAATTTACCGAAAATCGAAAATTGCGGATATTACATTCTACCCTCCTTAAAAGAAGTTTCGTCCCGAAACTTAAAACAAGTAGGGAGAAGCAATATCCCCTGCCAGGAAAACTCGACGAGATACACAAAAATCGAAAACTCGCACCCGACGGCGAAAGGCTGCAAGAAACGCAAAGAGACATACGGCGTGAAAACACGCTCCACGGCGACTAACACAACGTCACCGTTAGGGATATAATAAAACCAACAAATGACAAGCGTCATCAAATGGATAATATAGTCAAGTCAATTATCCGAACTATCACAAAATACAACGAACGAAAATCAATATGATTGACCGACCCAACGGTACATCAAAACGCGAGCCAATCGCTGAACAAATACGGAATTCCACCGCCCAAGGGTTGGAAGATCGAAAACGAGACTAATTTCCCGAACTTAAGGGAATTACGAAGGAGCCTGAAAGCTCAACAATCACGAAACGAGAACAAAAACCGAACAAACAAACGATCGAATCAGAATGATCGAGACAACAAAAATCGAACACTCATGTTCGAATCACGAAGAACAATAAAATTCAAACAATAACTCCAAGGTTCACATCTCGACTCGAGACAATATACGATCCGGTGAAAACAACAGGATGTGCATTCATATAAGATCCACAAGAAAGGGAATAGCAATTGAAAAGTCACAACGACAAACGAGTTATTCCGAAACGATACCACACTCGTTCGATCAACAAAAGCAAGGGGCAGGACAAGCTCAGAAAATGTCAACGAACATAAACGAGTCGACAGAGTCGAAAAAACAGGAGTTCCAAATTCGACCCACTTCGAATAAAAGAACTAGTAGAACCAAAAGATGTTACTTCCGAAAAAGGTTCACAAGAATCGAACCGAACTCGAAAAAGTCACAGCGATAACTAGATCGACCCACAACAAGATCACAGCTCGTTCGGACGATGAAACCGAAATACAGAACAAGTTCAGAAAGTATCAACGAACACGAGCGAGTCGATAGAATGGAAAAAGAGAAAATACCGAGGTCAAAATAGTACGGGCATTACCTCCGACCTTGTCCACGAAATTCACAAAAACGGGAGTAAGGTAATAAGACATTAAACAACCGACACATAATGGAATAATCACCGATGCACACGGTCGTACCAAACAAGCTCTAACAGTTCGCACGCGAGCGATAACTCAGAAATCACTACGGGGCGACAATATTCAACACCAACATCCCGCCTCTCACAGGGGGCTAACACAACAAATGTGTGGAAAACGACTCAACGCTCACACCACCAATTCGATCATACTCAGGAGCAAACATCAAAATGACAACGCGAACATCACACATACATACCCAGCCCTCAAACGGGAATGGATAGGTTTTAAAAACGAAAACCTCATTTTGAAAATAATTCAGAAGAACACCGGTTGATCTTGAGTATCACCTAAAAAAAAATACAAACGTGAAACATCGTTATCGAGACTTTTGAAAACCATTTCGCATTTGATAAAAATGAGGACACTTTCTCTTAGTGAAAAACTTTCAGAAATATTCGACCCTCGGGTCTAAGTAAAAGTGTTTCTAAAACATCGAAAATATCTCAAAACATTTTGGTCCTCGAGATAGAAGAATTTGGAAACATATTGTGGTACCTTGGATGTACCGTGAGAAAATAATTCGTTTTAAAAGTACGTCTCGAAATTTATTTTCTAAGATACTCAAGGTTTTCAAAAATAATCCAATGGGCTAGAATGCCCAAAAATTTCAGGTAATTACACGGAACATTATAACGCCGTGGGCCCCACGCCAGAACTCACCAGGCTAAAAACCATTTACAAAAACGTCAAAAAGGCTGATGACGGTAATATTTCAAAAGCTTACAAAAGTCATTTACAAAGTACTAAATACCGTCATAAGAATTTCGCCAAAATGATCAAGGCCATAATGCCACAAACTCAGTTAAGGGAATCGGTTTTCGAAATAAAACTCAGTCGGTAAAATACCGAAAGCCATTACAAAAGAACTCACGCAGCGGATAAAAGAAATACAGTCCAACATGCACAATCCAGCAACACTGCTCCTCACATGAACGAAATATGAGAGTTAAATAACCACATATCAAGAAATAAAAGTCCATAAAAGGATTCCATCAATTAACAAATAATCATATAAATAGCTCGTGTCACACGAGGCACAACACAAAGAAGGGAGACTTACAGTCACAGGTCGCACGAAGATGATGATCGCCCCACGATACTAATCACGACCAACAAACTCAGACGACGCGTCGCGACACGACTCAGTCAGACAAAATCCGACGAGACTAAATTCAATAGACACCACTGACCCGACAGCCTAGGTATCCACAACCTAAGTCTCCGATACCATTTATGTAACACCCCCAATCCGCTCAGGGATATTACACGCCGTAGAACCTTTCCTCAAGGATCTACCAGGCTAGTAACATCATTAAAAATATCGACAATGCCTTTAAGGCTAAAGTGACTCAGTAGACCGATTTGGTCTTTCAATAAAAATATACAACTCAATTACAAACACATACCCACGCAGGGGTCAAAATACAATAAACTCCCGTACGACGGGGAAAAGGTACTACAGCGGAAAAGAAAATACAACTAGACCAATACGACATCAACGATCCTCCTGTGATTAGTATCGTTCATCTTTCATCATCCTTCGTGTCGACCCCGTGTTATGCTCCAAAACCTGAATGCAAAAATAGACATCCACCCCCCGAATACTCGGGGGTTAGCAAAACTCCACTGTTTTGGTAGTGCAAATACAAGTGCAAAAATACGAGCCATACAATTCACATTCCACGAATAACAATAACCAGGAATCCTCAAGGATCCAAACGAAACGAAAAGCACTTCCCATGGCAAGAATTTGAGAAAACATTCCAAAATCGAAAGATCACAAATCAATGGAAAAATTTATAAAACGGTTTAGAATGCCATCGAGAGTTTTAATAGAAAACAATTTAGGATTATCAAATCCTACTTTTCAAAATCCAAAGGACAAAAGGGATCACCGCCCCAAAGGTTTACTTTCCAAAAAAAATGACATTTACCAAACCGTTGGGATTTTAGCCCCAATTCCATAAAATGACTTTTACAAAACCATTGGGATTTTAGCCCCAAATCTCATCAACTCATAGTATACAAGAACGACCACAAGGTTCGTCTTCCAACGTCAAAATCCACAATTAAAGGATTTAACACAAACAACAAAATACTCTAGAGCCATCCTAGCCAAGTAGGCCAAACGAACAACTTACCTCTTACACACTTAGTCAATGCATGTAATCATGAAAACCATTCGAAAGCACTCATTTCCGGAAATGCCAATAATCCAAATCACAATGTAAAATGCACCACAATTAACCGCGGACCCACAGCTTCGTGGATCCCTGCCGAGACCCCGTCGGATCTAACCCACAGTGGTTAAAAGCAAGCTCGCGGTTCCACAGCTTCGTGGAGCCCTACCGAGACCCCGTCGGATCTAACCCGTAGTGAGCATACACACACACGTTACTCATGCAATACTAATATGCTAAGAATGTAAGTTCATTAAGAATACTCACTAGAGATGGCCATTAACTCGACACCATTATCAAACTCTTCAAAACACAATAACAAGATTAAATACGGAATACACGACTCCATAACTTTAAACAATAGGAGTATTATCATCAAATCCTTCAACGTTCAAAATAATCAAATCATAATCAATTCCCAAACACACCGTTCACAAAACACACGCGCGTTTTGAAAGAGAGCCTTTAACGAGGCCAAACCGAAATCTTTTGAAACTTCATTTCAAACAACCAAACAAACACACCAAGATGATCACCGATCATCATATCCATAAAATAAGAAAAGTATGGGCAAGGTACTTGCCTTGAACAACCACAACGCGGAGAATCGACCGGAGTAGGTTGGCACGAACCGACTACGAACCCACCGACTCCACCGAACGCCAACTCGCAACAATGAACTACGAACGAAGACAATAACAACGAAAATGAATTCCAAAGTACGACCCAAAGCCGCTGAATTCAAAGAATGAATGACGAATGTTCAAGCGTTTTCCCCAAAACGGTCAAGAACACGATTCGTCCCGACAAAACACGAAAATGGAATTCCAAGATGAAATATGGATATACAATCCATAGAATATGTTTAACAACATCATTTAACCATAATCGATCCATCAAAAACAGATGAAAAACGAGATCGAGGACAAATCCCCCAAAAAGTCGAAACAATAGTTTCGGACGAGATTCGCAAGAATCGAACTCAAGTGCGGAAAAGTCGCTAAAAAGCTCGGAACCCAACAAAACGATACCGAAACGAACTCGGATGACAAAAAGTGCAGAATTAATCATTCCCGAAATGACGAAACGGTCATGAGAGAGTCGTCAAAACGTACTCCGGACGAAAAAAGAAATTTACCGAAAATCGAAAATTGCGGATATTACATTCACAATACCGAGGACTTCTCTTTGGAAAAAATCCAGAAACATCTTCGAATCGAGGAGGAATCGAAGATGAGAGAGAAGACGATGGATACCGGTACTTTCAAGGCCAACGCAGTGAGCGCGAAAGGCAAGAGGAAGTGGAATGAAAAAGGAAGTTCTTCGGGTTCCAAAAAGGATTCAAAGAAATTCAAGCATTCCAGCAAATTCAAGTCCGGCAACAAGTCCGTGTCCAAGAGATCCAACGGGGGCTGCTATTTGTGTGGCAAACCCGGTCACTATGCTCGAGACTGTAGACTCCGTAAGACGGTGGAAAAAGAAGTCGACGCCACTATGACCGATGGGAACATAATCGCTACGGTGAGCGAAATTATGGCGGTCAAGGGAAAGATTCAAGGGTGGTGGTACGACACTTGTGCTACCTGTAACACCCCCAAGACATTCAGGGCATATTACAGCGCCGTGGACTCCACACTATGGAATCCACCAGGCTAACGTACCAACAAGACATTTGACAACGACAAACAATCATCAATAATACGACAATTCAAATAAGACTACAATCCGACAAATAGAACCCAACATCAATCCATTTCCCAAAACAGGAACACAACATTAACAATTTTGAAACAAGAAGTACTCGAGTACTTAAACCAATTTTATAATACAAAAGTCCCAAAATAAGACATCAAAAGTAATAGACTGAATTGAACACCAACAAATGACCACTGATCAGTATCACGCTTGCCCATCATCCTCATACGGCTCAAGTGCCCGAAAATCACGAAACGACGTCGGATTTACAAACCGAAAGTCTCCACATGACCAACTCAACCATACGAACTTGTACAAACCAAGAAACAACGAAAACGAATGAGTTTTACAAGAATCGAATGTTCATACGGCAAAACATGCCATAAAACGAAATTACGTGAAAACATCATCAAAACTCATCCAAATGGAAAAACTCCAAGAACAAAGTAGATTCAAAATGTCGAAACGGTTACAAGCGAGTCGATAAAAATAGACGTACACCAAAAATGGAAACTACTAAAAATGGGAAATTACGGATATTACATTCTCCCCCTCTAAAATAAAGTTTCGTCCCGAAACTTAAGAATCAAAAAGTTCGGGATGCCTCGAACGCATATCCTCATATAACTCCCACGTCGCTTCTTCCACTCCATGTCTCGACCATTGCACCTTAACCAAAGGAATGGTTTTGTGCCTTAACTGTTTGTCACGACGCTCCAAAATTCTGACGGGCCTCTCTTCAAACGTAACATCCTTCTCGATCTCCACGTCCCCAAAGTCAATAATGTGGGACGGGTCCGGAACGTACTTCCTCAACTGGGAAACGTGAAATATGCTATGAACATGACTCAGCGACGGAGGTAAAGCCAAACGGTACGGTAACTCACCGACTCTCTCCAATACCTCGAAAGGTCCAATATATCTCGGGCTGAGTTTCCCTTCTTCCCAAAATGGAAAACTCCTTTCGTCGGAGACACTCTCAACAGAACATGATCTCCCACCTCAAACTCCAAAGGTCTACGCCTAACATCCGCATAAGACTTTTGTCGACTCTGAGCAGCCAACATTCTCTTCCTAATCAATTCAACTTTCTCCCTCGTCTCCAACACAAGGTCCGGCTCGGTGCCAACCAAATCAGACGGCTCATCCCAACATATCGGTGATCGGCAACGTCGGCCATAAAGTGCCTCATACGGTGCCATCTTAATCGACGCATGCCAGCTATTATTATAAGTAAACTCAATTAAGGCCAAATGCTCCTCCCAGTCACTACTCCAGTCTAACGCACACGCGCGCAACAAATCCTCGAACGTATGAATGGTACGTTCGGACTGTCCGTCAGTCTGAGGGTGGAAAGATGTACTCAAACGCAACCATGTCCCCAATGCCTTATGTACCGCCTGCCAAAAGTGTGATACAAACCGGCCATCTCTATCTGAAATAATGGTCCTCGGCGTACCATGAAGCCTCACTATCTGTGCGATAAAAATACGAGCCAACTTTTCTGGACCCCAAGTATCCTTGATGCCCGGAAAATGTGCCGACTTAGTCAGTCGGTCTACAATCACCCACACCATATTCACACCAGTCTTCGTCCTCGGCAAACCCGTGACAAAATCCATAGAGATATCCTCTCACTTCCACTCCGGGACGGGAAGTGGTTTCAACAACCCGGTTGGCCGCTGGTGCTCAATCTTGACTTGCTGACAAGTCAAACACTTAGCCACAAACTGAACTACCTCCTTCTTCATGTCGTTCCACCAGAAATTTTTCCTTAAATCCTTATACATTTTACTCGAGCCCGGATGGACTGAGTAAGGTGACGCATGAGCCTCTCGCATAATACTCTGTCTCAATTCCGAGTCGTTCGGAAGACACAACCGACCTCGGAATCTCAACACTCCGTCCTCATGAATAACAAATCCCGGGGCTTTCCCCTTCCCTACACTCTCTCGAAGCTGAATAAACATCGGGTCCTCCAATTGTCCCGATTTTATGTCATCGACCAGAGATGAAGAAATCTCAAGAGTACGCAACTGCCCGGAACTCTCTGGAAGCACAAGCTCAATGCTCAACCTCGTAAACTCTCGCTGAAGTCCCGACTGGTCCGTAAGTAGCTCAAGCGCCCGAAGCGATACCGATTTCCGGCTCAAGGCATCTGCTACCACATTAGCCTTGCCCGGATGATAGAGGATCTCGAGATCGTAATCCTTAATCAATTCCAACCACCTCCTCTGTCTCATATTAAGCTCTTTCTGGGTGAAAATGTACTTGTGCTCTTGTGATCGGTGAAAATCTGACACGACGAGCCATACAAGTAATGACGCCAGATCTTCAACGCAAATACGACTGCGGCCAACTCAAGATCGTGCGTAGGGTAATTCAATTCATACGGTTTCAACTGACGGGAAGCATAGGCAATCGTCCTCCCGTGCTGCATAAGTACGCATCCGAGCCCTTGGCCCGAAGCATCACTATAAACTGAGAAACCATCATTACCACTCGGTAAAGCCAAAACGGGAGCGGTCGTCAACCGGTTCTTCAATTCCTCAAAACTATTCTGCCTCTCATCGGTCCACACAAACTTCTCTGACTTCTGTAACAACTGAGTCAGCGGTCGAGCGAGTTTAGAGAACCCCTCGACGAATCTACGGTAATACCCGGCTAATCCCAAAAAACTGCGGACCTCCTTCACATTCTTAGGCGGCGCCCAATCCAACACTGCCTCTACCTTATGTGGGTCCACACGAACACCCTCGTCCGAGATCACATGACCGAGAAACATAACCTCCCGTAACCAAAACTCGCAGTTCTCAAAATATCTAGAACGATATGTAAATGACGGGCGTGCTCCTCCTCGCTCCTCGAGTAAATTAGGATGTCATCGATAAAAACGACTACACACTTATCGAGGTACTTGATAAAGACATTGTTCATAAGCTGCATGAACACGGCTGGTGCGTTAGTTAGCCCAAAAGGCATAACCACAAACTCGTAGTGACCGTATCTCGTCCGAAAGGCTGTCTTTGGAATATCGGTATCCTTCACTCGGAGCTGATAATACCCCGATCTCAAATCAATCTTCAAAAACACGGTTGCCCCTTGCAACTGATCAAACAAGTCATCAATCCTCGGGAGCGGATACTTGTTTTTGATGGTCACTTTGTTCAACTCTCGGTAGTCGATACACAAACGAAGTGACCCATCCTTCTTCTTCACAAACAGGACCGGTGCGCCCCAAGGTGAAGCGCTTGGTCGAATATATCCCATGTCTAGCAACTCTCCCAACTGTTTCTTTAACTCAAGCATCTCGGCAGGCGCCATACGGTATGGCGTCTTAGAAATCGGGGCTGCCCCCGGCTCTAAATCGACGGTAAACTCAACCTCTCGATCCGGCGTCAAACCCGGCAACTCGTCTGGAAAAACGTCAGGATACTCACATACTACCGGAATAGACGAGAGCTCGACTCCCCCTTCTTCCGATCTCAAAGCGTAACACCAATAGTCCGTGCAACCTCCTCGAAGAAGTCTCACCGCCCTCAAGGCGCTGATCAGAAGTCTCTGGCTACTCCGTTTACGCCCCACAAAAGAATGCTCGGTACCGTCGGAGGCTAACATCGAAACGGTTCTCGTTCTATAATTCATGATCGCCCCATGACGGTCCAGCCAATCCTCACCTTAATCAAATCCTCATCTCTAATATCTACCGCAATCAGATTAGAAGGCCAAACCCTCCCCGCGATACTCACTCGAAAATCTCTAACCTCACGATCCCCCACGATGCTATCCCCACTAGGCAGTTTATCAACAAATGGTTCACACGCAACCAAGCAATCAATATGCATTTACGCACACAATCCATAGATATAAAAGAATGCGTAGCACTTAATCGAACAATACGGAAACAGGATGATCAAGGATGTGGACGGCATCGTAGCCACCGTCGCGTCGGGATCCCCGCTCGTCTCATCTCGTACACTCGGGCGAATGCACCCGCACTAGAAGCTCCCCCTCTAGAAGGCTGACCACGCCCTCGACCTCTACCAAAACTCTGCTGCGGCTGAGGAAATGTCGATGCCTGATTCACACTCGGCTCTCCCGCGGCTGGGGCTGATATCTGAGTAACTGGAGCCCGAGCTGCATCCGTACAAAACTTAGCACGATGACCCATCCGACCACAAGCAAGACACTGAATCGGAGGCCTATCACACTCACTCATCATGTGGCTAGGACGACTGCAGTTGAAGCACGTAGGACCACGAACGGAACCAGCAGGAGCAGACCTAGAACCGTTTCCTCGACCAACTGATGGCGACTGACTCCCAAAGACTCACGAACCAGACTGAGCCTTCGGATACCCTCCTGACTTGCCTCCCAAAAACTGCCCGGATGTCTTCTGCTTCTTTCCTTCAGTTGCCGTCTCTGTCGCAGAAAACGACATCTCGTAAGCCATCGCTTTATTCTGATAATTTTTTCAAAGTCGTGCACCCCAGACCAGACATGTAGTGGCGCACCCTCGGTTTCATCCGCATATCAAAGTGGCGGATCTTATCAAGCTCATCTCGGACTTGGTTTCTCACATAATGCAGCTGTTGATTGTAGTCTTTGATAGCTTGAGATATAGGAACATCTTGGGGCTTAGCCTCAAAGAAGGCTCGGATCCTCCCCTCTTTCACTGGCCATGGACAGAATTCATCTTCCATCAGATCCCGAAACTCTGCCCACGTAGCTGCCCGGTCACGCGGTTTCACCGCTTGCCACCACGTTGTCGCCTCCTTGGCGAGGAAGTCTTGAGCAATGGGTACTTTCCTCTCCTCGAACAATTAGCACCTCAAATACTTTCTCCATCTCGAATAGCCAATTCTCCCAACCGGAAGGGTCAAGCACCATCAAACCTGGAGGACGATACGAATCACGCCCCGAAGTAGCTTATCATTGCCGGATCCAAAGAGGCGGAACCGGGTTGGCATTAGCTTGGCCGACTAGAACGGCTCGAGCCGCAGCGTCATCTGGTTCGCTACCTGCTGCAAAATGTTGGCCACTCCAACATTCTCATGTGCATTACCGGAGCTAGCAGACTGGTCCTGCTGACCTCCGGAACTAGGGGGAACACTGTTCGACAAGGAAGGCATCTCCGAATCAGTTCCCGAGTGATCGGACATGGCCGCCCCACCGGCTGCGCCACGTCCCCTACCGCGTCCGCGTCCTCTACCAGTAGGAATTCTGAAGAAGCAACGGGTAAGTACAATTCAAACGCAAAACGCAACAAGATACTAAGACAGGAATGGAACATAACGGTGAAACGAGTCAAGTTAGGAAAACTTACGAGCACCGGCGTACTGAGATGATGGCATAGCAGTGATACTGTCCCAAAAATGACACTTAACTAGACCCAAATAACCGACAGCCTAGGTATCCATAAACCTAAGCTCTGATACCATATTCTGTAACACCCCCAAGACATTCAGGGCATATTACAGCGCCGTGGACTCCACACTATGGAATCAACCAGGCTAACGTACCAACAAGACATTTGACAACGACAAACAATCATCAATAATACGACAATTCAAATAAGACTACAATCCGACAAATAGAACCCAACATCAATCCATTTCCCAAAACAGGAACACAACATTAACAATTTTGAAACAAGAAGTACTCGAGTACTTAAACCAATTTTATAATACAAAAGTCCCAAAATAAGACATCAAAAGTAATAGACTGAACTGAACACCAACAAATGACCACTGATCAGTATCACGCTTGCCCATCATCCTCATACGGCTCAAGTGCCCGAAAATCACGAAACGACGTCGGATTTACAAACCGAAAGTCTCCACATGACCAACTCAACCATACGAACTTGTACAAACCAAGAAACAACGAAAACGAATGAGTTTTACAAGAATCGAACGTTCATAAGGCAAAACATGCCATAAAACGAAATTACGTGAAAACATCATCAAAAATCATCCAAATGGAAAAACTCCAAGAACAAAGTAGATTCAAAATGTCGAAACGGTTACAAGCGAGTCGATAAAAATAGACGTACACCAAAAATGGAAACTACTAAAAATGGGAAATTACGGATATTACACTACCGCCCACGTATCCTATGATAAGACTGCTTTCAACACCTATTCTGAATTCGACGGAGGACAAGAAGTTCAGATGGGAAACGAGCAACGCTCAAAGGTCGTCGGCATCGGAAACGTGGAACTCAATTTCACATCCGGGAAGAAGGCCACTTTGACCAATGTTCTCCATGTTCCGGAAATGAATAGGAATCTTGTTAGTGGTGATCTCTTAGGTAAACCGGGGATCAAATCTGTGTATGAGTCGGG
Source organism: Orobanche coerulescens (assembly GCA_033398695.1). Lineage (NCBI taxonomy): Eukaryota > Viridiplantae > Streptophyta > Magnoliopsida > Lamiales > Orobanchaceae > Orobanche > Orobanche coerulescens. The sequence continues at coordinate 14,967,673 of CM065803.1, forward strand.
CAAGCTTATCTTGACCCGTAATGGTGTATTTGTTGGAAAGGGCTACTCCAGTGAAGGGATAGTCAAATTATGTATTGTTGACAATGTTATTAATAAGATTTCTCCTTCTGCTTATATGATTGATTCCGTTTCTTTATGGCATAGTAGATTAGCACATATAGGATTTAGCACTATGAAAAGATTAATTAAATGTGGTTTAATTTCGTGCAAATCTGATAAATTAGATAAATGTGAAATATGTGTGAAATCTAAAATGATAAAGAAACCCTTTTATAGTGTAGAGAGAAACTCTAAATTGTTAGATCTTATACATTCTGATTTATGTGAATTCAATGGGATGTTAACCCGTGGGGGTAATAAGTATTTTATTACCTTTATTGATGATTGCTCTAGATTTACATATGTGTATTTATTAAAACATAAAGATGATGCTTTTAATTTTTTTAAGATGTACAATGCTGAAGTTGAAAATCAATTAGGAACTAAAATTAAAATTCTTAGAAGCGATAGAGGTGGTGAATATTTTTCTAGTGAATTCAATGCCTTTTGTGAAGAAAATGGTATTGTTCACGAATGTTCCGCACCACGTACACCACAACAAAACGGTTTAGCCGAACGTAAAAATAGAACACTTCAAGAGATGATAAATGTCATGTTAATGCATTCTGAATTACCTTTTAGTTTGTGGGGTGAAGCTTTATTTTCTGCATGTCATATATTAAATCGTATACCTTTAAAGAAAACACAAATTTCTCCGTATGAGGTATGGAAAGGGTGAAAGCCGAATATTGGGTATTTCAAAGTGTGGGGGTGCTTAGCCTACTATAAAAACATGGATCCTAAAAGGACCAAGTTGGGTCCTCGAGGGATACGAAGTGCTTTGATTGGCTATGCTACGAATAGCAAGGCATATAGACTTCTAAATTTAGAATCTAATGTCATAGTAGAATCCCGAGACGTGGAATTCTTTGAAAACTCTAATTCTAAGGAAAAGGAATCTCAAAATTCCACAAATGAAGAACCTCGAGAAGAGAGTTCTTCTAGGGTTGTTGTAGAACAACAAGAACCTCGGATTAGCAAGAGAGTCCGTAAGACTAAGGATTTGGGACCTGATGAAATAGATTCTCAACTTATTTCCTTTTACCTAGTAGAAGGAAATAGAGAGAATTTTGCCCGAAAGATTCAGATTATTCTTCTTGTTGAAGATAATCCTAAGACTTATAATGAAGCAGTGGCTTCTCGGGACTCCACCTTTTGGAAGGATGCTATTCAGGATGAAATGGATTCTATTATGGCAAATCACACTTGGGAGATTGTCGATCTACCCAAAGGGTCGAGACCCATTGGATGTAAGTGGGTGTTTCGAAAGAAATACAAAGATGGCACTCTTAACAATTACAAGGCTAGATTGGTAGCCAAAGGATTTCGACAACGGGAAGGAATCGATTATTTTGACACATATGCACTGGTAGCAAGAACAACAACAATTAGAGTATTGTTCGCCTTGGCTTCTTTATATTGTAACACCCCCAGACCACTCGGGAATATTACAGCGCCGTAGACCCTCTACGTGAGGATCTACCAGGCTAAATACAGAAACACCACAATACAATACGATACATTACATACCGACATGGGTAATTAACGGACCATTAGACCGATTTGGTCTTTACCACAACATACACATCAACCCTACATTACTCTTTCTCGTGACTCATACCCACACAGGGGTTAACATAAATCAACATTCCCGTAAAACGGAAATAATAGACACAACGGAAGGACAAAACAACAAGACATCACCAAAAGACTCAACACCGGTCTTCATGTGATTAGTATCGACGTCATCCATCATCCTTCGTAACGATCCTGTGAATTGCTCCCCAGCAACCTGCAAGTACCTGGACGCAAAATAGACATCCACCCCCCGAATACTCGGGGGTTAGCAAAACTCCACTGTTTTGCTAGTGCAAGTATAAATACAAAGACAAGCCATACATATCATACTCCAAGAACATAGAAATCATGAATATACTTCCCGAGATAATTCGCTTGATCAAACAGTTTGAATTATGAAAGATAGGAAATAAAACCATTTTACATCTTACAAAACATTGTACGATCTCGGGAGTTTTGAAAGCATTTGGGGTTTAAGAATTTTCAAGCCTTTCGAAACACTTAGGGACATAGCCCAACAATCGTTTATTTCAAAATACAATTCCGATAGCAGATAATAGGGTCCACGACCCAATCATAACATTCCAATCACAACACAGGGGTCCACGACCCAAATCGTCCACATCACATACTCACAAGAATAACCCGGTGGAAATTACACCGTATCAAACATTACCATGACAACAGTCTCACTCAACATACCACAGAGCTACAATGCACAGAGCAACCACAGGACTCACGTACCCATACCAAATTATCACAACCAAGAGACGAATCATACACAACACATTTATTGGTGCCATTCCAGCCAAGTACGATACCATTTGAACTGCTATTCTAATCAGACGAAATATGCGCCAAAGATCACAGTTCTCCAACAAAACCTTTCAAAGTTAACCTTGGTATGAGACTCACAGCCACCGTACTCCGCAGAGCCCCGTCGGACATCCCTGGGTGGTTAACCATAGTTCGCGATACGAAACTCACGGCAACGTATCCCTAGAGGCCTCGTCAGACCGTCCCTAGGTGAACATACACATATCATCCACAACGCCACGGGAAGCCATAATTCGAATACTAGAATATGCATACAAATGCTAGGTACTTCGCTAGAATGGCCACTATAGTCGACGTACACTCACAACTAATGTCACACAACCACAAGCAAATACCAATACCAAACAACACCAAGTGTCACAACCTCCTCACGAAGGAATAACAACTAATATCACACACACATTACGTTCTTACCGAACAAGTATACATAACATTACGTAATCCCCGGCAAAGGATTACGGTTTATTAAACTCACTCAAAGTGATCGTAGCATCTTTCAACATACAAAACCAACACATATATTCCGAGAACACATATATTCACGAAGTACAAGAATTATTGTTGAAAGACAACATTTATCGAGAACATACCGATCCCTTTTTACGTTCATTAAACATTGGATTTCGCATAAAATCATTTATCAATAATTATGCCTACGAAACATGAAACGTATGGACAAGATACTTGCCTCGGTACCGCGAGCGACTTAAACGATTTAACGAACACGGTCGGATAGCCCTCGAACTTCCGAAAACGACCAAGAATTCGACAACCTCACGATCGCTACGAAAATAACATCACCACGGATAAATAACGTTAAACGGAATCCGAATCAACCGGAGAAACAACAAGGATCCGAGGGTTCCTTCGAAGAAATCGGAAATCAAGTCCCGGGTGATCAAATCGATATATGAGTTACAAAATCCGAAGATCATGGCCAAGACAACAAGAATACCATAATAAATTCATCCACCACGGATTAAATCGAAGAATCACGAAGAAACCCCCAAAATTACATAACTAGGGTTCTACGGAAGAATTACCTCGATCCGACGAAGAACAAGGATTGGATGATGATATAATTGACAAGGATCTTCCAAAACGTCTTGGAATAGAGTATAATCGACCAAGAACCCTATTTCCCGTCGCACCCATCCGATAGCCGCAAGAAAAGTGAAGAAATGAGTAAAACGGCCGCCAGGCCTTATATAGCTTGGCCATCACGGACACTTACGGTCAGAATCGGCGTGCCTTACGGCCGTAACTCGCCCATACGGCCGTACTCGCAAGCCTTACGGCCAGAATCGCATTCGTCAAAAATCGCCAAAGACTGCTTCGGACACTTACGGCCGTAATCGCACACATTACGCCGTAATCGGCACACATTACGGCCAGAATCGGCCTTCGTTCGGAAGATGCCCGGCACTGCACGACCGCATTCCCATCACGCCTACGGCCGTAATCGGCACACATTACGTCCCGTAATCGGCACCTTACGGCCAGAATTTCGCCAAAGCTGCCCTGCCCGGCCGTGACTCGGCGTGGCTATTCCGACGGCTTGACGACCCAAACCCGAACTCCGAGTAAAACCGGAGATACGGTTACGAAGTACTCGCCAAGACGAATCCAAGCGCTAAGAGAACACACGATTCCGACCACCCGAAGTGTCGGAATTCGACAACGGAAGTAATTACCCCAAACTTTGGGAAATTACAAAAATGGCCCAAAACATCCGAAAATCACGATACGTGATCGAATAACCAAACCGAAGTTCACTACACGTCTAACAAAGTTAAACGGACTTACGAGAAACTCGAAACAGCAGTTTCCAACGAGATTCGCAAGAATCGAAATCAAGTGCGGAAAAGTCGCCAAAAAGCACGGAACTCAACAAAACGACACCGAAACGAACTCGAATGACAAAAAGTGCAGAATTAATCATTCTCGGAGTGACGAAACGGTCATGAGCGAGTCGTCAAAACGGACTTTCGCCGAAAAAAAAAATTACCATAAATCGAAATTACGGGTATTACATATATAACCTAAATGTTCATCAAATGGATGTCAAGACGACATTTCTAAATGGCGATCTGGATGAGGAGATTTACATGGAGCAGGCGGAAGGCTATGTGCTTCCGAGTAATGAACAAAAAGTTTGTAAACTTGTCAAATCCTTATATGGATTAAAACAAGCACCCAAACAATGGCATCAAAAGTTTGACTCGGTCATACTTTTGAATGGATTTATTCCTAACGTTTGTGACAAGTGTTTGTACACAATAGTGTGTGGTAACGTTGTGATCTTCCTATGTCTCTATGTTGATGATATGTTGATCATTAGCAACGAGATGGAAGGAATATTAGAAACGAAGAGGTTTCTATCTTCCACTTTCGAAATGATAGATCTTGGACAAGTTGATACTATTTTAGGTATCAAGGTTCGTAGAACTAGTGGGGGTTATGAACTTAGTCAATCACACTATGTTGAAAAAGTGCTTGACAAGTTCAAACATTTAAAATTCAAGGAGGTGAACACCCCTTTTGATCCCAGTGTAAAACTTGAAAAGAATGATGGAAGAGCTGTGGCCCAATTGGAATATGCTAGTGCTATTGGTTGTCTTATGTACTTGATGCAATGTACTCGACCAGACATAGCATTCGCCTTTAGTAAAATGAGTAGATTTAATAGCAATCCAAGTGCCGAGCATTGGAAGGCCATTAGAAGAATTTTTGGATTTCTTTTAAAAACAAAAAATCTTGGACTTCAATACGGTTAGTTTCCTGCCGTACTATAAGGATATACTGATGCAAGTTGGATATCAAGTGTCGGAGATAACAAATCTACGACAGCATGGGTATTTACACTTGCCGGAGGAGCAGTTTCTTGGAAATCAAAGAAACAAACGTGTATTACTCATTAGACCATGGAATCAGAGTTCGTGGCTCTGGCTTCCGCAGGTCAAGAGGCTGAATGGTTAAGGGATCTTCTTTTAGAAGTTCCATTGGCTAAAGACAATATATCAACCGTGTCGATACATTGTGATAGTCAATCAACCTTAGCAAGAGCATACAGTGAAGTGTATAATGGAAAATCTAGACATATTAGTCTTAGACATAACTATGTGAGGAAATTAATCAAAGATGGAATCATTTCGCTCACATATGTGAGATCAAGCTTTAACATTGCTGATCCATTCACAAAACCTCTTGCTAGAGATTTGGTGAAATCGACCTCGAGAGGGATGGGTCTTAAACTCCTTGAGTAGTGATCCGACTATGATGGCAACCCAACCTAACGTTAGGAATTGACTAACATTAGGTTCAATGGGTAAGAACAAGTCATTGATTTGGATGTTCACAACATTATACAATAATGTTGGGTACATTATTGGAGGTTGAGTTTTTCTTAACTCTTAATGAAGTTCATCACGAGGACAAGTATCCTGTAAGTAACAGAGATCTTGTAAGAACTTCACCTATGTGAATTTAAGGATGGTGCCGTCCCAAAGTGAGAGTTGGAGTTTCTCTCATGAAAATTCACGAGACAGGATGAGCACATGGCCATTAACGGTGCTAAGCGTGATATGTAGGCAAAGAACACTAAAGAGTGTGTGTTGAGTAATACCGACTTTATCACAAGAAAAATAGGTTCAAAGCCTAGCTACCTAATTTTCGATAAAGTCTTGTGTTGCTTATACTAAGGATTAGTTCAAATCGAAAGATACTTATCTGTACTAACACTCTTTGTTTTTTCTTCTGGATTCTATTTTGTCTTTTCTGAACAAGTGGGGGATTGTTGGAAAAAGCTAGAAAATTAAATAAGGGATTTAATTTTGTAAAGCTTTTATTTGATTGTTCATTAAAAGACAAAATAGTGTATTTTGTGAGTGGAAAAGAATCCCACATGGAACAAAAACAAAGGAAATGAGCACCTTATAAGTGTGAGCAATTAAATAACCATTAATAACATGTGGTAGTGCCATGTGAATGTGAGGTGGAGGTGAGGTGGCAAATCTATGCCAATTTTCACTCTCACATCGCCGCTCGCCGGTGTTACCACCGGCGACAACGGCATCCGGCTCGGGCTTAGAGGCTTTAGTGGCGCTTCGTAGGTGCACTTTGGCTCCGGTCACGTGGCGAGTCCGGCGAAACGGCGCGGTTCGCGGGTTTCTCGCGGCGATTCTCGCCAACGGTTGTGCCTCTTCAATTGGTGGTTATTTTTGCTGCTTAAATGCAAAGTCATGCATCTTCATTTGGTGGTTATTTTTGCTGCTTAAATGAAAAGTCATGTCATTTCGAAACGAACGGTTGTTTGGCCAACGGTCGTGTCGTTTGAACGAAATGGTGCTCCCTTTCGTGAGTAGGTATGATTTATTTATAAAACCGAGTTCGGTTTCATAAGTGAATACAGATTTTTCGAATCACCTATTCTCTTTTCTTGAATACATATAATCCAGAAAAATCATTCTTGCCTATTTTCGGATTTCACTTTGTCTTAGTGCAGTCCGAAATTAAGGCTTGTCGTATCCTGCGGTATTCTTGTTTGTGACCTTAAGACACATTTCGGGGTGCAAGAAATACTATAAGGAAAGCGCTTCCATGCGTGATTCACGACGTCTTTAACTTTGAAGAATTTTTTAACAAATTGAATTAGTGTTATTTATATATATATAGTAGTACTTCATTTAGCAAAGCTTACTGATATTATTTATTTTTTACCCTTCTTCCACCATTGTATGTATGTATAAGCTTCAGACTCTCTGTCTTCTTCAAAATCCTTTTTCACCCAAAGATGACAATAATATTCCTCTCAAGAAAAATAGTCCGACATTAGGAATGGGAGAGATGGCTGCTTTGTGGGGTTATGAAGAGGTGTGTTGTAGCTCCTCTACTTTGATTATACTTCATTCATTTCTCGCTTACACATTTCTTTGCTCCTCTGTTTTTTTTTTCATCAATATAAAAAGTACTAGTTTTGTACCCCGTGCGATGCACGGGGTTGCCCATAGGTGTTGTTTTACGTTTGTAATTTCCAGTATTGTTTTATATTATTAAGAAAAATTTAAGAATTTTTTTTTATATGCTATATTTTTTTAGTAAATAATACTATTGTTGAAATGAGCCAGATTTTATAAACTCAATATTTGAGGAAAAAAGAGCTGATGTTATATTACATGTCTTCGACTATAGCTACTTGTTTTTTTTTGAAGAAGGTCAATAAAAACACATTTTATTATTGAATATAAATTTATATAATGAGTTTATTTAGTAATCAAAATTGTTACTAAATATATATTGTATTATATTTACTCTGTCCCGCTTGAGGTTTTATGTCTATATATATTATTGTTTATAAATATGGCAAAACAATATTCTTCTACTTTTTAATCCGTGTTGTACATTTTTTAGTAAGTTTACATATATTATTATTTATATTTAAAGTAAAACCTTTATATATTGATTATCTAATATTTTCAATATTATTTATTTTCGTTTTTACACTTTATTCAATATGTCTGGTTTGTTTGAGACCTTTTTTATATTTAATAACTTAGATTCAATTATATAACGTATATTTCGAAATGTTGGTTTCCTATTTTTTTTCTACGAAAGAAAATTAGGGTGAAATTTTGAAACCAATAAAATTATAAACCTATAAATTATATGAAATATATTATGAGATGGTGATATAGCGAGTTAATTGTTAATTTTTTGAAAGAGTTTATAAATATCATAGATTTTCAAAATATGTGAAACATAGTTATGTTACATAAAATCAAAAATAGAGTCTTATAGAGGTCCTAAATTCATAATGAAGGCAAAGTTGAGAGCAAGTTTTTTGTAATACGGCTCGATATTTTCAAAAGCTAACAATTAAATGAAGAGCGAAAAATGCAACGAAGAGCGGAAAATATAATGTTATCTAAGATATGTCACTGTTAATTTACTAAATGGAAAAATCATCGTATTTGTATTAGAATATTATTTTTCTTGTGGATGCTTTGTTTTTGGCCAGTGTTTATTTCTTGTTGTGTTTTATTAATGTACGTTTTTTATTCCTTATATCTTACTCATCATTCGCAATGAGGATCTGGATTAAACTAAGCAGGCAATGAAATTGAAAAATCTGAGATATGTTGTTATGCGAGTGCCATGGGGGGACCCTGATAATAAATTGATTGTGGTTTGTATGCCATGCACTATAAGGAGAAATACATGGGGGATGAAGTGAACCATCCGATGGATTGAAACAAATAAACCAAAGTAAACCAAAGTAAGCCACACATAAACCAAAATAAACGAACGCACACAGCATTCATATATCACCGGTTGAGGTATACAGAAACCAAAGCAAACCAAAGTTGTTGAGGTATACAGAAACCAAATAAACGAGCGCATGCAGCATTGGAAAAAATAAATCAAAGTAAATCAAAGCTGTTGAGGTATACAGTGGCCACTCTTTGCAGAGTATGAATCAGGTCAAAGATGAATAAATCACACCTTACACTGCAAGGGTCTGGGAAGGCAACAAGTATTTGTAGGAGAATATCCAAAGTCTATATCAAGGAATCAGAGCAGTGAGATGTTGAGAAATGAATACAACCATCACAACTATGGAATATAGAAATAAGATAAGTTCACAATCTCCAACATCTTATTTGCTTTATATGAACTACAAAACAAAAACATTTATTGACCATTATCTGTTTTTGACGGAGGCGTAAAAATTACTATGAACAAACAAAGGGAAGAAGATACAGAAACAAACATGGGGGGGGCTGAGTGTATGTGCTCGAGTGTGTGTGACCGAGAAAAAAAATAAAAGGTGGAAAGAATTAGATGGAAAGATTGTTAAACCTAATATAAGAATATAACCCATGTTTGATCGTTCGAGGCCTATGCCGCAGATTCCCCTCGATTGAAATGCATACTAAAGCCGAGGTCTATCTTATTATTATTTCTAGTTGTGCGTCGCTGTTGAAATAACAGCAGGCCACAAAAAATGTAATATCCGCAAATTTGATTTCAGATAATTTTCTTTTTTGTCAAGAGTCCGTTTTGACGACTCGCTTGGGACCATTTTGTCATTCTGAGAATGATTAATTCTACACTTTTTGACATCCGAGTTCGTTTCGGTGTCGTTTTGTTGAGTTTCGTGCTTCTTAGCGACTTTTCTGCACTTAAGTTCGATTCTTGCGAATCTCGTTCGAAACTGCTGTTTCGAGTTTCCCGTAAGCCCATTTAACTTTGTGAGACGTTTTGTGAACTTCGGTTTGGTTATTCGATCATGTATCGTGATTTTCGGGCGTTTTCGGCCATTTTGTAATTTACCCAAAGTTGTGGGTATCCGCATTCGAAATTGTTATCTTGACCCTTTTTCTTGGTCGCGTGCGATTAATTGTTGCATGGTCTTTCGTTTTGGATCGATGTTATTGTCCGCGAGCATTTCGTCATGTTTGTTCCGTGCGTTTTCGGAAACAGAATCGTCGAGTCATGGCGGCTGGGCACTGGCCGGACGGGTGCGGCAGGCACTATCGGGAGTGCTGGGCACCGACCGGGAAGACGCGGCAGGAACCGGCGTAGCGCGCGCTACTGCCGGAAGACTGCGCACGCTAGCTCGGCAGGACTAGCGCACGTTACTAGCCGGCCAGCGCACGCTATCGGGCTGGGCAGAGGGGTTACTGGAGTACTGGACTCGGGGAGGATCGGCAGGTAGCGCACGCTACTGTCGGTCGTGGCGCGCGCTAATCGGCATGTGTAGCGCACGCTGCCGGCCGACTAGCATACGCTACTGCCGAAGCGCTTGGTCCAGAGGGTTCTCGACAGTCGGGCTGGCTAGCGCTCGCAGCCGCACGCTAAAGGGGTCGGGCAGCAGGTGTCCTTGGCGGGCAGATGTTGCCGGGTCGTGCGGGCCCCGACAGAGGGTTCTGGGCGATACTGGCCGCTAGCGCACGCTACTGCCGGAAGGCTAGCGCACGCTAGGCCGCGCATCAGTATAAATATGGCCGAGCAGTCATATTTTCACCCGTTTTTCATTTCTATCTTCTCCTTTCCGTGGCTGGAGGCTTGGTGGTCAAGGAGAGATGTTGTCAAGCAATTAATCCACGAAGTTTTGGAGTTCATATCATTTATTAATTATCCTATAACATCCTTTGATCCATCGGATCAATGTTAGATTTCCTAGAACCCTATCTTTGAGAAATTTTGGGGTTTTTGTGTTTTTGTCCGATTCGTTCCAAATAGTTGATTAATCCATGATGGGTATGATTAATCTTAGTATTATTCATGTGTTTAACATCATTTAATCCATCGTTCTTCGTCGAATCAAGGTATATTTCTTGATTTTCCACCGGGTTGACTTTTTGGGGGATTGGTTCTTGATTTCGTTTTCCATCCGTTTTTGATGAATCGACTGTTGTTAAATGATGTTGTTAAACATATCCTATGAATTGAACATCCATATTTCGGTTGGGAATTCCGTTTTCATGTTTTGACGGGACGAATCGTGTTCTTGGCCGTTTTGGGAGAAACACTTGAACTTTCGTCATTTGTTCTTTGAATTCAGCGGCTTTGGGTCGTACTTTGGAATTCATTTTCGTTGTTATTGTTTTCATTTATAGTTTATTGTCGCGGGTTGTCGTTTGACGGAGTCGGCGGGTTCGTAGTCGGTTCGAGTCTCCTCACTTCGGTCGATTCTCCGCGTTGTGATTATTCGAGGCAAGTACCTTGTCCATACCATTCTTGTTTTGTGGATATGATGATTGGTGAATGCCTTAGCATGTTTGTTTGATTGTTTGAGACGACTTTCAAAAGATTTGGTTTAGCCTCGTTAAAGGCTCACTTTTAAAACGCGTGTGTTTTTAAATTGTGTGTGTTGTAAGTGACTACGTGAATCCTTTGGATATGTTTGATGTTGATGTTGCGCTTGATAATGCGTGTATACGTATATATATTGCTTCTTTCCGTCGCGTCATGGTTTGACGTGGTGTTTTGCTAAGTGTTTGATGCCTCTAGGTGAATTATTTGGATATCTTTGGTGTGATATGTTATTTGCGTGTGACTGATTCGCTAGCCAGCTCAGGATGGTCCTTAGAGGCCTCGAGTGGGATTTGTGGCTTCATCCCGGTCCTAGGCGATGTCTGTGCGTGATTTGTGTGAATGTATTTGCTCACCTCGGGAGGGTTCGATGGGGCCATGGAGGGAGTCCAATGGTTTCGCCCTGGATTCATGAGTAAAAACTTCACGAGTTGGTGTGTATGTTTTGTGAATGTATTTGCTCACCTCGGGAGGGTTCGACGGGGCCACGGAGGGAGTCTAATGGTTTCGCCCTGGATTCACGAGTAAAAACTTCACGAGTTGGTGTGTATGTTTTGTGAATGTATTTGCTCACCTCGGGAGGGTTCGACGGGGCCACGGAGGGAGTCCAATGGTTTCGCCCTGGATTCACGAGTAAAAACTTCACGAGTTGGTGTGTATGGTTGGTGAATGTATTTTCCTCACCTCGGGAGGGTTCGACGGGGCCACGGAGGGAGTCCAATGGTTTCGCCCTGGATTCATGAGTAAAAACTTCACGAGTTGGTGTGTATGTTTGGTGAATGTATTTTGCTCACCTCGGGAGGGTTCGACGGGGACACGGAGGGAGTCCAATGGTTTCACCCTGGATTCACCGAGTAAAAACTTCACGAGTTGGTGTGTATGTTTTGTGAATGTATTTTCTCACCTCGGGAGGGTTCGACGGGGCCACGGAGGGAGTCCAATGGTTTCGCCCTGGATTCACGAGTAAAAACTTCACGAGTTGGTGTGTATGTTTTGTGAATATATTTGCTCACCTCGGGAGGGTTCATCGGGGCCACGGAGGGAGTCTAATGGTTTCGTCCTGGATTCACGAGTAAAAACTTCACGAGTTGGTGTGTATGTTTAGTGAATGTATTTTGCTCACCTCGGGAGGGTTCTACGGGGCCACAGATGGAGTCCAATGGTTTCGCCCTGGATTCACGAGTGAAACTTCACGGGTGCGTGTGTATTTTATGTCCGTCGAGGACGCGTGACGTGGGATTTAACCTTGTGTATTGTTGTTGGTTTCATCTGTGAAAACAAAATCTTTGGGATGTGACCCCTGTTGATTTTTGAAAGAGAAAGATTCGGTAATCCTAAATTGTTTTGTATTAAAACTCCCGATGGCATTTTAAACAATTTTATAAAATATTTCCCTTGATTTGTGATCTTTCGGTTTTTGGAATGTTTTGCCCAAACTCTTGCCTCGGGAAGTACTTTTCGTTACGTTTGAATCTTTGAGGATTCCTGGTTATTGTTATTCGTGGAATGTGAATTGTATGGCTCGTATTTCTGTTTTATATTTGCACTAGCAAAACAGTGGAGTTTTGCTAACCCCCGAGTATTCGGGGGGTGGATGTTTGTTTTTGTATTCAGGTTTTGGGAGCATAATGTAATACCCGAGATCTTTATTCCGATTCCGTTGACTTTCTTCGGTCGAACGGACTGTTGTCGTCCGCGTGTTTGAGAATCGCATGCTTGTATTGTGGTACGTTGAGCTTCGTAGACTGTTCGTTATTGTTTTGGATCTTAGCCGATGCATTTGCATGATCGAGATGTCGTCGAGTATCGAACCGGGTAGTCGAAGGGCAGGCTGGGCCGACTATGGCCATAAGGCCTAGCCGATTACGGCCGTAAGGCTGCCGAACAGACTGGCCTGGGAGGACTCGGTTACGGCCGTAAGGTCTACCGGGTTATGGCCGTAAGGCTTGTTACGGACGCTAGCGCTATCCGGTTACGTCCGTAATGTCTCGACAGAATGCAGGCAGTGGCCACTGGGAGTTCGGTTACAGCCGTAAAGCTATGCCGATTACGCTCGTAACGTGCGATCGTTGCGCATACAACCTATTGACCATTGCGCACGCTATGCGCGTTGATTGGGTTACGGCCGTAAGGCCCTGCGGGTTACGGTCGTAACGTGTCCGACCATATATAGGCCTGACTCGTCCAGAATTCATTTCACTTCATTTCTTCCTTGTTTTTCATTCTTGAGATGGCTGCTGGACGGGGGCGGTCGATAGGAGGAGTTCTTGGCCAATTCTACTCATCTCCAAGGCTTTTTGGAAGGCCTTTGTTGATTAGAACAACATCTAATCCGTGTTCTTCATCAAATCAAGGTATTTCCTTGCTTAGAACCCTACTTGTATGATTTTTGGAGGTTTCTTCGCGATTCATTGATTTGTCCGATTTTTATGAATTGGTTATGGTATTCTTGTTGTCTTGGCCGTAATCTTCGGATTTTGTAACTCATTTATTGATTTTTACCACCCGGAACTTGATTTCCAATTTCCTTGAAGAACCCTTGGATTCTTGTCGTTTTTTCGGTTGATTCGAATTCCGTTTAGCGTTATTTATGCATGGTGATGTTATTTTCATAGCGTTCGTGAAGTTGTCAAAGTCTTGGTCGTTTTTGGAGGTTCGAAGGATAACCGACCGTATCCGTTCGTTGTTTCCTGTTGCTCGTGGTATCGAGGCAAGTATCTTGCCCATACATTTCGTGTTTCGTAGACGTGATAATTGGTAATTGATTATATGTGGAATTTTAATGTTTTAATGAACTTTCAAAAAGGATCGGTATATTTTTGATAAAGGTTTTCCTTCGAAGATAACTCGTAGGCTTTGTGAATAGATGTGTTTTCAGATTATGTGTATCAGTGTTGTGTGATGGAAGATATTGAACATATTTTAGTAAATTTAGTAGACCGTAATTATTTGCCGTGGATTGTGTATTGAGATGTGTAATTGTACGGTGAATATGTGACGTTGTGTGATATTAGTTGTTACTCCTTCGTAAGGAGGTTGGGACACTTGGTGTTGTTTGGCATTGGTATTTGCTTGTCGTTGTGTGACATTGATTGTGAGTATATGTCGGTTAAAGTGGCCATTCTAGCGAAGTACCTAGCATTTGTATGCATATTCTAGTATTCGAATTATGGCTTCCCGTGGCGTTGTGGATGATATGTGTATGTTCACCTAGGGACGGTCTGATGGGGCCTTTAGGGATACGTATTGCCGTGTGTGTGCGTATCGCGAACTGGGGTTAACCACCCAGGGATGTCCGACGGGGATCTGCGGGGTACGATGGTCGTGGGTCTCGTACCAATGGTTAACTTTGAAATGTTTTGTTGGAGAACTGTGATTTTTGGCGCATATTTCGTCTGATTAGAATGGCAGTCCAAATGGTATCGTACTTGGCTGGAATGGCACCAGTGAATGTGTTGTGTGTGATTTGTCCCTTGACTGTGATAATTTGGTATGATCCTGTGGTTGCTCTGTGTATTGTAGCTCTGTGATGTGTTGAGTTCGACCGTATTGTCAAGTTGCAAAGTTGTGCTCTCTGTTGTCATTCTGTGGGACTGTTGTCATGGTAATGTTTGACACGGTGTAGTTTATGTCGGGTTATTCTTGTGAGTATGTGATGTGAATAAGTTGATTCACGGACCCCCGTGCTTGTGGTTGGAATGTTATGATTGGGTCGTGGACCCCGTATTTTGTTATCGGAATCGTATTTTGAAATAAATGATTTTTGGGCTGTGTCCCAAAGTGTTTCGAAAGGCTTGAAAATTCTTAAACCCCAAATGCTTTCAAAACTCCCGAGATCGTAAAATGTTTTGTAAGATGTAAAATGGTTTTATTCCTATCTTTCATAATTCAAACTGTTTTGAGCAAGTGAATTATCTCGGGAAGTATATTCACGATTTCTATGTTCTTGGAGTATGATACGTATGGCTTGCCTTTGTATTTATACTTACACTAGCAAAACAGTGAAGTTTTGCTAACTCCCGAGTATTCGGGGGGTGGATGTCTGTATTGCGTCCATGTATTTGCAGTTGCTGGGGAGCAATTCACAAGATCGTTATGAAGGATGATGGGAGACGACGATACTAATCACATGAAGACCGGTGTTGAGTATTTTGGCGATGTCTTGTTGTTTTGTCCTTCCATTGTGTCTATTATTCCCATTTTATGGGAATGTTGATTTATGTTAGATCCTGCGTGGGTATGAGTTGCGAGAAAGAGTAATGTATGGTTGATGTGTATGTTGTGGTAAAAGACCAAATCATTCTAATGGTTCGTTATTTAACCATGTCGGCATGTATTGTGTTGTTGAGTTTTCTGTATTTACCCTGGCAGATCCTCACGGAGAGGGTCTGCGGCGCTGTAATATTCCCAAACGGTTTGGGGGTGTTACAGAATATGGTATCAGAGCTTAGGTTGCGGAAACCTAGGTTGTCGGGTCTTTAACACCCTCAAGAAATTCAAGGTATATTACAGTGTCGTGGACCCCCACATGGGACCCACCAGGCTAGACACAACTTACCACAGTAGAAACACACATCAACCAGTTGAAAATCAAATAACACGCCCGGTACAACCGGCAGAATAATCGACAATGGCAAACATAAATAACTTTAACTAATACAAATCATAATCCTAAGGGAAATGCCTAAGTACTCGCGAGTACAATCTATAAGTTTCAAAAGTAGACAACAACCATATCGAATGGGACAACGAAAATAAAAGGACTCAATGCATATGTCAACGACCCTGGCCAGCATCCTCGTATTGTCCCAGCGCTCGCTCTTACGGATGATCATAACCTGAAATCCATAACAAGAATTTCCCCACAACGGGTCCCCAGAGGGGTTAGCAATTACGCTAGTACAAGTAATCAAGGCAAATCATTCGCTTACACATTTCATAGTACAATGCACCAATTCATTTCAAAACCAAAACCAGACATGTCTTTTCCAGAAAAAAACAGTCACAATCAAATTTGCATAGGACCGGGACGAAGCCACGAATCCCACTCGAGGCCTCTAAGGACCCTCCCGAGCTGGCCACATTCATAAAACAAATCAAGCACACACGTCACCTAGGACCGGGACGAAGCCACGAATCCCACTCGAGGCCTCTAAGGACCCTCCCGAGCTGGCTAGCGAAACAAACTCATGAATCTAGGACGAAGCTATAGATTCCCTCGAGGCCCCGTCGGACCCTCCCGAGGTGAGCAAAGCACACACAATATACATTACCATTTCACGTTAAGCATAAAGGTTTCCAAGAATTACTTGCCTTGAATAATTGATGACGCAACGAATGGAAAGGAAAATCACCGACGAACGCTAGGAACCAACGGAACCGAACCTAACGATTCGAAGAACATAATCACAACCAACTCTAAACGAATACGGAAATGGAATACACCTGAAAACCCGCCTACGATTCATGTATATTCGTATAAAAATAACGAGGGCGGACCACAACCGAATCCTCTCGAATACACAACAACCACGAAATATACCATGAATCCGTAAGGAAAACAAGAATACTAGCAAAATTAATCATATTCAACATGAATTAATCAACCGTATGGAACGAATCGAAGAAAAACCGAAAAACCCCCAATTTATCCAAAAGTAGGGTTCTAAGAGATTTACCTTGGATTAGGATGAAAGATTCGTGTTGATGTTGTTATTATACACCAAGAACTCAAGGAAAATGATGGTTGGGATGATTGGAGGAAGAAATCGCCAAGAAAATCGCCCAAAATCGCCAAAGCCGCGGAGAGGGAGAAGAAATGAGAAAAGATGTACATCTGGGTCAACTCCCTGGTTTATATAGCCAGGGAGTGTTAGCACGCGCTAATCTTCAAAAGTTAGCCTGCACTAACGGGACAAAACTCCAATCCAGAAGTTGACGTCCCAGTTCAGTAACCAGATTTCTGGGCCGTTAGCGTGCGCTACCCGAAACGTAGCGTGCGCTAATGGCCTCTCGGTAGCTCGCGTTATCGGCTATAGCGTGCGTTACCTGGAAATCAGACGAGTCCAGAAGTGAACTGTCCAGTACTCACCTGACCCCGTTAGCGCGTGCTATCGGCCAAACGTAGCGTGCGCTAAAAGCGTATCGGTAGCGCGCGCTATCGGCCATAGCGTTCGCTACCTGGGCACCTGACCGAGTCTAGTAGCAAACTGTCCAGTACTGGACAGTCACGCTAGCACACGCTACCGGACATCTTAGCGTGCGCTAGTCCCCCGACATTAGCGTGCGCTAGTCCCCCGACATTAGCGTGCGCTAGTCCCCCGACATTAGCGTGCGCTAGACAACGTAGCGTGCGCTAATCCGCTAGTCCAGAGGGCTGGAATCAGAACTGCCAGTCCCAGGGCTCAGCTCGCTAGCGCGCGCTACGAAGCAGACGTAGCGTGCACTACTAAGGGATCTCTAGCGTGCGCTATGCAGAAAAAATTAGTGCGCGCTAGGCACGGAATATGAACGAAACATCAAACGGAACATCTCAAAACTCATAATAACATAGAATGGATCCACGGCAACCCCGAAACGGCGGTTCCGCACAACAATTACGAGAATTAGATCAATAGATGACGGAAGAAATACACTAAAAGATACACGAGGGTCGCTACAAACGAGAATTACACCGAAAAATGAAAAATACCGGGAAAAGAAAAATGCGGATATTACATTCTACCCCTCTAAAAATAAGTTTCGTCCCGAAACTTAAGAAACAAACAACTCAGGGTACCTAGCACGTATGCTATCCTCGGTTTCCCAAGTTGCCTCCTCGACACCATGTCTCGACCACTGCACCTTGACCAAAGGGATGGTCTTATGCCTCAGTCGCTTCTCACGATGCTCCAAAATCTTCAAAGGACGTTCCTCAAAAGTAATATCCTCGGCGACATCAATATCACCATAATCGATGACGTGACTAGGATCCGGGACATATTTCCTCAGCTGGGAAACATGAAAAACGCTATGAACATGACTCAGGGCCGGGGGTAACGCCAAACGGTATGCCAACCCACCGACTCGCTCGAGAATCTCAAAGGGTCCAATAAATCTCGGACTCAACTTCCCTTTATTCCCGAAACGGAAAACTCCTCTCGTCGGCGACACCTTTAGCAAAACATGGTCTCCCACCTCGAATTCCAAAGGTCGACGACGGACATCGGCATATGACTTCTGTCGACTCTGGGCAGTCAACATCCGTTCCTGAATTAATTCTATCTTCCGCCTCGTCTCTAGAACGATATCCGGCTCGGTCCCGACCAAATCGGACGCCTCACTCCAACAAATCGGTGATCGACAATGCCGCCTATAAAGTGCCTCATACGGTGCCATCCGAATCGACGCGTGCCAACTATTGTTGTACGTGAATTCGATCAATGGCAAATGCTCCTCCCAGTCACTGCCCCAATCGAGAGCACAAGCACGCAACATATCCTCGAACGTCTGGATAGTGCGTTTCGACTGTCCATCTGACTGAGGATGAAAAGAGGTACTCAAACGCAAACGAGTACCCAACGCCTTATGCACCGCCTGCCAAAAGTGCGATACAAAACTGCCATCACGATCCGAAACAATAGACTTCGGAGTACCGTGAAGCCTCACGATCTGCGCGATAAACACGAGCCAATTTCTACGGGCCCCAAGTGTTCTTGATGCCCAGAAAATGTGCCGAATTGGTCAGACGATCAACAATCACCCAAACCATATTCATGCCCGACCTCGATCTCGGCAAACTCGTAATGAAATCCATCGATATATCTTCCCATTTCCATTCCGGAATAGGAAGTGACTGCAATAACCTGGCCGGTCGTTGATGCTAGATTTTGACCTGCTGACAAGTCAAACATCTCTCTACAAACTGTGCGACCTCCTCCTTCATATCATTCCATCAGAAATTCCTTCTCAGGTCCTTCTACATCTTACTCGAACCAGGATGAACGGAGTGAGGTGTAGCATGGGCCTCGCGCAAAATACTCTGTCTCAACTCTGAGTCGTTCGGTACACAAAGCCAACTCTGGAATCTCAAAACACCATCCTCGTGAATCACAAACCCAGGAGACTTTCCCTTAAGAACGTTCTCTCGGATTTGAGTAATCATCGGATCCTCCATCTGCTTCAGCTTAATTTCATCGATTAAAGATGACGAAATCTCTAAAGCACAAAGTTGCCCGACAGCTCCAGGCAACAAAACCTCAACATCCAACTCGATCAAAACTCGCTGAAGCTCAGATTGAGACGTAAGGATCTCAAGCGTTCGCAACGCAACCGGTTTCCGACTCAAGGCCTCGGCCACGATGTTCGCCTTGCCCAGATGATAAAGGATTTCGAGGTCATAATCCTTAATCAACTCTAACCACCTCCTCTGCCTCATATTCAACTCCTGCTGAGTGAATATGTATTTCAGACCCTTATGATCGGTAAAAATCTGACATGCAGAGCCGAAAAGATAGTGACGCCAAATCTTGAGCGCAAAAACAACTGCCGCTAACTCCAAATTGTGAGTAGGGTAATTAAGCTCATACGGCCTCAACTGTCTCGACGCATATGCAATGGTCTTGTGGTGCTGCATCAATACGCACCCAAGACCCTGGCCCGAAGCATCACTATAAACAGCAAAACCCCCGTTGCCACACGGCAACGCTAAAATCGGGGCTGAAGTCAAACGCCTCTTCAGCTACTCAAAACTCGACTGTCTCTCATCATTCCAGACGAACTTCTCGGATTTCTGGAGTAACTGTGTAAGCGGCCGAGCCAGTTTCGAGAAACCCTCGACGAACCTACGGTAGTAGCCGGCCAAACCCAAGAAACTACGGATCTCCTTCACATTCTTGGGCGGTGCCCAATCCAACACTGCCTCAACCTTCTGCGGATCCACACGAACCCCCTCGGCTGAAATCACGTGGCCTAAAAACATCACTTCCTTCAGCCAGAACTCACATTTCGAGAACTTCGCATAGAGTTGCTCGGTTCTCAAAATGTCTAACATTGCTCGCAAATGATGGGCATGCTCTTCCTCGTTACTCGAATAAATAAGAATATCGTCAATGAAGACGACGACACACTTGTCCAAATACTCGATAAAGACTTTGTACATCAATTGCATGAACACCGCCGGCGCATTAGTTAACCCGAAAGGCATAACTACAAACTCGTAGTACCCGTATCTCGTCCGAAAAGCTGTTTTCGGCACATCGGACTCCCTCACTCGGAGCTGATAGTACCCCGATCTCAAATCAATCTTCGAGAACACCGCAGCTCCCTCCAACTGATCGAACAAGTCATCAATCCTCGGTAAAGGATACTTGTTCTTGATGGTCACCTTGTTTAGTTCGCGATAGTCGATACACAAACGCAGTGAACCATCCTTCTTTCGCACAAACAGGACCGGTGCGCCCCAAGGCGAGGCGCTCGGTCGAACATACCCCGACTCAAGAAGCTCACTCAACTGCTTCTTCAACTCGGCCATCTATGAAGGTGCCATGCGATACGGCGCCTTCGAAATCGGAGCCGCGCCCGGCTCTAACTCTATAGCAAACTCAACCTCACGATCCGGTGGCAATCCTGGTAACTCGTCAGGAAATACATCAGGGAACTCACTAACGACTGGAATCGACGAAAACTCGACTCCACCATCCTCCGCCTTCAAGGCATAGCACCAATAACCAGTACACCCCTTTCGCAGGAGCCTCATCGCCTTCAAGGCGTTAATAACGAACTTCTGGTTTTCCCTCTTTCGTCCCGCGAAAGAGTGCTCGGTGCCGTCCTCGGCTAACATAGTGATGATTCTCGTGTTGTAGTTCATGATTGCGCCATGCCGCTCGAGCCAATCATCCCTGAGAATCAAATCCTCACCCTCGATACTCACAACAATAAGATTAGAGAGCCAGGCCCTCTCACAAATAAACACAGAACAGTCCCGGACCTCTCGATCACCGACGATTCTATCACCGCTAGGAAGTTTAACGATGAAAGGCTCGCAAGGTGATAAGCAGTCAAGACTCAAACGGCGCACACACTCCAGAGAAATGAATGAATGCGTAGCACCCGAATCAAAAAGCACACTGACAGGATGGGAATGGATATGAACGGTACCTGTCGCCACAGTGGCTACTGGATCATCGGCCCTCCTCATCTCATAGATACGCGGCTGGGCAGAGCCGACACTGGAAGTTCCTCCTCTAGCGGGCTGACCCCGACCTCTACCTCGACCGGCACTCAGCGGAGGTTGCGGAGCAAACGAGCCCTGGTTCACACTCGGCTCCATAGGTGCTGGGCGAGGAGAACGGGCGCCGCGAATTAGTCTGATCTGTTCACAAAAAGAAGCCTTGTGGCCCGACTGACCACAAGTATGACAAGTCAAAGGCAGACGAGGACACTCCCGGTTCCTATGGCCCGGCTAGCCACAGTTAAAGCATGTGGGATCACGAACGGAGGTTCCGGCGGCACCTCGAAAACTCCCAGAGAAACGAGCCGAACCGCCCGTAGAAATATTTGCAGATTGAGATTTCTGCTGACTTCCACCCTTGTAACCCGAGAAATTCCCAGCGGATCTCTACTTCTTACTCTCTCGGACCGCCGCACTGGCTGTCACCGACATATCATAGGCAAGAGCTCGACTCTGATAATCCTTCAAAGTAGTACAGACGAGCCCAGACATGTAGTTTAGAATTGACAATTTCATCCTTCTGGAAAAATAGAAAATTTTGTCGCTCTCTTCTACAACCTGGGTCTTCACATAGCCCAAATCCTTGTTAAAATCGGCAAATAGCTTGGGATACGGGAATATCCGTGGTTGAGCATCATAGAAAGCATGGACTCGAGCCTGTCTAACCGGCCACGGGCAATATTCAGTCTCCATCAATTCTTGAAATTCGGCCCATGAAGCGACATGGTCTTTGGGCCCAACGGCCTCCCACCAATCTGTGGCGTCCCCAGTGAGAAAGTAGTGGGCAATAGGGACCTTACGGTCCTCGGGACAGTTGGTGGCAACGAAGACTTTGGATATCTCCTTGATCCACCCCTCCCAGCCGATCGGGTCTGATGCTCCTGAAAACTGAGGAGGATGCATCTTGATGACATCTTGGAGCCAACGGTCTGCTCCGCCCCGATTAGCATGGTCCGGATCCGGGTTCTGAACCACCTGAGCTATCGCCGCCATTTGGTTTACCATTTGCTGCATAACGGCCGCCATACCAAGGTCAGCGCGCTCCTGAGAAGAAGCATGACTGTGACGGTCACCGGTACTGCCAGCTCCCGAAGAATGCGACGTGGCCGCTCCACCGGCTTCCCCACATCCCCGACCGCGTCCACGTCCACGACCACGACCACGGCCCCTTCCAGCATCCATGCTGGTGTTAAGAGGTGGCAAAAAGCAACTCGATGATAAGTAAAAGAGGGAAAATAACCACAGTTCAAGAAATAGACATACGGTACGAGAAAACAAAGAATCGAGTAAGAAAACTTACGAACACTGGTAGTATTGAGATGCCGACAGCAGTGTGACAATGTGCAAAACAAAACACAACTAGACCCAAATAACCGACAAGCCTAGGTATTCATAAACCTAGTTCTCCGATACCATTTTCTGTAACACCCCCGAGAAATTCAAGGTATATTATAGTGTCGTGGACCCCTACATGGGATCCACCAAGCTAGACACAACTTACCGCAGTAGAAACACACATCAACCAGTTGAAAATCAAATAACACGTCTGGTACAACCGGCAGAATAATCGACAATGGCAAACATAAATAACTTCAACGAATACAAATCATAATCGGAAGGGAAATGCCTAAGTACTCGCGAGTACAATTTATAAGTTTCAAAAGTAGACAACAACCATATCGAATGGGACAACGAAAATAAAAGGACTCAATGCATATGTCAACGAACCTGGCCAGCATCCTCGTACTATCCCAGGGCTCGCTCGACCGGATGATCATAACCTGAAATCCATAACAAGAATTTCCCCACAACGGATCCCCAGAGGGGTTAGCAATTACGCTAGTACAAGTAATCAAGGCAAACCATTCGCTTACACGTTTCATAGTACAATGCACCAAATCATTTCAAAAACCAAAACCAGACATGTCTTTTCCGGAAAGAAACAGTCACAATCAAATTTGCCTAGGACCGGGACGAAGCCACGAATCCCACTCTAGGCCTCTAAGGACCCTCCCGAGCTGGCCACATTCATAAAACAAATCAAGCAAACACGTCACCTAGGACCGGGACGAACCCACGAATCCCACTCGAGGCCTCTAAGGACCCTCCCGAGCTGGCTAGCGAAACAAGCTCATGAATACAGGACGAAGCCATAGATTCCCTCGAGGCCCCGTCGGACCCTCCCGAGGTGAGTAAATCACACACAATATACATTACCATTTCACGTTAAGCATAAAGGTTTCCAAGAATTACTTGCCTTGAATAATTGATGACGCAACGAACGGAAAGGAAAATCACCGACGAATGCTAGGAACCAACGGAACCGAACCTAACGATTCGAAGAACATAATCACAACCAACTCTAAACGAATACGGAAATGGAATACACCCGAAAACCCGCCTACAATTCATGTATATTCGTATAAAAATAACAACGAGGGCGGACCACAACCGAACCCTCTCGAATACGCAACAACCACGAAATATACCATGAATCCGTAAGGAAAACAAAAATACTAGCAAGATTAATCATATTCAACAAGAATTAATCAACCGTATGGAACGAATCGAAAAAAAACTCGAAAACCCCCAATTTATCCAAAAGTAAGGTTCTAAGAGATTTACCTTGGATTAGGATGAAAGATTCGTGTTGATATTGTTATTATACACCAAGAACTCAAGGAAAATGATGGTTGGGATGATTGGAGGAAGAAATTGCCAAGAAAATCGCCCAAAATCGCCAAAGCCGCGGAGAGTGAGAAGAAATGAGAAAAGACGTACATCTGGGTCAACTCCCTGGTTTATATAGCCAGGGAGTGTTAGCGCGCACTAATCTTCAGAAGTTAGCGTGCGCTAACGGGACAAAACTCCAGTCCAGAAGTTAACGTCCCAGTCCCGTAACCAGATTTATGGGCCGTTAGCGTGCGCTACCCGAAACGTAGCGTGCGCTAATGGCCTCTCAGTAGAGCACGCTATCGGCCATAGCATTTGTAACACCCCAAACTAGCCGGATATTACAGTGTTGTGGACCCCCAACTCGGACCCACCAGGCGAATGAAAATGAATGAATTACACAGGGTAAATGTAGTACCGAACCACATTACAACATTAATTACTCCGATGAGGAGTTTCATACAACACACCAAAGATAATACAGAATGCATGTATATTTTATATGGAGATAAAATATACAACACTGAGTAAAATGAGTATTCAAACGGAATGTCTGCAGCGGAATAAAATGAAGGAAACAGAAATGACTGAAAAGATTGGGGGGCCCTACTAGTATCATTGGGACTCCTCGCCGTCAACGTGCTCTCCCCGTGCTTTTGCCTTGCCATGACCTGAAAACAATATCCCCTAACGGGGTCAGTTACACAGAATAACAATCCTCAAGAGTTGAATACACACAATCCTGTTGAAAACATACGCAATCAAACTTGCTATATGAATCAACTAACAGTACGGCTCAAAGGAGTGGCGCCACACTACGTCCGGGATGGAAATGTGTCCGTGCACAAGCCACCAACGAGTATCGATCGAATACACGTGTGGTCTTGTACCTAATCAGTCTCACGAAGCAATCGACTCGTGTGCACCGTCCAATGTGAGGCCAACAACCAACACACGACTTAAATGTGCCCGACATGAAAATCCTACACATACCAACCGGCACGCCAGTATGACCCGGAATGCCACGATATAACAAAAGTGACATCGAAAATCAATAATGACTCACCAAGATGAAATGATGGTGAAATGAATGACAGCTCAATGAAATGATTGGAACCCCGTTCCTCGTGAGTGAAGTGATTAAGTGACAATTACAAGTCTCAATACGGTTAGTACTTTATGAATGAATTATGACTATGAATGAACAACAACGAAAGGAGTGAATATCCTTTTAACTGAGTAAGAATTAACTTACACAACACGGATGAATAATGTCCGTCCACGAACAACGTCCTAAATGAAATGTCAGTCGCTTGAACAACCTTGAATAACACAATTACCAATAATCCATTCAATACACGTATCAAACACGATTTAACCAACTCAAACGTCGATACAACAATATCCAAACTCATAGATGCACTCTAACGAATACGTTGTAAATATCCTTCCCGTTGGTTACAACCAAACCCAAATTATCGAAACCAACTATTAAATGATTGATTCAAACCAGCAACAATATCAATGGCATCAATAATCCAATAGGAATCCACAATTCAAGATTACAACAACATCAATCGGAAAATCCCCGAATTAACCGAAGTCAACCCCAAGGGTTCTTGAAATAATTCCCAAAATAGCCATTAAATCCGTAGGAATACATTCATTCAAGGTAGATAATCCATATCTAACATATTCCAACAACAATCCAAGCTTACACGAAGAAATCTGAAGGAAAAACCTAAAAATCCGAAATTCTAGATCCAAGAAATTAATACCTTGATTTGATGTGATGAGGATGATGAAATTATGATTAATCCAAATGGTAAGCTTGAAAATGATGATTGATGATTACACCTCGAATAACACTCTCCAAATCGCCCGAAATCGCCCAAAACCGTCGAAGAAACGAAGAGAAATAATAATTGATGAAGAAAGGACTGAACTGTCCTATATATAGAAGCACCAGTTAGCGTGCGCTAGCTCCTGTGCATAGCGTGCGCTAACGGGTGTACTGGATAGTCCAGTACCCTCTGATTCG
The DNA here is from genome assembly GCA_033398695.1 of Orobanche coerulescens. Taxonomy (NCBI): domain Eukaryota; kingdom Viridiplantae; phylum Streptophyta; class Magnoliopsida; order Lamiales; family Orobanchaceae; genus Orobanche; species Orobanche coerulescens. The sequence continues at coordinate 14,993,928 of CM065803.1, forward strand.
CAACTGTAGCGTGCGCTACGTACCTTTTGTAGCGTGCGCTACAACCATGTATTAGCGTGCGTTAACACCAATGGTTAGCGTGCGCTAACGAATTATCTGATGCCCAGTACTGGAGTCCAGAACCTCCCGTTCTCTGATCTGATCTCGGTAGCGCGCGCTACACACAATATTTAGCGTGCGCTACTACACCGTTTGTGTATGCTAAAACCACTCATAGCGTGCGCTAGGCATATATCCAAAGCAGTCCAGTAGCCACTGGACTCAACCTGATCCGACCTTAGCGCGCGCTATACCAACTGCATAGCGTACGCTACTCCGGTATACTAGCGCGCGCTACTTACCATTCGTAGCGTGCACTACTTACAACCCAACTGCAGTCCAATGCCTTCTGGATTGCCTGCTTGAAACATACTAGCGTGTGCTAGTGTTAAGAGGTAGCGTACGCTACCCGTACTCAATTAGCGTACGCTAAAGAGAGTACGTAGCGTGCGCTACTCCTCACACACAGCACATCAAGAAAGTGACAACGATGATAAACATCGCACGATTCTCCAACTAGATTGATGATGAATGACGATTGATACATGATACAATTTCTCTGAACGAAGAATACAATGATTGAATATGAGTGACAAAAATATCATTAATGAGTGAAAATTACTGAGTGACAATTACAGAATGATAAGCACTGAATGATAATGACTGAATTACAACCGGGTATTACATACACTCCCCTTAAAAGAGTTTCGTCCCCGAAACTAAGGGTCAAACAACTCGGGATAACTCTCCCGCATACTATCCTCGGTTTCCCAAGTAGCCTCTTCGACTTCGTGTCTAGACCACTGAATTTTAACCAAAGGAATCGTCTTATTCCTCAACTGTTTTCGCCGCTCTAAAACTTGTATAGGACGCTCCTCATATGAATGATCATCGGCGATCTCGATTTCGTCGAACTGAAGTATGTGACTCGGGTCGGCAACATACTTCCGCAACTGAGAGACATGAAACACATTATGAATTCGGCTCAACGCCGGAGGTAGGGCCAATCGATAAGCTAACTCGCCTACTCGATCCAAAATCTCAAACGGCCCAATTAATCTCGGACTCAACTTCCCCCTTTTCCCAAAACGGAAGATACCACGACTCGGGGAAACCCTGACCAAAACATGGTCACCCGTCTCGAACTCTAATGGTCGACGACGATTATCTGCATATGATTTCTGTCGACTCTGAGCGGTCAACAAATGACTCTTGATCAAAGCTACCTTCTCACGGGCGGCTATAAGCATATCGGGCTCGGTGCCGATTGATTCTGATAAGTCATCCCAACACAAAGGAGATCGACAACGACGACCATACAAGGCCTCGTAAGGTGCCATCTTAATCGAAGAATGCCAACTAATATTGTACGTGAACTCGATCAACGGTAGTTGGGCTTCCCAATCGTCTTTCCAATCGAGGACACATGCCCTCAACATGTCCTCCAAAGTCTGAATAGTCCTCTCTGATTGTCCGTCGGACTGAGGATGAAAAGCTGTACTGAGATTAAGCTGAGTTCCCATAGCACGATGACCTGATTTCCAAAAATGAGACACGAATCGTCCGTCACGACCAGAAACAATACTTTTAGGAGTACCGTGCAATCTCACTATCTCTTTGATAAACAACTAGGCAAGTCTCTCGGGACCCCACGTATCCTTAATCTCAAGGAAATGAGCTGATTTAGTTCATGCCACGACGACTCGTCGGCAAACTCGTGATGAAGTCCATAGAAATATCCTCCCACTTCCACTCTGGAATAGGGAGAGGTTTCAGAATACCCGCCGGTCACTGATGTTCTATCTTGACTTGCTGACAGGTCAAACATCTCGAAACAAATTCCGCGACTTCTCGCTTCATATTACTCCACCAGTAATTTTGTTTCCAATCTTTATACATCTTGCTAGACCCCGGATGAACGGAATAAGGGGTAGCATGAGCTTCTCTCAAAATCGAGTTTTTCAACTCGTCATTCGCCGATACGCACAACCGATTCTTAAATCGCAAAAGTCCATCCTCGTGGACCACAAACCCGGGGGCTTTCCCCTGAGTCACATCCTCTCGAATGCGTAACAAAAATGGGTCCGAACCCTGATTCTCCCTGATCGCCTCCTCAAGTGGCGATGAAATCTCCAACGTACAAAGTTGCCCTTGTACTCGCTGTAACCAGACCTCAATCTCGGGTCTCAAAAATTCCTGCTGAAGTTTCTTCTGAACTGATAATCGAGCAAGCATCTGCTCCTGAACGGACTTACGACTCAAGGCATCGGCGACAACGTTCGCCTTGCCCGGGTGGTAAAGGATCTCGATATCATAATCTTTGATTAGTTCCAACCACCGTCTCTGTCGCATATTTAACTCCTTCTGAGTAAATATATACTTTAAACTCTTATGATCGGTGAATATCTGACAGGTAACGCCATAAATACAATGACGCCAAATCTTCAATGCAAATACCACGGCTGCTAACTCCAGGTCGTGGGTCGGGTAATTAACCTCGTAAGGTCTCAATTGCCGTGAAGCATAAGCAATGACTTTCCCGTTATGCATGAGTACACATCCGAGACCCTGTCCGGACGCATCACTATAAACCACAAATCCTTCTGTCCCGTGCGGTAAAGAAAGGATAGGTGCTGAAGTTAACCGGCTCTTGAGTTCCTCGAAACTCTGTTGACACGCGTCGGACCACGTGTATTTCTTATCTTTCCGTAAAAGATTCGTCATGGGTTGAGCGATTTTAGAAAATCCTTCAACAAACTGCCGATAATAACCGGCTAATCCAAGAAAGCTTCGGATCTCCTTAACATTCTTCGGAGGTAGCCAATCTCGGATAGCCTCCGTCTTCTGAGGGTAGATACGAACTCCGTCTGATGAAATTACATGTCCGAGAAATGTCACTTCGGACATCCAGAACTCACACTTGGAAAACTTCCCATAAAGTTGTTCTCGTCTCAACACATCGAGTACTTGATGAAGGTGAAACTCGTGTTCCTCCCGGTCACGAGAATAAATCAAAATGTCATCAATAAAGACAACCACGAATTGATCCAAATAGTCGATGAAAACCCGATTCATTAACTCCATGAACACCGCAGGTGCATTAGTTAATCCAAACGGCATAACCACAAACTCATAATGACCATAGCGTGTTCGGAACGCCGTCCTTGCGATATCCGACTCTCGAATCCGCAACTGATGATATCCAGATCTTAAGTCGATCTTGGAAATAACACTCGAATAACACCTGCGGTGGTAAGCTTGAAAATGATGAAATGATGATTAATCTGAATGGTAAGCTTGAAAATGATGATTGATGATTACACCTCGAATAACACTCTCCAAATCGCCCGGAATCGCCCAAAACCGTCGAAGAAACGAAGAGAAATGATAATTGATGAAGAAAGGACTGAACTGTCCTATATATAGAAGCACCAGTTAGCGTGCGCTAGCTCCTGTGCGTAGCGTGCGCTAACGGGTGTACTGGATAGTCCAGTACCCTCTAATCGCAACTGTAGCGTGCGTTACGTACCTTTTGTAACGTGCGCTACAACCATGTATTAGCGTGCGTTAACACCAATGGTTAGCGTGCTCTAACAAATTATCTGATGCCCAGTACTGGAGTCCAGAACCTCCCGTTCTCTGATCTGATCTCGGTAGCGCGCGCTACACACAATATTTAGCGTGCGCTACTACACCGTTTGCGTACGCTAAAACCACTCATAGCGTGCGCTATCCAAAGCATTCCAGTAGCCACTGGACTCAACCTGATCCGACCTTAGCACGCGCTATACCGACTGCATAGCGTGCGCTACTCCGGCCTACTAGCGCGCGCTACTTACCATTCGTAGCGTGCGCTACTTACAACCCAACTGCAGTCCAGTGCCTTCTGGACTGCCTGCTTGAAACATACTAGCGTCCGCTAGTGTTAAGAGGTAGCGTACGCTACCGTACTCAATTAGCGTACGCTAAAGAGAGTACGTAGCGTGCGCTACTCCTCACACACAGCACATCAAGAAAGTGACAACGATGATAAACATCGCACGATTCTCCAACTAGATTGATGATGAATGATGATTGATACACGATACAATTTCTCTGAACGAAGAATACAATGATTGAATATGAGTGACAAAAATATCATTAATGAGTGAAAATTACTGAGTGACAATTTCAGAATGATAAGCACTGAATGACAATGACCGAATTACAACCGGGTATTACAGCATGCGCTACCTGGACATCAGCCGAGTCCAGAAGTGAATTGTCCAGTACTCACCTGACCCCGTTAGCGCGCGCTATCGGCCACAGCATGTGCTACCTGGGCACCTAACCGAGCTGATAGCAAAGCATCGATCTTGATCGATACCACGCTAGCGCACGCTACCGGACATCTTAGCGTGCGCTAGTCCCCCGACATTAGCGTGCGCTAGACAACGTAGCGTACGCTAATCCGCTAGTCCAGAGGGCTGGAATCAGAACTACCACTCCCAGGGCTCAGCTCGCTAGCGCGCGCTACGAATCAGACGTAGCGTGCACTACTAAGGGATCTCTAGCGTGCGCTATGCAGAAAAAAATAAGAGCGCGCTAGGCACGGAATATGAACGAAACATCAAACGGAACATCTCAAAACGCATAATAACATAGAATGGATCCACGGCAACCCCAAAATGGCGGTTCCGCACAACAATTACGAGAATCAGATCAATAGATGACGGAAGAAATACACTGAAAGATACACGAGGGTCGCTACAAACAAGAAATACACCGAAAAATGAAAAATACCGGGAAAAGAAAAATGCGGATATTACAGGGTCGAGTTTTGTGTTGTCGGGTCTTTTCTTGTCTTGTCTTGTCAGATTTTGTCTGACTGAGTCTTGTCACGATGCGTCGTCTGAGGTGTCGGTCGTGATTAGTATCGAGGTGCAGCCATCATCTTCGTGCGATCTGTGGATGTAAGTCTCCCTACTTTGTTGCGTCTCGTGTTATACGAGCTTGTGTGATTATACGTTATTATGTGGAGTTTAAATGTGCCTCGTGAATACATACTCCATACTTGTTTGATTCTCGTATTGTGCTAGAATAAAAAGTGATACCGGTGTATAAATGTGTGCATATATTGTGTGAATCGTTTCATTGAAGTAATGGCTTGGTATGATCCCGCAAGGAAAGTTTGTCAATGTGATATTTCAAAGTTTTAACTATTTTTGAAGAGTCACGTAAATTTTATTTTTAAACATCCTTCAAGAAAGGAAAATTTTTGATTTCATATGATGACCTCGAGACCAGAATTTTTTTAGAACTTAACTACTTATATTTTATTTTCATCTTGCCTTGCAAGTTTTCAAAAATTGATTTTAAAAACTCAAATGAGGTCTCCCAAAAATTTACTCGAAAGTGGCTCTTGCTTTCGACTTTTTGATTTCATGACTGTCGGTTCGAAGGTATGTAGTGATGTTGGCATTATTATTTGATCAATAATGCTCAAAATTGTGACTAAGTTGGTGGTGTGAACGTTAAGCCGTCCTCAATGCACTTGTTGTGAGAGTCCTCATTACTGAGAGGTAGGATTTCAATTTTAGATGTTAATTATCTTTTGACGGTCGCTTGTGTGATACTGTAATTACGTGGACAAATGATGTTGAAATGTGATTGGATTTGATGGTAATGGATCATATTTTGATAAAGTGGTAAATTATGTCTGTTGTGTGTGTGTTCGAAAACGCTTTTCTGAAAATCTTATAAACTTGAGCAAGTTGTGGAAAATTAAAATTCATAAAGTTTTGACGGTTCGCTCAATCGGCGCCTTCGGGTGGACTTTGAAAATCGTTTTAAATTTGCGAGCCGGCCTTGAATTTTCTAATGGAACCCCGACGGTATTGAAAGAATCGTTTTAAAGTACCTTTGAACATTTTGTAAAATGTTACCGTCGTTGATTATTGTATAGTGTTGAGAGGATTTTTGAAAATAATTTTTGGCGTATTGTTGTATTTTCAAATAATTCAGGTACATGATTTTCAAAAATCTTTCACACCATAAAAAAAATTATTTTCAAAAACCAATACAATTTTTATTTTCGAAAATATATTGTGAAAGATGAAAGATCTTACTCGATTTAACTTCAAACTCGGATTTAGAAAAGTTTTCTGTACTGAGCCAGTTATTGTGTGTGATCTTGAATCACTCCAAATAATGATGTGTAGTGACATAGTGATTTTGATCGTGTCGGTTGTAAGGAAATATTGTTTTGCAAATAATTTCAAATGAGACAGTTAAAGTCCGTTGTTTAAAAGTTTTGACAAAAAGCCGAGGTACCAAAAATACTTTCAGAGTTTTATTTTGAATAATCATGCAAATCCAAGGATTTCCAAATGACATCATTTAAAAGGATACCTCATGGATCTTCTTATCGAGTTGCTATTAGTTGTCTTATGTGATATGTCAAGTCGAGTTGGCAATTTGGTACATTATTTTGCGATGTTGTACCATTGTATTGAGAGAGTATCCGCTTAATATGCCGAGGGGCAAAGGGCGCGGTCGTGACCACGGTACAGGCAGTCATGGAGATTAGATGCGGGACCAAGAGAAGACTTTCGGGAAGGTTGCTATTCTAGCACTTCGTTCTCGTTGTTCAGGTTTCGGGGACGAAACCTCTTTTAAAGGTGATATGGTGTAATACCCATATTTTTCGCTTTCGTTTTATTCGACTCTATCAGATCGTTTGCGTTCGTCGATATTTTCTCGACTTTTTCAACTCTTCACTTTTTGTTGTTTGAACAAGTTGCGGTATTGTTTTGGGTTAATCCAATTGTCGTTGTGACTTTTTTCGAATTCAGTTCCACTCCTGGGAATCTTATGTAAATGCATATCTTGTCGTTTTCACCGGATCGTATATATTTTCTTGAGTCGAGCTGTGAACTATGGGGATGCTATTCGATTTTCGTTATTCGTTATGATTCGTATATGATTGTTCGACCGTTGTTGTCTCGGTCGTTGTTGTTCGATCGTTTGTTGTACGGTATTCATTGATCTCGTATCATGATTTTTGAGCGTTCAGACTCCTTCGTAATTTCCTTAAGTTCGGGAAATTAGTTTTGTTTTCGATCTTCCAACCCTTGGGCTGTGGAATTTCATATTTGTTCAGCGAATAGCTCGTGTTTTGATTGATGTATTGTTGACTTATTCAACTGTATTGATTTTCGTTCGTTGTGTTTTGTTATTGTCGGCAACGGATATCGTGTGTTATCTGAGTTTGTCTTGCGTTGTTCGTTCTATGTTTCAAGTTTCGGGGACGAAACTTCTTTTAAGAGGGGTGGAATGTAATACCCGAGATCTTTATTCCGATTTCGTTGACTTTCTTCGATCGAACGGACTGTTGTCGTCCGCGTCTTTGAGAATCGCATGCTTTGTATTGTGGTACGTTGAGCTTCGTAGACTGTTCGTTATTGTTTTGGATCTTAGCCGGTGCGTTCGCATGATCGAGACGTCGTCGAGTATCGAACCGGGCAGTCGGAGGGCAGGCTGGGCCGACTACGGCCGTAAGGCCTGGCCGATTACGGCCGTAAGGCTGCCGAACAGACTAGCCTGTGAGGACTCGGTTACGGCCGTAAGGTCTACCGGGTTAGCACTGGCCGGTTTCGTCCGTAATGTCTCGGCAGAATGCAGGCAGTGGCCACTGGGAGTTCGGCTACGGCCGTAAGGCTATGCCGATTACGGCCGTAACGTGCGATCGTTGCGCACGCAACTTGTCGACCATTGCGCACGCTATGCGGGTTGACTGGGTTACGGCCGTAAGGCCCTGCCGGTTACGGCCGTAACGTGTCCGGCCATATATAGGCCTGACTCGGCCAGAATTCATTTCACTTCATTTCTTCCTCGTTTTTCATTCTTGTGACGGCTGGTGGACGGGGGCGGTCGATATGAGGAGTTCTTGGCCAATTCTACTCATCTCCAAGGCTTTTTGGAAGGCCTTTGTTGATTAGAACAACGTCTAATCCGTGTTCTTCGTCAAATCAAGGTATTTCCTTGCTTAGAACCCTACTTGTATATTGATTTTTACCACCCGGAACTTGATTTCCAATTTCCTTGAAGAACCCTTGGATTTTTGTCGTTTTTCCGGTTGATTCGAATTCCTTTTAGCGTTATTTATGCGTGGTGATGTTATTTTCATAGCGTTCGTGAAGTTGTCGAAGTCTTGGTCGTTTTTGGAGGTTCGAAGGCTAACCGACCGTATCCGTTCGTTGTTTCCCGTTGCTCGTGGTATCGAGGCAAGTATCTTGCCCATACATTTCGTGTTTCGTAGACGTGATAATTGGTAATTGATTATATGTGGGATTTTAATGTTTTAATGAACTTTCAAAAAGGATCGGTATATTTTTGATAAAGGTTTTCCTTCGAAGATAACTCGTAGGCTTTGTGAATAGATGTGTTTTCTGATTATGTGTATCAGTGTTGTGTGATGGAAGATATTGAACATATTTTAGTGAATTTAGTAGACCGTAATTATTTGCCGAGGATTGTGTATTGAGATGTGTAATTGTACGGTGAATATGTGACGTTGTGTGATATTAGTTGTTACTCCTTCGTAAGGAGGTTGGGACACTTGGTGTTGTTTGGCATTGGTATTTGCTTGTCGTTGTGCGACATTGATTGTGAGTATATGTCGGTTAAAGTGGCCATTCTAGTGAAGTACCTAGCATTTGTATGCATATTCTAGTATTCGAATTATGGCTTCCCGTGGCGTTGTGGATGATATGTGTATGTTCACCTAGGGACGGTCTGATGGGGCCTCTAGGGATACGTATTGCCGTGTGTGTGCGTATCGCGAACTAGGGTTAACCACACAGGGATGTCCGACGGGGCTCTGCGGGGTACGATGGTCGTGAGTCTCGTACCAACGGTTAACTTTGAAATGTTTTGTTGGAGAGCTGTGATTTTTGGCGCATATTTCGTCTGATTAGAATGGCAGTCCAAATGGTATCGTACTTGGCTGGAATGGCACCAGTGAATGTGTTGTGTGTGATTTGTCCCTTGACTGTGATAATTTGGTATGATCCTGTGGTTGCTCTGTGTATTGTAGCTCTGTGATGTGTTGAGTTCGACCGTATTGTCAAGTTGCAAAGTTGTGCTCTCTGTTGTCGTTCTGTGGGACTGTTGTCATGGTAATGTTTGACACGGTGTAGTTTATGTCGGGTTATTCTTGTGAGTATGTGATGTGAATAAGTTGATTCACGGACCCCCGTGCTTGTGGTTGGAATGTTATGATTGGGTCGTGGACCCCGTATTTTGTTATCGGAATCGTATTTTGAAATAAATGATTTTTGGGCTGTATCCCTAAGTGTTTCGAAAGGCTTGAAAATTCTTAAACCCCAAATGCTTTCAAAACTCCCGAGATCGTAAAATGTTTTGTAAGATGTAAAATGGTTTTATTCCTATCTTTCATAATTCAAACTGTTTTGAGCAAGTGAATTATCTCGGGAAGTATGTTCACGATTTCTATGTTCTTGGAGTATGATATGTATGGCTTGCCGTTGTATTTATACTTGCACTAGCAAAACAGTGGAGTTTTGCTAACCCCCGAGTATTCGAGGGGTGGATGTCTGTATTGCGTCCAGGTATTTGCAGGTTGCTGGGGACAAATTCACAGGATCGTTATGAAGGATGATGGAAGACGATGATACTAATCACATGAAGACCGGTGTTGAGTATTTTGGCGATGTCTTGTTGTTTTGTCCTTCCGTTGTGTCTATTATTCCTGTTTTACGGGAATGTTGATTTATCTTAGCCCGTGCGTGGGCATGAGTTGCGAGAAAGAGTAATGTATGGTTGATGTGTATGTTGCGGTAAAAGACCAAATCGGTCTAATGGTTCGTTATTTAGCCATGTCGGCATGTATTGTGTTGTTGAGTTTTCTGTATTTAGCCTGGTAGATCCTCACGGAGAGGGTCTGCGGCGCTGTAATATTCCCGAACGGTTTGGGGGTGTTACACATAACACAGGGTCGGCACGAAGGATGATGAAAGATGATCGATAGTAATCACATGAGGAACCATATGTTGTTGTATTAGTTCAGTTGTATTTTATTTCCGATGCAGTATATTTTTCCCGTTTGTACGGGAGTGTGTTGTACTCGACCCCTGTGTGGGCATGTGTTGTGATTGAGTTGTATGTATTTATTGAAAGACCAAATCGATCTACTGAGTCATTTTAGCCTTAAAGGCATTGTTGAGATGTTCGATGTTGTTACCAACCTGGTAGATTCTTGAGGAAAGGTTCTACGGCGTGTAATATCCCTGAGCGGATTGAGGGTGTTACAAAAAAAAGATGCCTGCATTTCAACTAAAGAATAAGGAAGGTGTAAAAATGATATTTAGTTGCATAAATGTGTTCCTCATGTGTCCGCATTTGCGATGAGTTCAATTCGATAAATGTAGAAATACTAAATGTCATAAAGCAAATATTTTACACTATCGAATGGTCATTCTTCAATCGACCGCGAAGTTTTTTAAACACAAGCAAAACATAATGCAAATAGATAGAAAAATATCTGAGCAAAACAGGATACAAGGGCGCACACAACCACAAACTTCGAGACAAATAATAAGATGTAAACAAGACAAAAAGCCCTAACTAAATCATTAAAACTCAGAGAAAAATTACACTACATTCTTCCTCTCTTTTTGAAGTACCTTTTTACATGGAATAATTTAGGAGAAATTACCCAAAAACTCTGGTTGTCAATAATATTTTTTTTGAGTCTTACAAGAATTCCACCTCAAGAAACGCGTTCGTTTGAGTAATTAAAAATCTCAGGGAGGTATTTGTAATTCTAAAAGATGATTAGCTATCTTTTTTTCTTAATTTTACTAAACCTCTGGGTAGTTTTTGTAATTATCCTAATAATTGAAGGTTGTTTTGTCCCAACAGAAATGTAAATATTAGGGGCATTTGGTTCGTCGGATTCCGACGGAATTGGGAGGAATTGGAATGGTCGATTCCATTGACCGAATCCCATTGTGATGTTTGGTTACCTAATGAATGGAATTGAAATCTCAACATTCCTTCAAATAAGGATTTGATAATTTCTTCTCAAAATGGATGGAATTGAAATCCATTCCATCCCAAAATTTGCAAATGACAAATATACCCTCATTAAACATAATGATCGGAAGAAGAAAAACGGTGCTGTGATTGTTGCCGGAAAAAATAATTTTATTCTAATTTATATGTAAAAATATTAAATATTAATATGAATATTAAAAAATATATTGAGTAATATTAATATTAAAAATATTAAATATTAATATTAATATTAAAAATACTAAAAATATTATGTATTTACGTATTTTACGTATTTTACAAATATTAATTATTGAGAAATTTTACGTATAAATAATATTAAAAATAATAAATATTATTATTAATATTAAAAATATATTGAGAAATATTAATATTAAAAATATTAAATATTAAATAAAATTAAAAATATTACGTATTTAAATATTTTACTTATTTTAAAAATATTAATTTTAGTATTAATATTAATATTGAGAAATTTTACATATAAATATTAATATTAATATTAAAAATATTAAATATTAATATTAATATTAAAAATATATTGAGAAATATTAATAATAAAAATATTAATTATTAATATATTAATATTAAAAATATTACATATTTACATATTTTAAAAATATTAATTTTAGTATTAATATTAATATTGAGAAATTTACGTATAAATATTAATATTAATATTAAATATTCAACAACAACAACATCAGAACCTTAGTCCCAAAATGCTTTGGGGTCGTCTAACATGAACCAATCTCTGAAAACGTCAAGTCGTCTCCAATAAAACAGTCCAATGAAAGGCAAAAGTGATAGGTGAAAAGTTTACTACGTGTATATATATACTTATTTATGCATATATACAGCACCGATTTCTAAGACGCCATACTGCATGGCGCCTGCCGAGATGCTTGAGTTGAAGAAACAGTTGGGAGAGTTGCTAGACATGGGGTATATTCAACAGAGCGCTTCGCCTTGATGACTTGTTTGATCAACTTCAATGGGCAACCGTGTTTTCGAAGATTGATTTGAGATCGGGGTATTATCAGCTCCGAGTGAAGGATTCTGACATTCCGAAGACGGCCTTTCGGACGAGATACGGCCACTACGAGTTCGTGGTTATGCCTTTCAGGCTAACCAACGCCCCAACCGTGTTCATGCAGCTTATGAACAAAGTCTTTATCGAGTACCTCGATAAGTGTGTAGTCATTTTTATCGACGATATCTTGATTTACTCGATGAGCGAGGAGGAGCGTGCCCGTCATTTGCATATCGTGCTAGGTATTTTGAGAACTCAGAATCTTTTCGCGAAGTTCTCAAAATGTGAGTTTTGGTCACGGGAGGTTATGTTTCTCGGCCACGTGATCTCGGCCGAGGGTGTTCGTGTGGACCCACATAAGATAGAGGCAGTGTTAGATTGGGCGCTGCCCAAAAATGTGAAGGAGGTCATGATTTTAAGGTTTGGCCGGGTATTATCGTAGATTTGTCGAGGGGTTCTCTAAGCTCGCTCGACCGCTGACTCAGTTGTTACAGAACTCAGAGAAGTTTGTGTGGAGCGACAAGAGACAGAAGAGTTTCGAGGAGTTGAAGAAACAGTTGACGATCGCTCCCGTTTTGGCTTTACCGAGTGGTAATGAGGGTTTCTCAGTTTTTAGTGATGCTTCAGGCCAAGGGCTCGGATGTGTACTTATGCAGCACGGGAAGACGATTGCCTATGCTTCCCGTTAGTTGAAACCGTATGAGTTGAATTACCCTACGCACGATCTTGAGTTGGCCGCGGTTGTGTTTGTATTGAAAATCTGGTGTCACTACTTGTATGGCTCGTCGTGTCAGATTTTCACCGATCACAAGAGCCTGAAGTACATTTTTACGCAGAAAGAGCTTAACATGTGTAATATCCATAAATATTATTATTATTATTATTATTATTATTATTATTTTTGTTGATAAATTATTTACAGATTTAATTTTAATTGAGAACTCATTTATTAGTCCAACAAAATATTAACTGGTCTATTAAAATTCAGCCCAATTATCATTTGGCCCAACCCAACAATAATTGTCCTTTCAGTTTTCACCTCCCTCCTCCTGTGCATCAGAAACCGATGATCTTCCCCTCCATCTTAATTTTCATTCTTAAATGAAAATTCATTTCACAGCATTCATGGTCATTTATTAAACCAAATTAAGACACAATTAATTTGTGTCTTTTGGAATTCTTCTCCTAAACATTATATAATACAAACTCAACTCTACAGCCTCCTTCGTACCAAAATATCTCAATCTGCTAAGTGATTTTCGATACTCCAGCAGAAGGTAATATATCAAAAAGCTTGATTTCTCTTGCTGTCATATTTTCCATCTTCCATTTTCTTCGTAGCATCCAAACCAGAAAATAATAATAATAATAATAATAATAATAGTAATAATAATAATAATAATAATAATAATAATCGCCTGAAACCAGTCGAATCGGTTGTACTCCACATTCCAGTCGAGGCTTGAGACCCGAATAGTCGAAAACCCTTTTCCAGTCTAGGAAATCCGTCACCACTCGCGTCTCCGCCGCCCGCAGTCGCGGCCCTCCGCCATCGCCGCACCCCCCTACCTTCCCTTTTTCCGATCTGCTTTGAGTCCGGTTGTAGAGCCAAGTGTGTGTTTGTGAATTTTTTTTAAGAGAATAGAAGAGCAGAGAAGAGAAGAAGAGTGAGAAAAAAAAAGAAGAAGGAGAGCCGCTGAAGCGGAAGAAGAGGGAGAGAGAGAGAGATGATGGGGGGCATAGAGCAAAGAAGGGAATGGCGGCTCGTGAGATAAAATCTGACCTAGTGTTGGATTTTATATCCAACAATTTTCATCCAAATTTCAATTTAACCTCTGAATTTTTTTATCTTTTAATTTTACCCCTATTTAATTTCTAAACATCTCAAATTACATTTTTTTAAATCCAATTCAAATATTTTAATTTAGTTTGTGTTATTATATATTTTCATACTTTAATAATAATATTAAATTATTTTATTGTAGATAACGACGAGAACTTTCGGGCCTAAAATTTTCGAGTCGAGCATCCATACTTAGTCAAGCGCTGCATTTGAGGTGGGATTTTTATTTTCAGTTATTTTCTATAAAATTACATGTCTCATATGTATATTACATGTTATTTGGCATATATTATTATGATGTGATTTATCATGTCATACAGACAGAACAGAAAAATTGTACTTTCAGTACACAAAACATTTAGCCTTCGGGCTCAGTTAGCCTTCGGGCTCAGATCGCCTCCGGGCTCCGAGTACTCCGTGTAGAAATACACGTAAAAACAGAACAGAAATATTTATGTGTTCAATTATTCGTGATATATTTATATGTGACATGTATAGCCTCATTAAGCTCAAGCTTACCCCGAATTTTTAAAATGTGTTCAGGTTAAAGGAGCGGGCGTGGTACTGGTGGAAGATGGTATCAATATAATTATCGAACTCTGAATATTATTAATTATATTTTAATTTACGAATAATATTTCAAATTGTAATTTAAATGTTTTGCGAACGTTAGCAATTTCCTTATTTTCTATAAATGATGAATGTTGGTATAATCTTTCGTAATTAGACGTAGTATAAATTCTGTACTTAATATTTTGGTTGCATTTTAAATTGGAGTTTTAGTTAATTCCTTACCCTTATTTAATCACTAAAGTTGAATTTCAAAATTTGTTAAAAAAATATATATAGTTCTTCTTTTAAATGATATTTATGTGATATTATATAGCTTCCGCACGTTATTATTTTATTTAAAGGAAATTTTTAAATTAAGATCGGCTGATCGTTTAAACATTGGCGATCGCCAACAGTGCCACCTCACCCCGTGTTTTCAACATCGAGGCGAGCTGGGGGGCAATTGTTGTGCGGCGATTAATTCGCCTCGATAGGCGATCGACATCATAATCAGAGAAGCCAACCATGAAAGACATACTCTGGACAAACGCCTAGAGTTCGGCACAATGCGGCGATCGTCTTTTGGTACCCAGTGATAAATCTTTTGGTAGCAATGATCGTCTTTTGGTACCCAGCGATCGTCTTTTATTATCTGACGATCGTCTTTAATGAGCGGACCAGAGGCGATCATCTCATGCCACGTAGGGATCCGGCATCCGTCAAAGTCGTCGAAGACCGAATCTTGGACGATGGCCCACCCGCGGATCTTCAAAGGACACCGACAGATAGGATCATTGACCCCAGCCTGTCACCTACCACACCTACCGACAAGGCCGCCGAAAGGTACGAAGTGGGCCCTCCTCGGACAGCGACTCGCAACACGTGCTGGCTTCCCATTGGTTCACCCAGCTGGCCTCCAACTGCAACCTCGGTCCTCAAGGGAACAGGCCCACGTGACGGGACGATCGGCCGTTTTATTTTAATATAGAAAACGGCGATCGCCCACGATCGCCTGAGGGATCCCAACTACCTTGTCCCCTATAAATAGAGGACTCACTGCTTCGGCCAAAGGGGGCGGATTCGACTACGAATTAAGTACAAAATACACACCAAAGAGAGAATCAAAAGCTCTTTTAGCAACCACTGACACATTCATAGTGATATTCAAACACATTCATCATATATCCCAAGCAAGAACTCACAGATTCATCTATCTGGTTCTTCCGGCAATCTACGCGCTCTAAAGCCTAGATAACTAGAAGTCTTTACACTCCTTGTATTAGATTCTAACATTAATATTTGTACTCGACAGTATATTTATTAATAACATCTCGCGAGCATTCAAGCCGGGATTAACAACCCGGCAAATCTTGTGTTATCTATTTTCTCATGGAAGTGTTCTCGCATTTGTTTGTTACTCGATCATTCCAGCAATACTATCTCCGGATAATATTTTGGGTAACAACAATTGGCGCTAGAAGGAGGGGATCTAAACCTTCATTTTTATTCCTACCATCTCGAAGAACACTCACTGTTCTCCGGACATATACTTGAAGAAACATTCACTGTTCTTCAACAGAAAAGCCTCCAGAAAAATGACATCTGCAACGACCTCCAAGAGAGCCACCCTAAGATCCGCCGGAAATCTCATTCCGGCCCAGACCGAATCCCAGCCCATGGCGGAAGGCGACCGCGGCGACGCTAGGCTCTCACTCCCGCCCCCGAGGGACGGTTCTAGCCTCTCACTCGATCAGTTCCAGACATCGGACAGATTGAGGAGGCTATAGCCATCCTCGAGAGGCAGCGAGAGGCCCGCACTCCGCCCACCATCACTCCGTCGGCTAACCGCCGGGCAAGCAAGCGGAAGCTCAAGGGGATCTATGTTGAGAGATCGACGAAAGCCCCGAGCCGCAGGAGAAGGCTCGTAAGGCGGGGCGATTCCGTCTTGGCCGCTGGGAGCGATCCCTCATGGCGACCCGGGCACTCAGGCCCCAGCCGGGAGACATCGGAATCCGAATCCTTTACCAGGAGTTCGGCATATCCGACTCCCAGGAGACAAGTCGGTCAGCGAGCCCCTGCTCGCCCAAGGAAGGAACCCACTGGCAGGGAGCTCGTCATTCACCACGGGGCTAGGGGATCAGTACACGATCGCCTTGGATCGCGCTCTGAGAGTCAATCGGGGAGCAGTCAGGCGACGGCGATAGCCGCCATACAACGCCAGCTCGACGAGATGAGGGCGCTCATGGAAAATGGGGCAAGCGCCAGGAGATCGATTATTGGATCAAGCGAACCACTCACGACTCAGATCGAGCTCGCCCCAGTCCAACCAACGATCAATCCCCCACAAACACCTCTATACGAGGGGAGATCGGATCCGGAAACCCACTTGAGCAAATTCCGGATCTACATGACCGGATGCGGAGCGTCAGAAGCGACGAAGTGTCGGATGTTCCCGTTAACTTTGGGCGACCTCGCTCACAGGTGGTACATCTCTCTACATCCTCGCTCAATAAATAGCTTTGAAAAGCTGGCGAGCGACTTCACGTCGTACTTCGCCGCAAAAGTCGCTCGCCCTGAAGGCCCCCATCGCATGATGAAAATCAAATAGGGGAAGGACGAGTCGGACGAAGATTACATCGACCGGGTAGACGAGGTAGTCCTCACCGGCGAGCCCATCAGTGACGAGCTCGCTCTCAACTCAGTCATGAGCGGATTCCACGGACGTTCGCCCATGTTCAGGCACCTCACAAAAGATATCCCCCCGACCTACTTGGTCTTCCGCGGCAAAGCCGCCGATTTTCTGGCCAGACAGAGGCTGCTCTCCCTCCGTTTGGGTGAGGAACCCTCCGAAGAAGGGAAGACACCTTCCCATGTTCAGAAGAAGGCGGTCGCCAAGCCCAGAAAGGCGGTCGCAAAGCCGCCTGGTGAGTTCAAAGCCTTCGGGGATGTATAAGTCCACCTTCTCCACAACCTCAACTTATCTCCGGCCCACATCTTCAACGCGATCAAGGGTCGCGAGTGGCTTTCCAAACCAAAGCCGATAAGGGACCACGGTCACCTAGACCGTAGCAAATTCTGTGCCTATCATAAGAGTCCCGGCCACAACACTAGCCAATGCCGCGACCTCCTCGAGCTGACTCTGGCATGCTTGAGGAAGGCAAACTGGACAACTTGGTCACCAAGCCGGAGCCAAGGACGGAAAGGACCGGAGGGCGTGAACGCCGACAACACGAGAGAACTCCTCCCAATCCGGTCGCCAGGATCGAGCATGAGCCGGAGTACTCTGATGATTCGGTCCCACCGATCAACTCTGGCGGTCGGATCAACATGCTTTAAGCAGGAGGTGGAAAACTCGGGGGTCTTTCCCCGGTTTCCACCATGTCGAACAGGAAGCGAAAGGCCGAGCTAAGGGCATTCACCGGGGTCCACGTGGTGGTACCTCCGGAGCCGACCATCTCTAAAGACGCGCTAATCACCTTTTCCAACAAGGACAGGGAAGGGGTGCAATGTCCCAAAGAGGATGCACTGGTGATCTCCGCTTGTATCCTTGGGAAGACGGTCGATCGCGTGCTGGTCGACAATGGGAGTTTCTGCAACATCATATTCAAATCCGCCCTAGACCAACTCGGCAACTTAATCAAATTCATCAAGCCTTTCGACACCGTGCTCCAAGGATTCGGCGACAACACGGTCCAAGCCTACGGGAGGATCAAGCTCTCCGTCGAGCTAGTTTGCTTTTATGATCCCAAGGTTAGGATTACTAGGAACCTAAGCTTTGTAATCATAGATAGACCCAGCATCTATAATGGGTTCCTAGGTCGCCCCTTTTTGGAAACCTTTGAGGCGGTCGCCTCATCTTTCTTATACTGTATCAAATTCCCCACTGCCGATGGGACGGTCGGTACTGTAAAAGGAGATCAGCTAATGGCAAAAAGATGTTTGAATTACTCCTATGTTGTTACTTCCTTCTATACTTCCCATACTATATGTAACATTGAAGCGATCGACGATCAACACATGGAGATCGACGATCAACCCATGGAGATCGACGATCCAAACACATCGTACCAACCCGACTCAGGGGACGCCATCTCTCATCAATTGACGGACGACATTAAGCCAAGGATCGGTTTCGAGCCAAGTCTCGACATCGATCCAAGGACCGAGTCCGGAGATCGCACCAAGCGAGAGGCGACCGTCCCTGTCGAAGAATTGGAAAGCATTACGATGGACCCGGATCATCCAGAACGGGAAGTACAGATCGGCGCAAGCATCGACCACGAATTGAAAGGGGATATGATCAACTTGCAACGTAGGAACATCGGAGTCTTTGCCTGGTCGCATCAAGATATGGTTGGCATAAGTCCCGAACACGCTTGCCATTATCTAAAGATCGACCGAGCGATGAAGCCTGTTCACCAGAAGCGTAGGAAGTTCGGCCCCGAGAAATACGCGGCGCTCGATGTAGAAGTCCAGAAGTTACTCAACAACAAATTGATCGGAGTAGCCACAGACGAGCCACAGTGAGTCGCCAACGCGGTGCTCGTCAAAAAGCCAACTGGCTCCTAGAGATTATGCATTGACTTCACCGACCTCAACGCGGCATGTCCAAAAGACCACTTCCCGATGCTTCATATTGATCACCTGGTCGATAGCACGGCAGGTTGCGAAATGATGTCGTTTATGGATGCCTTCGCCGGATATCATCAAATCCCAATGGCGGAGGAAGACATAAAACACACATCTTTCCACACAGAAAAAGACATATACTTTTGGGTCAGAATGCCGTTCGGCTTGAAAAATGCGGGGGCGACCTACCAGCGATTAGTCAACAGAATGTTCGCCGATCAGATCGGCAAGACCATGGAGGTCTACATTGACGATATCGTAGTCAAAAGCCTCAAGAAGGAAGATCACCTCAACGATCTCGCCGAGACGTTCGCCATCCTTGAGAAGTTTAACATGAAGCTGAACCCCAAGAAATGCAACTTCGGGGTGGGCTCCGGGAAGTTCTTGGGGCACATAGTGAGCCGAAGGGGGATCGAGGCGAACCCCACCAAGATACAGGCGATCCTTGACATGCAGGAACCGCGAAACATCAAGCAGGTGCAACGCCTCACAGGTTGTCTGGTCGCCCTCAACCGTTTCATATCACGGCTCGGCGATAAAAGCAAGCCTTTCTTCGCAACCATCAAGAACAAGAAGTTTGCATGGACGAAGGAAAGCCAGACAGCATTCGCCAAATTAAAGGAATATCTATCTAACCCCCAGATCCTGGCAAAGCCGATCCCCGGTGAAAAACTATTCCTTTACTTAGCGGCCTCGGAGGTCGCGCTGAGTGCCGTTCTGGTGCGAGCAGAGGGGCAAACCCACTTGCCGATCTACTATGTTAGCCAGGCGCTCCACGACGCTGAGACACGTTATACACCATTGGAGAAGATCGCCTATGCCCTTGTCATGAGTGTACGTAAGCTGAGGGCTTACTTCTTCGATCACCAAGTGGAAGTCCTAACAACTCTACCTCTGAGACAAGTCTTGCACCGACTGGACACCAACGGGCGACTCCTCAAGTGGTCGCTGGAGATCGCCCAATACGGTATCACTTACGCTCCTTGCACGACGATCAAAGGCCAAGCACTGGCGGACTTCGTGGTGGAATTAACGTTCCCTCACAGTCCGACCCAGACCGGCCGACCTGCCTGGAAATTATGTGGATGGCTCAGCGACAAATTCAAGAGCAGGGGCAGGGATTGTCCTCATCAGTCCCGACGGTCAGAGTTTCACAAATGTTGTGCGTTTCAGTTTTCGTGCGACCAACAATGAAGCTGAATACGAAGCTTTGGTAGGCGGGCTTGATCTAGCCCTCGCCCTGGATGTTCGTCGCCTCCATATCTTCATGGACTCCCTTTTGGTCGTAAACCAAGTCAAGGGAGAATATGAGGCACGCGGCGAACAGATGGTCAAATACCAAGAGCTGATCGCCGAAATGTGCACAAAATTTGAAGAGGTACTAATCGAACAAGTCCCGAGAGAGCACAACTCCCAGGCCGACGCTCTTTCCAAGCTAGCATCATCGGATGGGGCAGCCGACTTCTCCAATATCCAAATCACAAAGTCTGCAAGGCCGGCGATCGACAGAAATCTGGTTACCACGGTCGCCGTCACCGAGGAAAATTGGGTGACTCCGTTCATCAAATACTTAAAGGACGGAACGGTCCCTGACGACCGTGTTAAAGCTCGCCAACTCCAGCTTCGTGCGACCAGATATACCCTATTGGACGATCGGCTTTACAAGCGAGCCTTCAGCCTTCCCCTCCTCAAATGTATTACACCGGAGGAAGGTCGGCTTGTTTTGGCTGAGATCCATGACGGGATCTGTGGAAACCATGCGGGCGGGCGAGCCCTCATCCATAAGACAACCAGACAAGGGTTTTTCTGGCCATCACTTCGGAAAGATGCGATCGCTTATGCCAGATCGTGTCATAGGTGTCAGATAATGGGCCCCAACATTAAGCTATGACCCGAACAGCTCACCTCCATGTATAGCCCTTGGCCATTTGCGGAATGGGGCATCGACCTTATAGGTCGCTTGCCGACGGCTCCAGGGGGATGTAAGT
Source organism: Orobanche coerulescens (assembly GCA_033398695.1). Classification (NCBI taxonomy): domain Eukaryota; kingdom Viridiplantae; phylum Streptophyta; class Magnoliopsida; order Lamiales; family Orobanchaceae; genus Orobanche; species Orobanche coerulescens. Next base: position 15,015,088 of record CM065803.1, read on the forward strand.
TCGCCATCGTTGGGGTCGACTACTTCACCAAATGGGCTGAGGCCGAACCGCTCAACAAGATCGGCCAAGAGCAAGTGATCAAGTTTATATGGAAAAACGTCGTATGCCGATTCGGTCTGCCCCAGGCCATCATCTCCGACAACGGAAAACAGTTCGACGGTTTAGAAGTCATGCAATTCTGTGAGAAGTGGGGAATCAAAAGGTTATTCTCGGCGCCCTATCACCCTCAGACGAACGGGCAAATAGAGGCAGTGAATAAGATCCTCAAACACACGATTAAAGCGCGACTCGAATCCAGGCAAGGACGTTGGGCGAGCGAGCTCCCAGACGTTTTGTGGTCCTACCGAACGACGACCCGCAATTCAACCGGAGAAACCCCGTTCGCCCTTGCCTTCGGAACAGAAGCGGTGATTCCTTCAGAGATCGCCGTCCTCAGCCATCGAACCGAGCAGGAGATGACGACCGACAACGATGTAGCCCGACGAATCGACCTAGACATGCTCGAAGAAAGACGGCTGACCTCAGAAATGAAGAACACAATCCACAAAAGGAGAGTCGAGAAGTTCTTCAATTCAAAGGTCAAAGAAATAAGATTTCAAGTGGGCGATCTCGTCCTTAAGAAGATCCAAACCCATACAGGCGTTTTTGGTCCGAACTGGGAGGGACCTTTCAGAGTATCCAGATGGCTAACTAAAGGAGCCTACGAACTGGAACATCCTGACGGTACTCCGGACCAATACCCCTGGAACGCCGTGCATCTGAAAAAATACTACCAGTGATAATTTTGTATTCAATTTCAATGATGTACAAGGAATATAATGAGATTTTTTCCTATCCCATCTATTCTGGCGATCGCCCCGCCAGGCATATCGCACATCACCGACGATCGCTGATCACGACGATCCTAGGTAAAATTAATGCAGCCATGGTCCTAGAGGTCGATTGAACCGACAACTTCGCCCATGCAAGGTTCCTTTGGGCTGAGATCGCCCGCCCTTCGTTTAAATACGAGGCCGGCGTAGCCGAAGGACCCTCCAAAATAATCAGTAGGCACGATCGCACGTCCTCAAGGTACATCACCTAACATGGTGAACCCGAACAATGCGACGTGCCACTACCCCCGTCTCAACGTACACCGTCGAGGGTCGCCATCTTCATGGCGGGCCGAGGTGGAAGCAGAGCTGACAAGCCGCGGACGTGGTATCGAATAAGCCGACAACACTCCGCGGGGTACACAATATCCCTCGCACACGAAGACACGATTGGGGAGATCGGTCCATCGAACGCCCCAACCACACATGACTCTTCAGAATCGGCAGAATGAAGATAGCTCACCAGACAGACTCGTTTTGTTTCCTTACTGACAATAAGTGAACAAAAACGAGGGGGCAGGGATAGGTCGAGCTAATCTCAAATACGATCGAACAAAGAGGAACCACACCCGACAGGGATAGGTCGAGCTAATCTCAAATACGATCGAACAAAGAGGAACCACACCCGATCGGCTTCGCTCAAAAACATGCAGGGCGATCGAGGTCGTCCGACAAAAATTACAAGTAAGAATTCCGATTCAAAACATGTCAATGCTTTCAACACTCAGACGATCGGTCGGATGAGAAAAACGACGAGAGCAATCATACACGTACTCGTAAAAATTGCACGCAAAAACATTCAATGGGCGATCGTATATAAAGAGACAGTATGAAAAGAGGAACATTTTATTCATAACGCGAGTTTCATACATTACGGGGCCCGAAGGCATTACAAAAGGAAAACAAAAAGTACAAAGTTACAGAGGAAAACAAAATGTCTCTCAAGGCCCCGCCGGTTGACCATCGCCCTCAGGTTGCGGATCGGCCTCGGCCTCGGGATGAATGAGTTTACCCATATACCAACTCAAGTCGATCCCGAAGTCGGCTAAGTCAAGGATCGGCAGGGAGAACTCCGGGTGCAGAGGATTCGCGAGGGCGTAGGATTTGAAGCTCTCCATCAAGGGACCGATCTCGATCCCTGCCTTTTTTGCGGCTCGAACAGCGTCAGCATAGGCCAAGTAATAGGCGAACTCGCCGACGAGCGCCACATTTTGGTAGGGATCGGTCTCGATCGCCTTCAGTTGGCCCTTCAACTCCACGGCCGTCTTCTCAGCCTCCGCTAGCTCGGCAACCTTGACGGCATTCTCACCCTGGGCCTTCTCCAGCTCCTTCTTCGCCACGTCCAGCTCACCGCTGAGCCGATCCACCATCGCCTTCAGTGCGACCGCCTCCTCCTGCGACGCCGCGAGCTTCTAGCGGGTTTCTTTCTCCATATCACGGGACCGATCGGCAGCTTCCTTAGAGCGGCTCAGCTCCTGCTTCAATCGATCCACGTCCTGCTTAGCCCTTCTGGCCGTCTCCTCATACTCCTTCTCCATAGACCGAATCCGGTTGGCATCCTCGATATTTTTGTTCCGGGCGGTCTCGAGGTCGCGATGGAGATGAGCAGTGGAGGGTCGCCCCTCAAAATCCCTAGCAGCTTGGACGGCCATCGTCGCCGTCTGAAGAGCCAGGGCAACGGTCGCCTGCATGGCGTCTTCAGATTGCCGACGAGCGATCGCATCAAGATCGGTCGTCCAAGACTTGGGCAGAGAGGTGATAGCCTGGCGAACGTAAGCAGGGACTTCGAGAGACCGTTGCGGAGCCTTGCTCGACAGAAAGTCCAGCACCATGGGAGCAACGTCCGGATTGGCAAGACGAACCCTGCAGCGCAAACTAAGGAAACCAAGGAGTTAGCCTAAAACCTTACTCAGAACGCCTAGCTCGGAAAGTTCAAACCATTCTCACCTGTTGACCAGCTCCGGATCACGGCCGAAATAGGGCTTTCCCCGAGAAGTCTCGGCTTCAGCGATCGCCGTCCTTTTCAAGAAGCCAGCAGATGTCCCGGAGCTGGATGCCGATGGCCTGGGACCAGACCCCTCCGCCATCTGAACGGAAGAAACAGGGGGAGCGGCGATCGGCGGCTCCAAAATAGCTAAATCCGCCTCAGCCGACGGAAGGGACCCCTCCTGCCTCCGCCTCTTGCGGTTGCGCTGAAGTTGTTCCTCACCTTGAGATTCCGGCTCGGCGACCGGCGCCGCAGCGGGCCTCACCACAGGGGTAGGGTGAGACGACGTCGCAGCAACGCGACCCGTTTTCTTTCCCAGATGAAGGCGACCGATAAAATCGGGATTAGACATGGTGATTTCCTGCGGTAGCTCGGCGAGACGGGGAAAATAAATCTCTGCCAAAGAAGAAACTCAAACAAGTTAGACACTTACTTAGACATGGCGACCTCTGGGAGACGATCGCCACGCAGAAGAGAATAGATGAAAAGTCATATCAGGGGCCTTCAGGTGGCGAGGGAAGTGAAACAGTCGAGCTCCCAACCAATGAGATTCGTGGCTGACTGATCGAACGTCTTTATAAGAATCCGGCAATGCGCGAATCCGCTCCCAGACGATCGAGAAATCAAAGGGGAGATCGTCGATCGATGGAATAAGGGATCCTGCAAAAAGGGAAATAAATTAGATCAGTCCAAGGAGTATCCAAATAAAGGGAGAATGGAAACCCTTACTTGGATTCCTCTCCCGAAAATTGGTGGGGATATCCAACTCCTCCTCCGGCGATTCGCTCGATGCCGACCTCCATGCACCACCAACCCAACACCACTTTGTCGGGTAGCCCCGAGCCTTGTTCGGCATCCCAATGACCACCCTACCCAGGCGACCTTGGATATGGTAACCGCCGATCGACGCCTTCTGCACAGCCAGCTTAAAAAGATAATTCATCTCCAGCGCAGAAGGCAAACGAAACAGCCTGTGACCGCCAAACAATGTCAATGTGCTGATAATCTGCAGCCAGGCGTTCGGCGTCAACTGAATAGGCGCCAAATTCCAGGCGATCAGCAGATACGAAACGGCGAACGGCAAGGGAAACCGCAGCCCGGCAGCCAGGGTCATTTCGTTGATGGCGACCATACCCTCGGGAGGCTGGTCAGCACGTTCGTTCTCGGCGGGCACGTGCAATGACACATCAGAGGGGATGTGATATTTGACCCTCCAGAGGGTCATGTCCTTCCAGGTCGCCGAACTCCGAATCTGACCAAGAGTCCATTGAGATGGGTCGGCAGCCCGAAACTCCGTCCGTTTCACATGTACGTAGGGATGAGCGGCGGAGTAAGCCTCGAAATCAAACTCCGGACAGGGCCCGGCAATCCCCTCCATAAGTTTAGCAAAAGCCGTATAGACGGGGCCGGAGACGCTATCTTTTTCCCAAGACAAACGCATCAGTTCGTCTTCCTCCACCGGCGACGCATCTCGCTCCTCCGCCGCCGCAGATCCCGCCACTACGACCTCGTTGAAAAGCTCCTCAAGCTCTACGGGTGCAATCCCCGCACGAATAGCCTCTACGGCCGTTTCCAAGGGGATTCCCACAGGAATTCCCTCCCGGTCCGGCGAAGCCGCGGCGGCAGAAGTGCTTCCGGCCTCGAAGACCTTAGATCCTCCCTACATATTCTCAAAAGTTAAGGGAGAAAGAAAAATTGGGTTTCTTACCTAAAGAAAGGAAGACGGTCGGCACGACAAGCTCCAGAAATTTCTACAGAATTTCGGCTATGGATACAAAGGACGCGTAAAAAAGTGAAGGAGAAGAAGCACAGGCCCTTTTATAGATGAAGACGAGGGTCTAAATGCAAATAGGAGAAACCTCGAGGGCTGGATCGCAACCGTCGCGTGGGGACGCATTAAATGCCTCCCTCGAATCCCGCAGACGCGTCTTTTCGAGGACATGCCAACCGACAAGACCGACAAAACCGTCGGACTCCCCCAACAGCGGCGCGACGCGTATCCCTGCCACTTTCGAAAGCCCGCCGTCTTTTCCCGCTGCTCCCGACGCGAAAGAAGGTCGTCCATATTTGAATTCAGATCGGCTGATCGTTTAAACATTGGCGATCGCCAACAGTGCCACCTCACCCCGTGTTTTCAACATCGAGGCGAGCTGGGGGGCAATTGTTGTGCGGCGATTAATTCGCCTCGATAGGCGATCGACATCACAATCAGAGAAGCCAACCATGAAAGACATACTCTGGACAAACGCCTAGAGTTCGGCACAATGCGGCGATCGTCTTTTGGTACCCAGCGATCGTCTTTTGGTAGCCAGCGATCGTCTTTTGGTACCCAGTGATCGTCTTTTATTATCTGACGATCGTCTTTAATGAGCGGACCAGAGGCGATCATCTCATGCCACGTAGGGATCCGGCATCCGTCAAAGTCGTCGAAGACCGAATCTTGGACGATGGCCCACCCGCGGATCTTCAAAGGACACCGACAGATAGGATCATTGACCCCAGCCTGTCACCTACCACACCTACCGATAAGGCCGCCGAAAGGTACGAAGTGGGCCCTCCTCGGACAGCGATTCGCAACACGTGCTGGCTTCCCATTGGTTCACCCAGCTGGCCTCCAACTGCAACCTCGGACCTCAAGGGAACAGGCCCACGTGACGGGACGATCGTCCGTTTTATTTTAATATAGAAAACGGCGATCGCCCACGATCGCCTGAGGGATCCCAACTACCTTGTCCCCTATAAATAGAGGACTCACTGCTGCGGCCAAAGGGGGCGGATTCGACTACGAATTAAGTACAAAATACACACCAAAGAGAGAATCAAAAGCTCTTTTAGCAACCACTAACACATTCATAGTGATATTCAAACGCATTCATCATATATCCCAAGCAAGAACTCACAGATTCATCTATCTGGTTCTTCCGGCAATCTACGCGCTCTAAAGCCTAGATAACTAGAAGTCTTTACACTCCTTGTATTAGATTCTCACATTAATATTTGTACTCGACAGTATATTTATTAATAACATCTCGCGAGAGCATTCAAGCCCGGGATTAACAACCCCGGCAAATCTTGTGTTATCTATTTTCTCACGGAAGTGTTCTCGCATTTGTTTGTTACTCGATCATTCCAGCAATACTATCTCCGGATAATATTTTGGGTAACAACAAATTACAAATTAAAATTAGGATGTCACATTGTGGTATCATAGAGGTTTATGATTCTGCATACTCTTCTATATGAAAATATTATTCAGTAATACCATTCCACGGTACTTCGCCAGCTTCAACAGGTACATATTTTAATTCAGAAATTCAGATATGCATATATCTTGAATTATTCTCATTTTTGTAAATTGTGGATATGCTTGATTACTCAGTTAATATTATTATTCGATATTATTTGTATATTGGTCAATGCATTTACACATTATAGAATAATCCATGTGAGTAGATGGCTCGTACGAGATTAACCGCTATGAAATCAACTTCATGTTCGTTGGTATTGAGAAGCACGAGAGTTCGGACTTTTCAAGAATACCAAAGGCCAGACCATCACGATGTAAGCGATCATATTAACACTATGTCGAGAAAGTTCGTACGTGTTAGGAGGGATGGAGTTTCCGACTACCTTGCCGTTGTGAAGCTTATGGAGACTCTTCCCCCTGCTTGGAGCCTCCGAGCTAGGACGCTACTCTTAAATTTGGTGGACTTTACCTCGACCTCAGATACGCCAGTGATCGACTTTATGGAATTATCGGCCGAGCTACATCGAATGTGGCTCCGAGAACGCTGTGGTCTGGATGATGTTTCCGACAGTGATGAAGAGGAAGAAGAAGATCCAAGCGAAGATGCCAGTGTGGCTTCGGCATCTTCGGCATGAATTCAAACTAAGTTATAATCTGTATTGGAGAATAAAATACGACTATTTAGTATTAATTTTCGTAGATTGGGCATCCGAGTATTTTTAACAATCTTATTTATGAGTACAACATTGTACTTTATTTTCCATTTAAAATAATTATACAAATAATAGTGGGATTATATTTCACATGTATTTATATTTTTTTTTTCAGTCACGAATATGGCCTACATTCATAAAAATTTTGCAATAATATATAGACGTAGAATCTTACCAGTAATCACAATTTTGAACATTAGGAAAATGTTTCCAAGGAGGCCACGCACTGGGAGAGGAGGAAACGAAGGTGCTATGAATGGAGGGCGTAGAGAATGAGAAAACAACGCTGAGATACCTGCTGTAAACCAATACCAAGTGGTGGAACAATTCCGTCGCTTCGGACCCCCAGCATTCACTGGAAAGGAAGAACCTACTTTCGTGGAAGAATGGATTCGATCGTTAGAACAAACTTTTAGGCTGATCGGATGTATAGATGCACAACGAGTAATCTGTGCTGAATATCAGCTTACAGAAGGAGCCGAACGTTGATATGAGAGATACTGGAGGACTCGGCCGGAAGAAGAGCGTGCAACCCTAACTTGGAACGAGTTCAAGGTTATAATTAGAGAACAGTACCCAAGGCATTATCGTGAACAAAAACAGCGGGAATTTTGGGATCTCAAGCAAGAAGGAATGTCTGTGACTGAATACGAACGGAAATTTACCGACATGAGCCAATTTGCGACACGTTTTGTGTCTACTGACATGGAAAAATATCGCAAGTTCCTCGATGGTCTCAGACCAGGAATAAGGCATAATCTCAAGAGCCACGGTGATCTATCTTATGCAGAAACTGTCAAGAGAGCTCAAGAGATTTCCTCGAGTCAGGATATGGACCGTAAACAAGTTGGGAGCTCTGGTAAGAGGAAGTGGCAAGGCCATAACCAAGGTAAGACTGGAAGTCAGAATGCCAGTCAAGGTCAGAGTAAGCAAGGCAGAATTGAAGGAAAAGCGAAGCCCAACGTCAAGGCCGAGAAGCCTTCATGTACAAATTGTGGAAAGAATCATGGAGGAGTATGCCTGGCGGGTCAGGGAAAATGCTATCGATGCAAGCAATCAGGGCATACATCTTATGATTGCCCAGTCGGAAAAGAAGGTCAAACTTCCGGGGGTAGGGCACGAGTGTTTGCCATGAGCCTGAAAGATGCTGAAGGGAACCCAGATACAATGACAGGTATGTTGACAGTATTTAATATACCTGCATTAGTACTTTTTGATACTGGAGCTACCCATTCATTCATGTCTAAGAAGTTCCATGCTCTAACTGGAAGTAAAGACATTAGAGTAAAAGAACCATTAGAGGTTAGCGTACCATCTGGTAAAATAATATGTGATGATTCTATGGTTAGAAATACACCTATAGATTTGAATGAGAATAACTTGGATGCGGATCTATACGTGATTAATATGAAAGACTTCGACATAATCCTAGGGATGGATTGGTTGAAAAATTATCGAGCTATCATTAAATGTTATGAGAGAGAAATAACTCTAGTCTTGCCTGGGAATAAGGAAACTATATTTTTCAGAGCAAAGACTTGTACCTCACATAGGTTTATATCTGACATGAAAGCAATTAAATTGCTTAAAAGAGGCAAATGTCAAGGATACCTGGTGAACATAGTTGGTACAGAAAGACAAGAATTGTCAGTCTCAAATGTATCAATTGTGGAGGAATTTCCAGATGTGTTTCCAGAAGATTTGCCATGAATTCCACCTGATAGACAAGTAGAGTTCACAATTGACTTGATACCTGGAGCAGCACCGGTATCAAAGGCTCCTTATCGGATGGCGCCAAAAGAATTGTAGGAATTGAAGGTTCAACTGCAAGAGTTGCTGAATTTGAATTTTATTCATCCAAGTGTTTCCCCATGGGGAGCACCGGTTCTTTTTGTCAAGAAGAAAGATGGTACATTAAGGATGTGTATCGACTATCGTGAGTTAAATCGACTCACAATTAATAATAAGTATCCATTGCCAAGGATCGAGGATTTATTTGACCAACTTAGAGGAGCGGGAATTTTCTCTAAGATTGACCTGAGATCGGGATATCATCAATTGAAAATAAAGGAGGATGATATTTCTAAGATGGCCTTTCGGATAAGATATGGGCACTACGAATTTGTAGTAATGCCCTTTGGACTAAGTAATGCCCCAGCCGTATTTATGGATTTGATGAATCGAGTATTTCATCAATACTTGGATAAATTTGTTATTGTATTCATTGATGACATTTTGGTGTATTCTAAAGATGAGAAACAGATGAGGAACATTTAATAATAGTATTGGAGACTCTTCGCAATGAGAAATTATACACGAAGTTTAAGAAATGCGAGTTTTGGATTGACCGAGTAGTATTTCTCGGTCATGTGGTGACCGCTCAAGGGATTGAAGTCTATACAGTCAAGATCGAAGCGATAAACAGTTGGGAAGCACCTACGAATGCGAATGAAGTTCGAAGTTTCCTAGGTTTAGCCGGTTACTACAGGAGATTTATCGAGGGCTTCTCAAAGATAGCAGCTCCTATGACGAAGTTGACTCGAAAAGGGGAGAAATTCTTATGGAATGATAAGTGTGAAGCGAGTTTCCAAGAATTAAACAAAAGGTTGACGACAGCACCTGTGTTAACGATTCCAGACCCTACCAAGGATTTTGTAATATACAGTGATGCGTCGAAGCAAGGTCTTGGCTGTGTTCTGATGCAGCATGGCAAGGTGGTTGCATACGCCTCGAGACAGCTTAAACAACATGAGTTAAACTATCTTACTCATGATCTAGAATTAGCCGCCGTAGTTCATGCGCTAAAGATTTGGAGGCATTACTTGTACGGGGGAAGGTGTGAAATTTTTACCGATCATAAAAGCTTGAAGTATTTGTTTACTCAGAAGGAGCTAAACATGAGGCAAAGAAGGTGGCTCGAGTTGGTGAAAGATTATGATTGCACGATCAGGCAAAGCCAACAAAGTTGCAGATGCCTTAAGTCGCAAGACGAGAGGAGAATTGTGCAATATGCTCACTACTCAAGAGCAACTCATTCAAGATTTTTCGAAATTGAATATTGAAGTTGTTAGACCACAGGGAACAACATCAATTTTATCAGCTCTAGTGGTTCAACCAACCTTACGGGAAAGAATTAAAAGAGCTCAATCCCAGGATGAGATATTAAGTAGAATGAAAGAGTTGGCCATATCTGCAGACAATAAGGGTTTTGGAATAGCAAGTGATGGTACCTTGATGTACGAAGGGAGAATTTGTGTGCCCAAAGATGAGAGTATGATAAAAAAGATTTTAATCGAGGCTCACAGTACGCCATATACTGCCCACCCAGGCAGTACGAAAATGTACCAAGATCTTAAGAAAATATTTTGGTGGAAAGGAATGAAAAATGATATAGAAAAATTTGTGGAGAGTTGTTTGACTTGTCAACAAGTCAAGGCCGAACATCAACGACCATCAGGATTACTCAAACCACTTGAAATTCCAGAATGGAAGTGGGAACATATAGCAATGGATTTCGTAGTTGGTCTACCCACAACTGTTAAAGAAAATACTGCAGTTTGGGTGATTGTCGACAGAATGACAAAATCTGCTCATTTTCTGCCAGTCAAGATGACGTTTAAGATGAATCAGTTTGCGCAAATGTATATCAAGGAGATAGTGAGATTACATGGAGTTCCGGCATCAATAGTGTCAGATAGAGACCCTCGTTTTACTTCAAGATTTTGGAAAAGTTTGCATGAAGCTATGGGAACAAAGTTAAATTTTAGCAGTGCTTACCATCCTCAAACAGATGGTCAAACGGAGCGAACGAATCAAATCCTTGAAGATATGCTGAGAGCATGCCTACTGGATGCAAATGGTGATTGGGAATCACTGCTACCTTTGGTTGAATTTGCCTACAATAATAGTTATCAAGCCACAATTGGGATGAAACCATACGAAGCTCTATATGGAAGAAAATGCAGATCTCCATTATATTGGGATGAAGTTGGAGAAAGAAAAGTATTGGGACCTGAGTTAGTTAAGGAAACAGTCAGACAAATTAAGATGATCCGAGAGAGAATTAAAATTACTCAGGACCGACAGAAGTCATATGCTGATAAGCGTAGAAAGGAGTTACATTTTGATGTTGGAGATGAAGTATTTATAAAGGTGGCTCCAATAAAAGGAATTTTTCAGTTTGGTAAAAAGGGAAAACTTCGACCGAGATTTGTCGGACCATTCGAAATTCTTGAACGAATTGGAGATTTAGAATATCGTCTCGCCTTACCACCCGAATTTGCTTCAGTACACAATGTATTCCATGTCTCTATGCTCAGAAAATATGCGCATGATCCGAGTCATGTAATCAGCTACGCGAGTTTGAACGTTAACAGAGATTTAACGTATGAAGAGCTACCGTGTGCAATACTCGAGAAGAAGGTTCACAAATTGAGAAACAAAGATATCACATTGATTAAAGTACAGTGGAATCGTCATGGTAAAGACGAAGCTACTTGGGAGCGCGAGGAAGAATTTCGAGCTCGATATCCTGATTTCTATAATCAAGGTATGATACTAATTTTCGAGGACGAAAATTTTTCAACGAGGGTAGAATGTAATATCCATAAATTTTATTATTATTATTATTATTATTATTATTATATTATTATTATTATTTTTGTTGATAAAATATTTACAGATTTAATTTTAATTGAGAACTCATTTATTAGTCCAATACAATATTAACTAGTCTATTAAAATTCAGCCAAATTATCATTTGGCCCAACCCAACAATAATTGTCCTTTCAGTTTTCACCTCCCTCCTCCTCTGCATCAGAAACCGATAATCTTCCCCTCCATCTTAATTTTCATTCTTAAATGAAAATTCATTTCACATCATTCATGGCCATTTATTAAACCAAATTAAGACACAATTAATTTGGGTCTTTCCTAATTCTTCTTCTAAACATTATATAATACAAACTCAACTCTACAGCCGCCTTCATACCAAAACATCTCAATCTGCTAAGTGATTTTCGATACTCCGGCAGAAGGTAATATATCAAAAAGCTTGATTTCTCTTACTGTCATATTTTCCATCTTCCATTTTCTTCGTAGCATCCAAACCAGAAAAAAAAAAAAATAATAATAATAATAATCGTCTGAAACCAGTCGAATCGGCTGTACTCCACATTCGAGTCGGGGCTTGAGACCCGAATAGTCGAAGACCCTTTTCCAGTCTTGTAAATCCCTCACCACTCGCGTCTCCGCCGCCCGCAGTCGCGGCCCTCCGCCATCGCCGCACCCCCCTACCTTCTCTTTTTCCGATCTGCTTTGAGTCCGGTTGTAGAGCCGAGTGTGTGTTTGTGAATTTTTTTTTAAGAGAATAGAAGAGCAGAGAAGAGAAGAAGAGTGAGAAAAAAAAAAGAAGGAGAGCCGCTGAAGCGGAAGAAGAGGGAGAGAGAGATGATGGGGGGGCAGAGAGCAAAGAAGGGAAGGGCGGCTGGTGAGATAAAATCTGACCTAGTGTTGGATTTTATATCCAACAATTTTGATCCAAATTTCAATTTAACCCCTGAATTTTTTTATCTTTTAATTTTACCCCTATTTAATTTCTAAACATCTCAAATTACATCTTTTTAAATCCAATTCAAATATTTTAATTTAGTTTGTGTTATTATATATTTTCATACTTTAATAATAATATTAAATTATTTTATTGTAGATAACGACGAGAACTTTCAGGCCTAAAATTTTCGAGTCGAGCATCCATACTTAGTCAAGCGCTGCATTTGAGGTGGGATTTTTATTTTCACTTATTTTCTATAAAATTACATGTCTCATATGTATATTACATGTTATTTGGCATATATTATTATGATGTGATTTATCATGTCATACAGACAGAACAGAAAAATTGTACTTTCAGTACACAGAACATTTAGCCTTCGGGCTCAGATCGCCTCTGGGCTCCGAGTACTCCGTATAGAAATACGCGTAAAAACAGAACAGAAATATTTATGTGTTCAATTATTCGTGATATATTTATATGTGACATGTATAGCCTCACTAAGCTCAAGCTTACCCCGAATTTTTAAAATGTTTTCAGGTTAAAGGAGTGGGCGTGGTACTGGTGGAAGATGATATCAATATAATTATCAAACTCTTAATATTATTAATTATATTTTAATTTACGAATAATATTTCAAATTGTAATTTAAATATTTTGCGAACGTTAGCAATTGCCTTATTTTCTATAAATGATGAGTGTTGGTATAATCTTACGTAATTAGACGTAGTATAAATTCTGTACTTAATATTTTGGTTGCATTTTAAATTGGAGTTTTAGTTAATTCCTTACACTTATTTAATCACTAAAGTTGACTTTCAAAATTTGTTATATATATATATATATATATATAGTTCTTCTTTTAAATGATATTTATGTGATATTATATAGCTTCCGCACGTTATTATTTTATTTAAAGAAAATTTTTAAATTAAGATAATTAAAGTTGTAAAAAAAATATATGGATGTTTTCAAGACATAATTACAAATTAAAATTAGGATGTCACAACATGAGACAGCGGAGATGGTTGGAGTTGATTAAGGATTACGACCTAGAGATCCTTTACATTCCGGGAAAGACAAATGTGGTGGCAGATGCCTTGAGCCGGAAATCGATGTTGATTCAGGCGCTTGAGTTACTTATGGCCCAGCCAGGACTCCAGCGAGAGTTGATGAGGTTGAGCGTGGAAATTGTATTACCAGAGAGTTCCGGGCAGTTGCGTATTCTTGAGATTTCTTCGTCTCTAGTCGACGACATTAAAGCGGGACAGTTGGAAGACCCGATGTTTATTCAGCTTCGAGAGAATGTAGTGAAGGGGAAAGCCCCAGGATTCGTGATACATGAGGATGGTGTGATGAGATTCCGAGGTCGGCTTTGTGTTCCGAATGACTTGGAATTGAGGCAGAGTATTATGAGAGAGGCTCACGCGTCACCTTACTCAGTCCATCCGGGCTCGAGTAAAATGTATAAAGATTTGAGGAAGAATTTCTGGTGGAATGACGTGAATAATATTCGAGTTTGTGGCTAAGTGTTTGACTTGTCAACAAGTCAAAATTGAGCATCAGCGGCCAGCCGGATTGTTGAAACCACTTCTCGTCCCGGAATGGAAGTGGGAAGATATCTCCATAGATTTTGTCACGAACTTGCCGAGGACGAAGACCGGAATGAATATGGTGTGGGTGATCGTAGACCGACTGACTAAGTCGGCACATTTTCTGGGCATCAAGGATACATGGGGTCCAGAAAAATTGGCTCGTATTTTTATCGCGCAGATAGTGAGACTTCATGGTACGCCGAAGACTATTATTTCGGATAGAGATGGTCGGTTTGTATCGCATTTTTGGCAGGCGGTACATAAGGCATTGGGGACACGATTGAGTTTGAGTACATCCTTCCACCCTCAGACCGACGGACAGTCCGAGCGTACCATTCAGACATTCGAGGATTTGTTGCGCGCATGTGCGTTAGACTGGAGTAGTGACTGGGAGGAGCATCTGGCCTTGATTGAGTTTACGTATAATAATAGCTGGCACGCGTCGATTAAGATGGCACCGTACGAGGCGCTTTATGGCCGACGTTGCCGATCACCGATATGTTGGGATGAGCCGTCCGATTTAGTTGGCACCGAGCCGGATCTTGTATTAGAGATGAGAGAGAAGGTTGAGTTGATTAGAAAGAGAATGTTGGCAGCTCAGAGTCGACAAAAGTCCTATGCGGACGTTAGGCGTCGACCTTTGGAGTTTGAGGTGGGAGATCATGTTCTGTTGAGAGTGTCTCCGACGAAGGGAGTTTTCCATTTTGGGAAAAAGTGGAAGCTCAGCCCGAGGTATATTGGGCCTTTCGAGATATTAGAGAGAGTTGGCGAATTGGCGTACCGTTTGGCTTTACCTCCATCGTTGAGTCATGTGCATAGTGTATTTCACGTCTCCCAGCTGAGGAAGTATGTTTCGGACCCATCCCATGTTATCGATTTCGGAGACGTGGAGATCGAGAAGGACGTCACGTTCGAGGAGAGACCCGTTAGAATTTTGGAGCGTCGAGATAAACAGTTAAGGCATAAAACCATTCCTTTGGTTAAAGTGCAATGGTCGAGGCACGGAGTAGAAGAGTCAACGTGGGATTTGGAGGAGGATATGCATTCGAGGCACCCCGAGCTTTTTGATTCTTAAGTTTCGGGACAAAACTTCTTTTTAGAGGGGGAGAATGTAATATTCGTACCTTTCCATTTTTTAGCAGTTTCTATTTTTGGTGTGTGTCTATTTTTATCGACTCGCTTGTAACCGTTTCGATATTTTGAACCTACTTTATTCTTAGAGCTTTTCAGTTTGGACGAGTTTTGGAGATGTTTTTACGTAATTCCATTCTATGTTATGTTTTACCGTATGAACGTTCGATTCTTGTAAAACTTGTTCGTTTTTGTTGTTTCTTGGTTTGTATGAGTTTGTATGGTTGAGTTGTTCGTGTTGTGACTTTCGGTTCGTTAATCCGACGTCGTATTGTGATTTTCAGACACTTGGGCCATTTTTGTAATTTCCTATAAGTTAGGGAATTTCATCTTGGTTGTCGTATTTCGGATTCCCGAGTAATCGGAATGGTATTTTCTTGTAGCGCTTAGGTTCGTCATCGGATAAACTTCGTAGCCATATCTTTGGTTCGATAGCAGGTCCGGGTTTCAGAGTCGTCCGGAACTGTTTGGATAGCAGCTGCCCAGAAATGCTGTCTGGTAGGGTGTTACGGCCGTAATGTGGCCATTGTTACGGCCGTAACAGCCCGCTGTTATAAGAACAGCGGGCAGAGGTTAACACCTCATTTTCTCATCTCATCTCTTCGTTTTCTTTCGTCGGTCGATCAGAAAACCACCAGGAGGCGATTCTTCCACTTCCAATCAGTGTGTTCTTCATTTTCCATCACCGTAGGGTCGTGCTAACATATTATCATCAACGTAATCATCTTCTTCCGTCCGAATCCGAGGTAATTTCATCTAGAACCCTAACTTGCCAATTTTAGGGGGGTTTTCCTGGTTTTGCTTGTTAGACTCGAATTGTTCAAGTATGTTATGATATTCCTCATCGATTGTTGTTATTGGGTGACTCCCAATCTGATTTTGTCAAGTTTAATCCATGAATTGTCGATTCGGGGAGGTTTTGCGTAAACCCTCGCCCGTATCGATTGATCATTTATTGTCATAGCTTGTAATCGAGGTTATGGGCGTTTTCCATTCGATTATTATTGTCCGTTAGGACTGAGATATGTTGATCCTTCGTTTAGGAACCGTCGTTTTCCATCCGGATCGTTCGTAGTCGTTATTCATTCCCAATTCTTCGAAGATGTCTCAAAGGCAAGTACTTTACATTTATTTACGTGTTCTAGTATTTGAATTATGGCATTTCGTGGTTGTATGGATGGATATGTGTATGTTCACCTAGGGACGGTCCGATGGGGCCTCTAAGGGTACGTTGCCGTGAGTTTCGTACCGCGAACTATGGTTAACCACCCAGGGATGTCCGATGGGGCTCTGCGGGGTACGGTGGTCGTGAGTCTCGTACCAAGGTTAACTTTGAAATGTTTTGTTCGAGAAATGTGTTTTGTACTTGTGCACCTTTAATATTCTGGAATATAAATGATTTCTAAAATGATTTTGGCGTATATTTTCATCTGATTAGAATAGTAGTTCAAATGGATTGTACTTGCACTAGTAGTTGTCGCTAACCCCTTAAATGAGGGAAATACTTTTGTATTTCAGGTACAGGTCAAGGAAGCAAACGAGCATGTGAGTCGTACGAGGATGATGGGCAGGCGTGATTCTGTTCAGTGGTTATTTATTGATGTCTTGTTTTGGGATTCCTTTATTATGTAATTCGTTTAAGTACTCGAGTACTTCTTTCTTGGATTTGTTAATGTTGTGTACCCGTTTTGGGAAGTGGATTGGATGTCAGTTTGTATTGTCGTATTTCAGTCTTTGGTTTTGAATGTCGTGGATTGTGAAATTGTCGTTTTGTTGTTGATGTATGTCGTTGTCGAATGTCTTGTTGGTACGTTAGCCTGGTGGATTCCACAGTGTGGGGTCCACGGCGCTGTAATATGCCCTGATCGTCTTGGGGGTGTTACAATATCGTCTTGAATTGACCTTGTCAATTCGTCCATGACTATGGCGAAGAGAAAAGGACTAAAAGCCGAGCCTTGATGCACCCCAATGATAATAGAGAATTCCTCAGTTCTTCCCACGGTAGTACGTACACTTGTACTAGCTCCTTCATCCATGTCTCTAATGATGTCAATATACTTCTTAGACATGCCCTTTTTGGCTAATGCCCACCAAAGTACCCCTCTTGGTATCTTATTATAAGCCTTCTCTAAATCAATAAAAACCATATGCAAGTCTTTATTCTTATCACGATAGTGTTCCATCATCTGGCTCATCAGAAATATTGCTACCACAGTCAATCTCCCAGGCGTAAGTCCAAATCGGTTTTCTGATATCTCCACACACTTTCTAAGACGTTGCTCAATCACTCGTTCCCATAATTTCATGGTATAACTCATCAACTTAATCCCCCGATAATTAGAGACCTCTAGTGTTGGATTTCGCGTGTATCTAATAAAATAAAATTGAGTAAAACGCAGCGAAATAAATAAACGAAAAATTCAGACGAGGATCTATATGCAGTAATTTAATTGATTTATTAAGAGTTCATCGAATTACCTTAATTCGAAGAATGGATCTGAACCGGACTAGAAGTAGATGAATATCTCCTTCCTCTTTAGGTGATCCACACACAAACAATTCCACAAGCTGGATTGCTAGATCCTTACGAATAATATTGATAAATAGTACAACACAAATTCCTTACTAGAAGGATTGTACTAT
The DNA here is from genome assembly GCA_033398695.1 of Orobanche coerulescens. NCBI lineage: Eukaryota > Viridiplantae > Streptophyta > Magnoliopsida > Lamiales > Orobanchaceae > Orobanche > Orobanche coerulescens. The sequence goes on from CM065803.1 coordinate 15,032,827, forward strand.
CGATCAATATCAACTAAGGGAAGAAGATCAGAAGACCGACGCCGTTCTCCTACTATATGAGGTGGAGGTAGATATCCTTAGTATTGAAAGAGAGGGGGCGATTTTTTTAGGTGCAGGTTTCTAATGACAAATCCTTGTCATAGACTCATTATTTATACTAAGTAACCCTAGATTCAAGAATCTAGTATTTGCTTAGTTACCCCTCATCTTATTAAATAATACATTATATATAATATCCAAGATTATATATTACTTATTATTTAATCTCCTCATAAATATAATATCCAATATTATATTTATTATTCTCAGTTGATATTTATTCCTACTTGTCCATAATTGTCGTACGTGTGACCCAAAGGCTTATATTATGTTGGTAATTATTTAATACTTTATTAAATAATAAATCATAAGCGCCTCTATCAAGACATTATGATTACCCAAATAATATAAGTTAATAGTCCATTAAACCTTTTAACGTGTCAAATCCCTTTGTCACGCGATATCATATTTGAACTAAGTCATGGAGTCTGTCATACTTATTTATGTTCAAATGCTTTCTCGATCTTAGGTAGACTGATCGAATCAAATGACTCTTCATTTGAGCATGGCCATGTATTTCCTTCAGTCCTACTTATCGAGGGGCCCAGCAGATATCTCTCTCACTAAAGAGAGGGACAAATCTCCATCTTGATTATTCATTGTCCTCTACATGACTCCCACTAATCCCGATCGCTAACCTTTATGATCACCATGTTTCAGATGACGTTTGGTTACGTCAAGGCATAGCAGTTATCATGTTGGACTCTATGATAATCTCAGGTTCAAAGATTTATTGACATACTGTTATATTGAGATTCACTTATGAAATTTTCATGCAGTGATCTCAATACGGGTCTGTCCAGTATTAGTTCTCCAACCAATACCCATAAGATTGATCCGTACCATACGCATAATCATCCGATGATTATCAATCAAATTTATACTAGTATATTAATCACTCGAGTCTCTACTCAACGTGATTGTACCAGGGACATTTGAATAATCTTATTATTCGTGAATAACTATTATTCGATTATTATAATATTAAAACATGCACACATTATAATAATCAACGAGAAATAAATGATATCAAATAACTTTATTTAAAGGTGACAATTACAAATCTAGGCACATCGAATGTCATAGGGCACTATTCCCAACATCTAGGACATCGCCTTTGTTCTTATATAAAGGGACTAAAGTGCTTTTCCTCCATGCCAGTGGCATCTTGTTGTATTTCCAAATCTTGTTGAAAAGTATAGTCAACCATTCGATTCCCCTCTCTCCCAAACACCTCCATCCTTCAATAAATATACCATCTGGCTCGTCTGTCTTTTTCGAACTCATTTTCTTTAATACCATCCGTACTTCACCCTTTTGAATTAGTCGCATAAAATCCCGATTAACCAAATTTGAAGCAAACATCCTCAATATCTTCCTCACGTTGTCCATTAAATAAGTTATCAAGGTATGCCCTCCATCTTTCTCTTATCTCCTGATCTCCGACTAAAACCTTATGATCCATATCCTTCACACATTTAACTCTCCTAATATCTCGTGTCCTCCTATCTCTAATACGAGCAATTTTATAAATATCCCTTTCTCCTTCCTTAGTATCTAATTTCGTATACAATTCTTGATTAATCTTTGCCCTAGCATCACGGACGGATTTCTTCGCTTCTCTTTTAGCCTCCTTATATTTCTCAAAGTTCTGCTCACTCGGGTATTTTCCTAATGCCTTGTAGCATTCACATTTAGTTTTTATCGCCTAATTTACCTCATCATTCCACCACGATGAGTCCTTACCTGATGGCTTGTGTCCTTTAGATTCCCCAAAAACTTCTTTTGCCGCTTCCTTAATGTTATGTTCCAACATAGCCCAAGTTGAATCTACATCCATCTCCGCGCACTCAAAATCATTACATCTAGCGACAACCTTATCCACAAAAGTTTGTCGACTCTCCCCTTGAAGCTTTCATCATCTAATTCGAGGGTCCACTTGCGGACTTCTCTTTTTATAAAACCTGTTACCTTGAAAATCAAGCACAACAAGTCTATATTGAGTCGCGCTACTCTCTCCGGATATCACCTTGCAATCCGTGTACCTCTTTCTCCACACGTTTCTCACTATTAATATTAAAAATATATATGTCAATCACCAAAGTTAATATTAATATTAAAAATATATATGTCAATCACCAAAGTTAAACAAGATTTTTTTCAGATGAAATATTAATTTTATTATAACTATACACAAAAAATAAATAAAATATATAACGCCCCGATTTCGCATATACATTTATTATGAATTATAAAAAACATGTTCAATTTTATTAAATTAATGCCTGAATAATTTTGTCATTTAATTCCTTTCATTCTCATGATCATGCAAATTCATTTATGTCATTTTAATTCATGTCAAGTCATGTGATTCATTTTGTTTCATTTCTCATTTTAATTCATTGTTTAAATGCAAGTCGTTTCAGTAGAGTCAAAATTTAAACAATATTAATTGTTACCAAAAAAAGATTTTACAAGTTAAATAATAATATTATTTATTATTATTGTTACTATTACTATTATTAATATTATTTAGCCTAATTACTATAATAATAATAATATCACTATTATTATAGTTACCACTGTTATTTTAGTTTATTTAAACCCAATAATGTTCGTTAGCCTAATCGATTATAATTATTGTTTATTATTTTAAACTCAATTAATTATTATTAATATTATTAATTTTTTTTAGGATCATTTACATTAACTAATACATTTGATTTTAATATTACAAATATAATATCATTAGTGAATATTTACACAATTAACAACGAGTTGTTTCTTATTTACGTTAAATATTCCTTAAATTGGGGTATTTAATGGAAAGAATTCTCTTCTCATTTAATCATTGAAAACAGATTTTTTTCCTTTATTATTCTTTATCTCTATTTTTTTTGGAGATTCCGGTTGAGAGAGTAATTCATGGTTTAAGCCAAGCATCTCAGTTTTCTATTTGAGTTTTTCCATCATCTTTTCATCTAAAATTTTTTCAGATCCTCTATTCTGGGCAAAATATGACTTCTTTTTGGCATTTGGTTGTGTTGCTTCGGCTTTTAAGTGACGAGACGAAGGAGATGGAGACAGAGAACATAATTGAAGATGGCGATGATACCGGGAACATAAGGTTCTGCAGATTCGTGCAGTGACAGCACGAAGAACACGTGTGTCGGTGATGCAAGATGAGCGACGACGAATCTGGTGCTGGGCTTCTGGGCTTGTAGCAATAGATCTGATGTAGTTTATCAAGGAAAGAAATCCAATTTGAGGAGGAAGCAATCTGAGGTTAGAAGATGATTTGATTTGAGGAGCTAATCGATCTGCAAAGCTACATAACTTTTTTTTTTTACTGTGCAACTGTGGAATACACTTTATAATATTATCGGTTACATATCCCATATAAATGGTTATTATAATCGAATATACTGATACCAGAATATAGATGTTTGGTTACCTATTACTGGTTTTGTCGTAAGACAATTTTTTAACTGAATGTTATTTTTCTTTTTATATATTTTTGTACAAATAAACAGATATTTATTTGGTATTTTTGTATTAATTATATTTGTCTATATAAACTTATGTAATATGTTTGGATATATGGTGATCGGATAGAAATTTCGATTTTGCAGAAAATCAGAGAACAAGAATAGATTTTGAGTTGAACGTGAATAACATTAAAAGTCATGTTCAATTTTTGTGTTTAATGAGTTTTTCTAATGTATTTTATACTTAAAATTGGGTTGTATTGTTTGAATGCATATCATTATGTAGTCGGGTACTAAATGATACATAATAGGTAACTAGATTAGAAGGTAGTGAATACTCCAATGATTCATTTTGTTTCAATCATTAAGTAATACTACTAGAGATTCATACTAAAATATTTTGATTATTCATGTGGTATTACAACTGGATACCACACAAACCATGAATAGGGGTGGTATACCGTACCGTACCGATTTATTTTATTCATATCGTATACCGTACCGAAACTTTCGTTATATAAAATTGCATATCGATACCGTACCGAATCGTTCGGCATACCGAGACTTGGTATACCGAGATATCGGTATGAAACATAGTACATACCGATGCCGTGCCGTTTTTCGGTATAATTCACGGTAATTCAGCATATCGTATATTCAAGGTATACCGAAATTACCGTCATAACGTTCTGTACCGAATCGAGATATTAATATACCCAAAACAAAATATACATCCACGACTTGAATAAGGCAACATGATTCCATGAACATAAAAAAAAAAGTAGATGAACATAAAAAAAAACTCTTACACAAAAACGGAAAACGACAACGCATTACAAATCAAAAATTACAACATAAAGGCCACTGCAGTTCAGCTGCGGATGTTTATATGTTAGTAATTCAAGCAGAAAATTGTTCTACTGCAGCAAACTGAGCTCCATCAAAGCATGTGAGAGTAAGTACCGGTAGTAAGCCGCTTCTTTTGGCCCCCAGTTCCTTTAAGCATTTCATCTCCCACCAACATATCAGCACATATATCCAATCCTAAAATCTTGACATATATTTACAACAAGTCAACAATACATAAGAAAGTCAGGAAAACTAACAGGCAAAATAATGGAATTATTATTTGGTTTCTACCAGACAATCTACGACCCTCAATAAATTAACAGTAAATGACTGATTAATAAAAAAGGGACTGGACATGATTTATTGAAGAAGTCTTTCAGACTGCATTTCAAAAGAAAAAAGGGGGAAAAAAAGGCAAGACTTGCATGTGTCTACTTATATCCATTCAATTTTAAAAATTTACTTCCATGCACAGCATAATAGATTTTTTACTGACAGTCGATACAGAAGAACAATAAAATTGTGGTGTGCATGACAAAAGACCAGTGGGGTATAAAAATGTATTTTCACTTGTGCAGTACAAAAGTAGATGAAGAGAACATCTAAGAACGATCTTCAATGGCATTTGCAGCTGTAAAATAAAATAAAATTATTAGTACGCATCAAATTACATTATACATAAATAAAAATAATTTATATTTACACGTAATTAAATAAAGAAACTCTTACTCTTTTCAATTTCTTCAATTTCCTTGTACAAAATAAGGTCATCTTCGGTTGGATCCTTACGAAAGTCGAACTCCGCTCTTAACCAATCATTAGTACACACCAAAGCTTCTACCATTTTAGGACTCAAACTACTCCTAAAAGGATCCACAACTCTTTTTCCCAAACTAAATGCGGACTCACTAACAACGGTTGAACTTGGAATTGCAAAAATATCCTTCACAATCATTGAAAGGACGGGATACCTAGCTTCACTTCCTCTCCACCACTCCAACAAATTGAAAGATTGATTAGACCGTTTTTCAATCTCATCGGCTAGGTACTTGTCCACTTCATTGGATATCTCTTGAAGTTGTTCCTCTTCATTTTGTGCTTGAACATCATTAAACAATTCATCCGAAAGACCGCCACCGGTACTAGTACTACCATCTCCATCATTACACCCTATTTGGACACACCTCCTCTCAATATCTAAGGTATCATTTATTCCCTTGTACTCCGCCCACAAAGTTACAAAGCCTTTTTTAACCTTATCAACAAACTCTTGGAATTTTGTTGAATTAGCCCCCAATTTTTTGATGCTAACTTTGATCATTTGAACCTTGTTTCTCGGGTCCAAAATATTGACAATAAAGATCAAAGGGTTCATATTATCCCAATCCCCCCAATACTTATCAAATTTCAATTTCATCGCACTTGCAACCTTTTTAAGAATTGGATCCGAATCCTCATTGCTCTTTTTCTCGATCCCAATTTGCAACGCAATCATTGATTGGTATATCAATTGGGAGGTAGGATTTTTTGATGCACTTAGCTCTAAAGTGACATTGTAGAAATTTTTTAGAAAGTATACAAAAGCATTTGCATTTTCCCAATCCTCTACAACCGGAGGACCTACCCTTTTTCTACCCTTTTCATCCCTTTCACGAAAATAATTCATAAAAGGCAACCACTCCTCGGACATTCTTTCAAAGACTCGTCTATACTTTAGTGCAACATCAAGCATTTTATAAGTTGCATTCCACCTAGTTTTGACATCCATAGGTACAGTTGACGTACTAGCAAACTTGGCTAGTATGGCAAATTCCCTAAATTTATTCAACCTAGAGGGGGAAGAATGAATAAAAATGACTACATTCCTTATAGATTTAATTGAAACATTAAGCTCCTTCAAGCCGTCCTTAACAATTAAGTTAAGTATATGACAAGCACACCTCAGGTGCAAGTATTTACCTTCAAACAATAATGTATTTTCACTTTTCATTCCTTTTTTCAAGTAATCAATTGCAATATCATTAGAAGAAGCATTGTCGATTACTATCGAAAATAATTTGTCAATCCCCCAATCTCTCAGACAGACCTCAACCATCTTACCAATTTCTTCCCCAATATGACTAGTGATTTTTGTGAAATTAATTATTCTTTTATGCAACTTCCAATCACTATCTAAAAAGTGAGCTGTGATAACCATGTAATTGATATTTTGGATGGAAGTCCAAGTATCAGTCGTGATACTTACTCTATGGCCACTAATCACACTTTGTAACTTCGCTTTCTCAAGCAAAAATAGTTCAAAAACCATACCTGCAACTTTCTTTCGGTTAGGGATGACGAATTTCGATTGTAATTCATGCAGAAGGTTTACAAACCCTTTTCCTTCGACAGCCCGAAAGAAAACTTCATCGATAATTACATATTCTACTAACCTCATTTCACACCTTTTTGGATTATATGTATGATGAACCAAAGCGCTTCCTTGCCCCATTGTCTCATTCGTCAATACAGATTGACCTTTCTGGCTTTCATTTGCTTCATATATTGGACTTAACTTACACCTCCTCACTAAGTGGTTTATCAACCCACTTGTACTTCCGTAGTTCACAGGGATCTCAGTTTTACAATATTTGCATATCCCTAAGTTCTGCACGCCCCCATTATCTAACTTCCTTGACCCTCTATCACAATGCTCCCAATATTTACTCCTTTGTTGTGGGTTTACAGGAGGTTTTGACGTTGAGTTTTTTCTTCCTCGTTTTCGGCTTATACACTCATTACGTGTTTCAGATTCTGTAGTATTTGGTGTTTCAGATGGGCTTGCCAGAGAATGAGAAGATTCAGATTCCATTCCTATGAATCACTGCAAAAAAAAAAACACGTATTTAATCCATCAATCAAGATGAGTTATTGCAGTCTAAAAAAAACATGTTTGCATCCGTTATATACTCTAAGGCATAAATTATTCCGCGACAGGAAGGATGCCCAGAAAGTAAAAATAGTAGAGGAGTTCAAGATTTTTCTGTGAGTGAACTCTATTTTCATTACGACAATTCGTCAAATACTATTGGAGCATACGAAGAAACGATCATAAATACACATACAACTAATATAGAATACCAGAATCGCATCATCACATCAACACCAGAAGAAAATAACTCAAAAAAAAAATCAACAAACGTCTGAGTAACTCAGACTAAACCAACCAAGAGAAATCTCCAGAAAGATCAGAAGAAACTAGAAACTAGACAGATATAAAAAATTGATAATTAAGTCTCGAGAAGAAAAACCAAGCAAGATAGGAATGGAGACAATAGATAACATAAATTTACTGGAGGCAAGATAAATTTACCAAGCAGATGATGGTGGAACCGGATTGCTGCTTTAAAGGAAATGTCCGTTCTTTTTTTTTTTTTTTATGACTAAAGGTGATGTGATGTCCGTTCTATACTGGAGGCAGAAGGATTTGGGGTTTAGGAATTTGAAAGAGCAGATTGAAAGTGAAGGGTCAAAGGGAGTGGTGTTTCACGGAGGGTTGAGAGTGAAAGACTGAGATGTGACGGCGCCGCGTGAGGACTGAGGTGAGAATTGAGAGACTCAGTAGTGTTTGTGAATTAGGTTTAGGTTTGGTTAATATTAAGTAGTATTAAAATAATATAATTTATATATATATATATATATATTATATAATATATTATAAGTGACGGTATACCGCGGTATATATCAGTATGTAACGGTATACCGTATTATCGGTACGGCACGGTATACCGTCGGTATGAGAATATTCAAACCGTTGCCGTACCGAAAATGTCAGGTACGGTATAATACCGTACCGTACCTTACGGTATACCGATAATTCGGTATTTTTCGGTACGATACCGACGGTATTTCGGCATTTCGGTATTATTTCCCACCCCTAACCATGAATGAGTACCTAAACTAATGTATATGGTTACCTTTATTTTTGGGTTCCCGAGAATTAATATCTAGTCACCCATTTATAAAATAACAGGTACTAGTATTATTTTACGATTAAGTAATCAATAAATTTTTGAAAGTATCCAAAGACGTGTTTATTGTTTTTCATTAAATAAATTTACGAGTATGAATAACGGACAACAAAATGCAATAGTCCCATAACTAAACTGCTACTTGCAGGTATTCCGTATTCATATGATATTTAGTTGCATTGCAAATTTGAACTACTCAATAATTAATAAGAAAAGATATGCACAATTTTTTACCTCTATTTTTATTATAAAATAAAAATAATAATGGCAAGAGTAACTAGTATCCAAATTTAATTTGAAGTAACCAAATAACACTTGATACGATCCGTAATTTTGTACCTCCAATTTTTATTATTGAATGTGTATAAATTTATAAAAAAATAAATAGTATCCAAATATAATATTCAATAATTAAACCATTAAAATAATTTTTTAAAATTATTTCTTTAGAAATTAGTAATACAGGAAGAAGAAGAATGATAAATGAAAGAGAGAAAGGAGAGGGAGAACACAGCGAATAAAAAGGAAGGAGAGAGACCAAAAAGGAGGAAAAAAAAGGAGAGAGAGAGAGAGAGAGAGAGAGAGAGAGAGAGGGAGAGAGAAAAGAGAGAATAGGGAGAAAAAACAGAGGGAAGGAATATGGAACTAGCGACTGATTTTTAGGGATAATTTTTTTTTATTATGGAAAGATATATGTATCTGTTATAGGTGTAAATATTATTTGTTTTGTTTTATTTTTATAATTAATTTGTGTATACTATATAGATGTGTAAAGTTCCTTTTTGTAGTGATCCAAACCCTTTTTCTAGTCCAATCGAGAGTCACCTAAACCTATCATTTCTCTACCCTAAACCTAAACTATACCGTATAAATACTGTAGTCTATACACACTACAAACCCTAGAATACACACAATACACCCATATATTTTTTTCTTTTCTCCTTCCAGCAATCGTGCGCCACTTCTCTCCTCTACAGGAATCATCTTCTCCTATCCTCTACAGGTACTTTTGTTCAGTTCTCACGATTTACCCTAAACATCTAAAGTTGCACAGATCCAAAACAAATCCAAATCCCATATACATAAAGCAAATTAACCAACTGCCAGACTATGAAATACCAATCGATCATACCATCATGTCTGTAACCCCCAATCATCGGCTTGAACCAGAAACCCATCCGTCCTTGCTTGAAATCTCTGTTGTTGCGCGGCCGCATCCCACCACCGGAACAGCTACTGTGCGGGTGTCTGATTTTGTTTGTGGATGTGTCAATCTGTTTGTGCATGTGTGTGAAGATGCGTGTGTGCGATTGTTGTGTGTGTGTGTGTAGATGCGTGTATGTGTGATATCAGAGGGAGTCTGTGTTTTAGGAAGAGAGAACCGACAGAGAGAACGAGGACATGGGTCTGTCAATCTGTTGTGAATAGAGTATTTATACCCTTAACTTTTGGCCATTTTCAATTTCAACCCTCCAGCTTTCAACTTCTTGCAGATTGGCCCTTAGGTTTTAGGTTTTAATTAAACTCTTGTTGACCAAGCCTTTAACCTATTAACTTTATCATATAATATTAATATTCAATTTGAGTTATGCCGTGTATATTATTTTCATTTATTGTCTTTTTTAAATGTATTTTCACTGCAAAATTTTTATTTATTCTTCTTAAAATTAGAAGAATTGAATTTTTTTAGAAAGTGGTCGTTACAAAATAATTATCAAAGAAAGAGCATTTTTGTCCTTCATTATTTCATTCTAATTCCTTAGTTTACCAAATAGACATATTCCAATTCATTTGACAGGTTACATTTGGTTTTGCTTGGTCAAACTTATAACATTCTACTCTAATTACTTCCATATTCTAATTCGTTTGACAGATTTCATTTCTTCAAAAATCATTCTGCGAACCAAACGCCCAATTAGTGTACTAGAGAACAGTGGTGTACAATTCTGCAGGAAAACTTCATAGCCGATGCTACTACTCTCTCTCTTAGGGGTGTCTAAATGGTTCCCGGTTCTCGGTTAGAACCGGAACCTAACCGGAACCGAGGCGGTTCCGGTTAACCGGAACCATATAATTGGTTAAAGGTTCGGTTTTCGGTTCCTCATTACATAATTTTTCGGTTTTCGGTTCGGAACCGAAGCAGTTCGAACCGAAAACCGATTTTATAATATATTTATTAAATATTATTTTTATATTTTATACTTATATATTTTATTATTTTAATTTTTGTAAATTAAAATTTTAGAACTCTAATATTGTTAAATAAATATTTTATATTTTGTTAAAAATTTATAATAATATATTATATATGTATTCAATATTAATTTTATATTTTATAATTTATAATTTAAAAAAAAAAAAAGGTTCTTACGGGTTACCCGAACCGGAACCGAACTAATTCGGTGCGGTTCCGGTTAACCGAAAGTGTAAAACGGTTCGGTTTACGGTTCCACTTTTTTGGCTAAAATGGTTCCGGTTAACCGATTTTTTCGGTCCGGTTAACCGGAACCGAACCGTTCGACACCTCTCTCTCTCTCTCTCTCTCTCTCTCTCTCTCTCTACTGTTGTTAATTTGTTTACACTTAATTTTCTTTGTTTGCCAGAATCACGACATGGAGCAACTCGGACAGCAGCTTCTGTACACCACTCTGGAACTCGAAAAGGTAAAATCCGAAGCCATGGAAGAAATGAGGAAAAACAAAGAGTACATCAAGCAGCTAATCCATCTCCTCACATACGCCATCCAAGAAAGAGACGAAGCCATAAACCAGCTCCACAACCTACTACTCGTCAACAAAGACAATAATATTTTTCCCTTGACAACTAAAACCGCCGAAAGCTCCGACAATCTCTCGGAAACATACAACTACCACTCGCATGGCTCGTCTCCCGTCGAATCCCTTTTCGAAGGCAATCAATCATCGGAGTTGTCGAACGTTACTTTGGTTGTTCAAGACACGAATCCCTTGATTTTAAACACTAGTACTAGTAATAACAACAACAATAATAATAATAATAATAATAATAATAATAATAATCAAGTCAATCCGGTTATGGTCCCCAAAGTTGTCGATCAGGGGTTGGTGATCATAGATAATCTTGTTAGAGGAAGAGTTTTCCCGCAGAGGGGGAAGTTCTTGCAGGCCGTTCTTCGGGCCGGGCCTCTTCTTCAGACGCTTTTAGCGGCCGGCCCGCTTCCGAAGTGGCGGAATCCTCCACAGTTTCAGCCGTTTCAGGTACCTCCGTTGCGGATCAAAGGCTGTGAAGTGCCAAATGTGGTGGGACAGTTGGGTTCGATGTCGCAAAGTTTTGATCAGGTGCCTTGTGGGCCGGCTCAAGTTCAGCCCGGTTCTGTGTTGAACTTTGGTAATATGGTGGTGTCCGGGATGAATGGTATTGGTTATGCTCCTTTGGCCAAGAGGCAGAGGTTCAGTTGATAATTTAGTCTTTCTGTTCTTTTTTAAAAAATAGAAGGCAGGTAGTGGTGTAAATTGTAAACCTTGATTCTTTTATTTTGAGTCAATTTGTTTCCGTATCTTATCAATGTAGTTTCTTGCTTCAATGGGCCGGCTCTTTGTGGTTTACGAAAAAAAAGGTTCCTGATAGTATTTCTTTTAACCTTAAAGATCAGGAGCAAAATATTTAGCATGGAGAAAGATCGAGTGAATAATTGACGGCTTTTAAGGGTATATAAATATTGGGATTCGGATGCAGTGCGATGCTGGCGCACTGTCTGTAGAGATCCGCCGTCGGATCACACACGTGGCACACACCCGTGCGGGTGTGTGTGATCCGACGGGTGCGGCAAGACATGGTGGCGTAGCACTTTATCCCCTTCCATAAATATTGTGGGGATAATGGCGGATTATCCCCATGAATTGAGTTATTTATCCTCTTTTATAAATTAAATAGGTCGATTACCCTTTTGTGTTTTTGAAAAATAGGTCGATTACCACTCTGTGAAAATTAAATAGGCACATTCCCTCTGTCTTCTAAAAAAGTTACAGATAACCATGTGTTTTATCTGACGTTGCAAATCACCTCATTCTGCACAATATGTAAAGAATTGTGATATGTTTGACGTGCTTGTAATTGGTTAATATGGGGATGTACCATGATTTCAAATGAATCTAACAACCTGAGCTACAGGATGATAGATTGATGATTCTTCATATGTAATTTCAGCTTTGGAATGAATATGTAATTTGGGGAAGGATGTTGTGTGTATTTTTCAGTATGTTTTTTATCATATAAGTTTATTACTATGTAATTCACATTTTTGAATTTTATATGGCATTTGATATTGATTTGTGTTCATATTACAAACAAGTTGTGTAATTAAAATAAAGTTGTGTCAAAAAATTAATGTGCAATCAATTCTATCCAAAACAAATTGTTATATCATTTGAACAATATTAGCTACCATTGTAATACAATTGTACCATTTGAAATATTATTGTACCATTATACATCAAAAAATACCTCTGACTCGATGACATCTCCATTGTTACAAAGTACCAAGGAGAATAACAAGTTCACAAAATATATTCAACCTTGTTTCTGGCAACAAATACACCCAATGCACTAATAAGTTCAACCAAAGTGAAAATTCTACAATAACTACAGACACACTTTCTTCTTTATCTTCTTGTCGCTAGCTTTCTTATCACAAAGTCTTGGGATCCAATATCTGCTTAAGTATGGCACAAATTCAATGTTTGCATGGAATTTTAAGTGAGCTGCCATAGTCTACAAGAGCAGAGCTATTCCCATCTACTCCAACAACATCGAGTAAAATAACCCCATATTTGCTCTCCAGATGACACCCATCAACCCCTATAATAGGCTTGCACTTGTAAACCTTTTCTTCGTTGCATCAAAACACATATGCCTTTGTAAACAATGTCACCCGATTATCCATATGAGTCCCTATTATAATGGTTGGCCTAGGTTTATTTTTTTCAAATTACAATTTTGCATACTGGGCATCAGGATCACCTTTTTTCTTAAGTAAGGCTAAGGATTTTTGCACGACATTTAGAATACATATTAATAAAACTATTCCTGACACAAATACTTGATCCAATTATACCGGTTCGTGTTAGATACCCATGTACCTCTTTCCCTTTCTTTTTCCCTTTTTCCAAACATGAGAAGTCGCCAAAGGCATTCAAAAGAAGAACATAGCTATCAGAATTTAGTCTAACCAGGTTCCTTGTCTGCAAAAAAGCCTCAACGGCTTCTTCTCCACGCTTAAGCTTTACTAATCCAACCATCAATCCGTTTACGGACACTGCATTTCTTGTACCCATTTGCTCGAATATACTTTTTGCAGTGTCAATAGTACCAAATTTTGCAAACCCATTCACCAAAGCACTACCGACATACAAATCTTCTAAAAGTCCTGACATCTCGATTTTTGCGGCAGCTGCTTGAGAAGTGAAGAACCATCATTAGCACTAATGGATTCAGATGCAGCAGTTATTAAGCTACCATATGTATATTCGCTAGGTCTAAAATCCTGGTAATCATCCCTGGTGGTATCTGGTGTAATCAATCCTGAGTTGATTCTGTCAACGTAGCCAAAAATGCTCTGCAGCTCACGGGGTCCGAATATCGGTGTAATATCGCCATGTTTTCAAACCGATATAAATGTCGGGTAGGGGCCGAGAGCCCGTCGTGAGTAAAAGTGATCGTCCTGAACCCATACGGGAGTTCGGCCTATAGTATCTCTTCCGAGAAGGGATGGCCTGGATGGCTTTCTGAGCCCTTCCCTACGACCTTTTGTCGCAATTTCTCTAGATCGTCCTGCATACTGGATATGAGGGGATCCAGTGCTTTTTATTGTTTAGATAGTTCCCACGTCCTTGGATGGCTTTCTCCGTGTTCTTCCTGCTGACTGATTTCATCCGGTCTGTCCGAGAGGATGGGTATTATTTTTCGCGGTATTTTTTATTTTTTGACCTCCCGACTCTTTTGGATTGCACTAGCAATTATGTCGGTTGGTGCCTCCTTCGTCAAGGTGATTGTTCTGGGTGGATCTTCTTCTCCAAAGGTGATGGGTGTTTTTTCTGGAATTGATTCCCCACCCACAGCCGCTAGTTGCTCCTCCAAATTTGTGGACACTAGTTCTCCGATTTTCTTCTGGACTATCTCTTCTGCCATTGTTAATCTCACGTCTCAAACTCTAGTGTGACTCGATGTCACCCTTCTTACAGACGGCCCCACTTGATGAAACTGAGCTGATCGCTCACCAAGAACCGAGTTAATCTCAGAAGTTTATCTAAGAAAACCCAAATATGTGAAGTACTTCTCTCTTTAAATGCTTCTCTCTCTAAATGCTCTGATTGCTTAGCCTTTGGAAGGAAGGCTTCTCCCTTATTTATAGAAGGGAGGAGCAGCCTCTCCCTGAGACCCTTTTTGAGGGGAAATCCCTGATACTTGGGGATTCGGGCTGCGGCCGCCAATCCCTGGATATCTGGGATTTCGGCTACATCTATCAATCCCTGTATTTATGGGGTTTTGTCAGATAGGTAAAATCCCAGTCTTTTAGGGGTTTTATCTTTATGAGCCCGGACCCTTCCCAAATTGAGGTAGGGTCATATAGGTCGAACTCTTTCATGAGGGGACTCCCTTTGTCGGGACATTTCTTTCTTGACAAGAGGTCGGTAGGTCTGTCAGTCTTCGCTGATATTCACATAATGTCTACCGAGCTCGGGATAAGCTCAGTCAGGTCGGACTTCTTTTGTCAGGGCCTCCCTTTTTGCCAAGAGGTCGGTAGGTCTGCCAGTTCATGGGCTCCTTGGATCGGATTTTTGGGAGGTTATATTTATCCTCCTATCAATAAGAACACCTTTTGAATTCCTATAAATAAGAGTCCATTGACTGAGATTGAAAACACAAGAAAATCATTCGTCTTGTTGCTGCATTGTCTCTTGTCATTTTCTCCAAAAGCTCGAAAATCATTCATCTTGTTGAATTCCTATAAATAAGAGTCCTTCGACTGAGATTAAAAACACAAGAAAATCATTCATCTTGTTGCTACATTGTCTCTTGGCATTTTCTCCAAAGCTCTAGAGCATTAAACACATTTCGCTTGCCGAAATCTCATATTTTATAGTGTTGTAAACCTAAGAGTGTAAGTCATTGTACATTATAGGCGATTGTCAACAATCGTAAGCACCATCGCAGGGTAATTTCGTTTTTACGAAAGAGTATCCAATATTTGGCTCGACTTTAGATTGTATTTTAGTTTTTCATATTCTTCCTATCTCTTGAAATACTATTTATTTTCACCAACATTTACCGCATCAACAAGTACAAAACAATGCATCTATATTTATAATCTTCATCAATCTTTTTTTTTTGAGTCATGCTACATGTAAATGTATATATACAAACATATAACTCACGCATTCATTTTATAGGTTCCGCGTAAAATGAATTGAATCAGATGCATGTGTATACAGATATGTGTACATATAGCAATACATTTCTTTTAATTATCTTCTTTTATCTTTCATTTCCAATAAATATCAAACTCATAGAATGTTTGAAATTAATATTGAGAAAGTAAAGTACACCATCCATCTCTAAAAGATATTTTTTTTTTTTTGGATTGTCCAAATTATAACCCGCCTTTCTTTTAAAGAGTATACTTTGTCTAAACTATATTTATTTAATAAGTGATGAGATTATTCATTAATACTAGTCATTTATACTAAAAAGACATGAAAGTAATGTTGGGGTATATTTTATTTTCCCATGCTCTCAATTGTGTACAATGAAAGTAAATTATCTTTTTTAGAGGAGTAGTGTTTTTTGCTGAGACAATACATGCAATTTAGAAATTATTTGGTGTGAAAGATTTATTGACGGGTCTCCAGCTTAAAGTGGTAGTCGGATAATTCATGATTTTACGCTGAGTCCAATCTCGGTATTGCTGGTGAGTGTGTGATGTAGATTAAAAGGTAAAGGTACTTATGGTGAGTGTGTAGTGGTGATTAAAGGATATAGTGTGATAGTTTCATGTAATTGAGGGTATTTAATAAATATAATCACTCCATCCACGAAAAGTATGGTCTTATTACTTCTTTGGGTCGTCTACAAAAAGTGTGGTTTTTTCGTAAATGAAAATAACACCACTTAAAATATTACACTTTTTCCGCTCAAAAATACATATCACTCCTCAATTTTCTCCTCTAAAAATATATTTCTCCCCCACTATCTTAAAACTCATGCCACACCATCTGGACCACAATTTTCGTTGATGGAGGGGGTAATAACACTAGTAAAGGAACATATTTTTGGGTGAAATGTACCATTTTGAGCGGGTCGGAGAGAATAATTCTTACTCCCTCTGTCCTGCTCAAAACTTTACACTAACCTCATTTTTCGTTCCTTTAGAAATATAACATTTATCACCTTTGCACAATCAAATCAAACAACCATTGTTTACTTTTTTCATCTCCGACACACACTCACTATCAATATTTTTATATTTTGATCTTCATCATACATTTTTCATCATTATTGACACTATTATTACCTAAAATACACCAATTATACACCATCTATCAAATTTTGAGCGGGACATATAGAGTATTTCATGGGTATTACTAAACACCGCCCAAAATTACTAGTCACCGCCCTATAAGATTACCTTTTTATCCATTTCAAGTCTTTCATTATTTCTAAACACCACACCACACCAAAATCTTTCAAGCTCAAGTTTTTCGAATATAACACACAATCAAATATATATCGTCAATATTATCGACAACTACGAAAATGGACGAGAATTCGCATCTGGAGGTAATTTTTCGGAGAAAATGACGCAGACGTCTGATTATTCCGCCTGTTCCATGGTACAGGCGTCCCAGTCACTGGACCATGGTACGGGCGTATGGTGAGGACGCTCGTCTAGTCCAGCGTCTAAACCAGACGCTGAACCATGGTGGGGCGTCCGATTGACGCTGTGCCATGGCTAGGCGTCCGATTCGAGACGCTGTCTGCGTGGCGAGCGTCAAGCCAGACGCCTCGGCCATGGTCCAGGCGCAATTTTTGGACGCCTGGACCCTTTTTTTTGCCTTATTTTAAATATTAATAATAATATTATTGGTATTATTATTAACATTCTGTCAATTAAAAATTTTAGGTTATATTGGAAGAATTTAAAGGCGACGGTGTTGATTATAGTGGTTATTTCGTTAATGACGAAATATTCGCTAGTGATTGTGATGCGATTGCTTGGGCGAAAAAATTGCTCTTCAAATTGGTTTCGAGTTGATCATTTCATCGTACAAGAATAAAGGAAAGACAAAGCTATTGAGATGTAACTGTGGTGAACGATACAGAGGGGTATTAAGAGATTTGGATGTCGCTGTTCGAAAGGACACAAAGACGAAAGCATGCAAGTGTACATTTCAGATAAAGGCCGAATAATTGCATGACTTGAGTGGTTGGATAATCAGACCGATCTCTGGGAGTAAGGGTATGCACAATCACTCATTTATTGTTTATCCAGAGGGGCATCGTCAAATGAGTGGACTGAGTAAATCGGCCAAACAAGTTGTTCGTGAGATGAGTGCTGCTCAAGCCAAGCCGTGTGCCATCTTGGCGGCCATTCAGAATAAATTTCCCGAGGACAAACCGACTAAACGACATATCTATAATTATAGAGACCACTTGAGGAAGCATGATTTTGAAGAAAGAGATGTCGTCGGTCAGTTTCACCATTTGGATGTGACAAATAACTACGTACATTGGACGCAAGCCGACCCGGATACAAATGCTGTTACCCACGTGTTCATGGCACATCCAACATCAATCAACTTAATCCGGACCTACAGATGGTTCATTGGCATGGATTCCACCTATCGGCATCAACCAATCGCCCCTGCAACTGTGTAGATGTGCTATCGGCATCAACCAATCGCCCCTCGACAGGAATGCGAAGGATCTGCCACACATCATGTAACATGATGGTCATCTCTCCGAACGGCATGTGAAAAGAGTTCGTATCGGGCTGCCACCGCTCAACGAACGCAGAAATCAACGGGGAGTCAATGTGTCTGAACATGGCGTCCGTAAGGTGGGATAACCCAGTCCCACTGATCCGACTCACTAAAGAGGGTGACATAACTGAGCGCCACTGACTCAAGCTATGACAAGCAGCAGTCCTGGTGTGACACTTCAGCAAACCTCTCATATCTCCAGTCCAGATACGCGCGGCGACATGCCCACCGAAACTCGGGATAATGCTGCCGTCGATAGGGCCACCAGGCATCTCCTCAGAAACCATCCAAGATGTCTCATCCTCTGCCCTAAGCCGTTTACTACTGGTAGACCCAGAAGTCACAAACCTCCCCCCTCTCCCCTTCCGAACCCGGCATGAAAATGAAGAAGAGTCATCACCGCCCTCCTGATCGTCGGCCTCATCGTGCGAATAATACTCGCTCGAATCCTCAGTACCAAAATCAGAATAAGGTACGTCCTCGAATCCCCTACGCTCTGCCTCCCGCTGTCTACGAACGGAAGCATCAACACCACGAGCTCTGGTGTGACGCGCTCCAGAACCCATCAACTCTGTGACTAGCGGCATAGATTTGCCCGCTCCTCCTCTCATCTGCATTTAGCAAACAATACAACTAATAAGTAATAATCATACAAAGAATGCACATTATTAATTATTAATTGAAAATTTTATTTTTTTTCCAAAAATATGATAGGCGTCAGGCAGACGCTTGAACCATGGCACAGCGTGCAGTCTGGACGCTACATCCATGGTCAGCGTCCGAGATAGGCGCTTATCCAGGCAACTGGCGTCCGTCTGGGCGCTGCGCATGGTATGGGCGTCCTCTGTGGGCGTCATTTCCCACAGTCGGCGTCGCCGTGGACGCCTGCGCCATGGACAGGCGGAATCGGCGGACGCCTGTGCCATGGCCAGGCGTCATCGTCGGACGCCTGTCTTAAAATAACGGCCGCGGCCAATGAAACAGTAAAACGAAAAAAAAAATTACCGGCGCTTTTCTTTTTCCGGTCATGGCGGCGGTGCGGCGGCAGACGGCGGCTACGCGGCGGTTGTGCGACGGTAGTGTGGCGGCGGTTCGGCTGCGTCGGGTGGGTTGTTTAGAGAGTGTTTAGTATTCTAGGGCGGTGTCTAGTAATTCTGGGCGATGTTTAGTAATCCAGTATTTGATCGGTGGCCCTCATCATGCAAGACAAAGGATCTCTTAGTATCTAGTTTTAGGGCTAGTCTTTTATAGAGTTCATAGTATGGAGTTATTTGTAGAGTTTGATTTGGCACACTCTTATTGGTCCACATGTTTATAAATTAACTAGAGGAGTTTTCTTTTAATAGGAGATTAACGAGTTTTTGACGAAAGTAGTGTTATTGAAAAAAATATTTACCATAATAGTGTAGTTCGAAAAATATTTACCATAATAGTGTATTTTTAAATTTTTTCAATTTTGATATTTCATCATTTTTATGTTTTTGTTTGAGTAAAAAAATTTTTAAGAAAATTGAACTTTTATTGGAACTTCTAAAAATCGGAAAAATAATCGAAACTTTTATTTTTTAAAAAAATATCCGGAATAGTAATATTAAAAAGCGAGAATTTTTATTTAAAATTCAAAAATAAAAAGTAAAAATAAAAAGAAAATGGAAAATTTAAAAATATGCAAAAATCGAAACTTTTATTTTTATAAGGAAAAAATATATGGAAAAATATTAAGTTTTATAAAAGTGTTATCGAGGCTTAACTTTTTGGGTTAGAATTAGCATAAAGTTCCGATTTTTGATTTTTAAATTTTCCGAATTTTAATTTTTAATTTTTACTTTCTATTTTGAATTTTAAATAAAAATTCTGCTTTTCAATATTATTCCATATATTTTTTCTTAAAAATAAAAGTTTCGATTTTTGCATATTTTTAAATTTTCCAGATTTTTTTATTTTTTAATTTTTATTTTTGAATTTTAAATAAAAAATTCTGCTTTTTATTATTATTCCATATATTTTTTCTTAAGAAGATAAAAGTTTCGATTTTTTGCATATTTACTAAATTTTCCAGATTTTTTTTTATTTTTTACTTTTTATTTGAATTTTAAATAAAAAATTCTGCTTTTTAATATTTTTCCATATATTTTTTTCTTATAAAAATAATAGTTTCGATTTTTTTGCATATTTTATAAATTTTCCAAATTTTCTTTTTCTTTTTTACTTTTTATTTTTGAATTTTAAATAAAAAATTCTGCTTTTTATTATTATTGTTCCAGATAATTTTTTTTAAAAAAATAAAAGTTCCGATTTTTTTCTGATTTTTTAGAAGTTCCAATAAAAGTTCTGAATTTTCTTAAAATTTTGTTTTTTATTCAAACAAAAACATAAAAAATGATGAAATGCCGAAAATTGAAAAAAATTGAAAAATACACTATTATGGTAAATATTTTTGGAACTACACTATTATGGTAAATATTTTTTTCAATAACACTATTTTCGTCAAAAACTCGTTAATCTCCTATTAAAAGAAAATCCTCTAGTTAATTTATAAACATGTGGACCAATAAGAGTGTGCCAAATCAAACTCTACAAATAACTCCATACTATGAACTCTATAAAAGACTAGCCCCTAGTTTTAGTAAAAGAAAGTTTCCTTAAAATAGTAATCTGATTCTTTATTCGACGGGGCTGGTGACCAAAAAGTCATGCTTGTGATCAAGCTTTATGAGACCGAAACCGAAGTGAAAAGAGTATCAAACAAAGGTAATCGGAACTTGAGGAGACCCTTAATTTGGGATTGGCTATATAACACGTGTCATCCGATACTTGGGTGACCAAAGATGACATTACTAACTCATGTAATTGGTGCAGAAATAAATGTCAGAACATGCGCAGCAATTGTCCTCATAGTGCTTTTGCCTTTAATGCTATCTTTTAAAAGAACAATCCTAAATGTACACGTAACGTGAACATATATATATACACATGTATCTATCCATTCATTTAATCTAGTTCCACAACAAGTGAATGAGTCTCATATTAAATGGATGAGATGCATGTGTGTACAAATATGTATAAATATATGTGTACATGTAGCATCACTCTTTTTAAAAATAACCTAATGATTTTTGTAAGAAAACACCAACTAATAATACTCCAACTTTCAAAGAGCATACATATTTTTCGGATTATTGTGATGATTTGGATTATTTATTACGAATCGT